>CM028228.1:28796034-29396034 GCA_016432845.1 Psidium guajava
TCCATCTTCTCTTCTCCATCTTCCATTTTCTATTCTTATCTTATTTTCTCTATACATTTTTCTCCATCTTCTCTTCTCCATCTCCTCTTCTCCATCTTCCCTTCTCTATTCTAATTTCTCCACTAACTCTTCTTTTTGTTATTTACAAAATAATCCCTCAAGAGTTGGTATTTGCACTCTAGTCCCTGAATTTTAAGTATTTACAATTTAGTCCCTAAAAAAATATTTCTTTAAGTCCAAATCTCCCCACATTTTTTGACACACCTCCCCTATACTTAGCCAAAATTCACGGCCTGTCAAATTTAAACTCATTTCTTGCTGCTAAAAATAATGCAGAATTTAATTAAAGCCCTTTTGCAAAATTGAGTCCTTCTAGGTATAATTGGGCCAAAAAGAAAATTTGGAATATTAGAGAATAATGTCACAACTCCTAAAAGTGAAAAATGAAAATAAATTGACTCAAATTAAATTTTTTTAGGCCCGATTCGAGATTATGCTCGTGAAGGAATACACAACCCCGAATTGGATTTTTTTAAATTTGCGATGGCCAACATGAAAAGGGATTTAAAAGAAAAATGTTGACATTTTTATGTATTTTTGTGGCCTCAAATGCTATTATTTATTAAATATTTTCCTAATTTCTAAAAAATATATTTAAAAAAATACAAAAAATAAGAAAAATTATTTTGTTTCTCAAAAATGGTTGCTTAAGCTTGGCCAAAGCTTCCAAAGTTGATTTTGCAATTTTTTTCATTTTTTTCTTGATTTTTTTTATGAATTTTCGAAAATAAAAATATTAAAAAATACTGAAAATATGAAAAATTGGTTTTTAGTCAAAATTGGTTCTCGAGGCTTGGACAAGGTCCCCAAATTTTATTTTTTAATTTTTTGAATTTTTAAATATTTTTTATTAATTTTAAAAGAGAAAAGATGATTAAAAATCAAGTGTCAACAACTGCTCCTCTTTGAAAGAAAGGTCGGTAGAGGTTCATTTCAAAGACGAGATGACACCTGAGTCTATTGACTCAACACAAGGAAATAAAAAGAGTTGTGACACTTGATCTCCAATACCCTCCGTAGCAAGTTCCGATCTATACCCAATTTGAGGAGGCTTTCTTGCAGTAAGGGAGAGACAAAAATGAGAGTTTACCTGGCACTTACCTGCTCATTGTATGGCGGCTTCCTGACATGAATACTCTGCCAAAAGCGGAATGAGAACCTAAGGATTAGTTATAAGAAAACCTTAGGGTGGCTGAACTTGAACCTGTATGGTAGGTCATCCCATGGTAGATTCCTAATGAAATGATTCTACTGATTTAAAATTTGATTGGAATTTGACGTGTATGGTAGGTCACCCCATGGTAGATTCCTAATGAAAGGATTCTACTAATTAAAATCGGATTAAGACTCGACCCGTATAGTGGGTCACCCCATGGAGATGCCTGTAAGAAGGACGTTGGGTGCCTGTAGAAAGAACGTTGAGTGCCTGTAAGAAGGACTTTTGTGTGCCTGTAGGAAGGACTTGGTGCCTATAAGAAGGACTTTGGGTGCCTGTAGGAAGGACTTTTGTGTGCCTGTAGAAAGGACTTGGTGCATGTAGGAAGGACTTTGTGTTGCCTATAAGAAGCTTTTTGGGTTGCCTTTAAGAAGGACTTTGATTGCCTGTAAGAAGGACTTTTGGTGTGCTTGTAACAAAGACTTGTGGTGTGCCTGTAGGAAGGACTTGGTGCCTGTAAGAAGGACTTTTGATTTGCCTGTAGGAAGGATTTTGGTGTGCCTGTAGAAAGGACTTGGTGCATGTAAGAAGGACTTTTGGTGTGCCTATAGGAAGGACTTGTGGTGTGCCTGTAGGAAGGACTCGGTGCCTGTAAGAAGGACTTTTGGCTGCCTGTAGGAAGGACTTTTGAGTTGCCTGTAAGAAGGACTTTGGGTGCCTGTAAGAAAGACTTTCCTGTTGCCTATAGAAAGGACTTTGGGTTGCCTGTAAAAAGGACTTTGGGTTGCCTGTAAGAAGGTCTTTGGGTTGCCTTTAAGAAGGACTTTGATTGCCTTTAAGAAGGACTTTTGTTGTGCCTGTAGTAAGGACTTGTGGTGTGCTTGTAGGAAAGACTTGGTGCCTGTAAGAAGGACTTTTGATGTTCCAATAGGAACGACTTTGGTGTGCCTGTAGGAAGAACTTGGTACCTGTAAGAATGACTTTTGGTGTGCCTGTAGGAAGGACTTGGTGCCTGTAAAAAAGACTTTTGGTTGCCTGTAGGAAGGACATTTGAGTTGCCTGTAAGAAGGACTTTGGGTGCCTTTAGGAAGGACTTTGGGTTGCCTATAGAAAGGACTTTGGGTTGCCTGTAAAAAGGACTTTGGGTTGCCTGTAAGAAGGTCTTTGGGTGTGCCTGTAAGAAGGATTTGGTGCCTGTAAGAAGGCCTTTTGTGTGCCTGTAGAAAGGACTTTGGGTGTGCCTGTAAGAAGGATTTTTGTGTGCCATTCTGGGATCTGGAAAGGCCAGGAATCCTGCAGAAGCTCAAACCCGATTTAACTTACCTCAAAGAGTGCTACTCTAGGATCTAGGAAGGCCAGGAATCCTGCAGAAGCTCAAACCCGATTTAACTTACCTCAAAGGGTGCCATTCTGGGATTTGGGAAAGCCAGAAATCCTGTAGAAGCTCAAACCCGATTTAACTTACGTCAAAGGGTGCCACTTTGGGATCTAAGAAAACCAGGAGTCCTATAGAAGTTCAAACCTGATTTATCTTACCTTAAAGGGTGCCATCCTGGGATCTGGGAAGACTAGGAATCATGCAGAAGCTCAAACCCGATTTATCTTATCTTGAAGGGTGCCATTTTGGGATATGGGAAGACCAGTGATCCTGCAGAAGCTCAAACCTGATTTAACTTACCTTGGCGGGTGCCATTCTAGGATCTGGGAAGACTAGGAATCCTGCAGAAGCTCAAACCCGTTTTGACTTACCTTAGTGGGTGCCATTCTGGGATCTGAAAAGACCAGCAATCCTGCAAAAACTCAAACCCGATTTAACTTACCTTGGTGGGTGTCATTCTGGGATCTCGAAAGACCAGTGATCCTGCAGAAGCTCAAACCCAATTTAACTTACCTTGGCGGGTGCCATTCTAGGATTTGGGGAGATCAGGAATCCTCCAGAAGATCAAACCCAACTTAACTTACCTCAAAGGGTTGAGGTTGGAAATATACCTGCCTGAGGATTTGGAAGAAACGCCTGGTGGTTTCTCGACGATTAGGCTTGTTTATTCAATAATCACCAAATGAATTTTGAGACCTAGAAAGGTAACTCGAACATCAGGAACTTGCAAGCATTTTCATCAATGAGTTCATTGGTTCAAGCAAAACTATTTAGCTGAGTTTGCAATGATTAGAAGTAGTCTGTGTAATAACTCATAATGCGATCGATCAATATGTGAATCATACAAAACTATTCTGTCGAGTTTGCATTACCAATTCTATTCAAGGAGGTTATCATCACATGAATACCTCGAATATGATCTGAACAGGGGATTTCAGTCCGAAAGGGCTTTCTCTCGCTCTCGAGAAAGGTTGTTTATCGTGATTGCAGGATTTGAAAAGGAATCACTCGATCTTACCGTCATTGCATTCAGCAAGGGTCTGAGTAATCTCGCAATTGGTACGATCAAGCCGATCTGGAGGTCTTGATTAGGACTATAATGTAGGCTGGGTCAAAGGCTTACCAAAGGGGACTCTTTTGAGCCAAGGCGTTAACAAAAAATTCTTCATCGTCTGCCTCGGGTTTACAAGTCAAGAACCCTGTAAAAATGAGAGAGAAATAATCTTGCTCATACCTTTTCGAGCGATACTTTGAATCATTCAACTCTACGTTAACTCAAGCGCCTTAATCAGAAAAGGTTTTCACGGGTTGTAACATAGGTTAGGATTGGGGACCAAGGAATTAAAAGGCTTATTTTTGGCCTAGAAGATATATGAGGTGGATTTGACATTGGTGATTATCGCATCTTTGTTCCTAGTCTCAACCCTCAGAATAATCTTCAAAGGACAGCGTCATTGCATGAGGAAGGTGTCAACTTCTGCTGATACCGTTGTCACTTTTGAACGGTATAAACTTCATCTGAGTATATTTTACAATTTGACTCATGCAAAGAGTTTTCTTTTGCAATCAGATCCCATTGGGGATTTACATTAATTTGAATGGGCATTGGCCTTGCTTTTTCACGCCCAAGGACTGGCTTTTCTTCTTTTGGTCCCACTTTTTGCCTTTTTATATTCTCTATTTTGTTTAGAAAAAAAAATTCTCAAAGATTGTGTTGCTTGTACATGTATATCAGAGATTTAGCACACGTGAAGAATTGACTTGGCTGTCCTTGATTTTTCTGAGCTTTTCAACTTTGAGGTGGCGCCATCTTCATCTTGGATTGAGCAATAATCACCAATGGGGTCTTAAGAAAAGAATATGCAGGCTCAATTTGGCGATGCAAAGGATATGAGTATATCGGATAGAGAAACAAATGCTTTTCATCGTCCTAAGGCACTTGAGTTACCGTGCAAGGTTGAAAGCAAAGAATCACTCGAAAATTGATGTTAGTTCGAGCAAGAAAATTTCTAACCATTTATCTCGTGCTATTGCTGGGACTACCTTCATTTGGCCCCGGCGTGCGGTTGTTCTTGACAGGGGTTACGAAATGAAATCGCCATTCAAATGGCTTGTCAATGGATACCTGTAGTATTTAGGATAAAGAAATGAATGCCTCCTTTCTTTCGGTATCGTACCTTTCGCAAGAAAACCCATTACCTTGGGGAATACGGAATCTATTTGGCACACAACTCCCTATGGATATGGGACATGTATGGAAATGGGATTGCCTTTCATCATCCTGTCATGCCCCATTCTCACATTCGATGCATCATGTGTAGGTTATGCTTCAAGTCAGAATTGGCAAATTGAACATGCAGAAGAGTCATGCACGAATCATGGTATGTGCAAACACAATACGAATATGGCGATTTTGGCATCATGCACGTTTGCGAAGTGTTTAAGTATAAAAGAATATTGTCAAGAACGAGAGGATTTGAATTGCCCCTGGACGGGTGGGCGGATCAAACAAATCGAGAGTTTACTCCTTAGGTCAAGAGTAACTCGTCTCTGACTTTGCCTATGCACAATGAAACACGTGGGTAAAGGAGTCGAGTGGAGGTTTGATACATTTGGGCTTGCTTAATTTTGACAACTGTTTTGGTTGCAGGTTGAATGCCCAAGCAAGAAGAAAACCAGAAAGGCTATCATTGAAATTAAATGAGTTAAAGGAGATATACGCTTCTTTTCAATTTAGGATTTGCTATCAATTTGCCTCATTTTGATCGGAATGGATCTCTTCAAATGATCATAACTTTACCACTTAGGGTTGTCTCCTTCAACATGTTAAATGTTAGTATAAATATTTCCTGTAAAAAGGAAAGGAGATGTGTTAGCCAGTATTAGAAGGGATAAACTGGAACGATACTGGTTTACCCTTCATCTTGAATGTTTTGCGTGACTCCTTTCATCAGCTTCACCGGATCAAGTTTGTCTCCACTTTCGGTAGGCATTTCATCATTAGAGCCAAGGTTGTGGCAGAGTATCGACTTTGGTATCGCTCGTCTAGTATTTCTATTTCCTTCTGCAAAACGAAATGTGCAAAAGGTTGTATTATTTATTTACAATACTTACAACATTCCCCAACCTTGGGGATCGAACTCGGAATGTTTCGGACCACTGTCATTCCCCATGCCATCTGGTCCACAAGACCGTAGGCGCTCGTGGAGGTTCGTCTTTAAAGGTTGATCTTTGAGGTGACTTGGTCTTGCAATTCCATGTCTTAATTCTTTTCAAGGCAACTTACAATCCCTGTTAAGACGGAAGAAAGTATTTCAGAATTTGAGACAATCTTGGGTAAATTAGAACGAAACAAAATTACCCATCTTTGAGATCGCACAAGTCTTTCGTTCGTATTTTCTTCATTCGAAGTCGTCTGTTGAGTGGCGATATCTACGAATCAATTCGCCCCCAGTTTCGTTTAACAAGGGGATTTCACATTTGGGTATGACTGTGTTCTCGGGACATTTCGCAAATTCCTGAAAATAGAAGGGGTTGAATTTAAAACTGGAGCAATTAAGGGTAAATTGAAACGATACGGAGTTACCCTTCGGGTTTTCGCGGATTTTTTAGTCGCAATTAATTCGTCGCTGGTTTAGTGAAGCGGCGGATCCGTGCATTTAATAAGAGGGAGAAGGGTTACTACTTCTTATTTTTACATAAATTCAAGACATTGATAAAAGTAGATAACTGTCGCGACCTAAAAATCAGGTTTTTTTCAATTCCTAGGTTAATGGATTACTAGATTAATTAATTAAATTAACCAACCTAATTCAAACTCTCCCAAACTTTACCAAATCGCAACTTAGGTTCAATATTTAATATGCAAAGATTTTTAACTTGGAGTCACCACTAATCATTTTGGGTAGGTTGATTAGATACCTAAATAAAGTATCGGGAGAAATACTTTATTCCTATGAACCAGAGATCAATGAGTTCGGGGATTTGGTTATGCTAACATTTCTATCAACGCCCTTTCGGTACCTTTTTATTTCATGAAAAAAAAATTTGATCAGGCAGGTTTGATTAAATCTTAACCTAAGTCACTAACAAGGTTATCAGACGGGAGCTCAAACAATTGAATTAAAGACAATTAGTAAAGAGCATGCGCCAAACTATTCTCTCTTTTGGTTTCCACTTTTTTAATGAAAAATAAACCAAATGCAATGCATGAGATCTAATCTAAATGAAATGACCTAAATAAATGTAAACTATCCTAAAAATGCATGTGAACTTAATTAAACTACATGACTGACTCTATATGACATGCGGTCAAAATTAAATCAATCCTAACATGCAATCTACATGATGAATTAATTAATTAACCTAAACATGTGACTCTAAATGACATGGAAAATATAACATGTAACGCATGATGACATGGCAAAGATGTTTTTTTTTTCGGACTTAATTATGGCCCTAAAATAAACTATGCCTAAAAGATAGTTATCTTACACATTTTCGGATTTAAATTGACTTAAACATTAACCCATTAAAGATAAACTATTTTAGACATAATTATGTATCTAAACATGCATATTCCAACCTAGAATGAAATCTAATCTAATTTATTCAAAAAAAAAATCGATTAAACATGCAATCCTACCTATATGATTTTATTCTAGAATGCAATTTAATTTAAACATGTCAATTCTAATCTATATGCAGCAATTATCTACATACAATATTTTTTTAGAGATTTCCAACATGCATTCAGATATAGCAAAAAGATAGCAATCCGATCAATTCAATTCAAATATTGAAAGTCAACCAATCAGATATGCAAAAATAGCGATCCAACCAGATAAGCTCAAATGTAGAAAATAAATCAACTTGAATATTTCGCAATTTCCTTCGAATTATGTTTCGATCTAAAGCCTGATAGATCGACCCTAAACATTCGAAATACCCGCTATGGAAATAATTCTATCTAAAGCCTGATAGATAGACTTATTTCCATGTATGCAGTTGGGGATTAGGAAATT
The DNA here is from genome assembly GCA_016432845.1 of Psidium guajava. Classification (NCBI taxonomy): domain Eukaryota; kingdom Viridiplantae; phylum Streptophyta; class Magnoliopsida; order Myrtales; family Myrtaceae; genus Psidium; species Psidium guajava. The sequence goes on from CM028228.1 coordinate 28,803,653, forward strand.
TTCCCAATCGATTACATTTTTTGAAATCTTTTATGTATCTTGAGTATATTCAGAAGATTTTCAAATAGTCACAAGACTTCAAAAAAAATTCTTAGAATATCCGCAATGAATCACAATCTTTCCAATTTGGCAAATAAATCTTTGCAAAAAATTTTCAAGATACTTAACTTAGACATGCCACTTCTCAAAAGCAATGATATGTTGCAATATTCTAAATCAAGTAACAATATTCTCAAAATATGCAATCCAATCTTCAATTTATGCAAAATAAGCAACCAAATATTGAAAGCATTCGAAATAGGAAATATACCCCAAATTGCTTTCGGAATTGATTCGCGTCGAAATTTGACAACCAAGCTTGCACCTCTCGGATCGACTTGACTACGGACTCGCACGCTAGGATACGAACACCGGCGATGCAACTCAAGAAAGGAATGCTCAGATGTTCGCTAAAATATTTGCATGGTGAATCACCAAGGACAGAGAACGTTGGGAAGCCTTTTGGAACCGTTGCGGGAGCTCATTAACTGCATCTTTTTCCAATCAGAATCTTGAAATCAAGGCCGATCCGCGGCTGGACAAAGGTGAAACAACATCTGCAGTGGGGCTCAATCACGTAACAAGGATAGTAGAAGCAGTAAAGCTTTCGGCCTCCGTCAAAGAATGGACGGTCCATAGATCTTCACGTCACGAGAAAGAAGACTAATTCTTCCTACACGTGCCTTCGAGGGTCATTGATGGAGTCCACCTTTTTTAGTTGAATTTTCCTACTCCCAATCTTAAACTCTTGCTGGGCATAAACTCCTCCTTTTCTTCCTCACTATTCTTCTTTTGTCTTGGAGCTGCCTTCTCCACGAAACCTCCAATATTGACGTGTATCTTCAACGAAGAGAATTGTCCACGATTTCTCTCTCTCATCGCCTCTGTGTATTCTGAATTTTCAAAGGAATGTCAATTTTTCTTCTCAATGTGCTCCCTCTCTTGTGTGCCGTGTGTATGAATTGTGTTGGCCTCCCGCTAACCCTAAGCTTAAGTTAGTTTATATAGGCACAAGGTGAATTCTAATGACCGTAGGATTAAACTCCAAGCGTAGGATTAACTCTCAACCGCAGGATCCAAAATTCTAATTTTTAAAGAGTCTCATCTTCATAAAACTCTTAAAATTCAGATTTTGTTTTTAAAAGTCCCAATGGGCTAGAATAAATATGAAAATAAGTCCAAAAACTCTTATAATTTTCGGCACACCCATCACTAGCCTTAGCTGAATTTCTCAAGCTTGCTACGGTCCATTACTCGTCAATTTAAGCTCAACTTCTCGCCGTCGATGCAAGATGCAATGCATGAGGAAATATTTTTTATGAGAATTAATTCTCAATTTTTGTGCAATATATAAATGAAAATCGAAACCAAAATTTAGGTTTCAACAATAACATCCCCCGTCAGGGAATAAAACTTATGTATTCATTCAGGATCTGCTCGGCTTCCTTTGTAGGTCTTCTAGTGATCAGCCAGCTTCGCTCCAGATCTGATATGCATCGCCCATGTTGAAGGTCTGATAGTCACTGGCTGAGCATGTGCATTACTGTCGCGACCCTAAAAATTCATTTTTTAGGTTAATAGATTACCAGATTAATTGATTAAATTAACTAACCTAGTTCGAGCTCTCCCAAGCTCTACCAAATCGCGACTTTGGTTTTTCGTTCAAATGGTTTTTAAATTTGGAGTCGCCACTAATCGTTCTTGGTAGGTCGATTAGAAACCTAAATAAATTAGCGGGAGAACTAATTTATTTCTGCGAACCAGAGATTATGAGTTCGGGGACTTGGTTACGTTAGATTACTCTAACGCCCTTTCGGTACCAATTTCATGAAAAATCATTTGGGGTAACTCGGAAGGATTTGGATCAAACTGATCAGAAGGGCAAAATGGTCATTTTCAAGGCTCGGGAAGTGAAAATAGGTCAAACCAGTTGAATGTGGTCATTCCTTATTTTTCACAATTTCCAAGAATTTTTCGAAATTTTTCGAGACGATTTACCCATAAGGGGGCAAAAACGTCATTTTGAAAATTGGAAGGCCAAAACCACTGGAAATAGGATTGGTCAGTTAAAACGAACCACCTTGGGCCCGCGTTGGACCATTTGAACAGCTTGCTGTCTTCAAGAGACGCGCCGAGCATGCTCGACTCCGTAGATGATCTTAAGACCTGGCTTAGCGCGGCTAGGACGTGCCCCGCCCTTGTCAACTCTTTCTTTCGATCTCTCTTGCTCTACACATCAGCTAGCCTTCGGTTCCTCTCCCATCGCCAAAACCTTCTTGCTTAGCTTTCTTCCCTTCAACGGTGTCTTGCGGTTGCTCCTTATTTCTGTGCTTTACCCCCGCTCCAGCATTCTCCACCTCTGGACCGAGACTTCATAGACCAGCCGTTAGTTTTCTTTCTTTCTTGAACTCCACCTTCTTCGAAGCTGCTTTTTTTTTCTTTTTCTTTTTTACTGTCCATGTGAGATCCTGCAGCTCTTTCGATGCAGCATGAGAGGAGCTCGTTCAAATTAACGCCATGGCATAGTTGATAGCAAGAAGGCAGACATCATGCATGCAACTGCTGTCCATGCATGTCGACGCCTCTGCTAAAAATGGCTTGAGCTTTCCCGTGTACATGTAACTCAACAAAACATTAAAAGCCTCATATCCAGCATGACCATTGCTTACGCGAACCACATGTAGAGTCGTCCCCTCTCAAGGTGCATGCCATAACGGTAATAGCGAGCGATTTCCAATGGCTCGGCAAAGAGCATATGGGTACGAGACGTATGGTTCTACTTGAGCCTATGGTGGAAATCATGAGAGAGTTCACTCCGTGCTGCCATGCATGTAACATCATTCTAGACCACAGCAAGACTCAACAGGTTCAAGTAGATCTCGATCCCCCTCTTGGATGCTCCTTGAACGTGTCGTAATGCCCAAGTTGATCATGAGATTGACCTTGAGCTATTTAAGGCTTCTCCATCACTCTCTGCAGCATCTCCGATCTCGGTTCGAACTCCATGAAAGCTCCCGATCAACAACAACAAGAACGAGCAGGCGGCAAACAAAAAGATTGGAGTGGACCAACAACTGGGACTTAATTCGAGAGGTGAATTGTAACCCCATGGTTTCAGTTGGGTTGACTTGGGATTGGCTGAGATGTAGCCGTCAACGGAAGACTTCTTGGGAGAACTCTGTAGTGGTGCTGCATGGTGCACTCCGCAGGAATTTCTAGCCACCGATGAATAATCCCGACAGCGTCACCACCTTCTCGCCTTGCTGCTCTCATTCTTTTTAGCCTTTCTTGTTTCTTCGACGATGACCTCCAGAGGAACATGGCCGTGGACGTTCGTCACCTTTTTTTTTTAGCTCTGCAACATTTCTCGATCAATATATTGCACACCTCTTTCTCCAGTCAAACACCAGCTTCTTGCATGTTGTTAAAAAAAATTTCGAGAGAGCTTCTCCATATCCCGTAAGATTGTGACGTTGTGCCTAAGATTCAAGCTCTCCCTGCATTTTGTGGATAGGCTCCCCTCTAGTCTCCTCCACACGGATGATCCAGAGACCCTCGAGAGTCCTCCTTCATTTTCATTTTTATTTTTTTTGTTCTCTCCCGTGGCCTTGTACGTGTTGATGCTCTCTCGGTTTCCTTGGTCTGAAGACCTCGAATTGACGTCCCTCCTCCCCCGTTAGATTCCAGGTTTGATTGCATGACTTTAGAATTTTGATCACCATCTAGACCACCTCTCGCCTGGTCGAACGCTCGGCCGCTTGTTTCCTCGACGCTGAGCATGGCCACATAAAACAAGTGCATGCCCTCCTCCAGTCCCCGCGGTATTCCAAACCAACTTGCACCAGCATCTTTGGCCCTCCTTTGGCAGCGTCCATCGCCTCCCAGTAATGAGCAACCATGGTGCATAATGGCTTCTCCACAAGAACGTGATGTGGCTTTTGGGTGGTTGATGATGTCGATAAAGATCTAAGAATGGGTCATGTTTAGAGAAGATGCAACCAACACCTCGCAGAGCCCACTGTCTAGCAGCTCTTTATGTCCTGAGAAAACCTTCAATGGCCAACCAAAGGGAGCAGAGAGATCGAGAGCGAGCTGCTGGGGAGGGACATGAGGGTCGGCCTTGGCAACCACTTCCACCCAAGGGTTGAAGATGGTGCCAGTTGATCCCCGCTCTCTGCCCTTCCTCCCCACTCTTCTCCTTCTTGGTCACCGCCATGCTTCTACTCTGGTCAACTTGAATGGTGGGCAGGGCAAGTAGATGAAGACAGAGCACGCGAGGGGTCACTTTGGTCTGGAGTCCTCATTCTCATGATAACGTGCCAGCTACCTATCTTCATTTCTTTTGCAACCTTGACTTGATTCAAGAGCTGAAGGACAGATTGCCTATTCATCCTAGAATTTTTTTTTGGCAACAAATGCACCGCCACCTAATCCTTTCCTTCCATCTGCCATATCTACCCCCTTTTAGAGCCTCCGTGACCACGTGTATGACCAGAAAAATCCTGGAATTGGCCTTAAGATGTTGTTTAAGAAATATCTCAGCTTCCCTCGCGAGTTGCATGTACTTCCCTATTGATCATGTGGTGGGCTTACTCAGTCAGGCCGCAACAGATTACAAGGGCATCGCAGTTATTGGAATAGAAAGCATACGAAACATATAGCCTTTTCTTCCTTGCTCGACACGTGGGATGGCTCGTAACTCGCAAATGCATTGCCTTGACAAGTGAAATTCTCAATCGCATTAACCATGGCACAAAGACCATCGATGATGTCGTATAAACGATTCTGGTCCATGCCTGCGTCGAGTCTTAGGTTCCCCGAGTTATGATGGCAGAGGAAACTTGAGGAAGATGAAGTACATGGAAAATGAATCACCCTCAAATTGTCCCCGAGAAGAATTGTCATCACCATCCAAATTTACCATCTTTTCTTCTTCTTTTGCAAATAGATAATAACCATGATATCAAATTTGGCCCTCTTTTGGATCACCCTCTGGCAATTTTGAAGATTCTAGGTATACAACAACCATGACACGTACACGCGAAAGGCATTTTGGACAACCTTTCATTATTATTATTTCTATTTCGACCCAATTTGACACTCCTTTTTCAATTTTAAGCTCGACATTGAATACAATTAAACCAAAATATAATATGAGGCACTAGAGGACAATGTCACGATTCCAAAAATTAAAAATTATAGAGCTGAAATGAATTTTCTACAATTTTTTTACTTAACCTGAAAATGAGATTAACAAAGTACTTCTCGATTCCAGATCAATTTTTGCAGATTTTCTTTGGCAAGAATGAAGAGAAAATTAAAGAAAAATACTGACTATTTTTTCACATTTTTATGGCCTCAAATGCTAATTTTATTTCCAAATATTTTTATAATTTCTGAAAAATATTAAAAAATAAAGTATGAAAAATTATTTTTTGTTCAAAATTGGTTTCCTAGGTTTGGCCAAGGTCCCCAAAGTTGATCTTTCAATTTTATGAATTTTTATGAATTTTCTATTAATTTTCGAAAATAAAAATACCGAAAAATACTGAAAATACAGAAAATCATTTTTTGGTCAAAATTGGTTCCCTAGGTTTCGCCAAGGTCCCCAAAGTTGATTTTTCAATTTTATGAATTTTTATGAATTTTCTATTAATTTTCGAAAATAAAAATATCGAAAAAATTCGCTAGGCTTGGCCAAGGTCTCCAAAGTTGATTTTTCAATTTTATGAATTTTTATGGATTTTTTATTAATTTTAAAAGAGAAAAAGTGATTAAAAATCAGGTGTCAACAGCTGCCCCTCTTTGAAAGGAAGCTCAGTAGAGGCTCATTTCAAAGACGAGATGACACCTGAATCCTAATCGACTCAATTTAAGAAAATGCAAAGAGTCGTGACATTTGATCTCCAATACCTCTCTATGTAAGCTCTGATCCAGATAGGGTTTGAGGAGGCTCCAATGAAGTGAGGGGAGATAGAAAGGTGAACTCACCTAGCACTTACCTGCCCATCGTATGGCTGCTGCCTGACGTGAATGCTCTACTGAAAATGGAATGAGAACCTAAGGATTCGTTATAAGAAAACCTTAGAGTGGTTGAACTTGGACCCGTATGGTAGGTCATCCCATGGTAGATTCCTGATGAAAGGATTCTACTGATTAAAATTTGACCCGTATGGTAGGTCACCCATGGTAGATTCCTAAAGAAAGGATTCTACTGATTGAAATTTGACCCGTATGGTAGGTCACCCCATGGTAGATTCCTGGTGAAAGGATTCTACTGGTTAAAATTTGACCCGTATGGTAGGTCACCCATGGAAATGCCTGTAAGAAGGACTTTATGCCTACAAAAAGGACTTAGTGCCTGTAGGAAGGACTTTGGGTGCCTGTAGAAAGGACTTTGTGCCTACAGAAAGGACTTGGTGCCTGTAAGAAGGACTTTGGGTGCCTGTAGAAAGGACTTTGGGTAGCCTGTAAGAAGGACTTTTGGTTGCCTGTAAGAAGGACTTTGGTGCCTGTAAGAAGGACTTTGGGTGCCTGTAGAAAGGACTTTTGTTGCCTGTAGAAAAGACTTTGGTTGCTTGTAAAAAGGACTTTGGTGCCTGTAGAAAAGACTTTTGGTGCCTGTAGGAAGGACTTTGATGCCTATAGAAAGGACTTTTAAATGGACCGTTCCATATTGGGGTTTCCAATGGAAGGACTCCATGATTCGTTTATGTGGTGCCTGCAACTCAGGACTTTGAAAATGGACCGTTCCGTATTGGGATTTCCAATGGAAGGGCTCCAGAGACAGCATACCCTATAAAAAAAAAGGCTCGTTTGTATGGCGCCTGCAACTCAGGACTTGAAAGATGGACCGTTCCGTATTGGGGTTTCCAATGGAAGGGCTCCAGAGACAGCATACCCTAACCGTCACCTTTTTAGGCAAACAGAAGAGGTATTGACTGCAAATTGATTTTTGGGCGTCAATCGGGGATCTAGGGAGACCAGGATTCCTGCGAAAGCTTAAACCCGTTTTAACTCACCTTGAAGGGTGTCATTCTGGGATTTGGGGAGACCAGGAATCCTGCAGAAGCTCAAACCCAATTTTACTTACCTCAAAGGGTGCCATTCTGGGATCTGGGGAGACTAGGAATCCTGCAGAAGCTCAAACCCGTTTTAACTTACCTTGAAGGGTGCCATTCTGGGATCTGGGGAGACCAGGAATCCTGCAGAAGCTCAAACCCAATTTTACTTACCTCAAAGGGTGCCATTCTGGGATCTGGGGAGACTAGAAATTCTGCAGAAGCTCAAACCCGATTTCTGTTCTCCTGTCACTTTGGGAATAAACCGATGAGGCAAAGATCAAAAACACGAGAGTTGGTCAATCATGATTTGATAAGGCTTGAGAACACGAGATTATATCAATCGTGAGCTGATGAAGACTTCATGAGAGCATGTTGATCATGAGTCGCGAGGGTTTAGAAGACTTACCTAGATCTTATGAGTTAATGATCGAGGCATAGACAAACTGATTGTATCATGTCTTCTTGCTCACTGAATGACCTTATGTGCTGCAATGGATTTGAGCACCCAGACAATCATCAGAATTGAAAGGTTCAGGCTGAAGATATACTCACCTGAAAATGCTTGGCGAGCATTTGCCAACAGGGCTTGTTTGTTCAATAGCCCTTGGATGAATTTCGAGACCTCGGAGGGTAGCTCGACTATCAGGAATGCACTACCTGTCAGACAGTGTCAGAGGTAACATGTGCAAGCATTTTTATCAATGAGTTCATCGGTTCATGCAAAACTGTTTAACTGAGTTTACAATGATCAGAAACAATCTGTGTAATATCTCATGATGCAATCAATCAAAGTGTGTATCATGCATGACTATTCTGTCAAGTTTGCACTACCAATTCTGTCCAAGGAGGTTATCATGTCATGAATACATCGAATGTAACCTGAATGGGGACTTCAGTCCGAAAGGGCTTTCTCTCACTCTCGAGAAAGGCTTGTTTATCCTGATTGCAGGATTTGAAAAGAAATCACTCAACCTTACCATCATCGCATTCAGCGAGGGCCTGAGTAATCTCGCAATTGATACGATCAAGCTGATCTGGAGGTCTTGATTAGGACCGTAATGTGGGTTGGGTCAAAGGCTTATTAGAGGGGACTCATTTCGAGTCAAGGCCATTGACAAAAAGGTCTTCATCATCTGCTTCGGGTTTACAAGTCAAGAACCCTGCAAAATGAGAGAGAAATAATCTTGCTCGAACTTCTTCGAGCGATTCTTAAAGTCATTCAACTCTTACATTAATTCAAGTGTTCTAATTAGAAGAGACTTTCAAGGGTTGTAACGTAGGTCGGGATTTGGGTCTGAGAAACGAAGTGCTCGTTTTGGCTTAGAAAAATATATGAGAAGGGCTTGGTGTTGGTGATCATTGCAGTCTTGTCACCGATCTTTGACTTTCCCAAATTTGCCTTCAATGAATACCACCATTGGCTGAGGGGTGGTAGTTCTTTTACACTTTGCAAACTGCCTTCTTTAAGGATCCTTTTTCGGGAATTCTCAAAATGTATGTTCGAAGTCAGAAGTTCATTACAGATGTATGGGCATTGGCCTTACTTTTGATAGGCACTTTGCTCTTTCCGCCCGAGGTTCTTTGGAGTAGCCTTTGCTTTTCTTATTCCCGACTCCCCTTTGGGAGCAGGCCCATTTTCTTTAGGCTACATTTTTTGACAATCTTGTGACTTTGAATTTTAGCAACAAGATGATTTTCAAAAGATGATACTAGACATTACATGAAAAGTCTAGCATATGAAATGGGCCCATTCGAGAATTCTCTATTGGCCCAATTGTCTTCAATTCTGCTCCTTAGGAGAAGGTGTCGTCGTTACCTTGAAATGAGCAAGGATCACCAACACGGGCTTGAGAAATGAATTTGCAAGCTCAATTGGGTTATGCAAAGGATGAGTGTGTAGGATAGAGAAAATAAATGCTCTTCATCATCCTAAAGCACTTGAATTAAAGTTCGAGTTCAATGTAAAGAAACACTCGAAGATTGATGCTGGTCTGAGCAAGAGAATTTCTAACCATTTACCTCATGCCGCTGCTGGAATTACCTCGTCTTACCCCAATGTGGGATGGTTCTTGACAGGGGTAAGAAAATGAAATCGCCGCTCAAGGAGGTGTGCAATGGATAACTGTAGTGTTTGGATAGAGAATTGGATGCCTCTGTCACTTCGGCTATCATACCTTTTGCGAGAAAACCCATCGCCTCGAGGAATGCGGATCCTGACTACCGTTCATCTCACTAGGGATTAGACTGCAGGACGTATGTGGGAATGACTTGCCTTTCATCATCCTATCATGCCCCATTCTGTCCATTCGATGCATCATATGTAATTTACGTTCTTTAATCATGAAGAACAATCATGTATGAACCATACAATGTGCAAGTATTTTCCAACCAGGCAAATGTAGCAATTAATCAGAATTGTCATGCTTCACGAAAATAGATGAAGGGGAATCAGTTGCCCCAAAGCTATTAATAATGAACCGCGTGAAGACTCGGGATATCCTGGCCGTTCAATGAAGATGACCATCAAAGCAGATCGTATGCTCTAGCCTGCCCATCTCCCACTAGAATGGATCACATCAGATGATCATGGCTTTTGCCAAATTTGGGAATTGCCCCAGACATAGTCACTGCTGGGGATTTGAATTTGAGCTTCGGTAAATGACTTGTTTCCACACCGGATCCTACACAAGAAAAACGTGCATGAAATAGGATCTTAAGATGATGGAGAAGCTTCCGTTTTGATTTGCTTCAGTGGTAGCAATCAAAGAGATATCTTCCAGCTTGGCACCTGCAAGAGGAAAATTGGGTGTCAATTTGAAAGGTATATGAGACAAAGAGAGGGTACTCCTTTTTCCAATTTGGAGCTCGCTAACAATTTGCCCCATTCTCAATCAGGTTAGGTTTTGGCAGAATCCAAAATTGCCCCCGTACATGCCCCAGCTGGGAGTTTGACTTTGGGAATTTGGTGGACAAGGATTCTTCAATTTGCCCGGTGTTCCTTTAGCTGACGTCGCATGGTCAAAGGGTCGGTGAAGCAAAGATTTGCTTTGATCGATTGATATCAAATAACTCATGAGATTTTTGTGAAAATCTTGATGAACAAGTCATGCGAGTATGCAAGAAGACTATGGGGATCATGAGTTGTCTTTGTCCATGTGAATGAGTTGCAGAAACTTTGGTGTCTGCTTTGAGAATTTCAAGATCTTTTTTGGATTTTATTGAGTTTTAAGGGAAAGTGATACTTACCTATCCGGCACAGTGATGACTCCTGCAAAAATGAAAGGGAATGCGTCAGTATATGTTCTTCATATTCTGAAAAAATTGGAACGATACTGTTTTACCCTTGTGTGTACTTCCATTGAATTTGAATTGAGGAAGTTTCTTCATTTGGACTGAATTGGATGTCCCTGTAAGAAGAAAAGCTGAGTGTCATCTCGAGGATAACATGATACAGATAGGACGCACTCGGTTTTGCCCAGTTGGGATTCGCCATAGTTTGCCCTATTTTTTTGTCAGGATGGGTTACGCCGAGTAGGCGACATCTAGAATTCCCCCCTGATTTGGCCTGAGTCGAAGGTTGGACTTCTGGCCTCTGGGTAGGTTAATCATTTCTGCGCCTGAGTAACTCATGGATAAAGTAGGCAAGGCCGTCCAAGGATCAATTATGACTTGATTCCTCACTTGAGCTCATTGGATAATTTTTCAAGTTATTTTGAACGTCAAGCATCAGCTCTTCTCAGCTACTTATGATGATTTTTTTTTTAGAACATCTCCTGTCAAAAGGGAAAGAAGACATGTCAAACATGAGATTAAAAAGGGTAAATTGGAATCAATACCGAGTTACCCTTCACTTTGAGCTTGCCACATAAGTGTTTCGCCTGGCACTGTCATATTTCATGCCATCGGGCTCGCAAGACCGCAGGCGTCCATGAAGGGCTCCTTTTAAATTTAAGGGTTAATTTCAGGGCAATGAGTCCCATGGCATTCTATTAGGCAATTTCATTTTGCAATGCTCTCGGGATAGTTTACGATCTCTCGGGTTTTTCAATCGAAACTTCCTTACTTGAGATTATTTGACATTTCTCCTTATGGTATTCAGAAGTATTGTCCATTAATTTTCCCCAAATATGATTTTAACAAAAGATGTGCATTTAGTCAAAATTGGTTCATATGATTCTCCATTGGTCTATTATTTTCGCTCCGAACTGTGATGATGGATGAATGCGAACGACCGATGATTTCCTGCAAAAGAAGAGGAAATAGTGAGTATGTGACTCGAGGAGCGGTCGGTCCATGACAATGACTAGACATGATAAACGATCCATGGCTCTAGACTGGACTCACTCCCGGGACCTGACTTGACTCATAACCTCGATTCTAATAACAATCCAGTTCTGCCGAGTTTTAGGAGAAAATTCGTAAAACATCATGGAGTATTCAAAATGATGTCAAACTTTACGGGAAGATAGCCAAGAGAATGATGAACAACTTTCATGTTTTGATCTCTTTCAAATATCTTCTGGATCAGTACAGTTTAATGCATCTTTTGGAGAAAATTGTTTGGAAAACTGTTCTGTCCGGTTCTTGTTTAAAGAACGAAAGGCCTACCAAAAAGGTGAGTTAAGGCCTGAAAGTTTGTAGGCCAATAGTTTAGAGGCCATTCTCCAACTTTCATGTTTTGAGTATTTGTAGAAAAGCTCGTTTAGTGGGAGTTATTAACAAAATGATATGGGGTCAGAAAACTGTCAAAGTTTCAGACTGATTTGCAATGGATCACAAATTTTGTATTAAATGGAAACCTGATTGGATTCATCTGAAAATTTTTGACGTGCAAGGTCAGAGTCCATTAGACATTTTTCATTCTTTGGTCGGGATCCAGAATTGAGTCGAAGAGGCTCGAAAAATTCTCACGAAAAGGAGAGTCGATCAGTCAGAATGCTTTGCATTTTTCACCCATTTAGAAAAACGTGAGTTTGGCCCAACTTCGTCCCAAGCAAATGAAGTCCATTGGTTCTGATTTTTTTTATATGTTGAAAATAATTATGTTGGCTACGACTTTCATTAAGGGTGTTTGCCCAAAATTTGACCATAGAATTTTACAAAAATCGTGCAACACAAAAAGGTAAATCAGAACATGGGGAGAAATTCATTGGATTGCATTTCCTTGAAAAATTCGACCAATCTAACAATGTCATGGACCGACCCAAAATAGAATAAATGCAAGATGAAGTTAGAGAACTTACTTTCACCGTGAAAAATACCATGTAAGTCACATAGACATGCACATGAATCGTGAGTTTAAATCTTAGCCTATCTACTCTAAAGGCTGACAAATTGAAGCGAAAGACTTACGGTAAGGCGACAATCTCGCGCACATAATCAAGATTAGCCATAACCCCTACGACGTAATCAGGATTAGCCGGGTCTCCCCACTTCAGCTGCTCGAGCTAAAAATTAAAACCATTGCTTTGGTAATCTTACCAAGCCTGAGGCCTAACTTTTAAACTCATTTTTGAAAAGAGGTTCGGGATTGAATCTGGGCTAACTTTCGACGTGATCTCACGCCGAACGCTAAAACCAAATCACAATACCATCCTAAAACTAGTGGCCCAGGTCCGGCCACGGGACGTGTGTGATGTAGTGCTAAAACTGTAAACACATGCACAACATTTAAATGCAAACATCGCTTCAATAATGTGCAGAATTTAAACAAACAATTCCTACACCAACCTGCAAAACAAAGGGTTAGTCAAAACACTCCACCCCTTATAACTCCCATCTGCAAGACCATTTAACACCTAAAGATTAGAATCCACCCAATTCAGATCAAATGAATTTTCATGAAATTTTTCTGGCCTAAGTCCTCTAAGTTCTTAAATTTTGAAAAATTAAGAACAAGTTCCCCAGCGGAGTCGCCAAGCTGTCGCGACCCTAAAAATTCATTTTTTAGGTTAATGGATTACCAGATTAATTGATTAAATTAACTAACCTAGTTCGAGCTCTCCCAAGCTCTACCAAATCGCGACTTTGGTTTTTCGTTCAAATGGTTTTTAAATTTGGAGTCGCCACTAATCATTCTTGGTAGGTCGATTAGAAACCTAAATAAATTAGCGGGAGAACTAATTTATTTCTGCGAACCAGAGATTATGAGTTCGGGGACTTGGTTACGTTAGATTACTCTAACGCCCTTTCGGTACCAATTTCATGAAAAATCATTTGGGGTAACTCGGAAGGATTTGGATCAAACTGATCAGAAAGGCAAAATGGTCATTTTCAAGGCTCGGGAAGTGAAAATAGGTCAAACCAGTTGAATGTGGTCATTCCTTATTTTTCACAATTTCCAAGAATTTTTCGAAATTTTTCGAGACGATTTACCCATAAGGGGGCAAAAACGTCATTTTGAAAATTGGAAGGCCAAAACCACCGGAAACAGGATTGGTCGGTTAAAACGAACCATTTCCTAATTTTTGAGAATTGTTTTTGAATTTTTTTTTTGAATTTTTTTTTATTTTTTTATTTTTGGGACATTTTCAGGATTTTCTATGATTTTGCTATAGTTTTTTTTTTTAACATTTTCTACATTTTTTGATTTTTTATTATTTATTATTTTATTTATTTAACTTCTTCTTTGTGAATTGCGTAAATCAGATTAACAAAGATTGAGAAACCCACAAGACTCAACAATTGTCATGAGAATTATTTCAAACAAATCCACAAGTCGGAGCACCTCGATAACTCATAGCCATCCAGCACTATGTACCATGTTGTCAAGAAGAAACTCTCATTCCTCACACAAGCCAACCATCACTAGTTCTCTAGATTTGGACGCGTTTTCCAGGCGATCGCCCACAAGATTCTGATCTAATTGCAGGAGCTTAAGTTTGCAAGAAAACAAATTTCAGCTCTTTCCAGCGGCAAAAGCTAAATGTCAATGCGAAATATCAAATTCATCGCCATAGCATGAAAATCTTTCAACCCACACTCTTCCCACAGACAGACACCGCATCACAGCTTCAATAACTAGGAAACATATAAGGAATCAAATGAGGATAGGTACCTCGATGTGAGCAGGATGATTCAGCTTCTTCAACTCTTTCAGATCCGCGAGCCAATTGGCTCTACTGGGCTTCATGATTTTCACCCAAGCAGCCGAAACATCCGACAGGATCCCCCGCTCGACCAGACCCACTTGAGACTCGGTGTACCCTTTTAAAGGTTCTCAGCTTTTACGGCATTCTCACCACCACCAGCTGGCGAAGAAAGCAGAGGCGTGGCAATACAACGAGTGCCCTCGTTACGATGGTGTTGGACCGGAACGTGAATTGAAGTTGGAGGGTGTCACGGACTAATGCTTGGGAATCACCATCTTTGCAGGTGCAGGTTTGACACCAAATTGAGCGAAGAACTTGAGACTATTGCCACCATGGAGGCTATGAGCTCCTTGGGCCAGCGTTGGACCATTTGAACAGCTTGCTGTCTTCAAGAGACGCGCCGAGCGTGCTCGACTCCGTAGATGATCTCAGGACCTGGCTTAGCGCGGCTAGGACGTGCCCCGCCCTTGTCAACTCTTTCTTTCGATCTCTCTTGCTCTATACATCAGCTAGCCTTCGGTTCCTCTCCCATCGCCAAAACCTTCTTGCTTAGCTTTCTTCCCTTCAACGGTGTCTTGCGGTTGCTCCTTGTTTCTGTGCTTTACCCCCGCTCCAACATTCTCCACCTCTGGACCCAGACTTCATAGACCAGCCGTTAGTCTTCTTTCTTTCTTGAACTCCACCTTCTTTGAAGCTGCTTTTTTTTCTTTTTCTTTTTTACTGTCCATGTGAGATCCTGCAGCTCTTTCGATGCAGCATGAGAGGAGCTCGTTCAAATTAACGCCATGGCATAGTTGATAGCAAGAAGGCAGACATCATGCATGCAACTGCTGTCCATGCATGTCGACGCCTCTGCTAGAAATGGCTTGAGCTTTCCCGTGTACATGTAACTCAACAAAACATTAAAAGCCTCATATCCAGCATGACCATTGCTTACGCGAACCACATGTAGAGTCGTCCCCTCTCAAGGTGCATGCCATAACGGTAATAGCGAGCGATTTCCAATGGCTCGGCAAAGAGCATATGGGTACGAGACGTATGGTTCTACTTGAGCCTATGGTGGAAATCATGAGAGAGTTCACTCCGTGCTGCCATGCATGTAACATCATTCTAGACCACGGCAAGACTCAACAGGTTCAAGTAGATCTCGATCCCCCTCTTGGATGCTCCTTGAACGTGTCGTAATGTCCAAGTTGATCATGAGATTGACCTTGAGCTATTTAAGGCTTCTCCATCACTCTCTGCAGCATCTCCGATCTCGGTTCGAACTCCATGAAAGCTCCCGATCAACAACAACAAGAACGAGCAGGCGGCAAACAAAAAGATTGGAGTGGACCAACGACTGGGACTTAATTCGAGAGGTGAATTGTAACCCCATGGTTTCAGTTGGGTTGACTTGGGATTGGCTGAGATGTAGCCGTCAACGGAAGACTTCTTGGGGGAACTCTGTAGTGGTACTGCATGGTGCACTCCGTAGGAATTTCTAGCCACCGATGAATAATCCCGACAGCGTCACCACCTTCTCGCCTTGCTGCTCTCATTCTTTTTAGCCTTTCTTGTTTCTTCGACGATGACCTCCAGAGGAACATGGCCGTGGACGTTCGTCACCTTTTTTTTTTTAGCTCTGCAACATTTCTCGATCAATATATTGCACACCTCTTTCTCCAGTCAAACACCAGCTTCTTGCATGTTGTTAAAAAAAATCTCGAGAGCTTCTCCATATCCCGTAAGATTGTGACGTTGTGCCTAAGATTCAAGCTCTCCCTGCATTTTGTGGATAGGCTCCCCTCTAGTCTCCTCCACACGGATGATCCAGAGACCCTCGAGAGTCCTCCTTCATTTTCATTTTTATTTTTTTTGTTCTCTCCCGTGGCCTTGTACGTGTTGATTCTCTCTCGGTTTCCTTGGTCTGAAGACCTCGAATTGACGTCCCTCCTCCCCCGTTGGATTCCAGGTTTGATTGCATGACTTTAGAATTTTGATCACCATCTAGACCACCTCTCGCCTGGTCGAACGCTCGGCCGCTTGTTTCCTCGACGCTGAGCATGGCCACATAAAACAAGTGCATGCCCTCCTCCAGTCCCCGCGGTATTCCAAACCAACTTGCACCAGCATCTTTGGCCCTCCTTTGGCAGCGTCCATCGCCTCCCAGCAATGAGCAACCATGGTGCATAATGGCTTCTCCACAAGAACGTGATGTGGCTTTTGGGTGGTTGATGATGTCGATAAAGATCTAAGAATGGGTCATGTTTAGAGAAGATGCAACCAACACCTCGCAGAGCCCACTGTCTAGCAGCTCTTTATGTCCTGAGAAAACCTTCAATGGCCAACCAAAGGGAGCAGAGAGATCGAGAGCGAGCTGCTGGGGAGGGACATGAGGGTCGGCCTTGGCAACCACTTCCACCCAAGGGTTGAAGATGGTGCCAGTTGATCCCCGCTCTCTGCCCTTCCTCCCCACTCTTCTCCTTCTTGGTCACCGCCATGCTTCTACTCTGGTCAACTTGAATGGTGGGCAGGGCGAGTAGATGAAGACAGAGCACGCGAGGGGTCACTTTGGTCTGGAGTCCTCATTCTCATGATAACGTGCCAGCTACCTATCTTCATTTCTTTTGCAACCTTGACTTGATTCAAGAGCTGAAGGACAGATTGCCTATTCATCCTAGAATTTTTTTTTTGGCAACAAATGCACCGCCACCTAATCCTTTCCTTCCATCTGCCATATCTACCCCCTTTTAGAGCCTCCGTGACCACGTGTATGACCAGAAAAATCCTGGAATTGGCCTTAAGATGTTGTTTAAGAAATATCTCAGCTTCCCTCGCGAGTTGCATGTACTTCCCTATTGATCATGTGGTGGGCTTACTCAGTCAGGCCGCAACAGATTACAAGGGCATCGCAGTTATTGGAATAGAAAGCATACGAAACATATAGCCTTTTCTTCCTTGCTCGACACGTGGGATGGCTCGTAACTCGCAAATGCATTGCCTTGACAAGTGAAATTCTCAATCGCATTAACCATGGCACAAAGACCATCGATGATGTCGTATAAACGATTCTGGTCCATGCCTGCGTCGAGTCTTAGGTTCCCCGAGTTATGATGGCAGAGGAAACTTGAGGAAGATGAAGTACATGGAAAATGAATCACCCTCAAATTGTCCCCGAGAAGAATTGTCATCACCATCCAAATTTACCATCTTTTCTTCTTCTTTTGCAAATAGATAATAACCATGATATCAAATTTGGCCCTCTTTTGGATCACCCTCTGGCAATTTTGAAGATTCTAGGTATACAACAACCATGACACGTACACGCGAAAGGCATTTTGGACAACCTTTCATTATTATTATTTCTATTTCGACCCAATTTGACACTCCTTTTTCAATTTTAAGCTCGACATTGAATACAATTAAACCAAAATATAATATGAGGCACTAGAGGACAATGTCACGATTCCAAAAATTAAAAATTATAGAGCTGAAATGAATTTTCTACAATTTTTTTACTTAACCTGAAAATGAGATTAACAAAGTACTTCCCGATTCCAGATCAATTTTTGCAGATTTTCTTTGGCAAGAATGAAGAGAAAATTAAAGAAAAATACTGACTATTTTTTCACATTTTTATGGCCTCAAATGCTAATTTTATTTCCAAATATTTTTCTAATTTCTGAAAAATATTAAAAAATAAAGTATGAAAAATTATTTTTTGTTCAAAATTGGTTTCCTAGGTTTGGCCAAGGTCACCAAAGTTGATTTTTCAATTTTATGAATTTTTATGAATTTTCTATTAATTTTCGAAAGTAAAAATACCGAAAAATACTAAAAATACAGAAAATCATTTTTTGGTCAAAATTGGTTCCCTAGGTTTCGCCAAGGTCCCCAAAGTTGATTTTTCAATTTTATGAATTTTTATGAATTTTCTATTAATTTTCGAAAATAAAAATATCGAAAAAATTCCCTAGGCTTGGCCAAGGTCTCCAAAGTTGATTTTTCAATTTTATGAATTTTTATGGATTTTTTTATTAATTTTAAAAGAGAAAAAGTGATTAAAAATCAGGTGTCAACAATTACAACCCCGATCCTTTACCAATATCAAACTGGTTGATTATGGCAAAAAGATCATCGTCAATGTCTGCTTGGTGGTGATCTGTCCCCTCTTTCTCGGAAGGTAATGATACTGATCCAGTAGCATTGGTCTTTTTGTACCCTGCTCCAACAGAACTCGATCATATTATAAATTGGTCTAACTCACCTCTTAAACGTGCATTTTCGATCCTCAAATAATGCATTTCATCGAGGAGGCTATTGCAGTTGGGGCAAGTGGCGGAGTCAAAAGCCTCTTTATACATCTTGTTCTCCGCTCGGAGGTTTTCATTTTCAACTCTTAGAAACTCGGCTTCGTTGTGCTCATGACGAGTCTTCATTCGAGTTCGCCTATTTTGAAACCAGAACTTGATGTGCAAAGGCTCAAGTCCTAGCTCCTGACACAGTTCCATTTTCTGTTTGTCGTCTGGCATAGGGCATGTTCTAAAGAAATCCTCAAGCTTTTGTACTTGTTTCTTAGTATGGCGACGGTAACGCTTCTTTTGACCCTTACCGTTATTGTCCTTATCTTTATTAAGATCTTGGACGTCGCCGGCGGAAGGGCCAGGCTCCATGGGCTCGATCCCATGCATGGTTTCGAACTCTTGCTCTCCCATATTCAGCAAGTAACGATAACTCTCAAGGGTGTTGGGTTGAGACATCTTCGATTCAAGGTTTGCTACCTCTTCTGGTATTTTCACTCTCTTTGGGTTTTTCTGAGTGATCGTCTTTGAAACTCTTTTCAGGGTGTAGACGACGATTATCAGGAGAACATCTCCTTTTAAAATTCGAGCGTGAGTTCAACAATTGTATCGTTCCCTCTAGGATTTCTGTCTTTCGCAACTTTTTTGCCGTGTCTCCTACACAGTTTGTTTTCTTTCATCTTTTCCATAGTGGTAAGGCTCCTATCGTTATTTCTTCCACATGTTTCATGTGTCACGGTCCACAAATGAAGACAAGTCTTCTTTTCTTTTTCGCGAAAGTTTACCGTGTCTTCCACTCAAGTCATCTTTTCCTTCTTCTTTTTCAAAGTGGCGACATCACCTCAAAACTTTTTTGCAAAGATTTCGAATTTGCTCAGCTCGAGATTGTAGACATGCCAAGGGATTCGAGCTGATAAAGACAATCACCAAAAGGGAATGGCCGGTAGGGAGATCTGACCGATAGATATTGCCACTGTGAAGTCAATATTTAACGTGAAGCAGATTACCGTCTCCGCATTCCGCTAGCCTATCCCGACTTTTTCCTCTACTACCTTCGTATTTCGCTCGTCAGTCTTAATTCTCTCCTTAATCTTTTAATGATAATGGCCAGTCTTCCCACACAGATTTTCCCAGCCGACGTTATGTCCAAATGGGAGAGACTCTATCATCTTCTTGGCCGAGGCTATATTTACATAACCCATCATCCGAGTATCGAAGCTGAGATCCTCAGTCTGTTCATGGAGATAAATGCTTCTTCAGTCGAAGGCACCAATTTGGAGAGGGAACACAGGGCGCTCCCACACGTCTTCATCAACTTCCTAAAGGCATGTCGAAATACCCAGGAGACGGTTACCTTAGCCCGCGTTGTGAAGGCCCGCTACCAAGATCGATCTAAGTGCTTGGAGTTTGCAAAACGCTCGATTGCTCGATACAAGAAGACCTTCAAGTCTGCCGAAGAGCGGGTCTCGCTGCTGGTTCACGAGAGGGAGAAGCTGGTGGAGCGTCTTGCCTTAAACCAGACTTACTTTGAACATGACCCAAGGGATATTGTGATGAAATTCAGATGCGAGTGGCTGGAGGAGAGGCTCGACGATCTAACGGCGGATATAGCTTTCGAGAGGGACCTGATCGACAACTTAAAACTTGCTGTTGAACACCATGAGATGAATGCATCTAGGTACGAGGAGAAATGTACCCGTTTGTTCTTCAAGCTTGCAGATCTCGACTCCCAGATTGCTCAATGTAGGCAGAGCATTAATTTCATGGAGACCCAGTTGAACTCTTTTGTGATGATTATTAGGGCTCAGTTTGGCTTTAATTTTCCTCCCCAGTCATCTATTATAATACTCCTTGATGAACGGAATGAGAGAAATATTTCTGCTTTTTTTTTCGCCATGTCTTCTCTTCCGCATAGCATGAATGACCTGAGGTACTGGAAACGCCGAGGTTTGACATTCTCCTTGATGTTCTTACTTGCTGTTGTAGACGATGATCTCGAGAATATTAAAGAAGCTTTCGACAGCGGACCCCACTAGCCGCGTCAAGACCCGTGAGTTGGTCACCTGAATTCAGTCAGCCACCAATAAATGAATCAAGCCACCTGTTGCGTGCCTCTACTTCGCTTATGCCATTCTCTTTCGGCGTCCACTTGTTCGTGTTGGTCGCCTGTAGCGTTGGGAGGAATGATTGTGGGCCATGCCCATTAATAAAACACTGATCCTCTAATATCTTCCACGTGGTTCGAATCCGAAGGAGTTAAAAAACAAGCCTTTAATCGATTTAATCAAGAAGGCGTTGTAAGGTGAATTTGCTCCATAGGTTCAGTTTACACAACCTTTTTTCTTTCTTTTTTTTTCTCTTTTTTTTAACAAAAATACAGGAACCCCTCTCAATCATTAAAAATATCCCCCTGCCTTATCCGAATGAATTTACCGCCCCATTAAAATACATAACTCATACATGCTAACTGATTGACGAAATTCCGTCTCCGAGAGAAGAGACTTCTTCGCTTGCCCCCAGGGTAATCGGCTAAGGCATCGGTAATTTCCGTCCTTTCGCATTCCTGAAGATTGTTCCTGGTGTATTGCTGAATCCAATTTTGCTCCCGCCTGGGGTACCTGCGATTCCCTACAAAAGTAAAGGAAATAATGAGTATGTGATCTAAGAAAGGTCGGTCCATGACTCCTAAATTAGTCCAATTTTATTTTTCAATTTTAGGAGAAATTAGGGAAATTTTTCTTAGAAAAATATGGCTGAATTTTTTTAGAAAAAATTTTCTCGCAGATTTTATAGCTTCAAAAATGTGGAAAAATCTTCTAACGTTTATCAAATTTTCTGAATGAATTTTTCTCTTTTATCAAAATGAACTTTCAGGATTAAATTTGTTAAGGAAATCTCATTTCTACTGAAGTAGGAAAGAAGTGACAAAATCCTTTATAGGTCCACAAAATTCCCAGAAGGGATTTTTCCGCATTTATTTTTTTTCAGAAATGGGATACCAATTTAATTTTTTTTAAAATGACCATGATATTAAATTGAAAATTTGACCGACACCTAACATGGACCGACCAAAAATAAATACAAGGTTAGGTTAGAGAACTTACTTTTACCTTGAAAAATACCATGTAGGTCACATAGACATGCACATGAATCGTGAGTTTAAATCTTAGCCTATCTACCCTAAAGGCTGACAAATTGAAGCGAAAGACTTACGACAAGGTGACAATCTCACGCACATAATCAAGATTAGCCGTGATCCCACGACGTAATCAGGATTAGCCGGACCTTCCCACTTCGGCTGCTCGAGCTAAAAATTAAAACCACTGCTTTGGTAATCTTACCAAGCCTGAGGTCTAACTTTTGAAACTCATTTTTGAAAAGAGGTTCGAGATTGAATCTGGACTAACTTTCAATGTGATCTCACGCCGAACGCTAGAACCAAATCACAATACCATCCTAAAACTAGTGACCTAGATCTGGGCACGGGACGTGTGTGATGTAGTGCTAAAATAATTAAACATGCACAACAATTAAATGCAAACACCGCTTCAATATTTCAAAAATTAAATAATAATTCTCACACACCAAACCTGCAAAACAAAGGGTTAGCCAAACACTCCACCCCTTATAACTCCCATCTGCAAAACCATTTAACACCTAAAGATGAGTTCCAAACAAGATCGCCAAAAGCGAGATATCCATGAAATTTTCATTGGCCTAAGTCTACTCAGGCTTTTAAAATTTCGAAAAAAAAATCAAGTATTCCAATTGGTGTCTTTTCTTCGAAAATTTAAAAATCCCGACCCCAGTGGAGTCGCCAAGCTGTCGCGATCCGAAGAATTTTTTTTTCAATCGAGTTAACGGATTATTAAGTTTATTAGATAAATTAACCTAATACGGAGCCTCCCAAGTCCTATCGAATCGCAACTTTGGTTTTTGTTCAAATGGTTTTAAATTTTGGAATCGCCACTAATCATTTTTGGTAGGTTGATTAGATACCTACGTAAATTAGCGGGAGGAATAAACTACTTCTATGAACCAGAGATTATGAGTTCGGGGACTTGGTTACACTAGTTAATTAAAATTAATGCCCTTTCGGTACCTTAATTTCATGGATATCCAAATTTGGCAACTCAAGCTTGGTTTATTTCTAGGGAGGTGTTCTCTTTTTGTATTTTCACTTTTTAGATATGATGCATGGGTGGCATTTTTTTTATTTTCAAAGTGTTAAAAATTCTCTGAAGCCGAAAGAGGGAGTGTGTTAACGACTTCTATGCAGTGTTACAGTCTACTCATTTTGGGGTCTGGTGATTCAAAAATTAAATGGCAAGAAGTCAATGACAGTAAATAAAGACCTCCAATGGATGGCCCAGCCTTGGCTTGGCTCTCCCCTTTGGGGTTTAATGGTGCAGGTAAAAACCCCCAATGGGCGGCCTAGCATTGGCTTGGCTCTTCCCTTTGGGATTTGATGGTATAGGAATTTAAATTGCAGTAAGTAAAAACCTCCAATGGGCAGCCGAGCATTGGCTTGGCTCTTCCCTTTGAGGTTTAATGATGCAGGAATTTAAATTGCATGAAATAAACGACCTCCAGTGGATGCGCTTTGCCTCTCCATTTTAGGGTTTTAGTTCTTTAAAATAAAATACAACAATTTGTTTCAACAATTTGAACTAAAATCCATTGACGGGTCAGCTGCAAATTTGATGGGCACCTTGGAATTTGTTTGGGCTCACTTTGCACCTCCAAGGAATTTATCGTTGATACGGAGTAATGCCTTTTTTTTCCTACCATAAAATATGGGAAAAAGGGAGATTGAGAAAGTGTATACAATTTGTGCTAATTTGAGACTAAAATCACAAATAAATGAATAAATAAAAACACTTAGCTCGAATTTGCTTGCTCGTTGGCGAGGATGAACTCTTAATTTATGTTGATCGATAAAGGAATTGGTGATGATAATTCCTAACTTTAAACTCCCACCATCTTCAAAATTTTCTCCCTTTTTGGTATTTTCTTTCTCTCCAATTTTTCTTCAATCTCCAAAAACCTATCAAACATCCAAAATTTTCTCCCCAAAAATTCCTCTCTCGAGCTCACTTCTTCCTCCTTTTATAACCCACTCATCTATCTCTCATTCTAATTTTTCCACTAACTCTATCTCCCATTCTAATTTCTCCACTAACTTTATCTCCCATTCTAATTTCTCCACTAACTCTTCTTCATTTTCATCTTCCCTTCTCCATCTCTATCTCACATTCTAATATCTCCACTAACTCTTCTTCATCTTCATCTTCCTTTCTCTATATTTATCTCACATTCTAATTTCTCCACTAACTCTTCTTTATCTACATCTTCCTTTCTCTATTCTTATCTTATTTTCTCCATCTTCCATTCTCTATTCCTATCTTATTTTCTCTATACATTCTTTTCCATCTTCCCATCTCTATTCTAATTTCTCCACTAACTCTTCTTTTTGTTATTTGCAAAATAATCCTTCAAGAGTTAGGTATTTGCACTCTAGTCCCTGAATTTTAAGTATTTACAATTTAGTCCCTAAAAAAATATTTCTTTAAGTCCAAATCTCCTCACAATTTTTGACACACCTCCCTTATACTTAGTCAAAATTCACCGCATGTCAAATTTAAACTCATTTCTTGCCGCTGAAAATAATACAGAATTTAATTAAAGCCCTTTTGCAAAATTGAGTCATTCTGGGTATAATTGGGCCAAAAAGAAAATTTGAAATATTAGAGAATAATGTCACAACTCCTAAAAGTGAAAAATGAAATAAATTGACTCAAATTGAATTTTTTTAGGCCCGATTCAAGATTATGCTCGTGAAAGAATACACGACCCCGAATTGGATTTTTTTAAATTTACGATGGCCAACATGAAAAGGGATTTAAAAGAAAAATGTTGACATTTTATGTATTTTTGTGGCCTCAAATGCTATTATTTATTAAATATTTTCCTAATTTCTTAAAAATATATTTAAAAAAAATACAAAAAATAAGAAAAATTATTTTTTGCTCAAAAATAGTTGTCTAAGCTTGGCCAAAGCTTCCAAAGTTGATTTTACAATTTTCTCATTTTTTCTTGATTTTTTTTATGAATTTTCGAAAATAAAAATATTGAAAAATACTGAAAATATGAAAAAAAAAATTTGGTCAAAATTGGTTCTCGAGGCTTGGACAAGGTCCCCAAATTTGATTTTTTAATTGTATGAATTTTTATGGATTTTTTTATTAATTTTAAAAGAGAAAAGATGATTAAAAATCAAGTGTCAACACTCATCAAGCATGAGAACTCAAGGAGCACATGAACCCATCAAACAAGGCTATATCCGCAACGCTAGACGCAGAAAACGAAGATCATGTGTCGACCATGGCTTAGTCATCGCTTCGATCTCCTCCGAATCTCGCCTCAATCTCTCCTTCTCTTGGCTAATTATGGCCTCAGTCATGGTTTGATATTGGCTCGATCGGGTCTCGATCATTGCTCAACCATCACCTAATCGCGATATGATCATTCGCTCATCAATGCTCAAGGGTCGTTTACCAATTCAGAAAATCGTGGCTCATCCGCAACGTTAGACACGAGAGCAAGATCATGTACCATCATGACTGGATCGTCACTTTGATCATGACCCTATCTCGCCTCAATCTCCGCTCCCCTCGACCCGTTAAGGTCTCGGTCGTGGTTTGATCTTTGACTCGATCGAGACTCAACTATCGCTCAATCATCGCCGAATCATTACAAGATTATTGCTCATTCATGCCCATAGGTCGTGTTTCTCATTTCATGCTCAATGGCCAGCCAATTCGCCCAACCAAGGCCTGTGCGCTTGGCCATGACTCGTGCGCTTTGACAATTTGCTCGGCCACGGCCCATGCACTCGACCAATGGCCGGCCAAGTTGCTCGACCACGACCCATGCGATCAGCCATGAGTGCCTGCGTGAGGGGGAGCCACGCGATACAAGGGTCGTCCATATATTTGTGTAGAGATGCTCCGTTTGATTCATGATTGATCCATGCTCGACTCATTTGTGTGCCCGTTTGATTCATTATTGATCTATGCATGACTCATTCGTGTGCCCGCAGCATGGATCTTACCCACCTCAGCATTGCCCGTCACCCCGACCAGAGCACCTCTACCCCCCTAAAGAGCCTTATGAGCAGTTTTTTTCCCAGCAGGAGGAGACATTCTCCAAGCTTGATATGGTACCACGTCTCTAAAAAAATGTAGAAATTGAATTTGGATGCGATTTTTTGGAAAGATGTGTAGGAAAATGTGAACTAAATTATGAAAACTTAAGAAAAAAATTTCACCAATCAAATTTTATTTTAACTTTTGGCAATAAAAAATTAAAAAAAATAGAAAATAAGAAAAAAAAATAATTGGGAGATGGGGAAAACATTGTTAGGCCATTTTCATGACTCAATCAAATTTTAGAAACAAGAATGGATTTAATCGGACGAGAAATGATCGATAAACGATCGGACGGAACTTGCGTGCCAATTGAACGGCCGAGCGACCGATGCATGACTAATGCTGAACGGCCCATGGACCGATGCATGACTCATGCGGAGCGATCGACCGATCAATGCATGACCCTTTCGCTCGACCAAGTCGCTCGGCCATGACCCGTGTACTAGCCGACAGCGACCCGCGAGCTGGGCCAATTCGCTCGGCCATGACCCGTGCCTCAACTAACTCACACGGCCATGAGCCATGCACTGGCCAGCCACGACCCGTGCCCTCAGCCAATTCGCCCGACCACGATCCATCCACTAGGTCAATTCGCTCGGCCATAACGCGTACGTTGCCCGACCACAATCCGTCCGCTTGTGTCACGCCCCGGATCCCGGTGGGCCGTGCGGCATCCCCATCGAGTTACACCTGACCTGCAATCACATCGCTTGGCCCAACAGCGAACGACGGCCCAGGACTCGTCGCGGCCAAACGACGGATAACTAAAAGAGACAGCAGATAATGCTCTACTCCCAACCAAACAGTCATTCAAGCAAGACAGGAAGATGGAAGAACACATGACATTTAACAAGTGACTAGGTCTTGGGGGTTCATTACAACCCGACGGGAGAGGGGTGAACACAAAACCAGTCCAGGCTCTGACAAACTTGTGAGGGAGACAATATCCAACATTCAAAATAAACCCTAACAGCTACCTAGCAAAAGGACAGATCCATCAACATGCGATCCGTACATCTAAGGGTTATCTTCATCGGTCAAGGGAAACTCTTCAGGGTCCTAGTCAGTTTCGCCAAACACGTCGTCCTCGCCATCAAACTCCATCTGGGCATCACCATCGGAGTCTTCCACTTGCATAGGCTCGGGGTCTACTACCTCACCTTTGTGGATTGTGTTAAGTATCGGGTTCCCATTTGGCCCTAAGACGGGAGCGTCTATGGCGTCTAGCGGACCATGCCAAGACAACCCACTCCATCGATACCATGCTACGTACCGATGACCTGTCAGACTATCCTTCTCCCCCACGTCGACCCAAACCGTAGTAACTATCCTCTTAAACCACTTGTAGCTAGGTACCCGATACTCTACCTCGTCTTCCTCTAACTCAACCGGTCGACCGTGGCGAGCTGGGGTTATAGACATCTTCAGGGGTGGGGATCTGAAATTGGGCGATCAGCCCACAGCGTGAGTCGAGACCCAGTAATCTCACAAAAGACTCAAAATAGAACATAGCATGCAAATGAGACAGTTCGACACATGATTCAATAAACACATGGTCAGCATATAATAATGGACTGTATCACAGTAATGAACGCATACTTCATGCCATGGTATGATCAAGTCTCATTCAGATGCAAAATGTTATTTCTCATTTAATCGACCCGAGCTAGGTCCACCGGTGGCTTATAGCACTGCCGGCCGTGCCCCGAACCGAGCCCCTGCATTCGCTCAGTTGGCACCCTTGTCACTCCAACGCCCCGTGCCGCGCACGTCCAGGCGCGGTACCGCAACCGTGGCTCACTTGCCCTACGGCCGATACTCCTTGTCACTCCAACTCCAGTGTCTTCTTGACACCTATCCGGCCGTCCCGCACGGTTCTACGCACTCCGCCAAACGTCCGCTCATAAGATTAAGTGCAATGCATTAGGCATTTATTACATGTCTCGGCCTTTGGCCCACAATTCACCACGCATTCTAGCGCACGCGCCTGCCTCAATCGAGCTTACATGGATTCACATAATTCATGTCAAAGTTCAATGCATCATTCATCACTCACGTGAATCCAAAGCAGACAATGCACATCAATCCGAGTTTCAAACTCCGTTTGTCAATGTTTTTGACCTCAAGCATGGGTCCCAACATATGTGATTACTCTTGAATCCTCTTAGGGCTACCGTACAATATTCGTCTCGTGCATTATGGACCCTAGGACCTCGCGGCCAAAATCATTCATGAACGGCCAGCAACCTATTTGAACGTGCATCGATCAATACCACACAATTTCTCGTCTTAGACCGCCCTAGAACCATCACACGATGTTCCTATCACACTCCATGGACTCCATGACCTCTCGGAGAGCACTTAACATGCATGACCAGCAACCAATCTTGATATACAAAGGACTACACTTCACGACACAACCTCCTCACACACGGTCATCCCTCAAGTTGGACATGCATGGTCAATTATCACATAATTACCCATCATAGGCTCTCTGAATCCATCATACAATGCTCATATCACATCCCGTAGGAACTAAAGCCTCTCAGACCAAACCACACACACGGGGCCAGCAGCACATTTTGTCATGCAAGTGTTGACACCTAATTTTTAATCATCTTTTCTCTTTTGAAATTAACAAAAAATCCATACAAATTTATAAAATTAAAAAATTCAAGTTTGGAGACCTTGGTCAAGCCTAGGGAACCAATTTTGACCAAAAATTGATTTTTCATATTTTCAGTATTTTTCGATATTTTTATTTTCGAAAATTAATAAAAAATCCATAAAAATTCATAAAATTGAAAAATCAACTTTGGAGACCTTGGCCAAGCCTAGAGAACCAGTTTTGAACAAAAAATAATTTTTCATAATTTTTTTGTATTTTTATATATTTTTTAGAAATTAGGAAAATATTTAATAAATAATAACATATGAGGCCACAAAAATACATAAAAGTATTCAATATTTTTCTTTTCATGTTGGCCATCGCAAATTTAAAAAAAAATCCAATTCGGGGTCGTGTATTTCTTCACGAGCATGGTCTCGAATCAGGCCAAAAAAAATTCAATTTGAGTCAATTTATTTTTATTTTTCACTTTTAGGAGTTGTGACATTATCCTCTAATATTTTAAATTTTCTTCTTGGCCCAATTATACCCAGAATGACTCAATTTTTTCAAAGGGCTTTAATTAAATTTTGCATTATCTTCAGCGGTAGAAAATAAGCTTAAATTTGACATGAGGTGAATTTCGACTAAGCATAGAAGAGGTGTGTCGAAAATTGTGAGGAGATTTGGACTTAAAAAAATATTTCTCCAGGGACTGAATTGCAAATACTTAAAATCTCATGGACTAGAGCGCAAATACCTAACACTTGAGTGATTATTTTGCAAATAACAAAAAGAAGAGTTAGTGGAGAAATTAGAATAGAGAAGGGAAGATGGAGAAGAGGAGATAGAGAAGGGAAGATGGAGAAAAGGAGATGGAGAGGAGAAGATGGAGAAGAATAGATGGAGAAAATAAGATGAGAATGGAGAAGGGAAGATGGAGATGAAGAAGAGTTAGTGGAGAAATTAGAATGGGAGATATATATGGAGAAGGGAAGATGGAGATGGAGAAGAATAGGTGGAGAAATTAGAATGTGAGATAGAGATGGAGAATGGAAGATGAAGTTGAAGAAGAGTTAGTGGAAAAATTAGAATGGGAGATGGAGTTAGTGGAAAAATTAGAATGGGAGGTAGATGAGTTGATTATAAAAGGAGTAAGAAGTGAACTTGGGAGGGAGGATTATTTTTGGAGAGAAAATTTTGGATGTTTGAGAGAGTTTTGGAAGGTTGAAGAAAAATTTGAGAGAAAGAAAATACCAAAAAGAGAGAGAGAATTTTGAGGATGATGGGAGTTTAAACCTAGGAGTTATCATCACCAATTCCTTCATCGATCAACATAAATCAAGAGTTCATCCTCGTCAACGAGCAAGCAAATCCGAGCTAAGTGTTTGTATTTATTCATTTATTTGTGGTTTTAGTCGCAAATTAGCACAAAATTGTATACACTTTCTCCATATTTTTATGTCAGGCAAAGAACAACTCCAAGTCAACGGTAAATCTTATGGAGGTGTAAACACAAAAAGAGAGCACTCCACTAGAGCCTGAGGAATAAACCAAGCCTGAATTGCCAAATCAGGATATCCATGAAATTAAGGTACCGAAAGGGCATTAGTTTTAATTAACTAGTGTAACCAAGTCCCCGAACTCATAATCTCTGGTTCGTAGAAGTAATTTAGTCCTCCCGCTAATTTACTTAGGTTTCTAATCAACCTACCAAAAATGATTAGTGGCGACTCTAAATTCTAAAATCATGTGAAAAAAAATCAAAGTTGCGATTTGGTAGAGGTTGGGAGAGCTCGAACTAGGTTAGTTAATTTAATTAATTAATCTGGTAATCCATTAACTTAAAAATGAATTTTAGGTCGCGACAGCAAGGAATTATATCTCACGGCACACACACAAGAACACCTCAATTCACATATGGTTCTACCCCAAGTCTAGTTATGAGATTACCCTTCTCGATTTTAAGCACGAAACCGTGAGAGAGTTGGCCTTGGAAGTCCTTGACGAGGTTGTCGGAGCTGTATTAGAAGAGAGACAATTCGGAAGTGTGAGAGAGTGTTCAATCCGTGGACATGCAAGGGCGATTCAACTCCGAAGGTGCTCAAATGGGATTGCATGTGAGGAATTCAAGCTTGGATGACATTGCATGTGATTAAATCACACTTGAATGGCATTGCATGTAAGGTATTCATGCTTAGATGGTGTTGCATGTGAAGAATTTGTGCTTGGGTGGTCTTGCATGTCTGATCTAATTCAATATAATCGAAATTCAAGATCTTACCGACGTGTGGGAGAAAACGGGGGTCGATTCGGACTCCGGGTGAGTCCGAACGATTCGTTTGAAAATCGGTGCGCGCTGGAGTCCTCCGCGACGGGATTTGGACGGCCACCGTCGAAAGGATGTTCCGGCCAGCTCCGACGGCTATTTTCTACGATTCAGGCGGCGTTGGAATCGTCTGGAAGAGAGGAAGAGAATGGCGGTGGTTTCAAGGCAAACGGAGCTCTAAGGTGAAAGTTATGGCCGTCAGAAGGTACGGAGGTCGGGGCTCCGCGCCGGTAACAGAACAGGGAGGTTCAAGCGGTTGGACGGGGAGCTTCCAGCGGTTTCTCGGTGCGATTCAGGTGGCTATGGAACGGTCTTGAAGAGAGGAAGAGAATACCGGTGCTTTCATGTCATTTGGAATTTTCTAGCCAAAGTTATGGCTTCGTGAAGGAGAGGTGCGCAGGGAGGCTGACGGATTCTCTGGTCGCCGAGGGAGAGAACGAGTGAGCGAGAGAGAGAAGAAGAAGAAGAAGAAGAAAGGAGGAAGAGAGAATGAAGTCTTGGATCTTATATTGGGAGGGAATGAAATAAAAAATTGGAGAATGAGGGAGAGAGAGAGAAAGTGGATACATGCATTGGTGGATATAGAATGGGGGGATTATGATGTATATTGGAACTTGGGTGACATATTCTAATATAGGGAATTATAATGGTGGCCTTGGAATTGAGGTGGTCGTGACACTTGTCACAGCGAGGCGAGAGTTCAATTCTCGAGGAAAATTTGACTGACAAATATCCTCCCAGTGTTTCTTTTCCCTCGGGACGCGTACCGTCGAGACCGGGAAATTCTCTATCGAGCCCGACGTGACTCTCGAGCTATACTAAACTAAAATTCAATTCACCTAGGAAATGCTAGGAAATACTCAATCTATGATCCGGAGAACTTCGAACGGTCCGGAGGCATTTTGGAAATTTTCTGTCCTTATCTCGGTTTCCAATTGAATTTCCTCGAAGGTAACACCGTCCAATTCTCATTGTAACTTTTCTGGCAAATCCGATTGTCCAATTTAGGAATTTTATTTCGTGGCCACTTCCATTGATTTACAACTTTAGTAAATGCTCAGACTAACGGGCGGCTTTAAGGAGATACGCATACAGACCTGTCAGGGTCCACGTACTTTAAGTTCCTTGGTAGCCATTCCCCTTTGGTCAGTCATCCCGAGTTGATCAGGCTCGAGTGAGATTCATCTAAAGCGAAATAATGAAATACGTCCATTCTCATTAAATTCCCAAAATGGGTCGAAAATTCAGACTGTTACAGCTTGGCCACGACCCGTTCAATGCGGGGCCACAACCCGTGAGCTCAACTAATACACTCGGCCACGACCCGTGAGCTCGACCAATATGCTCAGCCACGACTCGTGCGCTCGGCCAATTCGCTCGACCGATAGCCGATCAAGTTGAACGGCCGATCAATCGATGCATGACTCATGGGGGATAGCCGATCGATCGATGCATGTTCTGCCTTGTTCTATTGCTAGTTCACTGCTGGCTTTCAGATCCTATCTGCTGTCTTGGTGGTCACCTCGAGTTGGTCTGGCCTCAGATGTGGGATGCACGCGAGCCTACGCGCATGGCTGGGATTGCGGCTGGATTATCTTTTTGCTTGTCCTTCAGTTTCTGTATAAGGAGTCACCTGCTGTGATGCTGGGTCATTGAGTCATGTCATTGCTTCACGGGTCTCGTGTGATGTTTGAAACCCAATCAGTGTAATCTGTGGGCTGCTGTTGGCTGTTGTGGGCTGCTATTTTTCTTTATTGCGTCGGCCTTTTCTTTTGGCCTCGCTGGTTCATGCTACCCTTATGTGGGTTGTCGTTCTTTGGTCTGGTTTTTTTGTTTTGGGCCATACACCCTTGCACCCTCGGGGACAGTATTTGTAACCCTGGGTACGAGGTCGGTGTTTGGTCATCTTTTGTACATGCACTATGATTAGCTAATCTTATTTCTTGCCTTACCAAAAAAAAAACATATGCATTTGTCCAGGATTGGTTCTGCTTCCTCTGCAGACTCTCCCATGGTCAAACAGCTTCATTCTAGACAAGGTAAGCGTCGGCGGTGTTGAAGGATTTGGGATCACTAGCTTCGAAATGCAGGCTTCGTATGCACATTCTAGCCCTAGTGCTTCATCAGTATCGAACTGGTTGATCATGGCAGCGAGCTCGTTGCTAATGCTACTTCTCAGAGGTGATGCATGTGACATTCTGAAATTCAACTTTATTTCGAAATTTGAATATGGAATGGTTATTTCATAGAGGCGCTATAAATGGATCTCACTCGAAACTGATCAGTTCGGGATAACTAACCAAAAGGGAAAGGCTAGCTAGGAATATAAGCACGTAGACCAAATGGTCGATACGAGTGACTCTTAAAAGCCACCCGTTAGTTTGAGAATTTATTTAGAGTTGTCGTCTTATGAATGAGGCCACAAATTGAGTTCCGAAATAGGACAATTGACTCTCATGAGTGTTACAGAGGCTGAGATCGAATGTCGCCTCGAAAGGCGTGAATTGGCAACGTGGCATTGGAATGCCTAAAGAAAAGGGTAAAATAGGAAATTTCCATCTCACCCCCCGTCTTGTGCTAGAATCCATGGCTAGAGAGTGTTAGTAATTTTAGCGAGGCTAGAAAAATTGTTCGGCGGTATCCTGAGTTTTCTCCGATCGCGGTTGAGCCAAATCAGCACTGATTGAGCCCCGACCGATCCTGAAATTTCATGAATTTCGAGAAATGTCTCATCAGACATTGTCAATCACATCAATCGACCATCGGTCGCCGTCGATCAAACCTGTTGACCAGTCAATCGATGAATAGTACCGATCAACTGATGAATAGTACCCCCAATAATTGAAGATATTCCTCTCTCTCTCTCTCTCTTCAATTATTGATAGAACACTCTCTCTCTCCCCAGAAAAATTTCGTGACTCTTCCTCTCTCTTGGTTTTTTCTTGGGTTTTGGCCGTCGGAAAACCGCTGCTCGTTGTGCCGCTTGTTTGCTACCCAAACGTTGTCGGTTTGAAACGCCCTTTTAACCTAATCTTCACCTATCTCTCTAGAAGCTCTCTACCAAAAATCAGCTCAAGATGAGCCCTGGAACCCCCTCAAACAGAGCCAAAACCGGACCTTGCATAGGTTGAATTCTAGTTTCTGGCCTAAACTTCAATTGGCCATCGACGGAAAATCGACCGTTGGATCATCGTGATTTTCGGGTATATCGTAGTTCATTGTCTTGTGGTTCTTTTCCAACTTAAATCACTCCAATCCGAGGTCGTTTGACCTTCCAAATCTACTTCGCCGTTTCGGTCGACGAACCAGTATTTGTTACCTGAATTTCACATAGGGCTCATATTGATATATGTTGACCCCAGCAACCCCTAGAGCTCATTTTTGTGTGAAAACATTGATTTTCAGCTTGTGAACCAACTCGTTTAGCCCTGCGCATGGTCGTCTCCCATCGATTTTTGCTGTTTTGGTCCCAGCTTTGTTCGTGGACTTTTCCACTGAATTTCTGGTGAGTTTTCCTCCTAAATCTTGAGTAGGATGATAGGTAATTGCTAGACGAAGGCTAGGGCGAAAACGAGGCTCGAATTGGAGTTGTTTTGAGGTGGAATGGAGTTCTCTATTCACGACCAAAAAATACTATTCACGCTGGGAAATACTATTCACGACTGGAAAATACTATTCACGATCGAAGTTCACTATTCATGCTAGAAAACACTGTTCACTACGGGGAGTTACTATTCACAGAGTAGAAAAAGAATGTGAATTTGAGGGTTGAAATGTATGAGTTGGACTAGGAATGCATGTCCAACTCTGTGGTGCAATAGGCGACTAGTTCTGATAAAAATCATTGGGTAATTACACGAATGTGAATCGTTGTCTACTGATTTCATTTGGAATTAAAGTGCTTGACTAAAATTGCGTGTCTCTAACTTGTCATGTATGGGTGAATTTCATAAGGTGCACCGTATTGCTTTGGCATGCTTTTAACCGTCGTGTGAAATGATTGTCAAGCAGTAATGTTAGCCCTGAGGCGTGTTATCGCAGGGCGGAGGGCTGCCCTGAGATGTCGATATGGTACGGGGAAAGTGGAGCGATAAGGATGCCGACCTGATGCAAGTATCGCGGGTCGAGACATAATGCACTCGGACGTGCTCGGCACGGGGTAGCTGGAAAGATAAGGGTGCCAACCGTGAGGCGACTAGCACGGGTTGAGGCACGACCTGAGGCGACTAGCGCGGGTCAAATGAAAATGAAATCCTATTGTGGCAGAACCTCGAGATCCTCGTATGCTTATGCATCCTAGTGCATGATCATATCACTATTGGATGTTCATTTGCTTGTTGAGTTCATTTACCGTCATGGCTGAGTTGTTAGTCTAATTGCATGCCTAGAATTAATCGTCTGATTACGCGTTGTCCTGAGCGGGATTTAGGGGGCAAACTTGCTGAGATGTGTTCTCATAGTTGTCGTTATTTCCCGACCTTTCAGACTCTAGACAAGGATCATGAAAACACTACCACCGCTCCATTTTGGGATTCCACGAGAGATAGAGACCGAAGTGGAAGAGTATCCTGTCAGTGAAGATCGAACGTACCTTAGGTAAAGTACTAGAGTTTGGGTGGACGAGGAAGACGACCTATGGAGAGCACATTTCTATGTTGCGTGGAGGTACCGTCAGGACGGTTTACTAAGCAATATACTCCATGGATTCGAGACCCCATCAGAGATCACAGGAGATTGGGATGCTTCAGCTGTCATCGAGGAGGGAGAGGTAATGAATCCTGATGAAATTCCTGTACCGATGGATACCGACGAGAATTCACCAGCGAGCAATTCCGAGGATGGAGAGATTGCGATGGTGAGTTACCCTGAGGAGGTTCCTCTGCCTGATATCAGTAGTGGAGGCGAGTAGATCTCAGTGTGTACTTTGTCGGGTGTGATCTTTTGTTTAGAGTACAGCCCTTTCGACTATAGACCCTTTTGACATGTAGACAACCTAGTTTGTATCGCTTGAACGGTTAATGTAATTAATGGCATGAATAATGTATAAAGGATGTGAATATATATGTATATAAGTGTTTTGGTCGTATATTTACCTTGCTCAGTTGTTGTCGGGTTATTGTGTCGTTTCCGCTAGTGTTCGCTCTAATAGAATGGAATTGGGTCCGCGACAAATCCTGAGACATTGCATTATCTTTATCAACCAGTGTATTTGTGCGAGATGTTACGTGCTCGTGGGGTTCGGGGGTGACAATGCATCCCCTCTTCCTTGAGAGGCATTAACACTGACCCTATATGATCAATCTTCTCATGTATTCTCCAATAGAACTTGATTCTACTGTAAACTGATCTAACTCACCTCTTAAACGAGCATTTTCGATTCTCAAATACTGCCTTTCGTCGAGGGTGAATAGGCTATTGCAGTTGGGGCAAGTGGCGGAGTTGAAAGCTTTCTTATACCTCTAATTCTCTGCTCATAGTTTTTCATTTTCAACTCTTAAAGACTCGACCTCATAACACTCATGTCGAGTTTTTACTCGGGTTCACCTATTTTGAAACCAAAACTTGACTTGAGAAAGTTCCAACCCTAACTCTTAGCTAAGTTCCATTCTTTGTCAGCTATTTGGCATAGGGTACTTCATGAAGTAATCCTCAAGCCTTTGAATTTAATGCTCAGTATAGTGATGGTAACGCTTCCTTTGAGCCTTATTGCTATTGTCCTTATCTCTATCGAGATCTTGGACGTTGTTAGCAGAAGGGCCAGGCTCTATAGTATGAATTCCAAACATGGCCTCGAACTCTTCATCTCCCATATTCAACAAGTAACGATAGCTCTCAAGTGTGTTAGGTTGAGACATCCTCGATTGGTTAATTGTTCCTCAAGGTTTGCTACTCTTCCTTGTATTCTCACTCGCCCTAAATCTTTCTAAACGACCGTATATGCTTTAAGACTCTCTTTTGAATATGGATGAAGATTACCAGGAGAATGCCTCTTTTAAAATTTAAGCGTGGATTCAAAAGTTGCATTACTTCCCCCGAGAGTTCTGTCTTTCTCAACCTTTTTACCGTGTCTCTTGCACGGTTTGTCTTCTTTCATCTTTTCATTGTAAGAGGGCCCCTATCATTATCTCTTCCGCCGATCTCAACTGTTGATTTTATCGGTGAGTTCTCCCATCTTCTACAAATGAATACGTTCTTTTTTATTGAAAATTTTTTTGTCTCTTACTTAGGTCGTCTTTTCTTCTTCTTTTTCAAAGCGGTGCATCACTTCAAATCTTTTTTGCAAAGATCTCGGATTCATTTGGCTCGAGACTGCAGACTTATAGTGGATTCGAGCCACTAAAGGTGATACCTAAAGGGAATGGTAGATAGGAAAATCTGATCAATAGACACTGCCACTGTAAAGTAAGTATTTAACGCAAAGCGGATCACCATCTTCATATTCTGCTAGTCTACCTGGACTCTCTCCTTTAATACTTTCGTATTTCACTTATCTGCCTTGATTCTCCTTTATCATTTTAACGATAATGGCCAATCTTCCTATGCACGTCTTCCTGGCTAAAGTTATGTTCAAATGAGAAAGACTTTATCATCTTCTTAGCCGAGGCTATATTTACATAGCCTATCATCTGAGTATCGAAGTTGAGATCTTCGGTTTATTCAGGGAGATAAATGCTTCTTTTGGAGGCTTGTCGAAACACTCAGGAAACGATCACCTTAGCCCGCATCATGAAGGCTCGCTATCAGGATCAATCTAAATGCTTAGAGTCTACAGAACACGCGGTTGCTCGGTACAAGAAGGCCGTCAAGTCTGTTGATGAACGGGCCTCGCTATTGGTTCACAAAAGAGAGAAGCTGGTGGAGCGTCTAACTTTGAACCAAACTTACTTTGAGCATGACCCAAGCGATTTCGTGATAAAATTCAGATGTGAGTAGCTAGAGGAGAGACTCGACGATCTAACGGCGGATATAGCTTTTGAGAGAGATTTGATTGAGAGTTTGAAATTCGCCATTGAATATCACAAGGTTAAAGCAGCCATGCACAAGGAGAAATGTACTCGACTACTCTTCAAGCTTGCGGATCTCGAATCCCAGATCGCTCAATGTAGGCAGAACATTAATTTCATGGAGAGTCAGTTGAGCTCCTTTGTTATGCTTATTAGGGCCCAATTTGATTTTACTTTTCCTCCCCAGTAAGCTGTTGTAGTACTTCTTGATGAATGGAATTAGAGAAAAGCTTCACATGTTTGTGTTTTTATCTTCCTGCCATCTCTTCTTCCACATAGTATAATAGAATGGTTTGAGATACTGAAGACATCAATGCTTCATATTATTCTTGATGCTCTTGTTAGCTGTTGTAGACGATGATATCAAGAACATTAGAAAAAACTTTCAACAACGGACCCCACTAGCCACATTGAGACCCGTGAGCTAGTCACGTGAATTCTTACAGATATAACCACTTGGTCAGTGTGCCAATAAATGAACCAAGCCATCTATTGCATGCCCCACTTCATTTAGAGTTTACACCTTTCGACGCCCACTTATATGTGTTGATTGCATGTAGCGTCGGCAAATTAGCGGGAGAACTAAATTACTTCTACGAACTAGAGATTATGAGTTCGGGGACTTGATTACACTAGTTAATTAAAACTAATGTCCTTTTGGTACCTTAATTCTATGGATATCCTAATTTTGGCAACTTAGGCTTGGTTTACTTCTAAGGTTCTAGTAAGGTATTCTTTTTTTATATTTTCACTTTTTATATGGAATGCATGGATGGTAATGAGTGCATGGATAAGCAAAACATGAATATGTAAATATAAACACGTGAACGTATATATACAAATGTGGACGTGCAATCATGAATATGCGAGCATGGATATACAAATATGACATGCAAATATGAAGACATACAAATACGACATGCAGATATGAAGATGTACGAATATAATATGCAAACGTGACATATGTACATGGACATGTAAACGTAACATGCGTACATGGACACGCGAATGCGACATGCGTACATAGACATGCGTATGTAACATGTGTACGTGAATCATGCATACATGGATATGCATACACGACATGTGAATAAATCATCAAAAATAGGATTGACTAGTCAGAATGACCCGTTTCCTAGTTTTTGAGATTTTTCTGAATTTTCTGAAATTTTTCAAGACAATTTGCCTGTGAGGGGCAACATCGTCATTTTTGAAGAGATTAGAAAGGGAAATCATCAAAAATAGGATTGACCAATCAAAATGGTCTGTTTCTTAGTTTTTAGGATTTTTCTAAAATTTCTGGAATATTTCAAGACAATTTGCCTACAAATGGCAACATCGTCATTTTGAAAAGATTAGGAAGTGGAATCATCAAAAATGGGATTGTCCAATCGAAATGACTCGTTTCCTAATTTTTGGAAATTTTCTGAATTTTCTGGAATTTTCATGACAATTTGTTTATGAGGGGTAAAATCGTTATTTTGAAAAGATCAGAAAGGGGAATTATCAAAAATAGGATTGGCCAGTCGAAATGGCCCGTTTTCTAATTTTTGGAATTTTTTCTGAATTTTCTGGGATTTTTCATGACAATTTGCTTATGAGGGGTAAAATCATTCTGGGATTTTCCAGCAAGTAGCTCGGCCTACTCATTCTGAAATTTGATAATATAGAAATTAAACCATAGAAAATATAGTATATGAAGTAGTAAATAAAAAAAACTTCAGCAAGTGGCTCGGCCTATCAATTCTGAGATTCAATGGTTCAGAAATTAAACTGAAGAATGTAAAGTACAGAAAGCAGTAAATAAAGAACCTCCAATAGGTGGCTCAGCCTACCAATTCTGGGATTCGATGATGCAAAAATTAAATTGCTGAAAGTAAATTATAGAAAGCAGTAAATAAAGAATTTCCAGCAGGTGGCTTAACCTACTCATTCTAGGATTTAGTGGTGCAGAAATTAAATTATGAAAAATAAAATACAGAAAGCAGTAAATAAAAAACCTCCAGCAGGTGGCTCGGCTTATCGATTCTGGAATTAGATGGTGCACAAATTAAACGGCTGAAAGTGGAGTACAAAAAGCAGTAAATAAAGAACCTCCAGCATGTGCCTTAACCTACTCATTCTGGGGTCTGATGGTGCAGAAATTAAACTACAGAAAGTAGAGTATGGAAAGCAATAAATAAAGAACCTCCAATAGCTGGCTTGATCCACCAATTCTGTAATTTGATGGTGCAGAAATTAAACTGCATAAAGTAGCTTTACCAAAAAAAAATTATTTACAAAAAAAAACTGCATAAAGTAGAGTATAAGATATCTTTACACCACCAAGTAGGGGGATTGATGATGGTAACGCCAAACTTTAAACTCCCGCCATCTTCAAGATTCTCTTTTGGAAGAAAATTCTCTCTCTTTGTTTGATTTTTTTCTCTCTAATTTTTTTTCAATCTCTCAAAACTCTCTCAAACATAAAAAATTTTCTTTAAAAAAAAATCCCTCTCTCCAAGCTCTCTTCATCCTCCTTTTATAGTCCACTCATCTATCTCCCATTTTCTATTTCATCCGCCATTCTCTATCTCTATTTCTCATTCTAATTTCTCTACTAACTCTTCTTCATCTCTATCTTCCCTTCTCTATTTTCAACTTATTTTTTCTATCTATTCTTCTTCATCTTCTCTTCTTCATATCCTCTTCTCCATCTTCTCTTCTCTATATCATCTTCTCCATCTTCTCTTCTCTATTCTAATTTCTCCACTAACTCTTCTTTTTGTTATTTACAAAATAATCCATCAAGTGTTAGGTATTTGCACTTTAGTCCATGAGATTTTAAATATTTACAATTCAGTCTCTAGAGAAAAATTTCCTTAAGTCCAAATCTCCTCATAATTTTCAACACACCTCCCCTATGCTTGATCGAAATTCACCTCATGTTTAGTTTAATCGTTTGTCAAATTTAAACTCATTTTTTGCCGCTGAAAAAAATACAAAATTCGACTAAGGCCCTTTTTCAAAGTTGAGTCATTCTGGATATAATTGGGTCAAGATGAAAATTTGAACTATTAGAGAATAATGTCACAACTCCTAAAAGTGAAAAATAAAAATAAATTGATTCAAATTAGATTTTTTAGGCCCGATTCAAGATTATGCACGTGAAAGAACATATGATCCTTAATTGGATTTTTCAAATTTACGATGGCCAACATGAAAAGAGATTTAAAATAAAAATATTGAATATTTTTTTTTGTATTTTTATGGTCTCAAATGTTATTTTTTCCCTAATTTTCAAGTATTTTTGTATTTCTTAAAAATATTTAAAAAATATGAAAAATATGAAAAATAATTTTTTATTCAAAATTGATTCCCTATGCTTGGCCAAGACTTTTAAAGTTGATTTTATAATTTTATAATTTTTTCTTGATTTTCTATAAATTTTTAAAAAAGAAAATACAGGAAAATACTAAAAATATGAAAATTTATTTTTTGGTCAAAATCTATTATCTAGGCTTGGCCAAGGTCCTAAAGTTGATTTTTTTTTTAATTTTATGAATTTTTTATTTTTTTTAAAAAAATATATAATTAAAAATCAGGTGTCAACACTATCCTGATTTTTATCTATACAACTGAACATAGCCTTAAGTGCTACTCTTTGCGTGGGCTATTTGTCATATCTACTATTTGGATAATTTGACTTTTTTTTCTTTTAGTTGTGCATTACATTCATAGTGATAACCTTCTAACTTCCACTTCTTGGACATTAGAAAGTTTCTGAAAAGTTAAATTTTCAATAAAATGATATCTAAACACTTTCATGCGATAATTATAGTTTAACCTACAATTAAAAGCAAAACTAGTTTTTATATCTAGGCTTTACACGGGCTACATTTTAATTTTTTTAAAATATAAAACAGGTTACATTTGAATAAACAAATCTACATACTCCACATATTATGATACTCATAAAATAAAATTAAAATTTCTACTATTGAATCCTCATATATTTATCATCTTGCTGGTTTACCAATATTGTTTCCCTACCTTTTTGTCATCAAAAATTAGAAAATTAAAAAAACTTGGCAAATTTTGAATATGGCGTTGTGCACACAAAGAGCGCCATATGGTCACCCTCCCAAAAAAAGATCGTCATATGGTTAATTAGGGTACACATGACAACCATTCTGTTCCAGAAATAATTTCTGGAACAAAAATAAATTTTTCTATTTCTGCTAGAAACAAAAATTTTTTGTTTCTAGTTTTGGGCCAAAATCTATTTCTGGAACAGTTTTTTGTTCCAGAAATAGAAAAACAGATTTGCGTTGCCAAATGAGTTTCTGTTCCAAACCTATTTCTGGAATAGGT
Source organism: Psidium guajava (assembly GCA_016432845.1). Lineage (NCBI taxonomy): Eukaryota > Viridiplantae > Streptophyta > Magnoliopsida > Myrtales > Myrtaceae > Psidium > Psidium guajava. Next base: position 28,845,635 of record CM028228.1, read on the forward strand.
TTGGAACAGAAATAGCGAAATAGAAACGTTCTCATGCGCACCCTTAGAGAGTCATATACATCAGTTGCGAAGGCCCACTTTGTGTAATTTCAATAAGAAGTAATTGTTTAAGGAAACTGACTAACAAGTGAAATATATGGTTTAAAAAAAAAGCTTAAGTAAATAGACAAAAAGAAAAAACAAATATAACTAACAAATCAAGGCTTGCGCTATATTCACCTTTCAAATAACTTTAGATACACTCTAAATTTTAGTTGATCCAAAATAGTCCTCATGAGACCCTCTTAATGGTAAGATTGATGAAAGAGGAAAGATATGACTTCAATTTAGATCAATCAATCAAAAAAACTTTATCAACCTTTCCTAAATTGTTGTTTCTTCTTCTTTTGTGTCCAAAATGGAGATGTTGGATCACAGCCCAACAAATTTGCTTAGTCCCACGGACCCTAACATGATACACGAATGGAAGAGATCTCTTGGCTAGCAGGGCATCCAAAGTCTTCCGTGGGCAAGTGTGTAGAGTCTTTCGTGGTTGGGAGTTTGGGCACTAAATGCCAACCCCCAACTCCCATCTGATATCTAACTCAAGCTAAAACTATCCATTGTGTGTATAAATAGGGGATGACTCCACACATGTACATTGTCGAGAAATCAATACAAACACAGATTCTCTCCACTCTCTCTGGTGCCATTATGAGTGCGTTTGGTTCAGTTCGACTTACCGACCCTCAAACTAGTGTTAGTGAATGTGAAGATTGACTTGGGATCGTATCTTAAGATCGGGCGAATCATGATGACAATAGATTGACCCTCAGTTCGTGCCACTCATGTTAGTTGTTTTTTTACAAGAATCATCTAAGATTAGAGTATACCAATAAATTCAATGATCGATATTCAAACATGAAGGATATTAATAGATTCTTTTTTTTCTATGAAAAAGGACTAAAGCTGAATAAAAAAAAATTGATGTCGGGAGTTTACTATCCCTACTTTATCCTATAATAAATAAATAGCTCTCGAGCAAGTGGTAAAAGAGACTAGGATCCAAACGCCCACGGATTCTAAGATGATCATATATACAATGTCTCTCTAAACTAAATAAATCCTTGCAATATACAATTCTCTAATTTAAGTTTTTACGGGGATTCTTTAGTTAAACTAGATAAATACGATCTTGCTATGCTTCTTGCCACTACTGAGCTTTTAATATATCATTTTTTTAAATGTTCAGCATTAAATCTACTAACTTTTATAAAATTATATAATCTTCTAATAGCTAAAAATAAATTGAAATGCTTTTCCAGGCTAACTTCGTTAGAGATATTAATATAGAAAAAACCCAACGAGAGAATTATATAGTCAGCTCTATTATAAAAGTTATAGGCAACATGAAACAACTTATTCAAAGTTTTAAGTCTATCACATAAATATAGTTACTAAAATCTTTATTGATCGTGCTTATGTATCACGGGCATAAGAATGGTGCGATGGTTTTTTTACGAAAATGGGTTAAAAAATTTATTTTTTTTTTACTGATTTGGGTTTTGCGGTGGGAATAATACGAGAATGGGGCTTGTTCAGCAATGAGGGAGCTGAACAAGCCCCTGTTCGGCGGTAGAACCGCCGAACGAGGAACAAGTCTTTTTCGGCACTATTGTGCCGAACAAGGAAAAGTGGGGATGGTGAAAAAAATGAAAAATTGGAAGTAGAAAATTACAAAAAAACAAAAGAAACACAATTTTTCAATTTCAAGAGTTTCCAAAAATTATATTTAGAAGCTTTAACGAAGCCTGAGGATCCAATTTTAGAAGAAAAGTAATTTTTAAAATTTGTCGTAAATTTTAATATTATTTTCCATATTAAGAAAATATCCGAAAATAAGAAAATAGATTTCGTAGACTACAAATATGAAGAAATTTCCAAAATTTTACTTTAAAAACCTTTCCATGTTTGACCATTTAAAATACTATCTATTTTTTTCGTGAACATTTTTTTTTTCATAAGAGGCAAAATCATCATTTTGAAAAGATAAATGAGAAAAATCCTTAAAAGTAGGATTGGCCAATTAAAATGGCCTATTTCCTAATTTTTGAAATTTTTCGATGAAACTTTTTGAGACAATTTGCCCGTAAGGGGCAAAATCGTTATTTCAAAATGTCTAAAGGGAAAACCATCAAAAATAGGACCGACCCGTTAAAATGGTCAATTTCCTAATTTTTGAAATTTATGAAAATTTTTTAAAAGTTTTTTGGTGTTTTTTTTGTTTTTTGTAATTTTCTACTTCCAATTTTTCTTCTTTTTTCACCGCCCACCCACCCCCCTCCCCCTATCTACCCCCCTTTCCTATTCGACACTATAAGTGCCGAACAACTCCTTGTTCGGCTTCCCTCTTGCCGAACAAGTCTCATTCTCGCAATATTCTCACCGCAAAATCCAAATCAATAAAAAGATAAATTTTTTAACTTATTTTCGTAAAAAGCCCATGGTGCAATCTCTGCAAGTGCATTTCACCTATTTGTCCTTACAATAAACAAGCTGATTTTTTTTTAATGCTAATTCTTCTCATGGATTATCAAATTAATTTTAGAAGAGCTTTAAAGAAAATGTTGAAAAGCCACCAACCGATGCATACATAGATTCAGTATAATATCTAGAATAATTCGTGAATCTTCGTACTCGCTTGGATACAACTCTCTCTTTTCCTTGCTTGTCAATAGTAAAGATTCTGCGTGGACTACTAGACGAGCGTCTCGTCTGTCTGCATTTATTTTAGTTCGTCCTCCCGCCCCCCATAGAGGTAAACGAAGAGTCACCCATAAGCACGAGATGAATGGACCTGTCGAATTTAATTTTGTTTGCATCAGTCGAGGGCGTGAGGATTACCCATGTATTGGAAGTTGTGTAATCTTTGCATTTTAAGGAAGCGTCGAGGATCACCTTCCTTTTTGTGTTTCTTTTTCTTTCTGTTGAAGTCGGACATGGAAGATTGCTGCGATCTCCAGTTGCGCTTAGACGGAAGCTTTTCCACGTTCAATCTAGAGAAGGCAGTGTGCAACCATGGATTCTTCATGATGGCTCCAAACCGATGGATTCCTTCCACCAAGACTTTGCGGCGGCCTCTCCGTCTTGCGGATCGGTCGTCCTCGGTTGAGGTGTCTATATCGCAGCCTCCCGGCCCCAGCAACAGATTGTTGGTCGTCCGAGTTCATCGCGCGCGATGCGTCTCCTCCCTAGACCAGCAAGCGATTTTTGTACTCTCTCTCTCTCTCTCTCTCTCTCTCTCTCTCTCTCTCTCTCACACACACACACACACACACACACAGCGCCCGAGCGAAGTACATACTGGATGTGTATTGTTGCAGGAACAAGTGACTCGGATGTTAAGGTTGTCGGAACGGGACGAGCGGAACGTGAGGGAGTTCCATAAAGTGCACCCGGAAGCGAAGGACAGAGGATTCGGTCGAGTTTTTCGTTCTCCTTCGCTCTTTGAAGATGTCGTCAAATCTATTCTCCTTTGCAACTGCCTGTTAAGTACTGAACTCTAGTTATCTTCATGTGCGAAATTTGTGACGGACCACAGAGCTGAAATTCAGCAGATGTCTTACTCTAATATGATCCCTCCCTTTCTCTTCCGGCTTAATATCGAGTTTCTGTGTTCATAAGATCTTCGACATAAAGATATTGGTTTCATTTACGAATTCATCATTAAATATTGAATTTGCATATGCTACTGTGAGAGGTTCACCTTGTCATTAGACCTTTTCTTCGTCATTATCATATACGATATTTCATGATCATATTAAAGAAAATCATCCTTTGCCGCGCTTACATTTCGTGACCTCTCCTCACATATCGCTTTAAGGATTTACGATAATAATTGGTTTCTACCTAAAATTTTCATAGGTGGAGAAGAACCCTACAGATGGCCCGAGCTTTATGTGCACTTCAGCTGGAGCTAAGCACTCGAGGTAAGAACACTATTTAGCGTGACTTTCTTCTCAGTATATTTATGACAACTTGAAGATGAGGATGATCATGATTGAAGGCTCTAAGAGAAAGAAACGAAGACGAGAGAAGGATGGAGCACACCCGGTTCCTGCAGAGATGGAAGGCAAAGAAGTTGGCCTCGGGAACTTTCCGAGCCCCAAGGAACTCGCTAACCTCAATGTGGAATACTTACAGAGCAAGGGCAAACTTGGGTACCGGAGCAAGTACATTCTGAAGCTTGCCATGGAAATCGAGGAGGGCAAGCTCAAGATCGACGGATATGAGGGAGTGCAAAATGCTGCATCATGCAGGATATCGATCCAAGGCATAAGCGGGGTCGGGCCTTTCGCGCGGGCTAGTATTTTGATGTGCCTCGGCTTTTATGATGAAGTTCCGTACGATACCCAAACAATGGAGTTGTTAAAACAGGTATGAAAGTGACTTTCGAACAACGTCGTACACAATAACCACCCTCCCTAATAATTCGATGGATGACGCAATCTATTTCTTTGGCAAAAGGTACACGCGGTGGAAAGTTGCAGCAAAAAGACTATTGAAGGCCACGTAAAGAAGATCTATGATAAATATGCACCCTTCCAATGTTTGGCTTATTGGTAAGTCATTTATATATTTAATTTTTGGCCAATATAACCATATATGTTCGTTTCATATGTTGTGTGAGAATTTTCAGGTTGGAGCTATTGGAGTTTTACGAGAGGCGGTTTGGGAAGCTAAGTGAATTGTCACACACAATGCATCACACAGTTGCCAGTAGTACAAAATAAAGAGAATTCAACCGCAAATTCATGACATTTCTTGAGGGGGTTTTCTGTGATTTATTGGAGCTAATTCCGTACGTGGAACGATAATCCTAAGGAACTGATAGTTCTCCCACATTATACTCTAGTGTATTTTCTTCGAGAATTTCAAAAGTTTTTACTTTTTAATTTCTAAAGCAAATCGATCCCGTTCACTAAATAGCTAGAATTAGAGGTTATGGGGTTGCTTGCTACCATTTTGTCTAGTGTTTGACCCTACGGAGAGTGAGTTAAATTCCTTGAGATGATTTAATAGATTGCCAAGCAGGCACGGATGGTTCCTCTCACAAGATAGAGCTCGCTTAGCTCAAGATCTCTCAAGCCTACCAGTTACCGTGTTGATTTATTATGGCATTTGCTTCTTCGTTGGAACGGCTCATTATTATGGGCAGATTATAGGCTAAGTAAAGTGCGGGAGCTCCTTTTCCTTTTGTGAAACAAAGGATCGGGGCACGAGAACTTGTCTGCAAGACGCGAGAACACTAGGATCGTCTCCCAATCATGGTTTTCATCTTAGCTCTATCTCGTCTCCCCTTCCCCTTGGCCCGTTAAGTCCTCCATCATGGTTTGATCTTGGCTCAACTGGACTCAATCATCGCATAATTGTCACAAGATCGTGGCACGTTCATGCCCAAGGGTTATTCATCGGTTCATGCTCTCTAGCCGCTTGGCTTAGCCATAACCCATGCACTCCACCATGACACTTGCATCGGGGGCAGCCACGCGATGCACGAATCATCCATTCATCAATTGTTGCTTAGACGCGCTCTATTTGATCAATTATTGTTCCACATCATAACTTATTCCTGTGTCCATAACATGAAACATACATAGCCCTACATTGCCCCGTAGCCCCATTCATTGCCTACGGGCACGTCTACTCCTCTAAAGAGCCTTATGAGTATTTTTGCTCCGAGTAGAAGAAGACATTCACCATGCTTGAGATGTCACCACGTGTCTAAAAGTTGAGGAAATTGAATTTTGATGAGATTTTTTTGCAGGGATGCTTAGAAAAATGTGGACTAAATTAAAAAAAAAAGAGAGAGAGAAAAGTTTTGACAATTGTAAATATTTTTTTATTTTTGGTATTTAAAAAAATAATGAGAGAATTATGTCTCAACACAAACAAAATTTAGGAAGAAAAATGGATTCAATCGGATGAGAAATGATCGATATAGTATTGAACGGACATTCTAGACATATCCTAGGGCACAACTATAGCCATGACCCATGGAGACGATGCACCATTAGGTACACGATCCATATTTAGTTGGGAGGTAGGAAAATCAATGGGGAGCTACTTCATTACACAAACAAAATTGAGGAAGGAAATGGATTTAATCATATAAGAAATGATCGATAAAGTGTCTAAAGGACCACGCGAACGTATCCTCAGTCGTAAACCTCAACTGTGACCCATCGCGATCTATGCAGCATTAGGTACCATTGACGCTTGATTTTAGCCGACAAGTCGTTAAAGTAAAAAATTCAATATTAGGATTCCTGAGCACGACATGCACCATTAGGTACGCGATCCATATTATGTCTGCGTCGCATCGTATACCCAATTCCATCTCGTTAATGGAGATAGCGTATGCACGTGAGACCACGTGCCTCCTCTCAAACTCCTGCTTCCGAGGGAGGCTATCTGCGACAAGAAAATATTATTATACATGGAATTTTTCTAAATTAGTCGATTTTAAATGGCGCACCTTCTCGTTCAATAAAAGAAGCGCGAACTGAGTCGGGGTGCAGCGGAGGAGATAAATGCTCTGCAATTTCCAAGATTCATGCTTTCGCTTCTCAAATGGATGATTCTCGCTTAGCACGCGCGGGTTGGAACTTGTGGAGGCAGCACCATTACTTTTGGTAATCATCCCTCCCTCCCCCTCTCTTTCTCTCTTCTTCCTCTCTTAAAATCCATTCAATCCGTTCTGATTCAGTTTGTCGAGGCTTTTCCTCTTCATTCTCGTGACAAAAAAAAAAAAATGGTTTTTTGGGGTCGGTTCTGATTCTCTTTTGCACATTCTTTTACCTGTGAATTTGATACGACCCTTGAAGTTTTAGATCGTTTGTTCTTGTTTGTGATTTTATTTCATGAGAGTGATGATATCGTTTGCTCTGTTTTTTCCGCTGGTTGAGTAGGGGTTGAAGTGAAACCTGGTAAGCCTTTTACTCAGAAGCCAAATGGGTTGAGGCTGCACATCTCCCAGGTAAAACCCTTCTCTGTTCTTCGATTTTGGTCCAGTGCAGCATCGAAAAGTACAGATTTCACCAGGTTTTTATTGGTCTTCCTTTTAATTGGATATGCATAATTTTGGACAGGCGACACTCGGGTTCGGTGCTGCCACTAACAAGAGCACAGTCCAATGCATTGTGGGCGATGCGACTCCTGTATTTATATGCTCCCTGTTTCCCGGAAGAGAAGAGTCCGCTCAGATAAATTTGGAATTTGAGGAAGCCCAGCCTGTCATTTTTTCTGTTCTTGGGGCTCGCAGTGTTCACCTCACCGGTTTCTTGCTGGGAAAGAGTCGAGAATTTGATGATGACTTGTATCCTTGGTTAACTTATGTGATATTATTCCCTCTTAATTGTTACATTCTTTTTTCTGTGCTCGCTCACGCTCGTTTCTCATACATTTGTGTTTTCAAATTTTATAAGATGATGTGTTTCATTCTGGAGTTCCATTCCCTTTATAATGATTATTAGAGAGTCCTACGGAGAAGATATTGCAGACACGGAGACAGATATTTCTGAGGATGACGACGAGAATGACGATAGCTTTATCAATGATAGTGAAGTTGAATTCCTTCCACCTTCTCCTATGCCGAATATATCAGGTATTCCTAGTTTAACAATGTTCTTTTCTTATTTCTCATGATACACTTGTTGGTGAGCTCCTACTTGGAAAATCTTGTATACGCAACTCTTCGATCTTCATTTCTAAAGGAAAAGATATTTTTTCTTTTAGAAACCAGTTAGATTCTTAATTAAAAAAAAAGTTGGAATCTATTGCGATTAGATGTCGATGTCACAACAATGCAATAATCCATTTTCCTTTTATGAATTTACACATCCAAAAGTCCTTGGAGTTGGTTTATGCTTTGTTCAATTCTTAACATTGCTTGAACTCTTTTTGCTTGATATCAGTAAAACCTACAAGCAGTTACAACAACATATATTACTAATCTCACTTTTTTCAGATTCAATGAAATTTAAGTCTTTGAATAATTTGCATTTTGGGTCACTAAGTAACAGTAGTCCAGCCATGCGTCTGTAAAATGAAGTGTGAAGCTCGTGCGCAGAGTCTAGTCTATTTTTATTGCTAAAGATTGTTGTGCCAAATCTTCTTATATGTTGCTTGCATCCTGCATCAAAGTAGGACTAGTGTGAAACCTCTAGTAACTCTTGTTTTTGGTAGCAAAGGCAATATCCAATAGATTGTTGCTGTTTTTCTTTAGAAAGAAAGATTATCAATGACGAAGCATAGAGAAATTAACCTTTAAAAACTACTCCGTCAGCGGTTTTTTTTTTTTTAATTTGGGCCACTTTATCAATGATGAAGTATTGATCTTCACAAACAAAATTTACTAGTTGTGTAACTATAGAGAAAGAATATGATATTTGAGCAATTTGTGTGATTGTGTAACTATAGAGAAAGAATATGATGTTGGAGGATTCTGCTCTTATTTTCATGCTTTCTAGATTATCTTTTACAACTGCTATCATTCTTCACTTTGAAACGTATCATAGCTTCTCCTTCTTGCGTTCATGTGATAGTCATTGGTGCTTTTGTTCTTTTGGCCTTCACCGTGATGGAGTTTTCATGTTGTGTGATATCTGTTTGCTATGGATTAATGTCGTAGGATCTCACATCATGGTAGACTATCTTTTATAGTTAGCAGTCTTGACTTTGGAATTCTAAATTGATTTTCCTTCTTATATTGATATGATGGTATACATGAACAATTACATATATGTTGGTCACTCTTACTCTGCTCAGTTTTGCATCTTCAGTTTAGGAGAATGTTTATATGATGTACTTACATTGTGAATTTTCAACGATAGAGAAGGAGAAACCAAACCACAAGAAAGCAAGGAAGGGAAAAGACCATCGACATCGACATCAACTTACGAAAAAGCATGAAAAAAGCGAGTCTGATAAGGTCAATAGCTTGTCACATCAGAATACTGAAGGCCACTTGCTAGAATCCGATGAGGAAGATTTCTTCGTGTCCTCTCTACTTAAGAAAAAGTCTTCTGCGAAGGGCTCAGAAATAAAGGTCCCAGATGTAGTCATGGAAACACCACTAGATGTTGTCAAGAAAAAGCGGAAGCAAGATGGAAGCACCACCATGAAATCATCTGAAAGTTTGTCGCCTACTGTTGTTGGCAGTGAACCTGGACGGTAATTGACTAAATTTGGAGACTTAACAATAGCTGCCTTTTTTACTTTTTACACGAGAAGAGAATTCATTGACTTGCTGGAAATGCTTTTCGCACTTATATTCGTTTATATAGGTTGTGTAATGTCTAACTAAAGGTAAGTGGTTGAGAACTCTTGTTTTGGTTACTCAACTAAAGCAAGAGGCCTCCCTGTAGACATTATAAAATCAGATACGTGGATGCATATGATTTCATCTAACATCTTGATAAAATGGATTCAGCACTGCAACAAAAATGAAGAGGAAATTGCATATCGTGGAGGGTGGGATGCAGAATCAAGCATGGCAGGAAGATCAAGGACCAAAAGCCAATGATCCAAGCAAGAAGTGAGCATTTTTATGTCTTCACATTCTTGTTGACCTCTTATTATCCAAACTCACACATATAATGGTGCTTGGTTGAATGCATTGATCCTATAGCTGGTGTCCTAGGTTTCATTCCACATGTAATCTTTGATGTGATGTAGCAACAACAGTTGGAACCCACTCGAAATAATGAAGGACCGCCATTTGTGGGTCGCTCCTTCCTACTTTTTATTCATGTCAGTGACTACACACATGTCTATGATGAAAGATTGAAGTACCAGAATTTTCACAAAATGATTGTGCTTGAAGCCTTCGAGCAAACTTCAGAATTTTTTGTCTGGAACTCTTACTGTCATGGCTTGTTAGTGCAGATAGCTAAGCATGAATATTGCAAGAGTATATGTTGAGTGATTTCTTTCTACTTGCATTTGCGAATGATTTGTATTAAGTCTAATTGGCAAGCACGGGTCGGTTGGCTAGACACTACTGAAAGTGGTTAAACAATGATCTTTACCTGGGATTTTCTTACCTGTGATGAATAGGAGTTCCACTGTTGAAGTTGAGCAAGTTCCAAGCGGAGAGAATTGCAGGAAGTCCAAAAAGAAGAAAACGAAGGATGACAGCTTGCCAAATCAGAATCCTGAGGCCCGATCATGGGAACCCGAAGGTGAAGATTTCTTTGCATCCTATCTACTTAAGAAAAGGTCTTCTGCGAAGGACTTGGAGATAAAGGTCCCACATGTAGTCATGGAAAAACCACTAGATGTTGCCAAGAAGAAGCAAAAGCAAGATGGAAGCACCGCGGTGAAATCCTCTGAAAGTTTGTCCTCTTCTGCTGTTAGCAGTGAACCTGGAAGGTAATTGACTGAATTGGAGACATAACAATTTGTTACCTATTTTACTTTTTCTACGAGAAGAGAAGTCATTTATATGCTGAAAATGCTTCGGCTTCGCACTTATCTCAGTTTGAATAGGTTGTGTACAATCTCAGATAAACCAAAAATAAGTGGTTAGGGACTGGACTCTTGACTATAGTGAGACATGGAACTTATGCTTTTGTTTCTCAACAAAAGTGAAGGCCTTCCCATATAAAAAATATTTATATGCTTGTGGAAGCATATGATTTGATCTAACATCTTGATACATTGGAATCAGCACTGCAAAGAGGAAATTGCAATTCATGAAGGAGGAGATGCAAAATCAAGTGTCACAGGAAGATAAACAACCAAAAGCCAATGACCCAACTCAGAAGTGAGCACCTTTATGTTTTCATGTTCTTATTGTTCTTTCATAATCCAAACTCACATTTATAATGGTACTTGATTGAATGCATTGATCAAATAGATGGATGTCCTCGGTGTAACGACTGTAGAAACGGAGTTTGGACTCCACTCGAAATAACGAAAAACCTCCATTTGTGGGAGGCCCCTTCCTACCTTTTATTTGCCTCAATGACTCCGTGCCTATGTATATGTTGAAAGATTCTAGTACTAGCATTCTCACAATATGATTTTTCTTTTAAAGTCCCAAGAAAAGCTCATAATTTTTCCTTTCGAGTAATGGGGGAGGACCCCTGGATTCTTCATAAAGACCGTTTCGTACACAATTGCTATATTCTAAAATAGAAATTATACAAACATATTTTCCCTTGGCCCATTCTCCTTTTTCTCGAACTAAATAGAAAGGATCTTGGAACTCTAATTGTTATGGCTTGTCATTGTGAATAGTTAAGCATGAATACCCTAAGAATAATTGTTGAGCAATGACCTTTCTACTAGCATTTGCAAACCAATTTGTATTAATTCTCTTGTGAAGCAACTGTTGGTTAGGTCGATGCTCATGTAAGTGGTTAAACAATCCTTGTAATGAGGAAATTGTGCTTGACGTGCCTTATGTAAATTTGGGATTTTCTTCTCTGTCATGAATAGGAGTTCTGCTGTTGAAGTTGAGCAAGTTCCGAGTGGTGAGAATTACAAGAAATCCAAAAAGAAGAAAAGGAAGAACAAACTGCCGAATGGGGAAGAAAGATCAATGTGAAATCTCTCTCTCTCTATCCTTAGAGAAAGACGATGGGAAAGTAGCAACTGCTCTTTTTTGTGATGCGTTTGCAAACCCAAAGTCACTGTTAAGTTAGAACTTCTTACTGGACATCAGCTTATAATTGCGAGATGAATTCTGAGGAATTTGGACTACATATTAATCATTATTATTCTTATTTATGTTCTATGTGATGATTTGATGCATGGCTGGTGTTATTAGATATTGTAAGAACCACAAATCATGTAAATTTAACCATACGTTCGTACGACAATCGACCTCGTAGAGTTTGAGGAAACTTGTGATATATCTAAATCAGTATGTATAGGAATGTTAGATGATCTTTACCTAAGAGCATGCACAGAAGATTATAGTTTGTCCCTAGAGGCTTTAGATAATGTCTGTTGTAGTATCGACAATGGAAAAATGGACATCTTGGAAGCATGTCTCACGGATGAACACATTTGACTGAATAGCTGGTAATCCGTAGATGTTCGTGAAGAGGTTCCATCTATGATGCCTCGCGCCACTCGAAGCCAAGCAAGTGGGCTGCTTGCTCGATGAGTTGGTATTTAACGCGGACCGACTTAGCCTCTGAAGCTCAAGGTATGTTCTCGAGCCTTCTAGAAGCATCGAGAGTCTTGTACATATCTTTGTATGTTGGTAGGTGCACTTACTCATATCTATTGGTTGGTAGAGGGCCCGTAAGGTAATTTATTATGGTATCAGTTAATTACCAAGTTAGGATGTCATGTTACGAACTCCTTGACGAAGAAGCCATTCATAAACGTAAAATGACTAGCTATAGATGTAATAAGGGTTTTTTTTTCCAATTTAGGATTTAAAAAAAAATATTTCCCAAAATAGGTTTTAAAAAAATATTTACCATTTTGGGTCCCGAGCGGCACTTAGGGCGCGCATGACAACCATTCTGTTCCAGAAATAATTTCTGGAACAGAAATAGATTTTTCTATTTCTGCCAGAAATAAAAAAATTTTGTTTCTGGTTTTAGGCCAAAATCTATTTCTGGAACAGATTTTTGTTCTAGAAATAGAAAAACAGATTTGCGTTGCCAAACGAGTTTCTGTTCCAAACCTATTTCTGGAATAGGTTTGGAACAGAAATAGAGAAATAGAAACGTTATCATGCTCGCCCTTAGAATGCCTTAGGGCCCTGCGCAACAGTCCCACGCCGCACTGTTCATGACTCACGTCCCACACCGCACTGTTCATGACTCACGTGCCGGCTCGTGCGGCTTTCTAAGTGTTGCTCGGGCCCAAGGCCCACTGCCCCTAAAATGCTTTTTTTTTATCTTTTTAATGGTTTTAATTATATTTATATTTATATAACTTTTAAATATAATTACTCCATATTAAGCTTATTTTTATAATATAATTATGAATAATTAATTGAAAATTTAATTAAAATGCATGTAATTAATTTACTTAGTATGTAAATAATTAATAAAAATTTAAGTAAAAAATTCATCTTAATAAATTAATTATTTTTTTGAAAAATTTATTTAAATAAATTAATTATTTTTATTAATTATTTAAATCCTAAATAAACAAATTACATACATATTAATAAATTTTTTTAATTTCATATTTCTAACTTTTTTTATAATATGAATTTCTAAATATATTTTTTTTTTCTTTTGAAGCTTTTTTAATAAAAATTTCAATAAAAAATTTATCTTAATAAATTAATTAGTCATTTGCATACAAAATAAATTATAATAATTGAATATTTCATCTTTGTAAATTAATTATTTTTTGAAAAATGTATGTTAATAAACTAATTAATTTATTTATTAATTATTGAAATATTAAATAGATTCACAGCACTATGTTCTTGTTGGCTAGTAGCAAAGCTATGTTAATAAACTAATTAATTTCTTTATTAATTATTGAAATATTAAATAGATTCACAGCACTATGTTCTTGTTGGCTAGTAGCAAAGCTCATAGTCCTGATGGTTTTAACGTAAATTTTTTCAAAATGACTTGGAATATCATTGGCCATTCGGTCACGTATGTTGTCAAGGATTTGTTCCTTACTGGTACATTGCTCAAGGAGACTAACGCTACTATTTTAGCCCTTGTTCCCAAGATCCCTGCTGCAAGTATGGGGAATTTTAGACCGATCTTTTGTTGCAATATGATCTATAAATGTATTATGAAAATCTTGGCAAACAGGATTGCAACGGTATTATTGCATGTGATTAGTCCCCATCAGAATGCCTTCATAAAGGGACATAGGATTTGCAATAATATCCTTGTTGCTCAAGAGCTATTAAGTGGCTTTCACTTTGAGTCCTACTCACTCCCATGATCATTAAAATTATGGCTCCCCCAACTCCAGGCGGCCTTTCAAGTTCTTTAATTTTTGAATGTCTCACCATTGTTTTTTGCTTATGGTCACTCTATTTTGGGATATTTAAATTTATAGGACTCCTATGTTTCAGTGCTGCCAAAAGCTCAAGTTACTTGAGGGCTAGCTTAAGCAGCTTAATAAGGATTCTTTTTTGATTTATCGGGCCGTACCTCGAAAGCCAGGACTGCCTAAATTTCTATCCAGTCTTCTAGATCCCTTTAATTAGGTGTTGGTTATGTTAGGGGCATGCCCTAATGCAACCATGTAATTGTTTCATGTAAGGGCATTTTGTTGTACTTTCAATTATGTTAATGGCAAGACATTTTCATTTATCTTGTCCCCTTCTCTAGATAAATGAAGTCAATAGGATCAGTTGTAATTGAAATCTATTCTTGAGACGTCGAGAATATGTGTGATGAGTTTTTAGTTGGTCTCTGATCTTTAAACTGTTCATGATCAATGGATCATTGAGTGGACACTAATGATCTGGTTGAGACTAGTTTGTTTGCGACCTCATTATTAAGCATTTAATACTTAATGGGGATGATAAGACACAAGTCATTGGATATTAGATGTCTAAGTTGAAACGCAGGTATTCGTATTGAACAAGTTTGATTGAATTCACTGAACATGACACACATGAGCAGTTAGCAAACATGGAGGCTTCGCACTTGGTCAATGTTTAAATCGCTCTTACTTTGATGTGTAAATAATCCTTGGACCTGAGGCATAATGCTGACTTGTATATTGAGTTGCTGTGGTTCACAAGTGTGCATATTGGTAGGTTGTCGATCCGCTTCTATACTTGATGGTCATAGTAATTCATATACGAAGTCACATGCATATGCAATAGTTAGGATCTATCTCCTTATCTAACAAGGTTTGATATCTCATGCTATCTATTTGTGACTATTCATTAGAAAATTCTTGGCTAAGGTCGAAGTTGATAAATGTCTTGCAAAAATGCACATCAGATAAATTTGAGCATATGATCGAATTAGTAGGTTTGACAAGTATACCCATGACCTTCATTCAATCGGGACATAGTAAGACAAAATGATTGAATTACACTATAGCTGAAGCTGACGGGTTCATCTTGTCTTTATACATTCACACTGATTGGGTAGCTGTGATATATTTCTAGATATCACTCATGACTTGTGAGACCTAAAAACCAACTAGGATGGTCGACTTTCTAAAGTTGTACTAATTTGTTAGTACATTCTACTGCCGGTTCAATATTGAATCTAGGGATGCCACACACCATAATAGATGTATGACAACATAATATGAAAGAGAAAATAACAAAGGTGTTTGTAATGATGACCATTGAGATAGTCAAATTAAAATTAGATCAAATTAGATTTAATTCCAATTCCTATATCACGAACGGATAAGTATGCAATGCAAACACGACTTCAACATGATGTCATATGAATGTGACATCTACACACGTCATGAGATGATAAGGATTATCATCTAAAGTGATTAAGTGATAAGATTTCTTATTTGATAAGACTTTATGTCCAATAAGGTTTCTTATCTAATAAAGTCAAAGGGATAAGATTTCTTATCCAATGCACAAACTATGAAATGATGAGATCAGATAGCACATAAAAGGGACGGAACAGTAAAGGAGCATGGCTCAACTGGCCAGAAGTCGAACGACCACAAGTCTCGTCTTTCGTCGCCATGTGATTGGTGCTGTCTCTGAATTAGAGGTTCGATACTTGATGAACAACAAGGACGCCCAAACAAAGTCAACTTGAGTTTTGGATTCCAGGTAATCCGATAATTGATGTTTAGATAGTTATGATTTTCAACTAAAACATACAAGGGACCCTAAGGGTAAAGGCGCACATTTTTACGTTGGTTCCACTGTGTTTGATTAAATTTCATTGTTTACCATGCGCTATGCATGGGGAAACCTAATAGGCTAATCAAGAAAGGGATTAGCTCTAAATTTTATCTGTCCTCCCTCTCTAAGAGGAAGCTTTCTATAAGCAAAAGTCTCAAGTTTAAATGCTTAAGGAAGTAGGCTTAAATACCAAGTATTTTCATCATTTTGTTAACAAGAGGTAGTTTTGGTATAGAATTTTCTCTATTGTTGACAAGTCTGAAGATCTCTTGACTAATTTGATTTATCTAGCAAAATATTTTCTCTTATTTTGAGGGCCTGCTTGCACTCCACCATCTGTTCAAGATATCCAGTCAATTGTTGAGCACCCTCTTGATTCCAACCCATGTCAGTTTTATCCCGGCTTGTTCTAACATTGAGATTCGTAGCACTATGTTCTCTTTAGCTATTGGCAAGGCTCTAGGGCCTAATGGTTTTAATGTTGAAATTTTAAAAGCCACTTGGGACATTATGGGCCCCAACAGTGATATTGGCAGTTTAGGACTTCTTTGTTTCTAGATCCCTACTTCGAGAAACTCATGCTACCATTATTTCTTTGGTGCCTATTGTCCCTAACACTCTTTCTATGAATGATTTTAGGCCCATCACTTGCTACAATACCATTTACAAGTGCATTACAAAGATTATGACTAATAGGCTTGCTTGTATTCTTCCGACTCTTATTAGCCCTCCTTAGAATGCCTATATTAAAGGGCATCGTAATAGTGACAACATCCTTCTTGCTCAGGATCTTTTCTATGGGTTTCATCATGAGCCCTTTTTTCTTAAATTTTCCATCAAAGTTGACTTCAAAAAAGCTTATGATAAGTGGATTGAGACTTTCTGGTGATGGTTTTGCAAGCTCTTAGGTTTCTCGATATGTTTGCTAAGCTCATTATGACTTGTGTCGTACTTCAAAGTTTTTTTGTTTCTATTAAGGAACTTCACTGTTTTTTTTTAGTGGAAGAGGTATCTGGCAAGAAGATCCTATGTTATGGAGATCTTTTCGAGCATTAAACTCGGCAATCGAACTGTAAGTTTTTTTGGAGATGTAAAGCAACTCATCTCTTATCTATTCTTTGCAGATGATATTCTTATTTTTGTTGAGGCAACTAGATTTCTACCTCCTTGCTGAAGTTAGAGCTTGATAAATTTTTCAATTGATATGGACTTAAGCCTAATGTGACTAAGAGCGAGATTTTCTTTTCGAGGGGATCAAAAGAACTTCAAGGGAAGCTCCTCACTTCTCTAGCGTTTCAAGAAGGTTTCCTGCTGAATCAGTATCTTGGAGTTCCCATTATTGCCTCAAGGCTTAGCAAGGTGAATTGTAATTCTTTAGTCAACTCAATCACTGCTAGAGCCCTATCCTGGTCTCAAATTAGTTCTTCATGCAATTCATGTTTTTTGGGCAAGCATTTTTATCCTTCCCAAATCATTTTTATCTTGTATTGAGCAGATCCCCAATTAATTTCTCTAGAAAGGCTTGAACTTAGGCGTTGGTGGCGCTAAAGTTTCTTGGGACGATACTTGCCTCCCTAAGGAGGAAGGTGGTATAGGCATTCGCATGCTTTTTTATTGCAATCGGGTAGCTATGATCAATCATATTTGGAACCTCTTTACTGATAAGGAGTCCTTGTGGTGTAAATGGATTCATATGAATTTTCTAAAAAACAGGAATTTCTGAGTCACCACTAAACTGACCTTTTATTCCTAGGCTTGGAAGAAAATATTGGATCTTCAGTCAGAATTTCAGCATCTTTTTCGTTGGCGGGTTGGCAATGGTTGTACCATTTCTTTCAGGTTCAATTTCTAGCACTCAAAAGGGCCTCTTTACAAGCCTTTTTTGTTTTATATGGATAGTTATTTCTCTGGCATTTCTCGGAAAGTCACGGTGTTTGAGTTTTTCTTCATAACTCCTCACCCTTCTCAGGTGATAGCCACCATTGGCTCTTGGCTAAAGCCTCTTCCATCTCGTCCCTAAGAGTAGTGATGGTCTTTCCATTGTTGTGGCTTGGGACCTTGTTCGATGTAGAGGGCAGGTTATACCATGGCACTCCTTTTTTTTTTATCGTTATATTGCTCATCGGCACTCCTTTCAACTTTGACTTATCACTTTTAACGGATTGCCAACTCAGTTTCTCTTACTCAACTACCATAGAATGTTGAATGATGTATATGCCTTATGTGATTGCTGCGTAGATTCTATTGACCACGCTTTTTCTTCGCTACTACATCACTGGTGCCCTTGCTCTTTTTTGGGTCGCCAAATGCAATATGACTTGGCAAAAGTTCTCTTGGCATTACAATCTTCAATGGGCAATGCAGCATATGTGTGACCAAAATTTCTATCAGATTATTGCTCGATTTTCTTTCGGACTTAGACTATTAAAGATTATAAACTTGGGAATTAAATTGTAGCATGAAGGATTATGTGAACACGAATTTGGAATGTTAGGCATGACCATCATTTTGGCCTCGAAATAATTAACTTGCACTAGAATCGATCACGGTTTGAACCGTGAAACTCTCTTGAACAACCCTCATCGCCTTACCCACCCCTATATATATATCCCCTAACCCTCTCTCTCCTCCCTTATTCTTTTCCCCTCCTCACATGAACAGTCCCCTTCTTCATCTTTTGTTTCCTCCACCCAAACCCCACGCCCGAGAGCTCTCTCTCAAATTTCATCGTGTGCCAAGAGGAAAATGATTGGTTTAAACTTATCCAAAAGGTGAAATCGAGCTCCATTTCTTTCTACGTGACCACAAGATTGTGGGAAACATGGAAGTAAGGGCTGATTGCCCAAGAAGTTAAGGAATTTTTGTGAATTTGAGCTAGACTGAAGCTGATCAGAGGAGACGCAAGATTCGTCCGGTGCAATTCAAGTTTCAATCTTCTCAATACTCATTCCTTAGGCAAGTATACACCTGCCACTAACCTTATTCTATCCAATCATAATTTTTTTTAGCTCGGATTGTCTGAATTGAAAATGGGCATCTTGAAGTGAAGATTGGTTTGCATGGAAACAGCTTTATAAAGATAGTCCATTGCTTAAAATTGGACCCTCGGGTCTTGGGCAAGTTAGTTCTGATGTTTGATCATTTTGATATTGTTGAAATGAGGTTAATTGAAGTTGGATACCAAAGGGGGTGGTTTGGCCGTGAGCTAAAGGAGGAAAAAGGACGACCCAAGCTCCTTTTTGATGCGATTCAAGCTCTATCTTCGCAAGGTAAGGGACTTAGGCAAGTGGTTTTCTAACCCCAACACTAGCCTATCCATTGATCACTCGATTGAGCACGAAATCCAAATTTAGTCGTGAATATTCTAAGCTGAAAATGTGTTTGTTTGAATGTGGTATTATGTCGTATGGTTTGAATGGGAGTGGATTATGTCATGATGTGTGAGTGTTTGGCCTTGAGGCTATTTAGGTGTGTATGCTTTGTGTCCTAGAATGGTCACATTGAGGGGTCAATTGAACTGCATCTAAAAATCGAAACACGCGTGTGGTCGTTTGCTTATTTGGCAAACCCCAAAGATAGATGTATGTGTATGAATTGTGTGGCTAAGAATGGTTGGACCACATGGGAAAACGTAGTGAACCAAGAGTCCCGTTAGCCTGTACCCAACGAAGACGAGATAAATGTCCGCTTGTCTCTAGTCGATTTCTCTGTGGGAGCAGCCTAATGGAATTCGGGAAGTCCACAACTTGTGTCCCTTTGGAATGGTGTCCCGAAGCAGGGAAAATCAAGACCTGTATCCCTCACGATTAATATGATGCATGTATCCCTCATAGTTCCCATGGCCGACGCCTCATGGATGATAAGCTAAAATAAAATCTAGAATCGAGGCCTATGCCCCTCGGATATAAATGAGGCCTGTGTTCCTCATGAAACCATGGCCTATGTCCTATGGTACTCTATTCAAAACTGATAATGAAAGTAAACGGTGAATACATGTGTTCATATGTGTGATGGTCATGTGAAGGATGGAACTCGCCATTCGTGATGCGTAGGGCCGTGGTCGAATCTCTTTTGCTTGCCCTTAGAATCATGCACATGGTTTGCATGCTGAGTTTTCATTGACATGTGTGCAAGTTCAGCCGAGTTAGGTAAGTTTTGTTTGATTGAATGAGATATAGATAGTTTTGTAGTTAGGTTATACATCTTTCTTACTAAGCTTATAGCTCACTCCTTGTTGCTAAACCATTTTTCAGCCAGTTAATTTTAAGTGGCAGTAGGTTGGAGCAAGTTGATGAGGTAACGAAAATGGCAGATAGTATTCAAAGCAGTTTTCCTTTGTATCCCTTCCAGTGTAGTGTATTGCTTATTTGGTAAAAAAAAAAATAATGTAAACAAGCGATACCTATAGACACACACACACACACATACCAAAATAATGTAAACAACCGATACATATATAACAAGTACTTTAGTATGCATGGTTTACGTGTGCTATTTTTTTATATGGTATATACGTAGCAATACTCTATGCTACGACCATACCCTGTAGGCATACCTACCATTTTTCCTTTTCGCGTGCACTTATATTTCTTTTTGGATGGCCCACTGCCTATTTTTAAATGGATTAGCTTTCGCATGGGCCCTTGATTATCTATATAATAACATATTAAAATAGAGCTTGCTAGTGTCGGATGACGTCCTGGAACGTCAACGGATCTAGTTAGGGGATCGAGCACCCTTGTCCTTTTATAACCCATGGTTGAGAGAAGGAGAGAATGAGAAGAATGAAGTGGAGAGAATGAGAATGAATTGAGAGGGAGAGAGGTGTGTGATTTAAAAGAGTGTAGAAAGAGTGATTGAGAAAGTAGTGGTAATCAAAAGGTGAACGTGCTCCATATAAAGAGGCATACAAGCACACACGATCTTTCAAGGTAAATAACAGTAATAATTCAAAAATAATTAACTAAAATAATTAAGATAATTACAACAGCCAAGAAATCATATCCACCAATGACCATATTCTTGGGTCTGGCATCTGACTTATCTCTATACCTCCCCTTGTACTCCAATAGTGACTCCGCCATAAACATGGCCATTGTGGGATCTCTCGTGTTGCGCCACATCAATTCTTGTTTCACCCACGGCTTATGGCAGCCCATGAGTGGTAGTAAGCCTCTATGTCATTCACAGAAGGTATTTCAAGCTTCAACTTGAAGAACTTTCTCAAATATACTAGAACACACCCCGTTTGCTCTAGACAGAGTTCGTCACGAGCTTCTTACTCAACATAAGCATGGTAGTATCGTCGTGGACATTCCTTGACGAACATTTCCCAAGTAGGGATAGGCTACCACTCTTATCCCTTTCAAGCGTCACCACCACAAGAGTGCATTATTCGTCGAATACATAGCCACAGTACTTACCCATAAAGCACCGCTAAACACGGATTTTTTACAAAAATAGGTTTAAAAATTTACATTTTTACCGATTTGGGTCTGCATGTGGGGAAAATACTAAAAAGGGGCTTGGTCGGAGGTGGGGCTGCTGAACAAGGGTTTGTTCGGCGACAAACCCTTGTTCGGCACCTCTACCCCCGAACAACTTCCTAAATGGAAATAAAAAAATCAATTTTAATAATTTATTTCTGTCTCGTCTGCACTACCCAACAGTAGGCTCCCCTTTCCCCTTTCGCCCACTCTCCCCAATGGACCTTTTCCCCTCCTTTTTCGCTAAATTTCAGAAGCCTTGTTCTAAAAGTTCACGTGAAGCCTCTTTTTTTAGAAGCAAATTTTTCAAACTTCACGTGAAGCTTCAAAAGCCACATGAAGTTTAATTTGCTTTTGAAACTTCACGTGAAGTTTCAAAAGGAAATGAGACTTCTGAATCATTTAGTTCTATTAAAGATGAAGAGGGAGAGAAACTCTTTGGCCATTTTACAAAGACAAAGAGAGAGAACAGAGAGGAAATAGAGAGAAAGCTGAGAAAGAACTGAGAGAAAATCGATAGAAAAAAATTTTGGAAATCAATCGTTATTTTCGAGCGTCTCCATATTTGCAGTCAATTATTTCTTCAAAATTTTCTCGCAATCGAATCAGGTAAGACTTAATTTTATGATATGTTCTCTTTTGGCATTTTTTTTCAATTTTCATTACATGTAATGTTAATTTGTTTTACACGATAGAGAAAATAGAAGAGTGGAAGTATCAACTTCAAGAATCTCGACACACGCACGATATTTGTGTTAAGGTAATGCCTATATTCTTGTTAGAACATGCTATATTTTAGTACTGTGCATACACTATTTTGCTGTTTTATTGTGATATTTTACATGTTGTTTAGTCCGAAAAAATATCTTATTTTTTGGTCTACATATATGTCTATTTTGCACTAAAAAATATCTTATTGTTGTGTTGCTCATATCTCTGTTTTGCATACTCTATGATTTTTGAAATTTTGAAGGGTTAATTGGAGATGATTTTCAAGATATTAAAACAATAACTGAATATACATGTTTAATGAAAAAATTTAAGGGAAAACTTTATTACCGCAGGAGCTGGTTATTAGATCGGACAATGTAGATTTGATCTTCGGTTAAATATAAGTCATTGTAATTTGTCGCCTAATGCAATGAACGTGGGCTACCCACTTGGACAATCCTTGACCATATGAATTATTTATAATAATAAAAATTATCCCAAAGAATAGAAAAATTGAAAAAGAAATTGAGAAAAAAATAATTAAAAAATAAAAAAAATTCCAAAAAATTTGTCGGTTTATTCCTAAAATATCTTCTTTTAGCGCTACAAATATCTTTATTTTGCATGTCGAGACATATCTAAGGAAATATTTTATGTGTATTAAATCGTATTTTCATCATATATTTAAAATTTTATATGGTTAATTAAATATGATTATTAGAATATGTGTATTAATGTGATTTCTCTGTCATAATTAGAAATTTCTAGATAATAGAAAAATTAGGAAAAAATAAAAATAAAAATAATCCTAAATAAAAAAATGCACAAAACTCTATTGTGAAACTTTCGGTTCAAACTCGAGTGGGTTCGAGTCAGCTCTTTGGGTTTGTGAGTTGGGTTGAACCGCCTCGATCTGGAAAATTAATAGGAAAAAGAAAAAAAATAAAGGGAAAAATTATATTGTAAAAGAAAAATAATAGTAATAGATAATATCAAAAATGGAAGCGACGTCGTTATTGACACCTAATTTTTAATCATCTTTTCTCTTTTAAAATTAATAAAAAAAATTCATAAAAATTCATAAAATTAAAAAATCAACTTTGGGGACCTTGGCCAAGCCTAGAGAACCCATTTTGACCAAAAAATAATTTTTCATATTTTCCGTATCTTTCGATATTTTTATTTTCAAAAATTCATACAAAATCAAGAAAAAATGAGAAAATTGCAAACTCAACTTTGGAAGCCTTAGCCAAGCTTAGGCAACAATTTTTGAGTAAACAAATAATTTTTCGTATTTTTTGTATTTTTCTAAATATATTTTTTAGAAATTAGGAAAATATTTAATAAATAATAGCATTTGAGGCCACAAAAATACATAAAAATAGTCAATATTTTTCTTTTAAATCCATTTTCATGTTGGCCATCGCAAATTTAAAAAAATCCAATTCGAGGTCATGTATTCCTTCACAAGTATAATGTCGAATTAGGCCTCAAAAAATTCAATTTGAGTTAATTTATTTTCATTTTTTACTTTTAGGAGTTGTGACATTGTTCTTTAATATTAAAAATTTTCATCTTTGCCCAATTATACCCAGAATAACTCAATTTTACAAAAAAGGGCTTTAATTAAATTTTGTATTATTTTCAATAGCAGGAAATGAGCTTAAATTCAACATGCGGTAGGTCTATCAAAAATTGTGAGGAGATTTGGACTTAAAAATATATTTCTCCAGGGACTGAATTGTAAATACTTAAAATTTCATGGACAAGAGTACAAATACCTAACACTTAAGGGATTATTTTGTAAATAACAAAAAGAAGAGTTAGTGGAGAAATTAGAATAAAGAAGGGAAGATGGAGAAGAGGAGATGGAGATGGGAAGATGGAGAAGAGGAGATGAAGATGAGAAGATGGAGAAGAGGAGATGGAGAAGAGAATATAGAGAAAATAAGATGAGAATAGAGAAGGGAAGATGGAGATGAAGAAGAGTTAGTAGTGTAACGTCCACAAATTGCTGCAAGAAGACAAACATCTTTTGATCTTTTAACCTGTGGGCCCTACATCATTTAATTTTTCCCAATTAACTTTTCCTCTCTCTTCCCTCTTTTCCTCTCTTTTTCTCCTGCAGCACGCCACTTCTGCACCCCCATCCCATCTCAACCTGTCTTTTTCTTTTCTCTTCTTTGACTTCTTTTCCTCTCTCTCTCTCTCTCTCTCCTCTCTTTTCCTTCATATTTTGGCCGAGGACCACGACCAGTGCATCTTCTTCTTCTTCTTCTTCTTTCTCCCCCGATTTTGACCGACGCATCTTCCTCCTCCTCCGCCGCTGCTGCTCCTCCATCCGCCGCCAACCGAGCCGTCTAGCCTTGCCACCGACGCCTCCAGCTCACTCCGCTGCCGTCCGATCGTAGCCCCGCCGAGAGTTGTCGCCAGACCACCTCGGCGCCGACCCGAGCTTGCCCCTCCATCGTCAACGTCCTTCCTCAGTCGTCACTAACCATCACAGCTCCCCCGTCAATCAGTACCTCGTCGCCGTCACTACACCACCCTCTTCCTCCGTCCAGTGGACGACACCTGATAAGTTCGTGCCGTGTCGATCGGAATCACACGACTTATTGGAAGCACGATAGTCTGTGCCGTCAGGCTAATCGGATGCCGGTCGCAGCTTGTGACGGACCGAAGTCCTTATAGGAATGCCTGATATATATGTGCCATGTCGATCGGAATAACACGGATTATTGGTTGCCGTCGCCGACGGAGCGGGACGAAGCCCGGTTATTCCGGAAGAGCACCAACTGCCTAGTGTGCTTGGCACCAACTGCCTAGTGTGCCGGGCACCAACTGCCTAGTGTGCCAGGGCCAAGAGTGTCGCGACCCTCTAAAAAATTAATTTTAAATTTTAAAAGGGGTTAACGGATTATTAGGTTAATTAGATTTGACTAACCTAACGCGGACCCTCCCAAGCCCTACCGAATCGCAACTTTGGTTTTTGTTTAAACGATTTTAAAATTTGGAGTCGCCACTAATCGTTCTTGGTAGGTCGATTAGAAACCTAAATAAATTAGCGGGAGAACTAATTTATTCCTGCGAACCAGAGATTAGGAGCTCGGGGACTTGGTTACACTAGTTAATTAAAACTAATGCCCTTTCGGTACCTTAATTTCATGGATATCCTAATTCGGCAACTCAGACTTGGTTTATTCCTAAGGCTCTAGTAGGGTATTCTCTTTTGTGTTTTCACTTTTTAAATAGGATGCATGGATGGTATATATTTTTATTTGTTATATTTTTTTAAGTGTTAAAGATTCCCTAAAGCCGAAAGAGGGAGTGTGTTAACGACTTTTGTGCAGTATTACGACCTACTTATCTTTTGGGTCTGATGATTCAAAAATTAAATTATAGGAAGTACATGACAGTGAATAAACACCTCCAATGGGAGGCTAAGCATTGGCTTGGCTCTTCCCTTTGGGATTTAAGGTACAGGTATTTAAGTTGCAAGTATTTAAACTACTGTAAGTAAAAACCTCCAATGGGAGGCTAAGCATTGGCTTGGCTCTTCCCTTTGGGATTTAAGGTACATGTATTTAAGTTGCAGGTATTTAACTACTGTAAGTAAAAACCTCCAATGGGAGGCTAAGCATTGGCTTGGCTCTTCCCTTTGGGATTTAAGGTACATGTATTTAAGTTGCAGGTATTTAACTACTGTAAGTAAAAACCTCCAATGGGAGGCTAAGCATTGGCTTGGCTCTTCCCTTTGGAATTTAAGGTATAGGTATTTAAGTTGCAGGTATTTAACTACTGTAAGTAAAAACCTCCAATGGGAGGCTAAGCATTGGCTTGGCTCTTCCCTTTGGGATTTAAGGTATAGGTATTTAAGTTGCAGGTATTTAACTACTGTAAGTAAAAACCTCCAATGGGAGGCTAAGCATTGGCTTGGCTCTTCCCTTTGGGATTTAAGGTACAGGTATTTAAGTTGCAGGTATTTAACTACTGTAAGCAAAAACCTCCAATGGGAGGCTAAGCATTGGCTTGGCTCTTCCCTTTAGGATTTAAGGTACAGGTATTTAAGTTGCAGGTATTTAACTACTGTAAGTAAAAACCTCCAATGGGAGGCTAAGCATTGGCTTGGCTCTTCCCTTTAGGATTTATGGTGCAGGTATTTAAATTGCGGATGGACTTTGTCCTCTCCATTGTGGGGTATGAATTCTTTAAAATAAAATACAACGAATTGATTCAACAATTTGAAATTTGTGCGCGCTTGAGGACTCCTCCAAGCCGATTTTGTGCTTCCATAGGGTTGACCATTGATATAAAGCTGCGGCTTCCTGACATAAAATAGAGTGAAATGTCAGTATACAAAATATGTGCTAATCTGCACCTAAAACCAGAAGAGTGGAAAGAGTACTTATCTCCCATTTTTTTGGGAGGGATTTCTATAATTGATTTTCGCTCTCTATGTTCCCAATATAGAGAGTTTCTTTTGAATTAAGAGGGACTTTTAGTCACAGATCAGTTGAGAAATCGGTGGACAGCTTAGGAGCTTGTCTGGGCCGATTTTTGCATCTCGACGAGATTTTTGCTGTTGACGTAGAGATATCCTTCTCCTGACATAAAATATGGAAGAAAAAGGAGAGGGAGAAAGTGTATACAATTTGTGCTAATTTGCGAGTAAAACCATAAATAAATGAATAAATAAAAACACTTAGCTTGAATTTGTTTGCTCGTTGACGAGGATGAACTCTTGATTTATATTGATCGATGAAGGAATTTGTGATGATAACCCCTAGCTTTAAACTCCCATCATCTTCAAAATTCTCTCTCTTTTGGTATTTTCTTTCTCTCAAAATTTTCTTCAATCTCCCAAAACTCTCTCAAACATCCAAAATTTTCTCTCAAAAAATTCTCCCAAACACTTCAAATTTTCTCTCTCAAGAATCCTTTTCTCAAGCTCACTTCTTCCTCCTTTTATAACCTACTCATCTATCTCCCATTCTAATTTTTCCACTAACTCTATCTCCCATTCTAATTTCTCCACTAACTCTTCTTCATTTTCATCTTCCATTCTCCATCTCTATCTCACATTCTAATCTCTCCACTAACTCTTCTTCATCTTCATCTTCCCTTCTCCATATTTATCTCCCATTCTAATTTCTCCACTAACTCTTCTTAATCTCCATCTTCCCTTCTCTATTCTTATCTTCCATTCTAATTTCTCTACTAACTCTTCTTCATCTCCATCTTCCCTTCTCTATTCTTATCTTATTTTCTCCATCCATTCCTCTCCAACTTCTCTTCTTCATCTCCTCTTCTTCATCTTCCCTTCTCTATTCTAATTTATCCACTAACTCTTCTTTTTATTATTTGTAAAATAATCCTTCAAGAGTTAGGTATTTTCACTCTAGTCCTTGAATTTTAAGTATTTACAATTCAGTCCCTGAAAAAAAATATTTCTTTAAGTCCAAATCTCCTCACAATTTTTGACACACTAAAATTTACCACATGTCAAATTTAAGCTCATTTCTTGTCGCTGAAAATAATGCATAATTTAATTAAAGCCCTTTTGCAAAATTAAGTCATTCTGGGTATAATTGGGCCAAGATGAAAATTTAAAATATTAGAAGACAATGTCACAACTCATAAAAAGTGAAAGTTAAAAATAAGTTGACTCAAATTAAATTTTTTTAGGCCCGATTCGAGATTATACTCGTGAAGGAACACGTGACTCGAATTGGATTTTTCTGAATTTGCGATGGCCAATATGAAAATAGATTTAAAATAAAAATATTAACTATCTTTGTGTATTTTTTGGCCTCAAATGTTATTTTTCCAAAATTTTCAAATATTTTTGTATTTTTTTTTAAAAAAATTAAAATATATATAATATGAAAAATTATTTTTTGGTCAAAATTCGTTCCCTAGGCTTGGCTAAGGTTCCCAAAGTTGATTTTTCAATTTTATGAATTTTTATGGATTTTCTATTAATTTTCGAAAATAAATAAATAAAAAATACGTAAAAATACTGAAAATATGAAAAATCATTTTTTGGTCAAAATTGGTTCCCTAGGCTTGGCTAAGGTCCCCAAAGTTGATTTTTCAATTTTATGAATTTTTATGGATTTTTTATTACTTTAGCAATAGAAAAAATGATTAAAAATCAGGTGTCAACAGCTGCCCCTCTTTGAAAGGAAGCTCGGTAGAGGTTCATTTCAAAGACGAGATGACACGTGGATTCTTATCGACTCAATACAAGTAAATAAAAAGAGTCGTGACATGATTGTTCCACTGAAAATGAAATGAGAACCTAAGGATTCGTTATATAAAAAAACTTTAGGGTGGTTGAACTTGAACCCGTATGGTGGATCAACCCATGGTAGATTCCTAATAAAAGGATTCTACTGATTAAAAATTGAATTAAAATTTGACCCGTATGGTGGGTCATACCATTTGACCCGTATGGTGGGTCGTACCATGGTAGATTCCTAATAAAAGGATTCTACTGATTAAATTTTGATTGAGATTTGACCCGTATGGTAGGTCACCACATGGAGATACCTGTAAGAAGGACTTGGTGCCTGTAGAAAGGACTTGGTGCCAGTAAAAAGGACTTGGTGCTTTGCCTGTAAGAAGAACTTTGTGCCTGTAAGAAGGACTTGCTTTGCCTGTAAGAAGGACTTGATTTGCCTGTAAGAAGGACTTTGTTTGCCTGTAAGAAGGACTTTGTTTTGCCTGTAAGAAGGACTTGATTTGCCTGTAAGAAGGACTTTGTTTGCCTGTAAGAAGGACTTTATGCCTGTAAGAAGGACTTGATTTGCCTGTAAGAAGGACTTGATTTGCCTGTAAGAAGGACTTTGTGCCTGTAAGAAGGACTTTGTGCCTGTAAGAAGGACTTGATTTGCCTGTAAGAAGGACTTGATTTGCCTGTAAGAAGGACTTGGTTTGCCTGTAAGAAGGACTTAGTTTGCCTATAAGAAGGACTTGGTGCCTATAAGAAGGACTTGGTTTGCCTGTAAGAAGGACTTGGTTTGCCTGTAAGAAGAACTTTATGCTTGTAAGAAGGACTTGGTGCTTGTAAGAAGAACTTGGTTTGCCTATAAGAAGGACTTTATGCCTGTAAGAAGGACTTGTTTTGCCTGTAAGAAGGACTTGTTTTGCCTGTAAGAAGGACTTGATTTGCCTGTAAGAAGGACTTTGTGCCTGTAAGAAGGACTTGTTTTGCCTGTAAGAAGGACTTGGTTTGCCTGTAAGAAGGACTTGGTGCCTGTAAGAAGAACTTGGTTTGCCTATAAGAAGGACTTTATGCCTATAAGAAGGACTTGATTTGCCTGTAAGAAGGACTTGTTTTGCCTGTAAGAAGGACTTGTTTTGCCTGTAAGAAGGACTTGATTTGCCTGTAAGAAGGACTTGTTTTGCCTGTAAGAAGGACTTGATTTGCCTGTAAGAAGGACTTGTTTTGCCTGTAAGAAGGACTTGATTTGCCTGTAAGAAGGACTTTGTGCCTGTAAGAAGGACTTGTTTTGCCTGTAAGAAGGACTTGATTTGCCTGTAAGAAGGACTTTGTGCCTATAAGAAGGACTTGATTTGCCTGTAAGAAGGACTTGGTTTGCCTGTAAGAAGGACTTATTTTGCCTGTAAGAAGGACTTGGTGTACCTCAAAGGGTGCCATTCTGGAATCTGGAAAGATCAGGAATCCTGCAGAAGCTCAAACCCAAATTATATTATCCTGTCGCTTTAGGAATAAACCAAAGAGGCAGAGATCAAAAGGTCTCGAACATTTCTGTCCTTGAGACAAATCATGCTTTATTGAAGAAGGTGGATACCTGTATGTACCGCAATGGATTCGAGTACCCCAACAACCGTCAGAATTCATTCTCTTGAAAGGTTCAGGTTGAAGATATACTTACCTGAGAATTTGGAAGAAATGCTTGGTGGCTTCTCGACAACCAGGCTTGTTCATTCAATAATCGCTGAATGAATTTCAAGACTTTGGAAGGTAGTTTGAACATTGGGAATGTGTTGCCTGTCAGGCAGTATCAGAGGTAACATGTGCAATCATTTTCATCAATGAGTTGATCGGTTCATGTAAAACTATTCAACCAAGTCGGCAATGATTAGAAGTAGTCTGTGTGATAACTCATGATGCAATCAATCCAAATATGGATCATGCAAAACTATTCTGTCAAGCTTGCATTACCAATTCTGTTTAAGGAGGTTCTCATAGTATGAACGCCTCGAATGTAATCTGAATGGGGGACTTCAATCCGAAAGGGCCTTCTCTCACTCTGGGGAAAGGCTGTTTATCTGTAAATTAAAATGTTAGACTTGCGTGGAAATGGTTTGCCTTTCCTCATCCTGTCATGCCCCATTCTGCACATTTGATGTCTCCTGTGCAGTTTATGCTCTAAGTTGGAGTTGGTAAGTTAAACACACGGAATAGTCATACATAATTCATGAACTGTGTAAGCACAATGCAGATGTGACAATTTTTTAGCATTACGTGTGTTTATATAATGTGTAAATATGGGCGGATTTGAATTGCCCTTGGTATGTGGGCGGACCGAACAAATTGGGAAGCCTACTCCTTATGTCGAGGGGTGGTTCGTCTCAAACTTTGTCTCTACGTGATGAAGCATATGGGTGAGGGAGCATTTCGGTTTGTTTAATGACAGCGACCGCCACGGTTTAGCGGTTGAATGCCCCTGTAAAAAGCAGAGAAATTATTCTTGAAATCAAACGAGATAAGGAAGACATATTTGCTTTTTCGCTTCAGAGCTTGTGATCAATTTGCCCCATTTTTCACCAGAATAGATCTTGTCAGATGATCATAATTTTCTTTTGGATTTGTCTCCTTCAACATGTTAAATGTTAGTGTAAATATTTCCTGTAAAAAGAAAAAGAGACATATCAGCCAGTATTAAAAGGGATAAATTGAAAACGATACTGATTTACCCTTCATCTTGAATGTCTTGCACGAGTCTTTTACCAGTTTTGTTGGATTGAATTTTCCTCGACTTTTGTTGGGCGCCTCACCATTATGGGAAGACTATGGTAAAATACTGACTTTGATATTACTCGTCGAGTATTCCTGTTTGTTAAAAAAAGAAATGCACAAAAAGTTGTTTCATTTATTTATAATACATACAACATTCCCCACCCTTGGGGATCGAACTCGGAATATTTCGGACATACTGTCATCCCCCATACCATTCGGTCCATTGGACCGTAGGTGTCCATGGGGCTTTCTTTT
The DNA here is from genome assembly GCA_016432845.1 of Psidium guajava. Lineage (NCBI taxonomy): Eukaryota > Viridiplantae > Streptophyta > Magnoliopsida > Myrtales > Myrtaceae > Psidium > Psidium guajava. Next base: position 28,876,902 of record CM028228.1, read on the forward strand.
CAAGGGTTAATCCTTGGGGATAACGCAGCCCTGTTGTATCACCTTGGGCCATGTTACGGTATTTCTCGAGGTAATTTGCAATCCCTGTTAAGAATGGAATAAGACAATTCAAGACTTGAGATGATTATGTGCACATTAGAACGATACAGAATTACCCATTTCTGAGATTGTTCGCGTCTTTCGCTTGTACTTTCCTTTGTCCGAAGCTGTCTATCCCGTGGTAATGCCCATGAGTTGATTTGCCCCCAAATTTTATCCAACCTGTATTCGGATATGATTGCGTTCTCGGGTCGATTTGCAATTTCCTGAGAATAGAAGGGGCTTAATTTTAAAACTTGGAGCAACTGAGGGTAAATTGAAACGATACGGAGTTACCCTTCAGGTTTATGCAGATTTTCACTCGCCATCAATTCGTCGCGAGGTTGGTGAGGTGGCGGATTCGAGCATTTAATAGGGGGAAGTCGGATTATTACTCCTTGCTTTTACACATTCACAAAAGCAGAAAAACACATCACGCAAGGAAATAAAACACATTCACTCATTCAGGATTAGTTCCGCTTCCTCTGCAGGCTCTCCCATGATCAGCTGGCTTCATCCCAAATTAGGTATGCATCGGCCATATTGAAGGTCTCGTGGTCACTGGCTGAACAAGTGCATCACAGTCCCGTTGCTTTACCAATATCAAACTGGTTGATTATGGCGAAAAGATCATCGTCAATGTCCGCTTGGTGGTGATCTGTCCCTTCTTCCTCGGGAGGTATTGATGCTGATCCAGTATCATTGGTCCTTTTGTACCCTCCTCCAACAGAACTCGATCCTGTTATAAACTGGTCTAACTCACCTCTTAAACGTGCATTTTCGATCCTCAGATCATGCATTTCATCGAGGGTGAGGAGGAGGCTATTGCAGTTGGGGCAGGTGGCGGAGTCAAAAGTCTCTTTATACATCTTGTTTTCCGCTCGGAGGTTTTCATTTTCAACTCTTAGAAACTCGGCTTCGTTGTGCTCATGACGAGCCTTCATTCGGGTTCGCCTATTTTGAAACCAGAACTTGATTTGCAAAGGTTCAAGTCCTAACTCTTGACTCAGTTCCATTTTCTGTTTGCCGTCTGGCATAGGGCATGTTCTGAAGAAATCCTCAAGCTTTTGTACCTGCTCCTTAGTATGGCGACGGTAACGCTTCTTTTGACCCTTACCGTTATTGTCCTTATCTTTACTGAGATTTTGGACGTCGTCGGCGGAAGAGCCAGGCTCCATAGGCTCGATCCCAAACATGGCTTCGAACTCTTCCTCTCCCATATTCAGCAGGCAATGATAGCTCTCGGGAGTATTGGGTTGAGACATCTTTGATTTGGTTGATGATTTCTCAAGATTTGCTACTCGCTTCCGGTGTTTTCACTCTCTTTGAATTTTTCTGAGCGATTGCCTATGCCTTAAGACCCTCTTCCGAGCATGGCGTCTCTTTTAAAATTAAACGTGGGTTTAGCAACTGTATTGCTTCTTCCAAGGGTCCGGCCTTTCTCAATCCTCTTTTCTTATCGTGTCTCTTGCTCGGCTCGTCTCCTTCCATCTTTTCGTGATAGGGCCTCTTGTTGTTGTCTCCACCATCAATTTGCTGGCGAGTTCTTCAATAAAGACGAGTCGTATCTCTTTTCTGCCGAAAATGTCTTTGTCTCCCACTCAGCTTATTTTTTATCTTTTCTTTTTCAAAGTAGTGGCGTCCCGTTTAGCTTTGCCGTAGAGACGTCGGATTTGCTTGGCTGGAGATTGGAGACGAGTAGCGGAGGTGATACTGATAGGGAATGTTAGACAGGAAAATCTGGCCAGTAGAGACTTCCCCTGCAAAAATGAAAGAGAATGCGGCAGTATATGTTCTTCATATTCTAGAAAAATTGGAACGATATTATTTTACCCTTGTGTGTACTTCTATTGAATTTGAATTGAGGAAGTTCCTTCATTTGGACTGGATTGAATTGTATGTCCCGAGTTGCCCTTCACTTTGAGCTTGCCACGTAAGTGCTTTGCTTAGTTGGGCCTTATTTTCTTTCGAGTTGCCTTGGACCATCATCATTTTCTATGCCATCGGGTCCGTGGACCGGAGGGCTCCTTTAATTTGAAGGTTACCTTCGAGGCAAATGAGTCCTATCGCGTTCCATTGGGTCATTTCATTTTGCGACACTCTTGAGGCACTTTGCGATTCCCTAGGTGAGAATGGAACAAATCCAATTTAGCATTTTGCAACGATTGAGGGTAAATTGGAACGACACACAATTACCCGTCTTCGAGCTCGCCTGGGCATTTCACTTGAAATTTCCCTACGTGAGGCCATTCAACATTTCTCATTATGGCAGTCAGCGATGTTACCACAAATTGATCAGCCCTAAATCTAGCATAAAAAGGGATTCACGCATTCGACGGGATAAAAAATAAATAAATAAATTGCCCCCTTGTCCCTGAATTAAATCGAGACACCTAGAAAGCTGGAAAATATCATACGCAGGGGAATTAAGCATGAAATAAAATGTGCACTTATTCAAGGTCAGTTCTGCCTCTCCTGTGGCTCTTCGATAATCAGCTAGTCTCGTGTTGGTTCGGGTGTGGATGATCGATGTTTGAGAGTCCCTACTCACTGGCTCCTGATCGCGGCTTGGGACGTCTGTCAACCCTAAACTGGTTGACCAGGGCAGTAAGCTCATCATCTGGGTAATCTCTTGAACCTTCCAGCAACTGATGCTCGAATTGGGCATTGTTGTTGGCAAATACTGGCGGTAGATTTCTCATTCTGTCCTCGCCATGAGCAATTTGACTTCTCATGCTGGAGCCTTCATCATTACTCGAGAAAGTGTGGGGATCACCAACTGTCCTGCTGCCAAAAACTCCTTCCATTCGAGGATTAAAGAAGTGGAAGTGCTCAGGATAATTTCTTGTCTGATTCTCTGGCTGCGCAGGCGCGCTGATCATGGGATGAATTCTAGCCACGGGTTGGTGCTCAGACCAAGGAGTCTGAATACACTGCCCCTGCGGTCTTGAAGAGCATTAGGGTGATTCTGGGGGATACTTTGATTAACGCCTGGAGGATTGATGGCACGGCTACTGGCTTGGTTGATGATGGGAAGTGGCTCGCCCCATGCTAACCCGCGGAACTTATGGTGGCGAGGAGACTCGACATTCAGGCTTGGATCAGTCTCGCCTTGGTTTTCTTGATTCTGAGCTGCATTGTGTTCTCTCACCCTTTTTCTGTACTTCTGAAGATGACTCGAAACATTTGCTTTAGTGAGTCCCTCTACGTTCATAATTTCCAGTATATGTTGCGGCCGTGCCGAATCGATTCCTACCTGTTGAACTGCATTAACAAACATACGATGCAGCTCGGGAGACCAACTCATCTTCTTTCTCCAGTTGCTTGGAACAAAATTGAAGGCTTGATGCTTGTTCTCATGGTCGTGCAATTGCTTCCTTACCACGTGCTGCCATATGTTTTGAAGCATCTGAACCCTAACTAGTTTCGTTACGACGTCTTGGGCCCCATTTAAGACAGCCTTCATTATGGCTTGCTGATCATCGCTTGCCGATATTACGAGGACTGGCATGTTTAATTTAGAATTGATGACTTCCAAGAGAGTGAAAACATCCATGTCAATCCCTACCATGGCGGTGAGGACGATATCAAACTGGTCACCACTCCTCCTTAATATCTCTAAGGCCTCTGTCGCCTTTGCTTGAGCTACAACCTTATACCGGCATTTTCTCAATACGGTAACAAGGATTGACAGAGAGACTGGATTACCGTCAATGGCCATGACCAGTAGACCCTCAGGGTAAGGAACTTCATTAGCTTCGACCAGGGTTGAACATGCGCCCGTTTCCCTAATGCTCGACATATTTCTGGATCTAGGACTGCCGACTCGAGACCGCCTCAAGATGTCTTCTTGGACTTGAGGGATCACGGGATCGTCGATGGTTTCTCGTAACAGGCTTTGAAAGCCGATGCTTTGATGGTGAAGGTTTTGAATTCCTCTCCCACGAGAACTCCTTCCTCTCTATCTTTCTCCTGCGAGTTCTTGCGAATGAACTCTCACTATCAAATGAGGACAAGTTCTCTCTCTGGCAATAGCAACGACTTCCCTCTTCACGGGCAGTGCTATTAGATTTTTCGAGGGAGAAAATCTGATATTCAGCTTTTGATCAAAGGGGAAATCCTTGTTTCTCGCTCAGTTCGTCTTCCTTTTTTCTTTTCGTGGTAGAGGGCCCTTGTCAAGATCTCCACCGTCGATTTGCTGGCGCGTCCTCCAATAAAGACGAGTCGTATCTCCTTTTCTGCCGAAAATTTCTTTGTCTCTCACTCAGCTCGTTTTTTATTCTTTCTTTTTCAAAGTGGTGGCAGCCCGTCCAACTTTTCTGCAGAGACGTCGGGTCTGCTCAGCTTGAGGTTGCCGCTTGACTGGAATTCGAGCCAGCGGGGGTGTTGCCGACAGAGAATGGTAGATAGAAAAAACTCGACCAATAAGGACTGCCCCTGTGAAATCATTATTTAAATTGAAGCAGATTATCACCTTCGCATTCCGATCATCTGCCTCGCCTCTCTCCTCCTTTCTTTCGTGATCTGCTTTCAAAAATGGCCAATTCTCCTAACCATACCTTCTCCGCCGAAATCCTGGCTGGGTGGGAGAGACTCTACAATCTTCTTGGTAGAGGTTACGCTCATATAGCCCAAAACTCTACCGTTGAGGCTGAAATCCTCGGTTTATTCAGGACCCTAGACGCTGCTTCTGTTGAGGGTACCCAACTGGGGAGGGAATATCGGAACTTCCCGACCCTCTTCATTAATTTTCTGGCTGCCTATAACCGCGCTTATGAGACGGTCATTGTGACTGCCGTCGTGAAAGCTCGTTATCGAGACCGGCACGAGCGTCTGGAAATAGTCACATTTATGGCTGATAATCACAAGAAAGCCTTCAAGTTTGCCAATGATCAGCTTTCGTGGCTAGTTCGTGAGAGGGGAAAGTTGGTGGACCGTCTGGCCTTGGTCCGAACTTACGCCGAACAGGAGCCGAGCAATATTATGATGAGGTGCAAATGCGGTTGGCTGCAGGAGAGACTTGATGACATTACGGCAGATATTGCTTTCGAGAGGGCGGCAATTTCGGACTTGGAGTTTGCTGTCGAGCATTACGAGGCCAGTATGGCCCAGGCTAAGGAGAAGCGCGATCGCCTCTTCTTTAGGCTCGCGGAGTTTGATCCTGAGAACGCTCGGTGCACCCGGAGCATCAACTGTTTGGAGAGTCAGTTGAGCTCCTTCGTAATGGTTATCAGGGCTCAGTTTGGCTTTACTTTTCCTCCCCAGTGAGCTGTTGTAATGCTCTTTGATGAATGGAATGAAAGAAAAGCTTCACGTGTTTTTTTTTTGTTTAATTTTCCTGCTATCGTTTCTTCCGCATAGCATAACAGAACGATTTGAGGTACCGAAGATGTCGAGGCTTAATGTTTTTCTTGATGTTCTTGTTTAATTGCTCCAGACGATGATATCGAGAACATTGATGAACGGTTCGGCGGTGGCCCCCACTATCCATCTTGAGATCACAAACAATAACACTATGACAACTCGATCAGTGCGCTGGTAATAAATCCGGCCACCTGTTGTGTGCCCACTTTTATCCATATTTTATTTCTTTCGGCGTCCACTTGCTCGTGTCGGTCGCCTGTAGCGTCGGGAGAAATTCCTGTGGGCCACGTTCATTAATAGAACATCGGTCCTCTAAAGCCCTCCGCATGTTTCGGATAAGAGGAAATTTTAAGATCGGTCTCTGGTTGATTTAATCAGGTAAAGGTATTTGTTTCATGGGTTCTGATTATATAATCCATATTGTCTTTCAAAAGACGCGGGATCCTCTGCAATACATTAAATATGCCCCCGTGTTTAATCAGTATAAATCCACCGTCATATCAGAATACACTGCCCATACAAGTTTACGGATTGACATAACTCTGTCTGTCAAAGATGGACAGTGTTCGTTTGCCCCCCGGAATTAACGGTTGAAGCCTCGGTGTTTTTCGTCTTTTGGTATTTCTGGAGATGATTCTTGATATATTTTGAACTTAATTTTTACACTCGTCTAGGGTATCTAGGATCTCCCTGCAAAAGAAAATGATATAATTAGTATGCGACACAAGGAATGTCGGTCCATGACTCCTATATTAGTCCAATTTGATTTTTTCTATTTTATAGAGAAATCAGAAAAAAAAAATTCCCTTAGGAAGAAATGGGTTAATACAGAATTTTTTTGCAGATTTATTACTCTTTTTTTATTATTATTTTTTTTAAGGAATGTGACAAAATCTCTTGACGTTTACTAAAATTTTTGAAGGAATTTCCTTTTTATCAGAATAAATTTTCAGAGGTAAATTTGTCAGGAAACTTTTATTTTTATTGAAGCAGGAAAGACATGACAGAAATCCTTTATTGGTTAACAAAATTCCCCCGAGACATTAGTCTAATTTTATTTAGAGAAAATTTTCTTAGAAAAACATGAGCAAATTTCTCGAAAAGAATTTTTGTTGCAAGTTTTTATAATTTGAAAGAACGTGATAAAATCACTTGATGTTTACCAAAATTTTTTTTTTTGAAGGAATTTTTCTTTTATCGAAATAAAATTTTAGAGGAAAATTTGTCAGGAAAATTTCATTTTTATTGAAGCAAGAAAAACATGACAAAAATCTCTTATTGGTCAATACAATTCCCCCGAGATATTAGTCTAATTTTATTTAGAGAAAATTTTCTTAGAAAAACATGAGCGAATTTCTCGAGAAGAATTTTCTTGCAAGTTTTTATAATTTGAAAAATGTGATAAAATCACTTGATGTCTACTAGAGTTTTTTTTTTTGAGGGAATTTTTCTTTTTATTGAAATAAATTTTCAGAGGAAAATTTTTTCAGGAAAATTTCATTTTTATTGAAGCAATAAAAACATGACAAAAATCCCTTATTGGTTAATAAAATTCCCATGAAGGGATTTTTCACATCATTTTTTCAAAAAATTTTTTAAAAGAAATGAGGGACACATTTAATTTTTATTTTCTTTTAAAAGAATGGTCGTAATATCAAGCTCAAAAACTGACTAACACCTAGCATGAACCGACCGAAAATAAATACAAGATAAAATTAGAGAACTTACTTTTACCTTGGAGAAATGCAAATCACATAGTCATGCGCATGACTCAAGTGAGGAGTGAACTCTAGAAAATAAAAGAAGGAGAGACAGGGTATGGACCTAAAAGGCCCCCACTATCTGAATTGACAACCTTACCCTCCGCGCAATCAAATCACAATGGGAAGAATTGTCAATTCAGATAATGAGCGGGATAAAATATGGTCAACCCGAGCGTAATCGACGCAAGAGCTTTACATATTCGATCCCTATCTATGGTTTTCTAGGAAGAATTTCGCGACTTGGGTTTAGACGCTTGTGTGTGCAGGTGTCGTGATCCTCAGAGTATGCAAGACATGCACAACAATTGATATCAAAACAGCGCTTCTAAAAATATGCGAAATTAAACAAATAAACCAAACACCGAGCCTGCAAAACAAAGGGGTTAGCCAAACACTCCGCCCCTTATAACTCCCATCCTGCAAAAACAATATAACACCTATAGAATGAGTCCCAAACAAGATCGCCAGAAGCGAGATATCCATGAAATTTTCATTGGCTTAAGTCCACTAAGACTTTTAAAATTTCGAAAAAATTTAAGTATTCCAATTGGTATCTTTTTTCAAAAATTTAAAAATCCCGTCCCCAGTGGAGTCGCCAGTCTGTCGCGACCCTCTAAAAAATTAATTTTAAATTTTAAAAGGGGTTAACGGATTATTAGGTTAATTAGATTTGACTAACCTAACGCGGACCCTCCCAAGCCCTACCGAATCGCAACTTTGGTTTTTGTTTAAATGATTTTAAAATTTGGAGTCGCCACTAATCGTTCTTGGTAGGTCGATTAGAAACCTAAATAAATTAGCGGGAGAACTAATTTATTCCTGCGAACCAGAGATTAGGAGCTCGGGGACTTGGTTACACTAGTTAATTAAAACTAATACCCTTTCGGTACCTTAATTTCATGGATATCCTAATTCGGCAACTCAGACTTGGTTTATTCCTAAGACTCTAGTAGGGTATTCTCTTTTGTGTTTTCACTTTTTAAATAGGATGCATGGATGGTATATATTTTTATTTGTTATATTTTTTTAAGTGTTAAAGATTCCCTGAAGCCGAAAGAGGGAGTGTGTTAACGACTTCTGTGCAGTATTACGACCTACTTATCTTTTGGGTCTGATGATTCAAAAATTAAATTATAGGAAGTACATGACAGTGAATAAACACCTCCAATGGGAGGCTAAGCATTGGCTTGGCTCTTCCCTTTGGGATTTAAGGTACAGGTATTTAAGTTGCAAGTATTTAAACTACTGTAAGTAAAAACCTCCAATGGGAGGCTAAGCATTGGCTTGGCTCTTCCCTTTGGGATTTAAGGTACATGTATTTAAGTTGCAGGTATTTAACTACTGTAAGTAAAAACCTCCAATGGGAGGCTAAGCATTGGCTTGGCTCTTCCCTTTGGAATTTAAGGTACATGTATTTAAGTTGCAGGTATTTAACTACTGTAAGTAAAAACCTCCAATGGGAGGCTAAGTATTGGCTTGGCTCTTCCCTTTGGGATTTAAGGTATAGGTATTTAAGTTGCAGGTATTTAACTACTGTAAGTAAAAACCTCCAATGGGAGGCTAAGCATTGGCTTGGCTCTTCCCTTTGGGATTTAAGGTATAGGTATTTAAGTTGCAGGTATTTAACTACTGTAAGTAAAAACCTCCAATGGGAGGCTAAGCATTGGCTTGGCTCTTCCCTTTGGGATTTAAGGTACAGGTATTTAAGTTGCAGGTATTTAACTACTGTAAGTAAAAACCTCCAATGGGAGGCTAAGCATTGGCTTGGCTCTTCCCTTTGGGATTTAAGGTACAGGTATTTAAGTTGCAGGTATTTAACTACTGTAAGTAAAAACCTCCAATGGGAGGCTAAGCATTGGCTTGGCTCTTCCCTTTGGGATTTATGGTGCAGGTATTTAAATTGCGGATGGACTTTGTCCTCTCCATTCTGGGGTATGAATTCTTTAAAATAAAATACAACGAATTGATTCAACAATTTGAAATTTGTGCGCGCTTGAGGACTCCTCCAAGCCGATTTTGTGCTTCCATAGGGTTGACCATTGATATAAAGCTGCGGCTTCCTGACATAAAATAGAGTGAAATGTCAGTATACAAAATATGTGCTAATCTGCACCTAAAACCAGAAGAGTGGAAAGAGTACTTATCTCCCATTTTTTTGGGAGGGATTTCTATAATTGATTTTCGCTCTCTATGTTCCCAATATAGAGAGTTTCTTTTGAATTAAGAGGGACTTTTAGTCACAGATCAGTTGAGAAATCGGTGGACAGCTTAGGAGCTTGTCTGGGCCGATTTTTGCATCTCGACGAGATTTTTGCTGTTGACGTAGAGATATCCTTCTCCTGACATAAAATATGGAAGAAAAAGGAGAGGGAGAAAGTGTATACAATTTGTGCTAATTTGCGAGTAAAACCATAAATAAATGAATAAATAAAAATACTTAGCTTGAATTTGTTTGCTCGTTGACGAGGATGAACTCTTGATTTATATTGATCGATGAAGGAATTTGTGATGATAACCCCTAGCTTTAAACTCCCATCATCTTCAAAATTCTCTCTCTTTTGGTATTTTCTTTCTCTCAAAATTTTCTTCAATCTCCCAAAACTCTCTCAAACATCCAAAATTTTCTCTCAAAAAATTCTCCCAAACACTTCAAATTTTCTCTCTCAAGAATCCTTTTCTCAAGCTCACTTCTTCCTCCTTTTATAACCTACTCATCTATCTCCCATTCTAATTTTTCCACTAACTCTATCTCCCATTCTAATTTCTCCACTAACTCTTCTTCATTTTCATCTTCCATTCTCCATCTCTATCTCACATTCTAATCTCTCCACTAACTCTTCTTCATCTTCATCTTCCCTTCTCCATATTTATCTCCCATTCTAATTTCTCCACTAACTCTTCTTAATCTCCATCTTCCCTTCTCTATTCTTATCTTCCATTCTAATTTCTCTACTAACTCTTCTTCATCTCCATCTTCCCTTCTCTATTCTTATCTTATTTTCTCCATCCATTCCTCTCCAACTTCTCTTCTTCATCTCCTCTTCTTCATCTTCCCTTCTCTATTCTAATTTATCCACTAACTCTTCTTTTTATTATTTGTAAAATAATCCTTCAAGAGTTAGGTATTTGCACTCTAGTCCTTGAATTTTAAGTATTTACAATTCAGTCCCTGAAAAAAAATATTTCTTTAAGTCCAAATCTCCTCACAATTTTTGACACACCAAAATTTACCACATGTCAAATTTAAGCTCATTTCTTGTCGCTGAAAATATTGCATAATTTAATTAAAGCCCTTTTGCAAAATTAAGTCATTCTGGGTATAATTGGGCCAAGATGAAAATTTAAAATATTAGAAGACAATGTCACAACTCATAAAAAGTGAAAGTTAAAAATAAGTTGACTCAAATTAAATTTTTTTAGGCCCGATTCGAGATTATACTCGTGAAGGAACACGTGACTCGAATTGGATTTTTCTGAATTTGCGATGGCCAATATGAAAATAGATTTAAAATAAAAATATTAACTATCTTTGTGTATTTTTTGGCCTCAAATGTTATTTTTCCAAAATTTTCAAATATTTTTGTATTGTTTTTTAAAAAAATTAAAATATATATAATATGAAAAATTATTTTTTGGTCAAAATTCGTTCCCTAGGCTTGGCTAAGGTTCCCAAAGTTGATTTTTCAATTTTATGAATTTTTATGGATTTTCTATTAATTTTCGAAAATAAATAAATAAAAAATACGTAAAAATACTGAAAATATGAAAAATCATTTTTTGGTCAAAATTGGTTCCCTAGGCTTGGCTAAGGTCCCCAAAGTTGATTTTTCAATTTTATGAATTTTTATGGATTTTTTATTACTTTAGCAATAGAAAAAATGATTAAAAATCAGGTGTCAACAAAGAGCCCATTAATAATTGAAACTCGCATGCATAATGCCTGAGAGTTGTGTGTGTGGTTCTGGTAATTGCTTTGATTTGGGATGCGATATAATTGTCAAGTAAATTATTGTACTGTGTGAACCAAGACAAGATAGATTGCATGTGAGTGACGGTTGGATTGCTTTTGTGTTGACATGCCTATTTAGGTCGCCTGAGTGAATCAATGCCCTAATTGGACTTAGGCGTTGACTCACAGAGATATTTATATCTCACCCGTCGTTGATAAATATTTTTTAGGTTCGTAATCTTGGAGATATGCTGATGTGGAGGACCCCTCTTTTGGAGTAGATATGAAGTTAACCCTGTCCTGACCTATTGTGTTTTTGCTGGTCTTAGGAAGCCACCCCGAAGTATGGGGTTGTACAAACTGTAGCTTCGATAGGGTTAACTATTATCTACTAATGAAAATGGTAGTCTTTTGCTGAGCTGGCTGTTGATTGATTTGTTGTTCTACTTTTCTATCCCTATTGTTTTCTTGATTGTTTGGGAGTTTCGCGTTCCGCATGCGTATAACTATAAGATAAAAATAAATGGGTCGATGACGTGCCTGGGACGTCACCCCTTTTATGACCCGAGGATGTCACAGCCCCCTTTTTGTGGTATCAGAGCAAGGTCAGCCTGATCTACCTAGTCATGGCCTGGAGTGATAAGGTGCGATGGGTATTGGGATAGATAGTAGGATTAAAACCCTGTGCATGTGATTGTTATTTCAGTTTTGAATTGTAGTACGAAGTTCTCATGTGTTTCTTTTGGGCGAGCAGGAGTCCATAAGGTCCTGCAGGATGAGCAACCGCATCCCGAGAGTGCCAAGGAGAAGGGTAGCCCGAGAGGATCCCAGGATGGGCGGGATCCTGTAGGCGTTGGAAAGCCTGGAGAATATAGTAGGACAGCAAGTAAGGAACCAAGCTGCTGTTGTTGAGGCCACCATGTATGAAGACCCGTTAGCTGGAAACGGGAATGGTGGTCAGCCAATGCACAAGCTTGTGGAGCAGTTTCTAAAGTTGAAGCCGCCGAAATTTTCAGGAACAGGCGACCCTGAAGCTGCTACTACTTGGGTTGAAGAGTTAGAGAAAGCTTTCACCTTGCTGAGGTGTTCTGAGGAAGACAAGGTGACACTGGCTGTGTACCAATTGCAAGGTAATGCTAGCTCGTGGTGGAAGGCCACGCAAGGAAGGATATTTCCCGAGGGTACGGTCCCGGTGTGGGATGCCTTCGTGGAAGCTTTTAATGGCAAATACTTTTCAGACTGTGCGCGAGAACAGAAGCTGGCTGAGTTTCTGCGCCTTCGACAGAATCAGATGTCGGTGGATCAGTACGAGGCGAAATTTGCTGAGTTATCGAAGTACGCGCCAAGGATGGTTGAGGACCCTATTGATAGGGCGAGGAGGTTTAGAGATGGACTGAAGCCTGAGTTAAAGAGTGTACTGGTGCCATTGAATCTGAAGGACTATGATGAGCTGTATGAGAGGGCTTAGCTGGTAGAAAGAGATTTGTCTAAAAGGGCAGCCGCATCTGGATCGCGGTTTACACCTATTGCGAGAGATAACCGTAGGTTTGGGAAGGGACCGATGGTAGGAGGAAGATATCCCATCCCACCCAATCGAAGAAACGCCATAGGAAAGCCGGCTTATCGACCCAATGACGTGTGTCGACTTTGCCATGGGAGGCATGGATCTGCCCCGTGCCCTTTTAGGAGAGGAGCTTGTTTTGGATGTGGTCAGTATGGCCACCAAGTGAAGGACTGTCCGTAGAGGCCGATGGGTTCAAGACCGCCATTGCAAGGAGGACGGCTGCAAAGGAACGTTCCACAGAATCCTCAGAATCGACCTCCAGCTCAAGGAAGAGTATATGCTATCACTGGAGAGGAGGCGAAGGACTCGCTGACCGTTACAGGTACGGTCTTCTTGCATGATCGTGTTGCATATGCTTTGTTTGATCCTGGAGCTACACATTCTTTTGTTGCTGAGCAATTTGTTAAATTAGCTGGGTTGAGTTCAGAACCGTTGGGCATTGCTTTTAAGATTTCTTCACCGTTAAGAGATAGCATAATATCTGCAGTAGGTTGTCCTGGTTGTAAGTTGGTTATAAGTGGTCATGAGGGAAGGATAAATTTGATTGTGCTGGAAATGTTTGATTTTGATGTGATTATCGGTATGGATTGGCTCTCGGAGCAAAGAGCTTCAATGGATTGTTATCGTAAGACAATTCATTTTAACCCGTCGGATGTGGTTAGTTTTGAGTTTGTTGGAAGTCGAGGAGGAATCTCGACTCTGCTAGTTTCGTCGCTTGAGGCAACTCGTTTGTTGGACAAAGGTTGTTATGGGTATTTGGCATATGTAGTTGATGTGTCGGTTGAGGAACCGAGGATGGAGAATATTGCTGTAGTAGGCGAGTTTGTTGATATCTTCCCTCAAGAGTTGTCAGGTTTGCCACCAGAAAGAGAAGTAGAATTTGTGATTGAGCTAGTCCCTGGTACAGAGCCAATCTCTAAGGCACCATATAGGATGGCGTTGTCAGAACTTAAGGAATTAAAGGTGCAGATGCAGGAGTTACTGGATAAAGGATTTATTCGTCCTAGTGCATCACCATGGGGAGCACCTGTGCTGTTTGTAAGGAAGAAGGATGGATCGTTGCGTCTGTGTATAGATTATCGCCAGCTTAATCAGGTGACGATCAAGAACAAGTATCCATTACCAAGGATCGATGATTTATTTGATCAGCTTCAAGAAGTTTCGGTATTTTCCAAGATTGATCTACGGACGGGATATCATCAGCTGAGGATCAAGAAGGAAGACATACCGAAGACGGCTTTTAGGACGCGTTATGGTCATTATGAATTCACTGTAATGCCGTTTGGTCTAACAAATGCCCCTGCTGCTTTTATGGATTTGATGAACAGGGTGTTCAAGGAGTATTTGGATAGATTCGTCATTGTATTTATTGACGATATATTGGTGTACTCGAAGAGTTATAAGGATCATGAGCAGCATTTAAGAACAGTATTGGGAACCCTTCGAGAGCATAAGTTGTATGCCAAGTTCAGTAAGTGCGAATTTTGGCTGACTCGTGTAGCTTTTCTGGGTCATGTGATTTCTGGAGAAGGAATTTCTGTGGATCCGGCTAAGATTGAAGCGGTCATGGATTGGCCAAGGCCGACAACGGTAACAGAAGTTCGAAGTTTCTTAGGATTGGCAGGCTATTATAGACATTTCGTGGAAAGATTCTCCGCGATAGCCATGCCTTTGACGCAACTGTTGAAGAAGAACGAGAAATTCGAGTGGACAGATAAATGCGAGAATAGTTTTCAAGAGCTTAAGCATAAGCTAACTACAGCTCCTGTGTTGACGATACCATCTGGTCCTGGAGGGTATGAAATTTATAGTGACGCATCACTTAAAGGATTGGGCTGCGTTCTAATGCAACATGGAAAGGTAGTTGCATATGCGTCTCGTCAGTTAAGGCCACATGAGTTGAACTACCCGACGCATGACCTGGAGTTAGCAGCAGTTGTTTTTGCTCTTAAGATTTGGAGGCATTATCTGATTGGAGAAAGGTTTCAAGTCTATACTGATCATCAGAGTCTTAAGTATTTGTTTTCTCAAAAGGAGTTGAATATGAGACAGCGTCGCTGGATGGAACTCCTCAAGGATTGTGATTGTGAAATTTTGTATCATCCGGGTAAGGCCAATAAAGTTGCAGATGCACTAAGTCGGAAGTCAGCGATCGCTCAGATGATAGTTCATGAGTGGCGTCTCTTGGAGGAAGTACGAGATTCAGACGTTAAGTTGGAGGTGAATCATCTGTCAGGTCTAATGGCTACGTTGAGGATTAAGCCGGAAGTGCAGGCTAAAATTAAGGCCCTGCAGTCGTCGGATCCTACAATTCAGAAGATCCTTCAAGAGGACTCAGGAAAAAGAAAAGCCGACTTCCATATAGCTGAGGACGGAATACTAAAGTTTCAAGGGCGTTTGTGTGTGCCTGCTGATGAAGGTCTAAGAGAAGAAATTTTATCGGGGGCACACCATAGCAATTATAGTATTCATCCAGGTAGCACGAAGATGTACCAGAATTTGAAGCAATACTACTGGTGGAATGGAATGAAGGCAGACATAGCCAAGCATGTGGCAAAGTGTTTGACTTGTCAGCAGGTCAAGGCTCAGCACTGTAAGCCTGGAGGATTGCTGCAGCCATTGGAGAACCCTGAGTGGAAATGGGTGCATATCACGATGGATTTCGTAATGGGATTGCCAAGGAGTCAGAGAGGAAATGATTCGATTTGGGTCGTGGTCGACAGGTTAACGAAGTCAGCACATTTCATCCCTGTGAGAAAGGACTTTGCTTTGGACAGATATGCCGAACTCTATGTGAGGCACATCGTAAGACTTCATAGAGTGCCAGTGACAATCACCTCGGATCGTGATCCCAAGTTCACTGCCACATTTTGGAAAAGTCTACAAGCTGCGTTAGGAACGAAGTTACAGTTTAGTACTGCCTTTCACCCGCAGACTGATGATCAATCTGAAAGGACCATTCAGACACTCGAGGACATGTTGCGAGCTTGTGTTTTAGATTTCAAAGGAAGATGGGAGGATCAACTGCATTTAGTCGAGTTTGCTTACAACAACAGCTTCCAACAGAGTATCAGGATGGCGCCTTTTGAGGCATTGTATGGTAGAGTCTGTAGGACTCCTGTCTGTTGGGACGAGGTCGGTGAAAGGAAGATCACCGGTCCTGAATTGGTACAACAATCAATAGAGGCTGTCAAGCTCATTAGAGATAGACTCAAGACAGCGCAGAGTCGTCAGAAAAGTTACGCTGACAGGAGACGTAGACCTTTGGAGTTCCAAGTGGGTGATCATGTGTTCCTGAAGGTGTCACCGATGAGAGGGATATCTCGTTTTGGCAAGAAAGGAAAGTTAAGTCCAAGGTATGTTGGACCGTTTGAGATTTTGGAACGAATAGGGAATCTGGCTTACCGTCTCGCATTGCCGCCAAGACTTGCACAAGTACATAATGTCTTTCATGTATCGATGCTGAGGAAGTATGAGCCTGACCCAGCTCATGTATTGAGTTACGAAGAGATCGAGTTGGACGAGCGAGCATCATATGTGGAGCGTCATGTGAGGATCATAGATAGGATGGACCAAGTACTTCGACGTAGGACGATTCCCTTGGTCAAAGTGGTTTGGCAACATCATGGGACAGAAGGAGCAACGTGGGAGAGCGAAGAAGTTATGAAAAGTCAGTATCCTTTTCTTTTTGAAGATGTGTAACAGTTTAATTTCGAGGACGAAATTTCCTAAGGTGGGGAGAATTGTAACGTCCACAAATTGCTGCAAGAAGACAAAAATCTTTTGATCTTTTAACCTGTGGGCCCTACATCATTTAATTTTTCCCAATTAACTTTTCCTCTCTCTTCCCTCTTTCCCTCTCTTTTTCTCCTGCAGCACGCCACTTCTGCACCCCCATCCCATCTCAACCTGTCTTTTTCTTTTCTCTTCTTTGACTTCTTTTCCTCTCTCTCTCTCTCTCCTCTCTTTTCCTTCATATTTTGGCCGAGGACCACGACCAGTGCATCTTCTTCTTCTTCTTCTTTCTCCCCCGATTTTGGCCGACGCATCTTCCTCCTCCTCCGCCGCTGCTGCTCCTCCATCCGTCGCCAACCGAGCCGTCTAGCCTTGCCACCGACGCCTCCAGCTCACTCCGCTGCCGTCCGATCGTAGCCCCGCCGAGAGTTGTCGCCAGACCACCTCGGCGCCGACCCGAGCTTGCCCCTCCATCGTCAGCGTCCTTCCTCAGTCGTCACTAACCATCACAACTCCCCCGTCGATCAGTACCTCGTCGCCATCACTACACCACCCTCTTCGTCCGTCCAGCTCGCGTCGCGCGCCACAGCCGCGACTCCAGTCGCGACGCGCGCGTGCCTAAGCCGCACCGTTGCTCCTCTTCGCCGTCCAACCGTCGTGAACCCACTGTTGCCGTTCGAGCTTCGCCCACCGTCGTTCGCCGGCCGTCGTTGCCCACCGTCACTTGTCGTCGTCCGAAGATTTTGAGTGGGTTAACCCCTAATCTCCGATTAGGTCTTTAATTACACTTAGGTTAGTTTAGATTAAATTAGTATTATTTTAATTAGTTAATCATGATCAGTTTAAATTAGTAATTTCGATTAGGTTAAATGACCGCGATTAAGGTAATTAGACTAAATTGACTTGTCTATATTGTGATGGATTTATTTAATTGAGGCGGGCCAAGATTATTTTAAAATTTAAGTAATTAATTTATTTAATTATTTTGGTTTGGTAAATAATAATAATTTTTATTATTGAGTTTATTATTTATTAATTAATTAATTTGGACGAAATTAATTAATTAATATTTGGCTGATTAATTATGATGCTTTAATTAACCGTGACTTATTATTAAATTAATAATTATTTACGATGATAGACGTATAAAAGTTTAATTAATTATCTCTAGACTGATTGAAAATTTAAATAATTATTTTTGGGTTGATAAACAATAATAATTATTATTCTTGGGTGAATTATTATTATTATTATTATTATTAACTAATTAATTATAATGTTTTAATTAATCGTGATCCAAATTATTAATTATTATTAAATTGATAGTTATTTACGACGAATTTGTTGATTAATTTTATTAAATTATCAATGGATGAATATTTGTTGATTTTCTAATTCGCGATTAATTATTTATTTATCTGCTTGTTATTGTTGATTTATTCTTGGTGATTTAATGGATAGTTATATATGTGACCGTATGCAAAGTCAAAATATCTTATTGAGCATGAAAAAGAAAATGGTCTTGAGCCAAATTTTGAGCACGACCGTGTGTGCATTTTAATTAAATGCAAAGATAATAACTGGATTGGTTGTCTGGCGTGCTTGTATGGTCACATATTGGATATCGTCACTCGGGGGTGTCCCGTGGACGACGCCTGATAAGTTCGTGCCGTGTCGATCGGAATCACACGACTTATTGGAAGCACGATAGTCTGTGCCGTCAGGCTAATCGGATGCCGGTCGCAGCTTGTGACGGACCGAAGTCCTTATAGGAATGCCTGATATATCTGTGCCGTGTCGATCGGAATAACACGGATTATTGGTTGCCGTCGCCGACGGAGCGGGACGAAGCCCGGTTATTCCGGAAGAGCACCAACTGCCTAGTGTGCTTGGCACCAACTGCCTAGTGTGCCAGGGCCAAGAGCCCATTAATAATTGAAACTCGCATGCATAATGCCTGAGAGTTGTGTGTGTGGTTCTGGTAATTGCTTTGATTTGGGATGCGATATAATTGTCAAGTAAATTATTGTACTGTGTGAACCAAGACAAGATAGATTGCATGTGAGTGACGGTTGGATTGCTTTTGTGTTGACATGCCTATTTAGGTCGCCTAAGTGAATCAATGCCCTAATTGGACTTAGGCGTTGACTCACAGAGATATTTATATCTCACCCGTCGTTGATAAATATTTTTTAGGTTCGTAATCTTGGAGATATGCTGATGTGGAGGACCCCTCTTTTGGAGTAGATATGAAGTTAACCCTGTCCTGACCTATTGTGTTTTTGCTGGTCTTAGGAAGCCACCCCGAAGTATGGGGTTGTATAAACTGTAGCTTCGATAGGGTTAACTATTATCTACTAATGAAAATGGTAGTCTTTTGCTGAGCTGGCTGTTGATTGATTTGTTGTTCTACTTTTCTATCCCTATTGTTTTCTTGATTGTTTGGGAGTTTCGCGTTCCGCATGCGTATAACTATAAGATAAAAATAAATGGGTCGATGACGTGCCTGGGACGTCACCCCTTTTATGACCCGAGGATGTCACAAGTAGAATGGGAGATAGATATGAAGAATGGAAGATGAATATGAAGAAAAGTTAGTGGAGAAATTAGAATGTGAGATAGAGATGGAGAAAAAAAGATGAAGATGAAGAAGAGTTAGTAGAGGAATTAGAATGTGAGATAGAGTTAGTGGAAAAATTAGAATGGAAGATGGATGAATAAGCTATAAAATGAGGAAAAAGTGAGTTTGGGAGGGGGAATTTTTTTTTTGGGAGAAAATTTTGGATATTTGAGAGGGTTTTAGGATATTGAAGAAAAATTGGAGAGAAAGAAAATACCAAAAAGAGATAAAATTTTGTAAATTGTGGGAATTTAAAGTTAGGAGTTATCATCACCAATTCCTTCATCGATCAACATAAATCAAAAGTTTATCCTCATCAACGAGCAAGCAAATTCGAGCTAAGTATTTTTATTTATTCATTTATTTGTGGTTTTAGTCTCAAATTAGCACAAGTTCTATATACTTTTTCCATTTCCCTTTTTCCCATATTTTATGGCAGGTAAAAAAAAAGACAACTCTGTATCAACGATAAATTCCATAGAGGTGCAAAGTGAGCCCAAACAAATTCCAAGGTGCCCATCAAATTTGCAGCCGACTCGTCAATAGATTTTAGTTCAAATTTTTGAAACAATTTGTTATATTTTATTTTAAAGAACTAAAACCCCAGAATGGAGAGGCAAAGCACATCCACTAAAGTCATTTATTTCCTGCAATTTAAATTTCTGCACCATTAAACCCCAAAGGGAAGAGCCAAGCCAATGCTAGGCCGCCCATTAGAGGTTTTTACTTATTGCAATTTAAATTCCTGCACTATCAAACCCCAAAGAGAAGAGCCAAGCCAATGCTAGGCCGCCCATTGGAGGTTTTTACTTACCGTTATTTAAATTCCCGCAATTTAATTCCTGCACCATTAAACCCCAAAAGGGGAGAGCCAAGCCAAGGCTGGGTCATCCATTGGAGGTCTTTATTTACTGTCATTGACTTCCTGCCGTTTAATTTTTTAATCACCAGACCCCAAAGTGAGTAAACTGTAACACTACACGGAAGTCATTAACACACTCTCTCTTTCGGCTTTAGGGAATTTTTAACACTTCGAAAAGAAAAAAAAATACCACACATGCATCCTATCTAAAAAGTGAAAATACAAAAAGAGAACACCCCACTAGAGTCTTAGAAATAAACCAAGCTTGAGTTGCCAAATTATGATATCCATGAAATTAAGGTACCGAAAGGGCTTTAGTTTTAATTAACTAGTATAACCAAGTCCCCGAACTCATAATCTCTGGTTCATAGAAGTAATTTAGTCATCCTGCTAATTTACTTAGGTATCTAATCAACCTATCAAAAATGATTAGTGGCGACTCCAAATTTTAAAACCATTTGAACAAAAACTAAAGTTACGATTTGGTAGAACTTAGGAGGGTCCGTATTAGGTTAACCCAATTGAAATAATTATTTTTTGGGTCGGGACAGTCGTTATTTGGGTTAAACTCTTGGGTGCTTGTGTCCGGTTGATCTAGTTGATCCAGCTAGAAAATATTAAAAAAAATTAATCAAAAAATAAAAAATATGAAATAAACAAATTGAAAATTATGATCGAAATAATAATATTTTCTAAAAATTAGGAAACATCCCACAAAGAACATTTTAAAAGTCCAAAAAATTAAAATTTCGTCAATTAATTGATTAGATATTATTGTTGATGATTTTGGCCTTTCATTCATTTGTAAATGACAATTGTATCACTTATCTATAAATATTTTCAAAGAATACATAATTTTGTAAATATTTTTTGTGACCCTATTTATTTCATTTTTTATGTTGATAGTAATAATGTTCATTTATTAATATGTATAGGAAAAATTACAAAATTGTACATGCAAAATAATTTATAATTTGTTAATTTAACAGAATGTCTACATCTTTTGTGATTATACAATGGGAAGGTAGAGTAGTACAAAATCAATTTGGATATGCTTACGAAGGTGGACAATGTGCTATGTTTGAGTTTGGAAATATTCGGAAGATTTATAATTTGTTCCACCCAATTCTTATAAACTAGCTTTAGTTCAATGGCATGAAAGGGTTTATGATCATTCAGATGATTTGGTATTGGTTGCTACATGCCATATTGACGGAGCACTCGATCCGGGTAATGCCACTCAACTATGTGAAAATAGATGAGTGGAACACGAGCTGTCCAAATTCTTTTTCCTCTGTACAGTAATCCGGTAGAGCCTAAAGAATGTCATCAGTGTATGGCTCCCAAATAATCTATTAAAAAAATTAAAATATATCAAATTAAATGAAGAATTAATTTAAAAGCTAACATTACATTGAATTCATTAATTTCTATTATGACTTACATCGCCGAATGTTATTCTATCAAATTGGTAGCATTGATGTGGCAAAGTATGTGTGGGCACTCTAGTTGTCTGTAGGGGTTGAAACTAGCTGAAAAATTTAAAAAAAAATAGTTAGATATATTGTAATACGCACTACACAAAATTTATCTCTATAGTGTAATGGTGAAAGTATGTGTGGGCACTCATTTATTGCGCTGATGGATGGGTGGCATTGCATAGCTCCCGATATAACCATGCAAGCGCTGCTGAACCCCAACTGTACGGCATACAATCGATGAGGTTCTCTAATAATTAAAGAAAAATTACACTTACCCTCGCACCCGATTTATCAAAAAATATGGAGCCTCCAGCCAATTGCAGAATGAAGGCTCTCGCATATTGCATTATCGTAGCCTCATGTGCATCGTCTAGAATTCCATCAAAAACTCCTCTCAGCTAGGTAATCTTCACAATTGAACCACGTATTTGATCGGGTAGGGGTCGGTGACCCAGTAGATTCTCACAAACATCGCCCCAATTCTATTAGTGGGACAAGTAACTGCATTTCCATTTGTAGGAAGCCCTGTAAGAACCTCGATATCCTGTAGGGTAATGGTGCATTCACCTTCTGGCATATGGAAGGTGTGAGTCTTGGGCCTCCATCGCTCAACCAAAGCTGTAATAAGATGGTGATCAACTTGCCAGAATCCCATTTTTCAAAGTCCGTAAAATCCCGAAGCTCGAACATATGGTTCTATACGATGATCAAGTTCAGTTTTGTGTAGTATTGCTCCATCTCGATGACACTGAATAACTTCATTATCATCTATCTGTGAAATGTTACATTAATTGTTACTAACAATTTTATTATGATATAACTGTTACAAATGGCAGCTCAGCTGATAACTTTTTTAATTACTTACCTCAACCTCCCAAATGGCCTGCGATCTATGTTCAGCCTGCTCTATAAGTAGTGAATTATTCTCAGGTCCTAGCCGAATATACTTTCTTTGCACCATGTCTACAAATGGAACCGACAAATTTCATAAATATCGCATAATGTTTCTGAGATGCTTTACCCATTAGGAGTATAATCGTTACTTACAAGGGAATGAATGAAAAATAATAACATAAATCCTAATTTTTTTACATTCTTCGAAACTCTTTTTTATGAAAATTCATTAACTTTTCTCAAACTTTTTAGAAAATTTTTATGATTTTTTTTCATTTTTTCCCTAAAAATAATAACATAAATCCAAGGTTTGACCCAAATAACGGCGCTTCTCCCATTTCTTATGTTTTCTATTATTATTATTATTATTATTATTATTATTATTATTATTATTATTATTATTATTATTTCCTTATTTTCCTTTTCCTTTTTTTGCTATTCTTTTTTCTGACCGAGTCAGTTCAAACCAAGTCACAAATCGAAAGAGCCGACCAAAACCCACTCGGCTTTCAATCGGGATTAAAATGACAGAATTCTAGGAATTTTGTTATTATTATTTAATTATATTTTCTCAATTTTTTTTGAAATTTTATATTCTTTGGGATTTTTTTATTATTATAAACTAATTATATGGTCATGTTCATTACATTAGGCAACTAAAATCAACGGCTCATATTTAACCAAACATCAAATCTATATTATCCAATCTAATTACCAGTTCCTACAGTCTACATCTAATAAGGGTCTCCCACAAATTTCTTCATTATTCATGTAGATTTAGTCATTATTTCAATATTTTGAAAATCATATCTAATTAACCCTCCAAAATTTCAAATTTCATAATGAAATACAGGGTTAATACGCACAAAATATTTCGTGAGACATATATCGACATGCAAAATAGAGATATGAATAGCGCAAAATTAAGCTATTTCTCAGTGCAAAATAGACATATATATAGCGCGAAAATAAGCTATTTCTCAATGCAAAACAGACATATATGTAGCGCAAAAAAAGACAATTTTTGGACTAAACAGCACGTAAAACATCACAATACAGCAGCACAACAGTTATTGCATAGTACTAAAATACCATGTTCTAATAAGGGTATAAACATTACCTTAACTCAAAAAGCGTGTATGTGTTGAAGTTGGAGAAAATGATACTTCGACTCTTCTAACTTCTTTGCTATCTACAAAAAATTAATATTACATGCAATGAAACGAAAAATGCAAATGAAAAAACAAAACATATCATAAAAAGAAATATTACCTAGATCGATGGCGAGGAAATATTGACAGAATTAGTGACCGTGAATACGAACACGTCGGAAATCGACGAACGACCTCTAAAAATTTTCTCTATCGATTCTCTTTATTTTCTCTCAATATGTTCTCTGTTTCTCTTTCTTCAAAGCTTCTTCAAGTCCTGCTCTTTAAGTGCCTTTTATATCATAAATTTTCTTATTTCAGAGACGAATCTCTGCTCCGTTCGATAGGCTTTTTGCGCCAAATGCGTGAAAAAAGCAGACATAACATGAGAAAAAGAAGGGAAAGAAGGGGGCCGTGGAAAAAGGTGAGGAGGTGGTGAAAAAATTGGTAGGGGTCCTCTCCAATTTTGCACTTGCCAAAACTAGAGAGGGGGGCGGGGGAGCCCCGTGAGGGGACCCCCCAACTGGCATGTTGTTCGACATTGCTCGTTTTAGTAAATTTTCCCTACAAAGACCTAAATTCGTAAAAACTCAAATTTTTTAACCCATTTTCGTAAAAAGCCCATTAGATACTCCTGTGGCTTGGAAGTACTACTACTTCATGTACAACAAGAAGTTATCCACGTCCTTAATCGCCCTCGAGCTCATGGACTCTCTTTGCTTAAAACCATCCCCCCGTGGACTAGGTTGTACAGTGAATGCACAGTTCACACTCGCGTTCTCCAACTTGGGCATCTTTGCCTTTATCTCGATTAATTCTGCACGCATGGCCTCAAACGTGATCTCCAAGGTATCATTTCACTAACGAAGTTCGTTGGTGGTGGTTTTGAGCATACCTAGGCCCTCTCCACAAGCTCTCTCGTGTCGAATTTGACATCAAGCATCTCATCTTGAAGTTTCCCTTTCTCAACCTCGAGCTCTTTGATGCTCTTTGACAAGTCCTCAATAGTTCCATGGGAGTCCCATGGTGGCCTCCATTCTCGCCATGCAAGTTTCCATGTCGTGCACCACATCTCTTCAACTTCACGGTCCTTTTTTATGTTGACTGTCGATTGGCCTCCTTTATCAATGGTCTTATAAACATGTATAGAGGTTGCATAGTTACCCTTTTGCATCGTGCCTTTGATCAACTTGCTCTAATACTACTTGTCAAGAGTCGATTACACACTTAATTTTGTATGAGCAACAAAAGAGTATAGAGGAAGCATGAATTTGTATTGCTTCTGAAAGATTTCAAGTAAAGGGAAGATCTATTTATATACACAAGAATGGAGACCCCTTATCTCCTCAACCCTCTTTCCCCCTTGTCCTATGTACCATGTATTGCATGATTAGATTATCATGCTTTGTCCCATATGAATTGCCCTTTATGGGACTCCTCTCATCTTCCTTTTCTTATAGGTTTCCACTTGATAGGGTCTAGTCATTACATGAGCTCACCCCTAAGGCGATCTTGGGGTTTTCTAGAGCACTAAAGGTTGTGCCTGGCCACTCTGGGTAATGCTTGGCCATATCCAGTCATTCGTGGGCCATCCAATTCTGCTGTGATATGGTCTAGTCATTCGCGCCTTGTGCATATTACGACTCATCCCTGCACAAGAACTCTTTGGGCCTTGACACCAGAGTTCATTCTATAACCACGTATCTTTAGTTTGTCTTTGGTTATCTGAGAGTGTACATGACCTATTCAAGTGGTGTTTCCATGATGACATTGCAACCTTTATTTTGAGTCCATTGTTTAAGACTTTTTCTTAAATAGAGAGGATTTAAAGAAATCTTCCTCGTCATATTCTAAGAATAGGACCTCACAATTCTGCTGTGATAAACTATCTAACCTTATCAGATTCATCTTCATCATGCTTTAGTCTTTTCCTTTGTTTCTTGTGATTTGGTTTATCTTTCTCAAGTGCTAAAAATTCACATTGCAATTGAAGATGCGAAACTGAGCAGGGTAAAAGCGACTAAGATATCTATACCAGTTCATGTAATGCTACCATAAAAAATATAAGATGGAAAAATCTACTTCAAATTTCAAAGTCAAGATAATCTGGCATGGTGCATCATCCTACAACATTAATAAATCCATAACAATTAGAATCATAGAATCAACATCAACATCAACATCACTTTTATCCCAAACTATTTGGGGTCGGCAATTAGAATCATTGTGAGGGCCGGTAATTAGTAAAAGCGACAGCAGAATTGAACAAAAGCATAACCAACTGGAAGGACTCTAGATGTATAAATTCAACAAAGCAAAGTGGTCAATTGCATTTTTGAGACATCGACATCTAATCACAATAGATTCCAAATTGTGCTTTTCTCAAAAGAATCTAATTGATTTGTCAAAACCGTGCATTTCTTTTCCTTTAGAAATAAAGATCAAAGAGTTCTGCATACATAATTTTTTCCAAGTAGAAGCTTATCGACAAGTGTATCATAAGACAAAAGAAAAAAAAACATTGTTAAACTATGAATACCTAATTTATTTGGCATAGGAGAAGGTGGAAGGAATGATATCCCATAAGTCGAACAAGGATATGATTCATCATCAAATTGTCGACCATTTCCTAAGCAGTAACCTATGAGGTGAACGCTGCAAACCCCAAGAATAGATAAAATGAGTTCCTGGGCATCTTCAAATTCCAAATTTATCTGAGCCCGTTCTTCTCTTCCTAGAGACAAAGAAGGGTTTTCACCTGGGAGATGTGAAGCCTCGACCCATTTGGCTTCTGAGTGTAAGGCTTGCCAGGTTTCTCTTCAACCCCTACTTAATCAGTGGAAAAGCAAAGCAAACAACACCACCACTCTCATCAAATAAAGCACAAACAAGAACAACTGACGGAAAGCTTTAACGGTTGTATCAAATCCACAGGTAAAATAATGTGCAAAAGAGAATCAAAACCAACCACAAAACACTATTTTTGAGTAAATAAGAATGACATCCATTTGGAAGTTCCAACTCATAATCTCAAGGTTTTTCGTGGCTCATGCAAGTATGGAGCCAGGCTGAAGGTAAACCACTAGCCAAATTAATTGTTGATGACTATAAGTCATACGAACCATTTCCTAATAACTCCAAAGTCCTAATTTACATAAAAGGAAAAGCTAATACGTGCTTGCCAATCACATTCAAACTGAAAAGCTCTTATTTTAGGAGGAGAAGCTTCTTACTGGGCTCCAACAGCATAAAATGCACTTTCTATAAAATCTTCCTAACACACAAAGCCAAAGCAAAAGAAGAACAAAAACAAAACAGCATTTGATTTTCTAGAGAATAGTGAAGTGCATTTCCTTATAGCCTTCTCGATTATGTTTGCAGCTTGAAGAAACCATAAATCAAACTCCAATCTACAAACCCACAAAACGCTCAAATCTGGACCAAATTCAAGACTCTTGCACTCAATCAACGAAGCATAAATGAACCATGACAATGAGCCATGGATGACAAATCCAATATTATCTGCTCTACAACACAACAAAAGCAACACCCAAAGATAGAAGACAAAAAGAAGGCCTTAAGAAGCAGAGAGAGAGAGAGAGAAAGAGGAAATGAACCTTGAAAGGTGACACTTCAATGCGATAATGTTGCATGCTTTTGGGAAAACCTAGACAAACTGAATCAAAATGGATTGTATGGATTTTAAGAGAGAGACAGACAGATAGACAAACAAAGGGGGAGTGATGATTACCATAGGCAATGGTACTAACTCCACAAGTTCCAACCCACGCGTGCTAAGCGTGGATAATCCATTTGAGAAGGGAAAGCATGAATCTTGGAAATTGCAAAGCTTTTATCTCCTCTGTGCATGCTAAGCGAGCATCTTGAAGATTGCGGGGCCTTTTTCTCCGCAGCATCCTGATTATCTTCGCACTTCTTTTAATGAGCGAGGAGGAGTGGCATTTAAAGTCAACCAACAAAAAAAAGTCCACAAATTTTGAAAAGCCCATATTGGCCTGCCTTGTATTGATTACAAATTCCCAAAAGTCTTGCTGTAATATCTTCTTGTCACAATTAGCCTGCCCCAGAAGCAAGACTTTTAGGAGAGGCACATGGCCTACACGTGCATCTCCTATCCCAATTAATGGAGATAGCATTTGAGGAGATAATGTTTTCTAGAGACTAACGATTAAGAATCTTATCCAAATTCGAACGACCAAACACATTCTAATTTATCACAAGAAGTGACAAACCCAATCCAATGTGATCTTATAAACACCCGCCCAAAAGGCTCAAAAACCAACTTTACCACTACCAAAAGTAAAAAATATCCATATTTAAATGAACTAAATCCAAAGAAATCAATTTTCTTTGTCATTTAAATTCAACTCAATTGATGTGAAGAGAATCATATGTGTTTTTTTGCTATTGATCTATAGCGTGATATATGAATTAATGCACAAGCAATCCTATTGTGATAACAATTGTATAGCAAACTTAATCATGCTTGCTCATAAGTGGAAAATTGCAAGCTTTCCAAATTTTAAATGTCAATCATAGAATGTGGTAAAATTGAAAGATATTGTCTAACATGTTGCCCTAATATGTGAGAAACACACGCTTGTAATGAATATGTCTCTCTCAAAAAAATTTATATCTGTCGATTTCAAAATAGAAAACCAAAGCACCTTTAAGACTTCTTACAAGTTGAACTAAATTTTAAACCACAATGTATAGTTTGAATTCAAATTCTCAAATGTTCTCTTAGGCTATGTTTGGTTCTTTAGATTTCTAGTCAGGATAAGATTAGATATGATAGAATAAAAAATCCTAAGATTTTGTTATATCTTATCTACTATTTGGGGAATTGCAGATTTAAAGTCGAATATTGTTATATCTTATCTTGTCCATTGTTAATAGAAATTAGACATCAATATAAAAGACATATATGCCTCTACATAGTGCTCATGAAATAATACCGATCTTATCATCATAAAAATATCATTGTGTGGTTTTGTATTATTATAAAGTATCCTTTGTGGCCAAAAATGACAAGAACTGCCCTATTGCAAAAAGCCAGGTTGCAAAAAGAACATTGTTTAGAAACATGACTTCAAGAAATACTAACCTTGCTTCGTTCTTCAAATACCACCGCAACTATGAACAATGCTCTAGACTTCACAAATAACAACATATTCAAAAAATATATAATTCTAGGAATAGCGAAAAGAACAGTGTTTGATGTTATTCATTTTCATAAAACAAAAAAAGGCAATAGACCAAATGGATAAGGCAAATACAATATAGATACATTGAGAGCAGAGAGATTTAAGGATGAATCGGAAATTAAAAATGAAGACAGAGCCCGCAGCACCCATCCATGAATGATATGCAATCCAACTCTAATGAAGTTGTGAACAAATCTAACCCTACCTTGGACTCCATAGCAAAATATAGAGGTTTTCATCTTTAAGTGTAGCGTTAGTATGAGGAAAGAACAAAACAGTAAGCGATCCAAATCATTGACATATATTGACAATTAAAAGATGATAATCTATTAGCCATCTTATGAAGATGAGGTATCCTTTTTAATCATGGATAAACAAGGTAAACTGATGAATCCTCTCACCAAGCAAAGAAGAAATTAAAAAAGAAGAAGAAAGAAATAAGAAAATCACAGCTTGAGAGCGAAGCAGATCCCCTCTTGCAACATGGCAACTTGTTCTTATCCATTCGTTTACTCCACAAATGTAAAAAGAATATTTTCAAGACATGTAGGAGACTCAACTTTCCCATGAGACAAGCATAGAAAGTAGAGTATGAACATAGCAAGCACCAGTAAATTAGCATCGAGAAGAAACATTGCGATCAAGCATTAAACATCTTTTGCTCACACAAAGTACTATGAAGGAGTACATGAAAAACTTAATCTATCAACTTCTGGGCATTTCTTTAACCAACATCCACTATGTCGACTAAAACCATCCAAATGCAATAATCAGCAAGAAGAAATCATATCAGTGTGATCAGAAAGAACAAATTGATTACTGCAGTCTCTTGAAGAGCATAAAAAATCAAAACAATTGAAGTCGACACACGAGGAACACGTCATTTATGATAGTGAATCCCAACCCCCAGTACTAAACTTTGTAACCAAATATGCAATAAGTAATCGCACCGCTCTCTTCAATAACTTCTATAGTGAATGGTTAACACTATTATGAGTATGTCCTAAAGCAATTATGTAACTGTTACATGTAAGGCATTTTGTTGTACTCTTAATTATATTTGATGGCAAGACATGTTCATTTATCTTGTCCACTTCTCTAAATTAATGAAGTTCATAGGATCAGTTGAAACTGAAATCTATTCTTAAGACATCGAGAACAAGTGTGATAGGTTTTCAGTTGGTCTCTGATCTTTAAATTGTTCTTGGTCAATGGATCATTGAATGGACATCAATGATCCAGTTGAGCCCAATGTATTCGTAACCTAGCCATTAAGCATTGGATACTTAATGGAGATGATGAGTCACAAGTCATTGAACATTAGATGTCTAAGATGGAACACAAGTGTTCATATCGAACAAGTTTGATCGAATTCACTGAACATGACATACATGAGCGATTAGCAAATTGGAGGTTTTGCGCTTGGTCAATATCTAAATCGCTTTGGCTTTAATAGATAAATAATCCTTGGACCTGAGGCACAACGCTAACTCGTATATTGGGTGGCTGTGATTCACAAATGCGCATATTGACAAGTCGTCAATCCGCCTATGCACTTCATGGTCATAATCATACATATACAAAGTCACAGGCATGTGCAATAGTTGGGATCTATCTTGGTGTTTGACAAGGTTGATGTCTTATGCGATCTATTCATGACTATGCATTTGAAAATCCTTGGCAAAGTTGAAGTCAAAAAATATCTCACGAGAATGTACGTTAGATAGATTTGAGCGTATGATCAAATTAGTAGGTTTGACGGGTACATTCATGACCTTCATTCGATCGAGACATGGTAAGACATAAGAATTGAATCACACTCTAACCAAAGCTGACATGTTCACTTTGTCTTTATATATTCACATTGACTAGGTAGTCATAATATATTGCTAGATGCTACTCATAACTTGTGGGACCTATAAACGGATTAGGGAAAGTCGGTTCTCTAAGGTAACTAATTTGTTAGCACATCTCACTGTTGGCTTAGTGGTGAACCTAAAAATGTCAAACACCATAACCAATACGAGATGACATTATATGGAAGACAAAATAGCAAAAGTGTTTGCAATGATGACTACTAAGATAGTCATACTGAAATTAGATCAAATAAGATTCAATTCTAATTTCTCATTCACAAACGGATAAGCATGCGATGCAAGTACAACCAAAGCGTGATGTCATACTAATGTGATATATATATGCACACTTCACGAGATGATAAGATTTGTCATCTAAATGATAAAATAAGATTTCTTCCAAAGAAAAGTGAAAGGATAAGATTTGTTATCCATTAGACAAAGTGATGAGATCGCGCAATGCAAGATGAGAACGAATGGCAAGAAAAGAGCGAGACAAGGTGGCTACTGACCAATCTTGGCCGGTGGCCTCATCGCCTTTGACTTGGTCAAAGACGGTGGCTAGTTGGCCACCGCCCAAAATCACCCATAGTAGGGCAATTTAGGGGTTGGGGGTTAAGAATAAAGAGATTTTAGCTTTCCCTTAGTCTTCTAGCCTATTTCCTCCCCCGTCTGTGTGGTTTCATGTTGTTTTCTCAAGCACATATGAAACAGTTTTCGCACGAAACACTTAAGGGTTGTGATTTGTTTGTGATCAAAAGAGAGAACTTGGTTCATTGCCACTCAAGGATTGCTAGCATGATTAAGAAGCGAACGTCTGGAAGCTTCATTTTCCATCGTCGTCTGATCAGTGGTGTGTCTAAACTAGAGGTTTGGCACTTAACGAACATCAAGGACCCCCGAACAAAGTCAGCTCAAGATTTGAATATCAAGTATTTTGATGACCTACTTTTAGATAGCTTTGATTTTCGATTGAAGCATACGAGGGAACCTAAGGGCTAAGGTGCGCAGTTTTTACACTTGCTTTCGCTGTCCTTAATTGAATTTGATTGTTTATTGTGCATCGCGCCTGGGGAAACCCAAAAAAAAAACAACATCAAAGATATAAATTTACATACAAAAAGATTCAAACTTTAATATGTGTTTTATTCCTAAATTGATAGATGCACATAGAGAGGGATGGAGAGATGAAACATTGTGAGGAAGCAAAATTGCTTGTGGATTATTACTAGAGATGGAGCTTGAATTCTTCGGATTAGTGTTACGAAAAAAGAAGACGCATGACTCTCGCTACTTTCATGAAGTGTTTCATAAAACTTTAATGTGAGAGGAATTGAGCATGTGAACAAAGGAGAAGGAAAAGGAGAGCGCAAGGTTTTTTAAAATATAGCTAAACAAGAGAAATCCTATCTGGGTCTATCCCACCTCCTCCTTAGAATTTTTTTTTTCCAATTGATATCCTTTTATATTCGACTTTATCCCATCCTGGACAACGACCAAGCACAGGAAAGGATTAAACATATCATATCCTGATTTTTATCCAAATTACTAAACGCAACCTTAGTTGCTACTCTTTGCATGGGCTATTGGTCATATATACTAGTTGGATATTTTGATGTACATAACTAAAAAGTACCAAAAAAATAAATTTAAAAGAGAAAATCAACACAGTCAAGAGAGGGTAATTTAAGCGATAAATTTAGTGATTATTTCATCCTTGTCTTTTAACTTTTTTTATTTTAGTTGTGCATTACTTTCGTAGTGATAACCCTCTAACTTCCACTTCTTGGACATTAGAAAGTTTCTGAAGAGTTAAATTTTCACTTAAATGATATTTGAACACTTTCATGCGATAATTATAGTTTAACCTACAATTAAAAGCAAAATTAGTTCTTATATCTAGGCTTTGCACGAGCTACATTTTAGTTTATTTTACATATAAAATAGGTTACATTTGAATAAACAAATCTACAGACACCATATAATAGTCATAAAAAAAATTTCTACTATTGAATCTTCATCTATTTATCATCTTGCTGGTTTACCAATATTGTTTCCCTACCTTTTAGTCATTAAAAATTAAAAAACTGGGCAAATTTCGAATATGGTGCACACAAAGAATGCCATATGGTTAATTGGAGAGCTCTATACATCACTTACGAAGACCCACTTTGTGTAATTTTAGTAAGAACTAATTGTTTAATGAAACTGACTAACAATTGAAATCTGTGTATTTAAAAAAGAAGCTTAAGTAAATAGACAAAAAGAAAGAACAAATGTAACTAACAAATTAAGGCTTGCGCTATATTCACCTTTCAAAGAACTTTCGACACACTCTAAATTTTAAGTGATCCAAAATAGTCCTCACGAGTCCCTATTAATGATAAGATTGATAAAAGAGGAAAGACATAACTTCAGTATAGATCAATCAATCTAAAAAAATGTATCAACCTTTCCTAAATTTTTGCTTCTTCTTCCTTTGTGTTCAAAATGGAGATGCTTGTGACACGGTCCGGGCGAAGGGGACACGCCAAAGAGGTTTTCTGAACGAGACGAATCGTGTCTTATCGAAAGAATCTCCTAGGGAACTCTAGAATGATCCTAGGGGCGAGGAGTATTGTAATTGTACATTTCTGTAATCAATTTGGGTAGATGGTAGTTGGGGAGATCTAATCTCCACCGTTAGATCAAAGGGAAGATCTACGGATTATATCGCACGAGAACTTGTATATAAGGGGCTATTCTCCCCCTCATTTGTATCATCTCATCTCATGAGTAATATAATCCAGAGCTTCTCTCTCTAGTTTCTCTCTCTAGAGTGTTGTGAGGTGAGTGGGGTAAGGCTGACTTGGGAGGGTTTTCCTAAGGCCACACAAGCGATTGAGTGGTGATTCGATCGGCCCGTGACAAGTGGTATTAGAGCCAACGTTTAGAGCGTAGCCAGATTCATCCAGCGGGTGTGATGGATCCAGTGTCCGAGATGACTGCTGCCCATAGTGAAAAGGCCGTGGACGAGCATGGTTATGATGCTGAGAAGGCCAGCAAGGCGAAGAAGGGCCATGCTCGTTCGAGTTCGATGGATGCAGTAGGGAACTTGGAGACTCAAGTAGCGAAGATGGAGATCGCGCTAGCAGAAGTCCAAGGCATGGTCGGGGATCTAGCCGAGAATGCTGAATGACACATGTTCCGGAAGGAGGTGCTCGAGGCCAAAGTACAAGAGCTGAAATCCGACATAGGGGAGCTCCAAGGCAAGATGCTGGGTACTCTGACGTGCACTGCCGAAGAACTTCGATCGCAGAACGACGACTTGCGAGCCTTGGTCAAGGCTATGTGCGGGGAATTGGACGTGCTCAAGGTGAAGGTTACCGAGGTGGAATCTGCACGCATGAACGGGGTGATCACTGTGCAACCTGCTTCACAGGTGGATGCCCCGAAACCTAAGGAGTTCAAGGGCTCAAAGGTGGCCAAGGACGTGGACAACTTCCTTTGGTACGTGAACCAGTACTTCAATGCGACAGGGATAACTGATGAGGTCCTCAAGGTTAGTACTGATGCTATGTATTTTACCAAAAATGCTCTAGTATGGTTGCTTCGTAGGTATGATGAGTGAAGTGGTGGACCGATCACTTCATGGGATGAGTTCGTTGCGGAGTTTCGAAAGCAGTCTACCCAGCATATGCAGAGGAGGAAGCCCGAGAGGAACTCCGATGCTTGGAGCAAAGGAGAAGTGTTTGAGACTATATGAAGAAGTTCTTGAAGCTACTGTTGGAAATTCCGACGATGAACGACACTGAGGCCTACTACCAATTCATTAGGGGTCTCAAGCCGTACGTGAAGCAAGAGATCAAGCGTTACAATGCTATGGATCTTGCATCGGCCATGACTGCGGCCGAATCGATGGTGGAATACAAGCCGACTTCTGGGAGCAAGCCGGACTTCCATCCGAGGGAAAAGAGCGTTGATAGGGGAGATTGTAGGAAGTTCCATCGCCCGAGCAGTAGCAAGCCACCAACCGCTCCACCTAAGGCGAGGATGGAATCCTCAAGTAGCGGAAAGCATGAGAAGAGATGGTTCCAAGTCAAGTGCTTTTTGTGCGACAGGCCGCACTTTGTACGCGACTGCTTAGCAAAAGGGCAGATCGCATCGGTGATCAAAGCTAAGGAAGAGGAGAAGAAGCAAGCCGAGAAGGAAGAAACTCAGATCCTTATGGGTCCTTAGCTCAATCAAGTCTAAGAAAGCGAGAAAGCCTAAGGGGATAATGTTCGTGGAAGTGAAGATCGGTAACACCACGATGAGTGAGCTGGTGGATAGGGAGCGTCCGATCTCTTCATCTCCGAGAAAGCCGCGAGAAAACTCGACCTTCAGGTTAAGAAGAGGACAGGCTGGCTGAAGACCGTCAACTCGAAGTAGGTACCCATGTGCAGGGTAGCTAGAGGCGTGGAGATTCACATCGGTCAATGGACGAGCAAGGAGGACCTTGAGGTAATCCCTTTGGATGACTATGATATTGTCATGGGGTTAGGGTTCATTATAGGATTGATGCTATCTTGTCCCATTCGCAGACTGCATTTGTGTGCTGGATGAATGGAACTAGTGTGTGGTTCCAATTCAGAGGAAGTCGGGAGGCAATCACAAAATGCTCTCAGCCATGCAACTCTCAAAAAGCACTAAGAAGGGCGAGGAGACTTTCTTGGCCGTCCTGAAGGAGGTAGATCCCGAAGGTGGGGTAGACGATGTCCCGAAGGAAGTGACTCAAGTTTTTGAAGCATTCAAGGACGTGATGCCTCCGGAGCTACCGAAGAAGCTGCCGCCTATGAGGGAGGTGGATCATCGGATCGAGCTCGTACCAGATGCTCAACCGCCTGCTATGGCACCATATAGAATGGCGCCTCCAGAACTTGAGGAATTCAGGAAGCAACTGAAGGGTTTGCTCAACTCTGGATATATCCGTCCATCGAAGGCTCCGTTCGATGCGCTGGTCCTATTCTAGAAGAAACATGATGGATCGTTACGCATGTATATTAACTATTGAGCATTGAATAAGCTGACGGTGAAGAACAAATACCCGATCCCTCTCATTGCAGATCTATTCGATCAACTTGGCGAAGCGAGGTGGTTCACCAAGCTAGATCTTTGATTAGGATATTATCAAGTGCGGATCGCGGAGGGAGATGAACCGAAGTCTGCCTGTGTTACAAGATATGGTTCGTAAGAGTTCTTGGTCATGCCCTTTAGCTTGACAAATTGTCGCGACCCTCTAAAAATATTTTTAAATTTTAAAGGGGTTAACGGATTATTAGGTTAATTAGATTTGACTAACCTAATGCGGACCCTCCCAAGCCCTACCGAATCGCAACTTTGGTTTTTGTTTAAATGATTTTGAAATTTGGAGTCGCCACTAATCGTTCTTGGTAGGTCGATTAGAAACCTAAATAAATTAGCGGGAGAACTAATTTATTCCTGCGAACCAGAGATTATGAGCTCGGGGACTTGGTTACACTAGTTAATTAAAACTAATGCCCTTTCGGTACCTTAATTTCATGGATATCCTAATCCGGCAACTCAGGCTTGGTTTATTCCTAAAGCTCTAGTAGGGTATTCTCTTTTGTGTTTTCACTTTTTAAATAGGATGCATGGATGGTATATATTTTTATTTGTTATATTTTTTTAAGTGTTAAAGATTCCCTGAAGCCGAAAGAGGGAGTGTGTTAACGACTTCTGTGCAGTATTACGACCTACTCATCTTTTGGGTCTGATGATTCAAAAATTAAATTATAGGAAGTACATGACAGTGAATAAACACCTCCAATGGGAGGCCTAGCATTGGCTTGGCTCTTCCCTTTGGGATTTAAGGTACAGGTATTTAAGTTGCAAGTATTTAAACTACTGTAAGTAAAAACCTCCAATGGGAGGCTAAGCATTGGCTTGGCTCTTCCCTTTGGGATTTAAGGTACAGGTATTTAAGTTACAGGTATTTAACTACTGTAAGTAAAAACCTCCAATGGGAGGCTAAGCATTGGCTTGGCTCTTCCCTTTGGGATTTAAGGTACAGGTATTTAAGTTGCAGGTATTTAACTACTGTAAGTAAAAACCTCCAATGGGAGGCTAAGCATTGGCTTGGCTCTTCCCTTTGGGATTTAAGGTGCAGGTATTTAACTACTGTAAGTAAAAACCTCCAATGGGAGGCTAAGCATTGGCTTGGCTCTTCCCTTTGGGATTTAAGGTGCAGGTATTTAAGTTGCAGGTATTTAACTACTATAAGTAAAAACCTCCAATGGGAGGCTAAGCATTGGCTTGGCTCTTCCCTTTGGGATTTATGGTGCAGGTATTTAAATTGCGGATGGACTTTGTCCTCTCCATTTTGGGGTATGAATTTTTTAAAATGAAATACAACGAATTGATTCAACAATTTGAAATTTGTGCGCGCTTGAGGACTCCTCCAAGCCGATTTTGTGCTTCCATAGGATTGACCATTGATATAGAGCTGCGGCTTCCTGACATAAAATAGAGTGAAGTGTTAGTATACAAAATATGTGCTAATCTGCACCTAAAACCAGAAGAGTAGAAAGAGTACTTATCTCCCATTTTTTGGGAGGGATTTATATAATTGATTTTCGCTCTCTATGTTCCCAATATAGAGAGTTTCTTTTGAATTAAGAGGGACTTTTAGTCACAGATCAGTTGAGAAATCGGTGGACAGGTTAGGAGCTTGTCTGGGCCGATTTTTGCATCTCAACGAGATTTTTGCTGTTGACGTAAAGATATCCTTCTCCTGACATAAAATATGGAAGAAAAAGGAGATGGAGAAAGTGTATACAATTTGTGCTAATTTGCGAGTAAAACCATAAATAAATGAATAAATAAAAACACTTAGCTTGAATTTGTTTGCTCGTTGACGAGGATGAACTCTTGATTTATATTGATCGATGAAGGAATTTGTGATGATAACCCCTAGCTTTAAACTCCCATCATCTTCAAAATTCTCTCTCTTTTGGTATTTTCTTTCTCTCAAAACTTTCTTCAATCTCCCAAAACTCTCTCAAACATCCAAAATTTTCTCTCCAAAAAATTCTCCCAAACACTTCAAATTTTCTCTCTCAAGAATCCTTTCTCAAGCTCACTTCTTCCTCCTTTTATAACCTACTCATCTATCTCCCATTCTAATTTTTCCACTAACTCTATCTCCCATTCTAATTTCTCCACTAACTCTTCTTCATTTTCATCTTCCATTCTCCATCTCTATCTCACATTCTAATCTCTCCACTAACTCTTCTTCATCTTCATCTTCATCTTCCCTTCTCCATATTTATCTCCCATTCTAATTTCTCCACTAACTCTTCTTAATCTCCATCTTCCCTTCTCTATTCTTATCTTCCATTCTAATTTCTCTACTAACTCTTCTTCATCTCCATCTTCCCTTCTCTATTCTTATCTTATTTTCTCCATCCATTCTTCTCCAACTTCTCTTCTTCATCTCCTCTTCTTCATCTTCCCTTCTCTATTCTAATTTATCCACTAACTCTTCTTTTTATTATTTGTAAAATAATCCTTCAAGAGTTAGGTATTTACACTCTAGTCCTTGAATTTTTAAGTATTTACAATTCAGTCCTTGAAAAAATATATTTCTTTAAGTCCAAATCTCCTCACAATTTTTGACACACCAAAATTTACCACATGTCAAATTTAAGCTCATTTCTTGTCGCTGAAAATAATGCATAATTTAATTAAAGCCCTTTTGCAAAATTAAGTCATTCTGGGTATAATTGGGCCAAGATGAAAATTTAAAATATTAGAAGACAATGTCACAACTCATAAAAAGTGAAAGTTAAAAATAAGTTGACTCAAATTAAATTTTTTTAGGCCCGATTCGAGATTATACTCGTGAAGGAACACGTGACTCGAATTGGATTTTTCTGAATTTGCGATGGCCAATATGAAAATAGATTTAAAATAAAAATATTAACTATCTTTGTGTATTTTTTTGGCCTCAAATGTTATTTTTCCAAAATTTTCAAATATTTTTGTATTTTTTTAAAAAAAAATTAAAATATATATAATATGAAAAATTATTTTTTGGTCAAAATTCGTTCCCTAGGCTTGGCTAAGGTTCCCAAAGTTGATTTTTCAATTTTATGAATTTTTATGGATTTTCTATTAATTTTCGAAAATAAATAAAAAATACGTAAAAATACTGAAAATATGAAAAATCGTTTTTTGGTCAAAATTGGTTCCCTAGGCTTGGCTAAGGTCCCCAAAGTTGATTTTTCAATTTTATGAATTTTTATGGATTTTTTATTACTTTAGCAATAGAAAAAATGATTAAAAATCAGGTGTCAACAGCTGCCCCTCTTTGAAAGGAAGCTCGGTAGAGGTTCATTTCAAAGACGAGATGACACCTGGATTCTTATCGACTCAATACAAGGAAATAAAAAGAGTCGTGACATGATTGTTCCACTGAAAATGAAATGAGAACCTAAGGATTCGTTATATAAAAAAACTTTAGGGTGGTTGAACTTGAACCCGTATGGTGGATCAACCCATGGTAGATTCCTAATAAAAGGATTCTACTGATTAAAAATTGAATTAAAATTTGACCCGTATGGTGGGTCATACCATTTGACCCGTATGGTGGGTCGTACCATGGTAGATTCCTAATAAAAGGATTCTACTGATTAAATTTTGATTGAGATTTGACCCGTATGGTAGGTCACCACATGGAGATACCTGTAAGAAGGACTTGGTGCCTGTAGAAAGGACTTGGTGCCAGTAAAAAGGACGTGGTGCCTGTAAAAAGGACTTGTGCCTGTCAAAAGGACTTAATTTGCCTGTAAGAAGGACTTGATTTGCCTGTAAAAAGGACTTAATTTGCCTGTAAGAAGGACTTGATTTGCCTGTAAGAAGGACTTACTTTGCATGTAAGAAGAACTTTGTGCCTGTAAGAAGGACTTGCTTTGCCTGTAAGAAGGACTTGATTTGCCTGTAAGAAGGACTTTGTTTGCCTGTAAGAAGGACTTTGTTTTGCCTGTAAGAAGGACTTACTTTGCCTGTAAGAAGGACTTTGTGCCTGTAAGAAGGACTTGATTTGCCTGTAAGAAGGACTTTGTTTGCCTGTAAGAAGGACTTTATGCCTGTAAGAAGGACTTGATTTGCCTGTCAGAAGGACTTTATGCCTGTAAGAAGGACTTTGTGCCTGTAAGAAGGACTTGATTTGCCTGTAAGAAGGACTTTGTGCCTATAAGAAGGACTTTGTGCCTGTAAGAAGGACTTGATTTGCCTGTAAGAAGGACTTGATTTGCCTGTAAGATGGACTTTATGCCTGTAAGAAGGACTTGATTTGCCTGTAAGAAGGACTTTGTACCTGTAAGAAGGACTTGGTTTGCCTGTAAGAAGGACTTTGTGCCTGTAAGAAGGACTTGGTTTGCCTGCAAGAAGGACTTAGTTTGCCTGTAAGAAGGACTTGATTTGCCTGTAAGAAGGACTTTATACCTGTAAGAAGGACTTGGTTTGCCTGTAAGAAGGACTTTGTGCCTGTAAGAAGGACTTGGTTTGCCTGTAAGAAGGACTTAGTTTGCCTGTAAGAAGGACTTAGTTTGCCTGTAAGAAGGGCTTGGTGTACCTCAAAGGGTGCCATTCTGAAATCTGGGGAGACCAGGAATCCTGCAGAAGCTCAAACCCAAATTATATTCTCCTGTCGCTTTAGGAATAAACCAAAGAGGTAGAGATTAAAAGGTCTCGAACATTTCTGTTCTTGAGACAAATCATGCTTTATTGAAGAAGGTGGATACCTGTATGTACCGCAATGGATTCTAGTACCCCAACAACCGTCAGAATTCATTCTCTTGAAAGGTTCAGGTTGAAGATATACTTACCTGAGAATTTGGAAAAAATGCTTTGTGGCTTCTCGACAACCAGGCTTGTTCATTCAATAATCGCCGAATGAACTTCAAGACTTTGGAAGGTAACTCGAACACCGAGAATGTGTTGCCTGTCAGGCAATGTCAGAGGTAACATGTGCAAGCATTTTCATCAATGCGTTCATTGGTTCATGCAAAATTGTTCTGCTAAGTTTGCCATGATTAAAGGCAGTCTGTGTAATAACTCATGATGCAATCGATCAATATATGGATCATGTATTGCATTACCACTTCTGTTTAAGGAGGTTCTTATAGTACGAACACCTCGAATGTAATCTGAATGGGGGACTTCATTCCGAAAAGGGCTTTCTTTCACTCTGGAGAAAGGCTGTTTATCTGTAGATTAAAATGTTAGACCTGTGTGGAAATGGTTTGCCTTTCCTCATCCTGTTATGCCCCATTTTGCACATTTGACGTCTCCTATGCAGTTTATGCTCTAAGTTGAAGTCGGTAAATTAAACATGCGGAATAGTCATACATAATTCATGAAATGTGTAAACACAATGCCGATGTGACAATTTTTAGCATCATGTGTGTTTATATAATGTGCAAACATGGGCGGATTTGAATTGCCCCTGGTATATGGGTGGATCGAACAAATTGGGAAGCCCACTCCTTATGTCGAGGAGCGGTTTGTCCCAAACTTTGCCCCTGCGCGATGAAGCATATGGGTGAGGGAGCATTTCGGTTGGTTTAATGACAGCGACCGTCATGGTTTAGCGGTTGAATGCCCCTGCAAAAAGCAGAGAAATTATTCTTGAAATCAAACGAGATAAGGAAGACATATTTGCTTTTTTGCTTCAGAGCTTGTGATCAATTTGCCCCATTTTTCACCAAAATAGATCTTGTCAGATGATCATAATTTTCTTTTGGATTTGTCTCCTTCAACATGTTAAATGTTAGTGTAAATATTTCCTGTAAAAAGAAAAAGAGACATATCAGCCAGTATTAAAAGGGATAAATTGAAAACGATATTGATTTACCCTTCATCTTGAATGTCTTGCACGAGTCTTTTACCAGTTTTGTTGGATTGAATTTTCCTCGACTTTTGTTGGGCGCCTCACCATTATGAGAAGACTATGGTAAAATACTGACTTTGATATTACTCGTCGAGTATTCCTGTTTGTAAAAAAGAAATGCACAAAAAGTTGTTTCATTTATTTATAATACATACAACATTTCCCACCCTTGGGGATCGAACTCGGGATATTTCGGACCTACTGTCATCCCCCATACCATTCGGTCCATTGGACCGTAGGTGTCCATGGGGCTATCCTTTCAAAGGTTAATCTTTGGGGATAAAACAGCCCTGTTGTATCACCTTGGGCCTGTTACGGTATTTCTCGAGGTAATTTGCAATCCCTGTTAAGAATGGAATAAGACAATTCAAGACTTGAGATGATTATGTGCACATTAGAACGATACAGAATTACCCATTTCTGAGATTGTTCGCGTCTTTCGCTTGTACTTTCCTTTGTCCGAAGCTGTCTATCCCGTGGTAATGCCCATGAGTTGATTTGCCCCCAAATTTTATCCAACCTGTATTCGGATATGATTGCGTTCTCGGGTCGATTTGCAATTTCCTGAGAATAGAAGGGGCTTAATTTTAAAACTTGGAGCAACTGAGGGTAAATTGAAACGATACGGAGTTACCCTTCAGGTTTATGCAGATTTTCACTCACCATCAATTCGTCGCGAGGTTGGTGAGGTGGCGGGTTCGAGCATTTAATAGGGGGAAGTCGGATTATTACTCCTTGCTTTTACACATTCACAAAAGCAGAAAAACACATCACGCAAGGAAATAAAACACATTCACTCATTCAGGATTAGTTCCGCTTCCTCTGCAGGCTCTCCCATGATCAGCTGGCTTCATCCCAAATTAGGTATGCATCGGCCATATTGAAGGTCTCGTGGTCACTGGCTGAACAAGTGCATCACAGTCCCGATGCTTTACCGATATCAAACTGGTTGATTATGGCGAAAAGATCATCGTCAATGTCCGCTTGGTGGTGATCTGTCCCTTCTTCCTCGGGAGGCATTGATACTGATCCAGTATCATTGGTCCTTTTGTACCCTGCTCCAACAGAACTCGATCCTGTTATAAATTGGTCTAACTCACCTCTTAAACGTGCATTTTCGATCCTCAGATCATACATTTCATCGAGGGTGAGGAGGAGGCTATTGCAGTTGGGGCAGGTGGCGGAGTCAAAAGTCTCTTTATACATCTTGTTTTCCGCTCGGAGGTTTTCATTTTCAACTCTTAGAAACTCGGCTTCGTTGTGCTCATGACGAGTCTTCATTCGGGTTCGTCTATTTTGAAACCAGAACTTGATTTGCGAAGGTTCAAGGCCTAGCTCTTGACTCAGTTCCATTTTTTGTTTGCCGTCTGGCATAGGGCACGTTCTGAAGAAAGCTTCAAGCTTTCGTACTTGCTCCTCAGTATGGCGACGGTAACGCTTCTTTTGACCTTTACCGTTGTTGTCATTGTCCTTACCGGGCTCTTGGACGTCGTCGGTGGAAGGGCCGGGCTCCATAGGCTCGATCCCAAATATGGTTTCGAACTCTTCCTCTCCCATATTCAGCAAGTAACGATAACTTTCAAGTGTGTTGGGTTGAGACATCTTCGATTTGGTTAACGATTTCTCAAAGTTTGATATCTCTTCTTGTATTTTCACTCTCTGGATTTTTCTGGGAGACTGCGTATGCTTTAAGAGTCTCTCTTTCGAGCACGAATGAGAATTATCAAGAAGATGCCTCCTTTAAAATTAGACGTGGGTTTAGCAACTGTATTGCCTCTCTCGAGTGTTCTGGCTTTCTCGATTTTCTTTTCATCGTATCTCTCGCCCAGCTCGTCTCCTTCCATCTTTCCGTGGAAGGGGGCCCCTTGTTGCTGTCTCCACCGTCAATTTGCTGGCGAGTTCTTCAATAAAGATGAGTCGTATCTCTTTTCTGCCGAAAATGTCTTTGTCTCCCACTCAGCTTATTTTTTATCCTTTCTTTTTCAAAGTAGTGGCGTCTCGTCCAACTTTTCCGTAGAGACGTCGGATTTGCTTGGCTCGAGATTGGAGACGAGTAGCGGAGGTGATACTGATAGGGAATGGTAGACAGGAAAATTTGGCCAGTAGAGACTTCCCCTGCAAAAATGAAAGAGAATGCGGCAGTATATGTTCTTCATATTCTAGAAAAATTGGAACGATACTGTTTTACCCTTGTGTATACTTCCATTGAATTTGAATTGAGGAAGTTCCTTCATTTGGATTGGATTGAATTGTATGTCCCGAGTTGCCCTTCACTTTGAGCTTGCCACATATGTGCTTTGCTTAGTTGGGCCTTGTTTTCTTTCGGGTTGCCTTGGACCATCATCATTTTCCATGCCATCGGGTCCGTGGACCGGAGGGCTCCTTTAATTTGAAGGTTACCTTGAAGGCGAATGAGTCCTATCGCATTCCATTGGGTCATTTCATTTTGCGACACTCTTGAGGCACTTTGCAATCCCCTGGGTGAGAATGGAACAAATCCAATTTAGCATTTTGCAACGATTGAGGGTAAATTGGAACGACACACAGTTACCCGTCTTCGAGCTCGCCTGGGCTTTTCACTTGAAATTTCCCTACGTGAGGCCATTCAACATTTCTCATT
Organism: Psidium guajava; assembly: GCA_016432845.1. Taxonomy (NCBI): domain Eukaryota; kingdom Viridiplantae; phylum Streptophyta; class Magnoliopsida; order Myrtales; family Myrtaceae; genus Psidium; species Psidium guajava. The sequence goes on from CM028228.1 coordinate 28,921,000, forward strand.
ATGGCAGTCAGCGACGTTGCCACAAATTGATCCGCCCTAAATCTAGCATAAAAAGGGATTCACGCATTCGACGGGATAAATAAATTGCCCCATTGTCCTTGAATTAAATCGAGACACCTAGAAAGCTGGAAAATATCATACGCAGGGGAATTAAGCATGAAATGAAAGGTGCACTTATTCAAGGTCAGTTCTGCCTCTCCTGTGGCTCTTCGATAATCAGCTAGTCTCGTGTTGGTTCGGGTGTGGATAACCGATGTTTGAGAGTCCTTACTCACTAGCTCCTGATCGCGGCTTGGGACGTCTGTCAACCCTAAACTGGTTGACCAGGGCAGTAAGCTCATCATTTGGGTAATCTCTTGAACCTTCCAGCAACTGATACTCAAATTGGGCATTGTTGTTGGTAAATGCTGGCGGTAGATTTCTCATTCTGTCATCGCCATGAGCAATTTGACTTCTCGTGCTGGAGCCTTCATCATTACTCGAGAAAGTGTGGGGATCACCAACTGTCCTGCTGCCAAGAACTCCTTCCATTCGAGGATTAGAGAAGTGAAAGTGCTCAGGATAATTTCTTGTCTGATTCTCTGGCTGCGCAGGCGCGCTGATCATGGGATGAATTCTAGCCACGGGTTGGTGCTCAAACCAAGGAGTCTAAATACACTGCCCCTGCGGTCTATACTCTTGAAGAGCATTAGGGTGATTCTGGGGGATACTTTGATTAACGCCTGGAGGATTGATGGCACGGCTACTAGCTTGGTTGATGATGGGAAGTGGCTCGCCCCATGCTAACCTGGGGAACTTATGGTGGCGAGGAGACTCGACGTTCAGGCTTGGATCAGTCCCGCCTTGGTTTTCTTGATTCTGAGCTGCATTGTGTTCTCTCACCCTTTTTCTGTACTTCTGAAGATGACTCGAAACATTTGCTTTAGTGAGTCCCTCTACCTTCATAATTTCTAGTATATGTTGCGGCCGTGCCGAATCTATTCCTAGCTGCTGAACTGCATTAACAAACATACGATGCAGCTCGGGAGACCAACTCATCTTCTTTCTCCAGTTGCTTGGAACAAAATTAAAGGCTTGATGCTTGTTCTCATGGTCGTGCAATTGCTTCCTTACCACGTGCTGCCATATGTTTTGAAGCATCTGAACTCTAACTGGTTTCGTTACGACGTCTTGGGCCCCATTTAAGACAGCCTTCATTAGGGCTTGCTGATCATCGCTTGCCGATATTACGAGGACTGGCATGTTTAATTTAGAATTGATGACTTCCAAGAGAGTGAAAACATCCATGTCAATCCCTACCATGGCGGTGAGGACGATATCAAACGGGTCACTACTCCTCCTTAATATCTCTAAGGCCTCTGTCGCCTTTGCTTGAGCTACAACCTTATACCGGCATTTTCTTAATACGGTAACAAGGATTGACAGAGAGACTGGATTACCGTCAATGGCCATGACCAGTAGACCCTCAGGGTAAGGAACTTCATCAGCTTTGACCAGGGTTGAACATGCGCCCGTTCCCCTAACACTCGACATATTTCTGGATCTAGGACTGCCGATTCGAGACCGCCTCGGGATGTCTTCTCGGACTTGAGGGATCACGAGATCGTTGATGCCTTTTCGTAACAGGCTTTGAAAGCCGATGCTTTGATGGTGAAGGTTTTGAATTCCTCTCCCACGAGAACTCCTTCCTCTCTATCTTTCTCCTGCGAGTTCTTGCGAATGAACTCTGACTATCAAATGGGGACAAGTTCTCTCTCTGGCAATAGCAACGACTTCCCTCTTCACGGGCAGCGCTATTAGATTTTTCGAGGGAGAAAATCTGATATTCAGCTTTTGATCAAAGGGGAAATCCTTATTTCTCGCTCAGTTTGTCTTCTTTTTTCTTTTCGTGATAGAGGGCCCCTGTCAAGATCTCCACCGTCGATTTACTGGCGGGTCCTCCAATGAAGACAAATCGTATCTCCTTTTCGCTAACGTTTGCCGTGTCTTCCACTCAGCTCATCTTTCCGTCTTCTTTTTCAAAGTGGCGGTGTCTCGTCAAACTTTCTGCGGAGATTTCGGACTCGCTTAGCTCACAGTCGCCATCTGATGGGAATTCGAGCCAACGAGGGTGGTGCCAATAGAGAATGGTAGATAAGAGAAATCTTGACTGGTTGATACCGTCACTATGAAATCAATATTTACTTCAAAGCAGATTACCATCTTCGCATTCCGCTCATCTGCCTCACCTCTCTCCCCCTTTCTTTCGTATTCTGCTTTCAAAAATGGCCAATTCTCCTAACCATACCTTATCCGCCGAAGTCCTAGCTGGGTGGGAGAGACTCTACAATCTTCTTGGTAGAGGTTACGCTCATATAGCCAAAAACTCTACCGTTGAGGCTGAAATCCTCGGTTTATTTAGGACCGTGGACGCTGCTTCTGTTGAGGGTACCCAACTAGGGAAGGAGTACCGGAACTTCTCGACCCTCTTCATCAATTTTCTAGCTGCCTATAACCGTGCTTATGAGACGGTCCTTGTGACCGCCGTCGTGAAAGCCCGTTACCGAGACCGGCACGAGCGTCTGGCAACAGTTACGTTTGTGGCTGATAATCACAAAAAGGCCCTCAAGTTTGCCAACGATCAGCTTTCGTGGCTGGTTCGTGAGAGGGGAAAGTTGGTGGACCGTCTGGCCTTGGTCCGAACTTACGCCGAACAGGAGCCAGGCAATATTGTGATGAGGTGTAAATGTGGTTGGCTGCAGGAGAGACTTGATGACATTACGGCAGACATTGCTTTCGAGAGGGCAGCGGTTCCGGACCTGGAGTTTGCCGTTGAGCATTACGAGGCCACTATGGCCCAGGTTAAAGAGAAGTGCGATCGCCTCTTCTTTAGGCTCGCGGAGCTTGATCCCGAGAGCGCCCGGTGCATCCAGAGCATCAACTGTTTGGAGAGTCAGTTGAGCTCTTTCGTAATGGTCATCAGGGCCCAGTTTGGCTTTACCTTTCCTCCCCAGTGAGTTGTTGTAATACTCTTTGATGAATGGAATGAAAGAAAAGCTTCACGTGTTTTATTTTGTTTTTTTTTTAATTTTCCTGCTATCGTTTCTTCCGCATAGCATAACAGAGCGATTTGAGGTACCGAAGATGTCAAGGCTTAATGTTCTTCTTGATGTTCTTGTTTAATTGCTCCAGACGATGATATCGAGAACATTGATGATGGGTTCGGCGGTGGCCCCCACTATCCATCTTGAGATTACGAACAATAACGCTATGACAACTCGATCAGTGCGCTGGTAGTAAATCCGGCCACCTGTTGTGTGCCCACTTTTATCCATATTTTGTTTCTTTCGGCGTCCACTTGCTCGTGTTGGTCGCCTGTAGCGTCGGGAGAAATTTCTGTGAGCCACGTTCATTAATAGAACCTCGGTCCTCTAAAGCCCTCCGCATGTTTCGGATAAGAGGAAATTTTAAGACCGGTCTCTAGTTGATTTGATCAGGTAAAGGTATTTGTTTCATGGGTTCTGATTATATAATCCATATTGTTTTTCAAAAGACGCGGGATCCTCTGCAATACATTAAATATGCCCCCATGTTTAATCAGTATAAATCCACCGTCATATCAGAATACTCTGCCCATACAAGTTTACGGATTGACACAACTTTGTCTGTCAAAGATGGACAATGTTCGTTTGCCCTCCAGAATTAACGGTTGAAGCCTCGGTGTTTTTCGTCTTTTGGTATTTCTGAAGATGATTCTTGATATATTATTGAACTTAATTTTTACACCCGTCTGGGGTATCTAGGATCTCCCTGCAAAAGAAAAGGATATAATTAGTATGCGACACAAGAAATGTCGATCCATGACTCTTATATTAGTCCAATTTGATTTTTTCTATTTTATAGAGAAATCAGAAGAAAGAAAAAAAATTTCCTTAGGAAGAAATGGGTTAATTTCTGATACAGAATTTTTTCAGATTTATTATTCTTTTTTTTATTTTTTTAAAGGAATGTGACAAAGTCTCTTGACGTTTACTAAAATTTTTGAAGGAATTTCCTTTTTATCAAAATAAATTTTCAAAGGTAAATTTGTCAGGAAAATTTTATTTTTATTGAAGCAGGAAAGACATGACAGAAATCCTTTATTGGTTAACGAAATTCCCCCGAGACATTAGTCTAATTTTATTTAGAGAAACTTTTCTTAGAAAAACATGAGCGAATTTCTCGAAAAGAATTTTTGTTGCAAGTTTTTATAATTTGAAAGAATGTGATAAAATCACTTGATGTTTTTTTTAAAGGAATTTTTCTTTTTATCGAAATAAATTTTCAGAGGAAAATTTGTCGGGAAAATTTCATTTTTATTGGAGAGAAAAAAACATGACAAAAATCTCTTATTGGTCAATTAGTCTAATTTTATTTAGAGAAAATTTTCTTAGAAAAACATGAGCGAATTTCTCGAGAAGAATTTTCTTGCAAGTTTTTATAATTTGAAAAATGTGATAAAATCACTTGATGTCTACTAGAGTTTTTTTTTAAGGAATTTTTCTTTTTATTGAAATTTTCAGAGGAAAATTTTTTCAAGAAAATTTCATTTTTATTGAAGCAATAAAAATATGACAAAAATCCCTTATTGGTTAATAAAATTCCCATGAAGGGATTTTTTTACATCATTTTTTCAAAAAAAAATTTTTAAAAGAAATGAGGGACAAATTTAATTTTTATTTTCTTTTAAAAAGAATGGTCGTAATATCAAGCTCAAAAACTGACTAACACCTAGCATGGACCGACCAAAAATAAATACAAGATAAAATTAGAGAACTTACTTTTACCTTGGAGAAATGCAAATCACATAGTCATGCGCATGACTCAAGTGAGGAGTGGACTCTAGAAAATAAAAGAAGGAGAGACAAGGTATGGACCTAAAAAGGCTCCCACTATCTGAATTGACAAACTTACCCTCCGCGCAATCAAATCACAATGGGAAGAATTGTCAATTCAGATAATGAGTGGAATAAAATATGGTCAACCCGAGCGCAATCGACGCAAGAGCTTTGCATATTCGATTCCTATCTATGGTTTTCTAGGAAGAATTTCGCGACTTGGGTTTAGACGCTTGTGTGTGCAGGTGTCGTGATCCTCAGAGTATGCAAGACATGCACAACAATTGATATCAAAACAGCGCTTCTAAAAATGTGCGAAATTAAACAAATAAACCCAACACCGAGCCTGCAAAACAAAGGGGTTAGCCAAACACTCCGCCCCTTATAACTCCCATCCTGCAAAAACATATAACACCTATAGAATGAGTCCCAAACAATATCGCCAGAAGCGAGATATGCATGAAATTTTCATTGGCCTAAGTCCACTAAGACTCTTAAAATTTCGAAAAAATTTAAGTATTCCAATTGGTATCTTTTTTCGAAAATTTAAAAATCTCTGTCCCCAGTGGAGTCGCCAAGCTGTCGCGACCCTCTAAATTTTTTTTTAAATTTTAAAGGGGTTAACGGATTATTAGGTTAATTAGATTGACTAACCTAATGCGGACCCTCCCAAGCCCTACCGAATCGCAACTTTGGTTTTTGTTTAAATGATTTTGAAATTTGGAGTCGCCACTAATCGTTCTTGGTAGGTCGATTAAAAACCTAAATAAATTAGCGGGAGAACTAATTTATTCCTACGAACCAGAGATTATGAGCTCGGGGACTTGGTTACACTAGTTAATTAAAACTAATGCCCTTTCGGTACCTTAATTTCATGGATATCCTAATCCGGCAACTCAAGCTTGGTTTATTCCTAAAGCTCTAGTAGGGTATTCTCTTTTGTGTTTTCACTTTTTAAATAGGATGCATGGATGGTATATATTTTTATTTGTTATATTTTTTTAAGTGTTAAAGATTCCCTGAAGCCGAAAGAGGGAGTGTGTTAACGACTTCTGTGCAGTATTACGACCTACTCATCTTTTGGGTCTGATGATTCAAAAATTAAATTATAGGAAGTACATGACAGTGAATAAACACCTCCAATGGGAGGCCTAGCATTGGCTTGGCTCTTCCCTTTGGGATTTAAGGTACAGGTATTTAAGTTGCAAGTATTTAAACTACTGTAAGTAAAAACCTCCAATGGGAGGCTAAGCATTGGCTTGGCTCTTCCCTTTGGGATTTAAGGTACAGGTATTTAAGTTACTGGTATTTAACTACTGTAAGTAAAAACCTCCAATGGGAGGCTAAGCATTGGCTTGGCTCTTCCCTTTGGGATTTAAGGTACAGGTATTTAAGTTGCAGGTATTTAACTACTGTAAGTAAAAACCTCCAATGGGAGGCTAAGCATTGGCTTGGCTCTTCCCTTTGGGATTTAAGGTGCAGGTATTTAACTACTGTAAGTAAAAACCTCCAATGGGAGGCTAAGCATTGGCTTGGCTCTTCCCTTTGGGATTTAAGGTGCAGGTATTTAAGTTGCAGGTATTTAACTACTATAAGTAAAAACCTCCAATGGGAGGCTAAGCATTGGCTTGGCTCTTCCCTTTGGGATTTATGGTGCAGGTATTTAAATTGCGGATGGACTTTGTCCTCTCCATTTTGGGGTATGAATTTTTTAAAATGAAATACAACGAATTGATTCAACAATTTGAAATTTGTGCGCGCTTGAGGACTCCTCCAAGCCGATTTTGTGCTTCCATAGGATTGACCATTGATATAGAGCTGCGGCTTCCTGACATAAAATAGAGTGAAGTGTTAGTATACAAAATATGTGCTAATCTGCACCTAAAACCAGAAGAGTAGAAAGAGTACTTATCTCCCATTTTTTGGGAGGGATTTATATAATTGATTTTCGCTCTCTATGTTCCCAATATAGAGAGTTTCTTTTGAATTAAGAGGGACTTTTAGTCACAGATCAGTTGAGAAATCGGTGGACAGGTTAGGAGCTTGTCTGGGCCGATTTTTGCATCTCAACGAGATTTTTGCTGTTGACGTAAAGATATCCTTCTCCTGACATAAAATATGGAAGAAAAAGGAGATGGAGAAAGTGTATACAATTTGTGCTAATTTGCGAGTAAAACCATAAATAAATGAATAAATAAAAACACTTAGCTTGAATTTGTTTGCTCGTTGACGAGGATGAACTCTTGATTTATATTGATCGATGAAGGAATTTGTGATGATAACCCCTAGCTTTAAACTCCCATCATCTTCAAAATTCTCTCTCTTTTGGTATTTTCTTTCTCTCAAAACTTTCTTCAATCTCCCAAAACTCTCTCAAACATCCAAAATTTTCTCTCCAAAAAATTCTCCCAAACACTTCAAATTTTCTCTCTCAAGAATCCTTTCTCAAGCTCACTTCTTCCTCCTTTTATAACCTACTCATCTATCTCCCATTCTAATTTTTCCACTAACTCTATCTCCCATTCTAATTTCTCCACTAACTCTTCTTCATTTTCATCTTCCATTCTCCATCTCTATCTCACATTCTAATCTCTCCACTAACTCTTCTTCATCTTCATCTTCATCTTCTCTTCTCCATATTTATCTCCCATTCTAATTTCTCCACTAACTCTTCTTCATCTCCATCTTCCCTTCTCTATTCTTATCTTCCATTCTAATTTCTCTACTAACTCTTCTTCATCTCTATCTTCCCTTCTCTATTCTTATCTTATTTTCTCCATCCATTCTTCTCCAACTTCTCTTCTTCATCTCCTCTTCTTCATCTTCCCTTCTCTATTCTAATTTATCCACTAACTCTTCTTTTTATTATTTGTAAAATAATCCTTCAAGAGTTAGGTATTTACACTCTAGTCCTTGAATTTTTAAGTATTTACAATTCAGTCCTTGAAAAAATATATTTCTTTAAGTCCAAATCTCCTCACAATTTTTGACACACCAAAATTTACCACATGTCAAATTTAAGCTCATTTCTTGTCGCTGAAAATAATGCATAATTTAATTAAAGCCCTTTTGCAAAATTAAGTCATTCTGGGTATAATTGGGCCAAGATGAAAATTTAAAATATTAGAAGACAATGTCACAACTCATAAAAAGTGAAAGTTAAAAATAAGTTGACTCAAATTAAATTTTTTTAGGCCCGATTCGAGATTATACTCGTGAAGGAACACGTGACTCGAATTGGATTTTTCTGAATTTGCGATGGCCAATATGAAAATAGATTTAAAATAAAAATATTAACTATCTTTGTGTATTTTTTTGGCCTCAAATGTTATTTTTCCAAAATTTTCAAATATTTTTGTATTTTTTTAAAAAAAAATTAAAATATATATAATATGAAAAATTATTTTTTGGTCAAAATTCGTTCCCTAGGCTTGGCTAAGGTTCCCAAAGTTGATTTTTCAATTTTATGAATTTTTATGGATTTTCTATTAATTTTCGAAAATAAATAAAAAATACGTAAAAATACTGAAAATATGAAAAATCGTTTTTTGGTCAAAATTGGTTCCCTAGGCTTGGCTAAGGTCCCCAAAGTTGATTTTTCAATTTTATGAATTTTTATGGATTTTTTATTACTTTAGCAATAGAAAAAATGATTAAAAATCAGGTGTCAACACAAATGCACCGGCAATGTTTTGCACGTTAATGAATAAGGTATTACAATCCTTTCTCGATCAATTCGTGGTAGTGTACATAGACGATATCGTTATATACAGCAGGACGTTCGAGGAGCATATCAAGCATATCAAGCAGGTCTCCAAATTTCTGAGGGACCGTGAGCTATACGTGAAGCGCGAGAAGTGCGCTTTTGCTCAGCGGGAAGTGCCATTCTTAGGGCATATCGTGGGAGATGGACAAGTCCGCATAGATCCGGCTAAGATTGAGTCAATCATAGGATGAGAACTGCCAACAAAGGTAACCGAACTTCGATCCTTTCTCGACCTTACTAACTACTATCGGCGTTTCATCAAGGGCTATTCGAGCATTACCCCTTTGTTCATGGACATGCTGAAGAAGGATAAGCCGTGGGAATGGACGGAGCGTTATCAAGGGGCGTTCAAGAGACTGAAGAAGGCTATGACGGGAGAGCCGGTCTTAGCGCTGCCTGACTATTCAAAGCCATATGAGGAAGAAACTGATGCCTCTGATTTTGCTATTGGGGGTGTTGTTATGCAGGAAGGGCATCCCGTGGCTTACGAGTCACAAAAACTGAACGAGACCGAGCGGAGATACACCGTTCTGGAGAAAGAGATGACGGCCATTGTGCACTGCTTGTGCACCTGGCGTCATTATCTGTTGGGGTCAAAGTTCATCGTGAGGACGGACAATGTGGCAATGAACTACTTCCAGACTTAGAAGAAGTTGAGCCTGAATCAAACTCACTAGCAGGATTTCTTAGCGGAGGTCGACTATGTGCTCGAGTACAAGCCGGGGAAGGCTAACGTAGTGGCTGATGCACTAAGTCGAAGAGTAGAACTAGCGTCCATAAGTCGGCTAGATTGTCCGCTGGTCGAAAGGATAAAGGAAGGGTTGAAGCATGATCGAGCGGCGCAGGCTCTCTTGCATTATGCGAAGGAGGGCAAGACCCGAAGATTTTGGTGTGAGGATGACCTTCTATATGCTAAGGGGCAATGACTATATGTCCCACTCTACGAGAACCTAAGGAGGGAAGTCCTTCGCGAGTGCCACAACTCCAAGTAGGCTGGTCATCCGAGAGTACACCGCACACTGGCACTGGTGGAGGAACATTACTTCTGGCCACACTTGCTAGACGACGTGGAAATCTATGTTCGGACCTACCTAGTTTGCCAACAAGACAAGTTGGAGCAGAAGTCGCTTGCCGATCTACTAGAGCCGCTGCCTGTTCCAGAACATCCATGGGAGAGCGTATCCATGGACTTTATCGTGGGATTGCCTAAGTCCGAAGGGTGCCGGACGCTAATGGTCGTGGTAGATCAATTTTCTAAGTACACAACATTCATACCGGCCACTAACGACTGCCCAGCCGAGGAAGCGACAAAGTTATTCCTAAAGCACGTAGTGGAGCACTGGGGTGTGCTACGTACGATCGTGAGCGATCGCGACCCTCGATTCACGGGGAGATTTTGGACCAAGCTATTCAAGCTACTTGGGATAGACCTAAACTTCTCAATGAGTCTTCATCCTAAGACAGATAGCTAAACCGAATGGGTGAAGGCTTTGTTAGAGGTATACTTGAGGCACTACGTTAGCACGACACAACGAGATTGGGCGAAGTTGATCGATGTAGCCGAATTCTCTATAATCTATAACGTAGTGAATCGACCGGGAGGAGTCCGTTCGAGATAGTGACGGGGCAACAATTGCTCACACCGAGTGCAATTACATCGGGCCATAAGGGGAGTAGCCCGGCCACGCACAAGGTTGCTGAGAAGTGGCAAAAGTTAGCTGATCTTACTCGCACATGTCTTCACAAGGCATCCAAGAAGACGAAAAAATGGGTGAACCAGAAGCGAAGACATATGGAATATCAGGTTGGAGATCAAGTGCTATGCAAACTACCGCTGTGATATAAAGGCATTCACAAGGCACTACTCCGACGGTACGAGGGGCCATTCCGCATCACGCAACGAATTGGCAATGCTGCTTACAAATTGGAGCTCCCAGCCAAATTGAAGATTCACTCAGTGTTCCACGTAAGTATGCCTAAGCTATTCCATTTTGATGAAGGGGATCCGGATCGAGGGAAATCACAACGGGTGCTGATGTGATCTTGATGCGGAATTGATCGTTCTACGAAGATCCGAAATGAGCGAATTGCGAACCTCGACTCCCAATCGAACCTGTGATTGGTAACCTTAGTATGAACGTAACCTGTTGACGAACCTGTGCCAACCAACCAACCAACGCTATAGACACCACGAACAAGAAATTCGCTATCTTGCTCGATAAGTCGAATCGACCGCCATAAGGAAGCCTTGATTAGGTCAAGTACTCAAAGAACTCAAGGGATGGAAAAACCTCTCTTTAAAAAATAATAATGATCTTCATACACTTCACTAGGTGTCATTGGTACCAAAGTGTTAGACTTTTGATTCACCATCAACGTATATCGGTTAGTGTACCCATCATGATGTACCCTTCGATCATATTGCCATGGCCTACCAAGTAAAACATGGCTCGCTTGCATAGGTACAACATCACATACCACCTCATCCTTGTATATCCCTATCTCAAATGGAACTCGAACTTGTTTCAACACCTTTACGTCACCACTATCATTCAACCATTGAAGTCTGTATGGCCTAAGATGTTTCGTAGTCTTTAATCCCAACTTCTCCACCATGGTATAACTCGCCACATTTGTACAACTTCCTCCATCAATAATCAAACTACAAATCTTATCATTCACCACGCACCTCGTATGGAACAAATTATCACGTTGTTGGTGATGCTCCTCTTCTTTGACTTGAACACTAAGAGAATGCCTAACTACCATCAATTCACCTTTTATTGGCATCTCAACATCACTACAATCCTCTATCGATGGCATTTCATCATCATCTTCCTTCCTTTCACTTTCGGATTCAACATCACCATATCCAGTCATAATCATCACCCTCCTATTAGGGCATTGATTTGCCATATGTCCCCTGCCCATACACATGAAACATTTAATATCTCGAGTCTTAGTGTTAAGGTTTTCGACTTTACCTGAAGTAGGATTCGAACCAACCTTGCCAACCTTATCCTTTCCCTTTGAAGTTTCAGCTTTGGTGTTGTTTTCCCTCCAATTTGGCTGCTCATCTCTCTTCCAATTAGTCTTCCAATTCGAGCTTGAACCTCCACCATTCTTGTAATTTCGATCCAACTTCAATTGCTTCTCAACTTTGATAGCTTTGTTCACCAATTCCTCCAACTCAACATAATGTTGCAGTTCCACCACCCTTGCTATATCTCGGTTTAAACCGCTTAGAAATCGTGACATTGTGGCCTGTCGGTCCTCCACCACATTAGTACGAATTAAGGTAATCTCCATCTTCTTATGGTACTCTTCCACGCTTCTATTGCCTTGTGTGAGATTTTGTAGCTTATGGAACAAGTCTCGGTGGTAATGACTTGGTACAAAACGCCTCCTCATCACCGTTTTCATCTCATCCCACGTGTCTATCGACCTCTCACCATTGCGTCTCCTGCCAGTCACAAGTTGATCCCACCAAATTATAGCATAATCAGTGAATTCAACAGCTGTGATTTTTACCTTCTTAAGCTCAGAATATCGTTGGCAGTCAAATACCATTTCCATTCGTTTTTCCCATTCTAGGTACGCATCGGGATCATTTTTTCCTTGAAAAGATGGAATCTTCATTTTGATGTTGCCAAGCTCATCATCTTCTCGGTGTCTAAGCCCTCGGCCCCCATTCCACCTCCAAACCGGCCATCTCGGTTATGCTCCATATCAGCCTCATACTCATCATCAAATTGCCGCTGCCATCTAGGTCGTGTTCTAAATTTATCTTGCTGATTTTGTGGCATCCGATGTGGCGGCTCTTGGTCACCATCAAGTCTCGTCTCACACCCTACAACTCGGGTGCTAAGCGCTTCAAGTTGCGCTCTCAACTGCTGGATGCCTTCCAATATCGCGTCATCCCTTTGGTTGGGACCATCCTCCCTTTGATTCACACTTTCTTGATCACGTGACATGATTTAAACCTGCAAGAAAATGTTAGAAATAAATAATCCTCACCAACACTCCCTCACGTGTGTCACTCAAGGTGTTCGTCACTCCCCTCGTGTTTAACTCAACTTTGGCTTTTTTTTTATAAATAAGCTCACACACTCTTGCCTTTTACCTCTCGTTTCCTTCACAAGAGCTCTTTTTCGGACTAGAACCCAGTCTCTCAACCACCTTATAACAATCGATCAAACCACCAAGCAATAAAAATCAAAAGCAAAGAAAAAAAATCAAAACAATTCGGTACAACTAACAAACGAGTCATCTCCTTGAATTTTTTTTTTCTCCTTTTTTTTTGTCTGTCTCATCTTTTTTTTTTATCTTTCTCTTCTTCTTTTTCTTTTATCTTTCTCCTTTTTTTTGACGAACTCAAATACAATCAGATCTCACTAGGATTGACATAAAAAAATTAAACTCAAACAACTTGCGAACAATGGAAAATAGACACAGCAAGAACAACTTAGAACCCTAATTCTAATGAAACTCGAACCCTAGTTTAATAAATCTCAAATTGTCTATTGAAAGTAGTAAAATTAGGATAACCAGACCTTGTAGAACCAGCTCTGATACCAAATGAAGATCAATTGAAACTATAACGTGACGCCGAGAGAAATGTAAAGGGAGAGGTCGATGAGGAGAGAAAGAGTGAGATTGAGGGAAAAGGAGAAAAACAAAAGCAAAAGAATTTTTATGCAAAAAAGAGCGAAGTGAGGAGAGCTTTAGTTCTGAACAGATTGATACTTGTACTTTTGTAAAAGGAGACCTTATTTTCTACTAACGATCTTGACCCGAGTTTGCCTAGTTCTGTTGTGTCATTATTGCAGGAATTTGAAGATGTCTTTCCTGATGAGCTTCCTGGAGGATTGCCACCAATTCGAGGCATAGAACATCAAATCGATTTGATTCCTGGTGCACCACTACCTAACAGACCCGCATATAGAAGCAACCTCGAGGAGACGAATGAGCTTCAGCGGCAAGTTAGTGAATTATTGGAGAGAGGGTATGTACGAGAGAGTCTTAGCCCATGCGCCGTTCCTGTCTTGTTGGTGCCGAAAAAGGATGGGTCGTGGCGGATGTGTGTTGATTACCGAGCAATCAATAATATTACGGTAAAGTATCGACATCCTATTCCTAGATTAGATGACATGTTGGATGAATTGCATGGTTCCTGCATATTTACCAAAATCGATTTGAAAAGTGGTTATCATCAGATTAGGATGAAAGAAGGGGATGAATGGAAAACTGCATTTAAGACCAAGTACGGGTTGTATGAGTGGTTAGTCATGCCCTTCGGGTTAACTAATGCACCTAGCACTTTCATGCGACTTATGAATCATGTTTTGCGTGCTTTTATTAGTCGTTTTGTAGTTGTTTATTTCGATGATATCTTGATATATAGCCGAAGTCTTGAAGACCATATTGAGCATGTGCGAGCTGTTTTACAGGTTCTAAGGGCAGAGAAATTATATGCTAACCTAAATTAATGCTCTCTTGTAACTAACAAGTTAATATTTCTAGGATTTGTTGTTAGCGCTGATGGAATACAGGTTGATGAGGAAAAGGTGAAAGCAATTCGTGAGTGGCCGACACCTAAGACTATGGGAGATGTACGCAGTTTCCATGGTCTGGCAAGTTTTTACCGACGATTTGTGAAAGACTTCAGCACCATTGCCGCACCTTTGACCGAGGTTATTAAGAAGCACGTGGGTTTCACGTGGGGAGAAGAGCAAGAGAGAGCATTTAATTTGTTAAAAGATAAGTTGACTAATGCTCCTTTGTTATCTTTACCGAATTTCAGTACTGCTTTTGAGATAGAATGCGATGCTTCTGGTATAGGAATTGGAGCCGTGTTGATGCAAGGAGGACGTCCCATAGCTTATTTCAGCGAGAAATTAAGTGGAGTAACATTGAATTATCCCACTTACGATAAGGAGATGTATGCTTTGGTGCGAGCTTTGGAGACTTGGCAACATTACCTATGGCCAAAATAGTTCGTAATCCACACCGACCACGAGACCTTAAAGTACTTGAAGACGCAGCAAAAGCTGAATAAAAGACATGCTAAATGGATGGAGTTCATCAAGACCTTTCCATATGCGATCAAGTACAAGAAAGGTAAGGAAAATGTGGTAGCCGATGCACTTTCTCGAAGGTACGCAATTCTAACTACTCTAGGAGCAAAGTGTTTAGGTTTTAAACATATCAAAGATTTATATACTGATGATGATGACTTTGGGAGAGTATTTGAAACTTGTGAACACGCTGTATTTGAAAATTTCTATAGGCATGATGGCTATCTTTTTCGTGAAAATAAGTTATGTTTGCCTAGATGTTTTTTGCATGAATTGTTGGTACGAGAGGCACATGGTGGTGGGTAAATGGGGCATTTTGGCATTAATAAAACTTACGAAGTACTGCATGAACATTTTTATTGGCCACACATGAAAGGAGATGTCACACGTGTTTGTGAAAGATGTATTGCATGTAAACAAGCTAAGTCTACCACTAAACCACATGGCTTGTATACACCTTTGCCGATTCCGACACATCCTTGGATTGATATTTCTATGGACTTTCTGTTAGGATTGCCTAAGTCTAAGCATGGTAGGGATTCTATTTATGTGATGGTTGATCGGTTTTCAAAGATGGCTCATTTTATACCCTGTCATAAAACCGATGATGCATCGCATGTTGCTGATTTTTTCTTTCGTGAGATTGTGCGTTTGCATGGCGTGCCTAGGTCCATTGTTTCTGATCGAGACACTAAATTTCTTAGCTACTTTTGGAAAACATTGTGGAAGAAATTAGGCACACAGCTTTTATTTTCTACTACTTGTCATCCATAAATTGATGGTCAAACCGAAGTAGTTAATAGGACTTTAGGGACATTGTTGCGTGCTATCATTAAAAAGAACCTTAAATCATGGGAAGATTGTTTGCTACATGTTGAGTTTGCGTATAATAGGAGCATGCATTCAGCTACCAAATTTACACCGTTTGAGGTTGTTTATGGGTTTAATCCATTAACTCCATTAGATTTAACCCCTTCGCCTATTGATGAGCGTGTAGATTTAGACGGTGCTAAGAAGGCCGACTTTGTCAAGGCATTGCATGAGAAGACGCGGCTGAATATTGAGCACAAAACTGAGCAATATGCAAGGCAAGCCAATAAAGGACGCAAGAAAGTAGTGTTTAAACCCGGCGATTGGGTTTGGATTCACATGCGCAAGGAGCGTTTTCCCGAGCAACGACGTTCTAAGTTATTACCGAGAGGAAATGGACCGTTCATGGTGCTAGAGAGGGTTAATGATAATGCCTACAAGCTTGATCTTCCAAGTGAGGAAGGTATTAGTGCTACTTTCAATGTTTCTGACTTGACTCCTTTCGATGCAGATGATTTGAGGACAAATCTTTTGCACGGGGGAGGGAATGATGTGGACATCGAACACATTGAACACATCAAGCCTTATCGGGGAGGAGGTGCTAGGGACCCGTTGTCCTATCCTCTTGGTCCGATCACTCGAGCGAGGGCAAAGCAATTCAAGCAAGCTGTTAGCGTCATGGTTTGTGATCTTTGGAGTGGACGCGATCTCGCGCCAAGAGTTGAAGAATCGTGGGTTTCCTGGTGCAACGTGATCCTTTACAGTAGCGGTAACCAAGTTGTTGACTTGAATTAATGACTGGGCAGGCAAATTCCAAGTGAGCTCAAATATGAGCGATTGCACGGAAACGGATTGTTAAACGCAACTCACTACTACGCCGTATCTGACGACGTGTTATTTGGTGTTTTGGAATTGTTTAGACTTGTTTAGGTATTTCTTTTTTTTTTTTAGGCAAGTTTTGTTTTCCGTGATTTCCTAGTTATTTTCCTTTTCCTAAGGTTAGCCCATATTTGTAATTTTCCTTTTCTAGGGTTAGCATCATATATAATGGTGCTTAAGGATTCAAGAGACTCAGATCATTATTATTTTTTAAAGAGAGGTTTTTCCATCCCTTGAGTTCTTTGAGTACTTGACCTAATCAAGGCTTCCTTGTGGTGGTCGATTCGACTTATCGAGCAAGATAGCGAATTTCTTGTTCGTGGCGTCTATAGCGTTGGTTGGTTGGCACAGGTTCGTCAACAAGTCACGTTCATACTAAGGTTACCAATCACAGGTTTGATTGGGGGTCGAGGTTCGCAATTCGCTCATTTCGGATCTTCGTAGAACGATCAATTCCGCATCAAGATCACATTAGGCGCCTATTGGGGCAAAGGCTTCTTATGATCAAGACGTCGACTGCATCATGGCGGACCGCGTCGTACGGAAGAAATATTGCATTCCCAAGAAGGAGTACTTGATCCGATGGAAGGGACTCCCTGAGGGTGGAGCAACGTGGAAACTTGCCGACTCACTTTGGCAATTCCAGAAGTAGGTCGAGGCGTACCTTGCTGAGAGCGCGACGAGGGCATCGCCAGAATAGGTGAGGGAGAATGACACGGTCCGGGCGAAGGGGACACGCCAAAGAAGTTTTTTGAACGAGATGAATCGTGCCTTATCGAAGGAATCTCCTAGAGAATTCTAGAATGATCCTAGGGGCGGGCAGTATTGTAATTGTATATTTCTGTAATCAATTTGGGTATATGGTAATTGGGCAGATCTAATCTCCACCATTAGATCAAAGGGGAGATCTACGGATTATATCGCACGAGAACTTGTATATAAGAGGCTCTCCTCCCCCTCATTTGTATCATTTCATCTTAGGAGTAATACAATCCAAAGCTTCTCTCTCTAATTTCTCTCTCTAGAGTGTTGTGAGGTGAGCGGGGTAAGGCTGACTTGGGAAGATTTTCCTAAGGCCGCACGAGTGATTGAGTGGTGATTCGATCAGCCCGTGACACTTGCATGTTAGTTGTTTTTTTCAAGAATCATCTAAGATTAGAGTATACCAATAAATTCAGTGATCATGATTCAAACTTGAAGGATATTAATGGATTTTTTTTTTGTATGACAAAAGGCTAAAGCCGAATCCAAAAAATTGATATAGGGAATTTACTATCCCTAATTTATCCTATAATAAAACATGAAATAACTCTCGAGCAAGCAATAAAGGGAACTAGGATCCAAACGCCGGTGGATTCTAAGATGATTACAATTATCTAATTTAAGTTTTTAGGGAATTCTTTAGTTGAATACGATCTTGCTATGCTTCTTGCCACTACTTAGCTTTTAATATATCATTTTTTTAATGTTCAGCATTAAATCTACGAACTTGTATAAAATTATATAATCTTCTAATAGCTAAAAATAGTTTGAAATGCTTTTACATGCTAACTTCGTTAGAGATATTAATATAGAAAAAAACCCAACAAAAGAATTATATAGTCAAATCTACTATATAATTTATATGTCACATGAAACAATTTATTCAAAGTTTTAAGTCTATCACATAGATATAGTTGCTAAAAACTTTATCGATCGTGCTTATGTATCATGGACATAAGAATGGTGCAATTCCTGCAAGTGCATTTCACCTATTTGTCCTTACAATAGACAAGTTGATTTTCTTTTTAATACTAATTCTTCTCATGGATTATCAAATTAATCGTAGAAAAGCTTTAGAGAAACTGTTGAAAAGCGACCAACCGATGCATATATAGATTCGGTATAATATCTAGAATAATTTATGAATCTTCGTTATCGTTTGGATACAACTCTTCAATGCTGCTTTCTCTTTTTCTTGCTTGTCAATAGTAAAGATTCTGTGTGGACTCCTAGAAGAGCGTCTCGTCTGTCTGCATTTAGTTTTAGTTCGTCCTCTCGCTCCCCATAGAGGTAAACGAGGAGTCACCCAGAAGCACGAGATGAATTGACCTGTCGAATTTAATTTTGTTTGCATCAGTTGAGGGTGTAAGGATTACCCATGTATTGGAAGTTGTGTAATCTTTGCATTTTAAGGAAGCGTCAAAGATCACCCTCATTTTTGTGTTTTTTTTTCTTTGTGTTGACGTCAGACATGGAAGATTGCTGCGATCTCCAGTTGCGCTTAGACGGAAGCTCTTCCACGTTCAATCTAGAGAAGGCAGTGTGCAACCATGGATTCTTCATGATGGCTCCAAACCGGTGGATTCCTTCCACCAAGATGTTGCAGCGGCCTCTCCGTCTTGCGGATCTGTCGTCCTCCGTTGAGGTGCTCGTCCGAGTTCATCGTGCGCGAAGCGTCTCCTCCGAAGACCAGCAAGCGATTTTTGTACTCTCTCTCTCTCTCTCTCTCTCTCTCTCTCTCTCTCTCTCTCTCTCTCTCTCTCTCTCCGCGCACGCGAGCGAAGTATATACTGGCTGTGTGGTGTTGCAGGAACAAGTGACTCGGGTGTTTAAGGCTGTCGGAAAGGGACGAGCGGAACGTGAAGGAGTTCCATAAAGTGCATCTGGAAGCGAAGGATAGAGGATACGGTCGAGCTTTTCGTTCTCCTTCGCTCTTCGACGATGTCGTCAAATCTGTACTCCTTTGCAACTGCCAGTTAGGTAGTGAACCCTAGTTCTCTTCATGTGCAAAATTTGTGGTGGACCACAGAGCTGCAATTGAGCAGATGTCTTACTCTATTATGATCCCTCGCTTTCTCTTCAGGCTTAATATCGACTTTCTGTGTTCATAAGCTCTTCGACATAAAGATAGTGGTTTCTTTTCCGAATTCATCATTAGATGTTGAATTCACATATGCTACTGGGAGAGGTTCACCTTATTCTTCGTCATTATCATATACGATATTTCATGATCATATCAAAGCTTTGCCGCGCTTACATTTCGTGACCTCTCCTCACATATCGCTTTAAGGATTGACGATGCTGATTGGGTTCCACCTAAAATTGTCGTAGGTGGAGGACCCTAGAGATGGCCCGAGCTTTATGTGCACTTCAGCTGGAGCTAAACACTCAAGGTAAGAACACTGTTTGGCATGACTTTCTTCTCAGTATATTTTTTGACAACTTGAAGATGAGGATGATCATGATTGAAGGCTCTAAGAGAAAGAAATGAAGACGAGAGAAGGATGGAGCACACCCGGTTCCTGCAGAGATGGAAGGCGAAGAAGTTGGCCTCGGGAACTTTCCGAGCCCCGAGGAACTCGGTAACCTCGAGGTGGACTACTTACAGAGCAAGTGCAAACTTGGGTATCGGAGCAACTACATTCTCAAGCTTGCCATGGAAATAGAGGAGGGGAAGCTCAAGATCGACGGATACGGGGGAGTGGAGGATGCTGCATCATGCAGGATATTCATCCAAGGCATAAGCGTGGTCGGATCATTCGCGCGGGCTAGCATTTTGATGTGCCTCGGCTTTTACGACGAGGTTCCGTGAGATGGCCGAACAGTAAAGTTGTTAAAACATGTATGAAAGCGACTTTCAAACAATGTCGCACCCACTAACCACCCTTCCTAATAATTTGACGGATGACACATTCTATATCTTTGGCAAAAGATACACAATGGAAAGATGCACCAAAAAGACTATTAAGAGCGACCTAAAGGAGATCTATGATAAATATGTTGGGATTTTGGTTCCAAAAAGACCCTTAAAAAGTTGAATGAGAATGTGGTTGAGGGAGTCCCACATGGGATAAAAGAGAGATGAAAATAGGGTTTAAATAGTTGAGCCTCTCCAATGGGTTTGGGCCCCAAGGGGCACCCCACTTTTGTGGAGGAGAGAGGTCTTGGACAAAGTCGGACCGGTCCACACGCGCGCGCGCGCCGCCGCCGCCGTCCGTCCGAGTTAAACCCATCGTTTTATTTTTTCCTAATAGACATGTTCGTCCGAAATTTTATTTATTATTATTATTTTTTCTTTCGAATCATGTCTATTCATAATTTCTCTTCAACCTATACGAAGACACTGATTCGGCAATAACCGAACACCAAACGAAGGTGTTGATTCGGCAATAACCGAACGCCGAATGAAGGTGTTGATTCGGTAATAACCGAACTCCAAATAACCATGAATTCGTGACTCTTCGATTGGACCTATATATAATACATTCTGATTTTTCGAAAAAAAAAAAAACAACGAGCATTCATTTTTTTGCTTTTCGAAAATTCATCTATCACTCACTCTCATCTGTGCGATAATTCCCGAAGTTGAGTTCGAAGGATTTTCGTCGAGGAAGTGCCGCTTCGACGGAAGTGTGTGATCCGTTCTATCCTGGGAGGCGATTGTCCACGCAACCTTGGGTACCTGTGGAGGGGACAAATTCGTCTTAAGGACACGACGTGAAATCGTCGGGCTCGGATCGATCATCCAATCAGCCATTCGTCTGCACCTGTTTCAGGTTTGTCTAATTCTTCGACTTGATTTATGCGAACACACATAAGAACGACTACAATCTTAAGACGAATTTTGTTCCTATACTGTGTTCGCCTTCGAGTCTGTTTGTCGAATGTCGTAGTATAGTCATTTGCTATAGTCATTCGATAATTTCTTTTCATATATTCAGAAATTGTTTCTTTCCTGTCTCATCATATGTGCCTACTATAATAGTTCATATTTCCAGTTTTCCAATTTTGTATTACTAGTCTTGCCATATATTCACTCGCCAATCATTTCTGTTTTCGTAATAGAAATGGCCTCGACATCAATGACGCCTGTTGCGTCTGTTCCAACTCATGGAGAAAAGCCAGAAAAGTTCAATGGGTCTGACTTCAAGAGATGGCAACAAAAGATGTTGTTCTATCTCACGACCTTGAATTTGGCAAGGTTCCTCACCGAGGATGCTCCTAAGTTGGATGAGGGAGAAATGGACAAGGAAAAATTTGCTGCGGTAGATGCGTGGAAGCACTCCGATTTTCTGTGTCGCAACTACATCCTCAATGGTCTAGACAATACCCTGTATAATGTTTATAGCCCGTTGAAAACGGCTAAGGAATTATGGGACAATCTAGACAAGAAATACAAGACCGAAGATGCTGGATTGAAGAAGTTCATAGTCGGCAAATTTCTGGACTTTAAGATGGTCGACTTCAAGACCGTCTTAAGTCAAGTCCAAGAACTTCAAGTGATTATGCATGACATCCATGCCGAGGGCATCATTCTTAGTGAATCATTTCAAGTGGCTGCATTCATTGAGAAGTTGCCGCCATCTTGGAAGGACTTCAAGAATTATCTCAAACATAAGAGAAAGGAGTTATCGCTTGAGGACTTGATTGTTCGATTGAGGATCGAGGAAGACAATAAACTTTCTGAAAAGAAAGTTGGTAGCAAACTGGAGGTCTCAAGGGCCAACTTTGTTGAAGGAGGATCGAAACCCAACAAGAAGAGAAAGACATTTGGAGAGGGATCCACCCAAGGCCAGAAAAAGTTCATTGGCAAATGCTACAATTGTGGAAAAGCTGGACATCGTGCCAAGGACTGTAGAGCAAAGAAGAGAAAGCATACTCAAGCTAATGTGGTGGAACAAATTTCCAATGGCGTTGATGATATCAATCTGACTGCTATGATATCCGAGTGCAATTTGGTGGGCAACCCCAAAGAATGGTGGATTGATACTGGAGCAACTCGCCATATATGCGCCAATAGATGGATGTTCACATCCTATACACCTATGGCACGTGATGAGAAACTCTATATGGGTAATTCATCGACCTCTCCGGTTGAAGGTATTGGCAAGATTGCTCTGAAGATGACGTCTGGAAAAACCGTGACACTAGTCGATGTGCTGCATGTGCCAGACATACGCAAGAACTTAGTGTCTGGATCTCTCCTTAGCAAGAATGGTTTTAAGTTGGTGTTTGTATCTGACAAGTTTGTACTCTCCAAGAATGAGATGTATGTAGGAAAAGGTTATCTGAGTGAGGGTTTGTTTAAGCTGAATGTAATGACTGTTGTACCCAATGATTCTATGAATAAAGTTGTTTTTGCTTACGTGCTTGAGTCTCCTAATTTATGGCATGCTAGATTAGGACATGTTAACTACAAGTCAATAAAGAAATTGATGAGCATGGGACTATTGCCAAAATCTGACTGTCCAAGTGAAAAATGCCAAGTGTGTGTTGAATCAAAATTTTCCAAACCTCCGTTTCATTTTATAGACAATAAAATCACTGAACCTTTAGATTTAATACACACTGACATATGTGATTTGAAAACAATACCCACAAGAGGTGGTAAAAAATATTTTATCACTTTTATAGATGACTGTTCAAGGTATTGTTATGTCTATTTGCTGAGTAGTAAAGATGAAGCTATATCTGCTTTTAGAACTTATAAGTCTGAAGTTGAAACTCAGTTAAATAGCAAAATCAAAATGATAAGAAGTGATAGAGGTGGTGAATATGAATTTCCTTTTGAGGAAATTTGTTCTGAATTTGGCATTATTCACCAAATTACGCCTCCTTATACGCCACAGTCCAATGGCGTGGCAGAAAGGAAAAATCGATCGTTAAAGGAAACGATGAATGCGTTGCTAAATAGTTCTGGATTACCACAGAACTTGTGGGGGGAAGCTGTTCTGACAGCAAATTTTATTTTAAATAGAGTACCCCACAAAAAGACACAACAAACTCCTTATGAAAAGTGGAAAGGCAGAACGCCGAATTTGAAATACCTCAAAGTGTGGGGGTGTTTAGCTAAGATTGCCGTTCCTAAACCTAAGAAGGCCAAAATAGGACCGAAAACTGTTGATTGTGTCTTTATTGGATATGCTCTTAATAGTAATGCATATCGATTTCTGGTCCATAAGTCTGAAATCCCAGATATACATGTTAATACGATCATTGAATCAAGGGACGCCTCGTTCTTTGAGAACATTTTTCCGTATAACAGAGTATATGAGCCAATCAATAATGATAAAAGGCCTAGGGAGACTACACCTAGAAACGATCCTATGGAGGATGAACCTAGACGTAGTAAAAGACAAAGAACTTCTAATTCTTTTGGACCTGATTTTCTAACATATTTGTTAGAGAATGAGCCTCGGACCTTTAAAGAGGCTGTGACATCCCCAGAAGCTCCGTTCTGGAAAGAAGCTATCAATAGTGAGGTTGAATCCATCCTGTCAAACCATACTTGGGAATTGGTTGACCTTCCTCCTGGCAATAAACCACTACAATGTAAGTGGATATTCAAGAAGAAAATGAAAGCGGATGGTACTATTGATAAATATAAGGCTAGGCTTGTAGTAAAAGGATACAAGCAACGAGAAGGTCTGGATTATTTCGACACTTATTCACCTGTCACAAGAATTACATCCATAAGGATGCTAATTGCTATAGCAGCGGTGTATAAGCTTGAAATTCATCAAATGGATGTGAAAACGGCCTTCTTAAATGGGGATTTGGAGGAAGAAATATATCTGGAACAACCTGAAGGGTTCATCGTTCCAGGACAAGAGAAGAAGGTATGTCGTCTAATCAAGTCACTCTATGGATTGAAACAAGCACCGAAACAGTGGCATGCTAAATTCGACCAAGTCATGTTGTCGAATGGTTTTAAAATAAATGAGTGTGATAAATGTGTTTATTTTAAGAATACTCATAATGGCTTTGCCATTCTGTGCTTGTATGTAGATGACATGCTTATAATGGGTAGTGATAGTGAGGTTGTTAAGGCAACCAAACGCATGCTCACAAGTAAGTTTGATATGAAAGATATGGGGGTTGCAGATGTTATTTTAGGAATTAAAATCCAAAAGACATCTGGAGGATTAGCTTTATCGCAGTCTCATTACATTGAGAAGATTCTTGAAAAATGCAAGAATCTAGATATTATACCAGTAAAGACCCCGATAGATGTTAATCTGCATCTTTCAAAGAATACTGGTGAAAGTAAAGCTCAAAATGATTATGCTAGTATACTAGGCAGTTTAATGTATGTCATGAACTGTACTAGGCCGGACATAGCTTGTGCTGTGAGCAAGCTGAGTCGATTTACAATTAGTCCAAATGACAATCATTGGAAAGTAATGAAACGTGTATTGGGCTATTTGAAGCACACTCAAAGCTATGCTTTGCATTACACAAAGTATCCAGCAGTACTTGAAGGATATTGTGATGCAAATTGGATAACTGGCACAAAAGACACAAAATCCACAAGTGGGTATGTGTTTACACTTGGTGGAGGAGCAGTGTCTTGGAAATCATCCAAACAAACTTGCATTGCAAGATCTACTATGGAAGCAGAATTTATTGCTTTGGATAAGGCTGGTGAAGAAGCAGAGTGGCTTCGAAATTTCTTAGAAGACATTCCTAATTGGCCTAAACCAATGCCAGCTGTATGTATTCATTGTGATAGTCAAGCGGCAATTGGAAGGGCAAGGAATGTTATGTATAATGGAAAGTCCCGACATATACGTCGAAGACACGATACCGTGAGACAGCTACTCTCTAGTGGAATTATCACGATTGACTATGTGAAGTCAAAAGATAATATTGCGGATCCATTAACAAAAGGCCTAACTAGAGAGATGGTTGAGAAAACATCAAGAGGAATGGGTTTAAGGCCTATGAAATAAGGCATCATAGCGGAAACCCCACCTAGTTGACTGGAGATCCCAAGATCTAGGTTCAAAGGGACAACTAAGTTATGAAAGCTAAGTAGAGTACTATCGACTCTTACTCATTCCCGTATAAAGATAGTACAGACAAGTGAAGGTTAAGCATAAGCTTTTAATGATTCTGATTTAGGTATGTGAAATACCACATATTCAAAAATCACCTATGTGAGTGTGAAGTGAGGGCCGCTTCTAAGGTGAATTTGAAAGGCCGAATTCCCGAAAGCACTCATGAAACCAGGCGGTGTTCATGGCCAAAACGAACACAACAATGAGAACCAACTTTGTTCGAGAGAGAGTTGTGTGATTCTTATTGTCTTGACTTACACCGAAAGTCGACAGTTCAAAAACATCAAGTCTACTGATTGACCGAGTAAGTCCGATAGGTCTCACTAGGGAAAGTTCAAAGTTTCAGACTACTTATCCCAATGCAACGTTCTCTCATGGAATAATCGCACATTGCATTTCATACATGCACAAAGAGTCATGATATGTGAAATTCTCATTCATGTGGGGGATTGTTGGGATTTTGGTTCCAAAAAGACCCTTAAAAAAGTTGAATGAGAATGTGGTTGAGGGAGTCCCACATGGGATAAAAGAGAGATGGAAATAGGGTTTAAATAGTTGAGCCTCTCCAATGGGTTTGGGCCCCAAGGGGCACCCCACTTTTGTGGAGGAGAGAGGTCTTGGACAAAGTCGGACCGGTCCACACGCGCGCGCGCGCCGCCGCCGCCGTCCGTCCGACCGGCCGGCTCGGATCGGATCGGGCCGGGCCCGGGTCCGAGTTAAACCCATCGTTTTATTTTTTCCTAATAGACATGTTCGTCCGAAATTTTATTTATTATTATTATTTTTTCTTTCGAATCATGTCTATTCATAATTTCTCTTCAACCTATACGAAGACACTGATTCGGCAATAACCGAACACCAAACGAAGGTGTTGATTCGGCAATAACCGAACGCCGAATGAAGGTGTTGATTCGGTAATAACCGAACTCCAAATAACCATGAATTCGTGACTCTTCGATTGGACCTATATATAATACATTCTGATTTTTCGAAAAAAAAAAAAAACAACGAGCATTCATTTTTTTGCTTTTCGAAAATTCATCTATCACTCACTCTCATCTGTGCGATAATTCCCGAAGTTGAGTTCGAAGGATTTTCGTCGAGGAAGTGCCGCTTCGACGGAAGTGTGTGATCCGTTCTATCCTGGGAGGCGATTGTCCACGCAACCTTGGGTACCTATGGAGGGGACAAATTCGTCTTAAGGACACGACGTGAAATCGTCGGGCTCGGATCGATCATCCAATCAGCCATTCGTCTGCACCTGTTTCAGGTTTGTCTAATTCTTCGACTTGATTTATGCGAACACACATAAGAACGACTACAAAATATGCTCCCTTCCAATTTTTGGCTTATTGGTAAGTCATTTATTTATTTAATTTTTGGCCAATATAACCATGTTTGTTTGTACCGTATGTTGTGTGAGAATTTTCAGATTGGGGCTATTGGAGTTTTACGAGAGGCAGTTGGGGAAGTTAAGCGAATTGTCACACATCATGTATCACACAGTTGCTAGTGGTACACAAATAAGATAATTCAACCACGATCTACGTGTTATGACTTAAGAAGTATTTCTCAGTAGGCATTTGATCATTCACGGCATTGCTTGAGGGGATTGTTTGTGATTTATTGGAGCTAATTCCACATGCGAAACGATAAGCCTAAGCAATTGATGGTTCTCCTACCTTATACTCTCGTGTATTTTCTTCAATAATTTCAAAAGTTTTTACTTTTTAATTTCTAAAGTAAATCAATCCCGTTCACTAAATAGCTAGGCTTTGAGATTATGCGGTTGCTTGGTACCATTTTGTCTAGTGTCTGACCCTCCCGAGAGTTAGTTGAATTCCTCGAGATGATTTAACGGATTGCCAAGCAAGCATGGATGGTTCCTCTCGCGAGATAGAGCTCGCGCTTCGCTCAAGATCTCTCAACCAACTGGTTGTGATGTTGATTTATCATGGACTTTGCTTCTTCATTGGAAGCTGCGGCTCATTTGTTATGGGCAGATTATAGGGCAAGTAAAGTACGGGAGTTCCTTTTCCTTCCGTGAAACCAAGATTAGGTTCGGGGGCACGAGAACTTGTTTACGTTAAAAATTCTAATGCCTTAAATTGGCACATTTTCTATTTTACACGAAAAAATTACAGACAATCTTTCTCGTTATTTTTATTAATTTTAACTCATGTAAATACGAGTGGTCGTAGAAGATGCTCCCACAACAACAAAATTTAATGAACATAAAATAAAAGCATAATATAATAACACGAAAACAAGGGAAAAGAAAAAAAAAACGAGCCCCATGGGGTGACATTAAACATTGCCTCAATATGAAGCCTCGTAACCAAAGGTGAACCATCAAAGGGGAAGTTAATGGACTACTCTATGGGAGCAAAGGACTAGAACTTCGCTCCAATACTAAAACAAAAATAGGAAATGAACTTAATCGAGAACCCAATCTTAATTCTTAAAGATCAATCCTCGATTATATCTAAAACATCGAATTGGAACTTTCCTAATCAGGGTATGCCTAAAAATCTCAACCAAAACAAGATTAATATCAATAAGTCTATTTTAGGCAACAAAATATTTAGTCGAACAAACATGTTAGAAAGTTACCACGATTGAACTTCCAGCTCAAGTGGCGACCGCCGGTGAGGAAATGGAGAAATCATGGCAATCTCGGCAAGGGCAACAAGCACCGTGAGGCAGTGACGATGGAAGATTCCCGACCAAGATTACCATCAAGACATGTGGGACCACCCAGCGGCTGCAATCCGTCCGTCCGTTGGTCCACCTGGCTAGCGATCGCCTCGGCCTCATGGTGCGCGTGTGCAGGTACACCAGGGGTAGCTTCCTCTTTCCCAAAGCCTAGCCTTCCCCGCATGCGAGCTTCGAAGAAGAAGTCATCTTCTTGGAGGAGAATTTGCCGGGCTACGGAGGAAGAGGCTGACGAGGAGGCTGACTATTGACACCTAAAATCAGTTTAGACTTCAGAGTGTCAAAATGGCCCATAAGAACATCGCGCGATTAAAAGCCCAGAGTATAAAAAGACAAGTCGGCGGCTAATAACATGCCATGGCCGACACTCGACCAAATGAGCTTTGATTATACGGCAAAATTGGCATGTGACGTTAAAGATTAAGTAGAACAGATAAATCCGAAGTTCAACCATCAAGTGGATACGATGAGTAGTTACCGAAACCTACCCAAGAATCTAGGGATGGAATATACAAAAGTAACCACTACCGATAGTTGCCCCTTATACTCAGCTATTAATAGTCAAAGATGAATCGTTGTAAAGGATCTACGATTAATAACACTTACTAGTTTTCTTTGCAATTTACAATATCTGCTTTTACAATCTCGTTGCATTTATTTTATCGTTAGATTTACCTTTAGTTCGCAAGTTACTTCCTATCCTAAATCGCCACAAGAACCCGATTAAACATTAAAAGCAAAAATTTATGCCTTCGGTGAAGGATCTTTGGTCACGGATATTTCCGACGAAACATTGGCGCCATGACATCCTGGCATCTAAATTTCTAGTGGTGGAAGCCACTCCACTTGTGGATGACCACACATTGATATTCGATGAGCAGGAGGAGAGCTGTGATCGCACCTACTCACTGCTACGAGCGGGCGCCTTGATTACTTACTTGGCAATTGAGGAGAATGAGCGTCTGGAGGACCGTCTGGCCTCCTATGTGTTAAGTTTGGGAGGCGCGTTGGTCTTGTGTGACCATATGGTGTCGTTCTACCGTTTTCTTCATTTTCATATCCAAAGCTATGATTACACTTGTCATTGGTCGATTGATCTTAGCGTTCCCTTATGCGTGTGGCCTTGTAAATTTCTTCCTAAAGTCAACCTTTCTCAAGCACTCACAAGGATCGTAGAGAGAGAAGCTAGGGAGAGAAGCTCTTATTGTATTAACTTGTGAGGTCCTACAAATGAGAGGGAGGGGTCATCTAAATATACAAAGACTCAGTTATAATTATTGAACTATACTCAATCTAATGGTGGAGATTACACATCTCTATTTACCAATGAAAATGCAAGGATTTTTCTAGAATTATGTACATTTGCAATTTTGTCCACCCTTAGAAATGTTCTAGAAAACTCAAATGAGATGTTCATTTGGATGGATCATGGTCATTCGGGCTAGGAAACCTTTGGTCGTTACACAAGCATATGACTATTGGCAAGATCAACTATGTAGTATTCCTTCGCGCATCCATCAAGCATGGTCCGTCATGAAGCCCGAGAGCTCCACATCCAAGAGAACAAGTAGGCACAAATGGTCCATCAGAACAATCAAATGAGATGTTCTTGAAATGTTAGCCTATCTATTCTAGTCGAGCACCCAAGAGGATGTCAAGATGAAAGGGACAACGAAAGGCACAAGTTTCTGTCGCAATAGGTATGCAACATAGGAACCCACTCTTTGCATCCAGCATTAGTTCACGAAGCAATGCTTGATCGAATGTGAGGGAAGCAGTTCAATGCAGCACACAAAGCCTACCAACACAAGCGTTCTCTCTCGCACGCCATCACATACATTAAAAGTAAATCAAGCCGACTAATTCATTGCTCTTCAAGCATAAAAACTCAAGGAGCACATGAACTCGTCAAACAAGGCCACATTCACATTACAAGACGCAAGAACATAAAGATCGTCTCCCAATCGTGGCTGCCATCTTAGCCCTATCTCGTCTCCCCCTTCTCTTGGCCCATTAAGGCCTCGATCATGGTTTGATTTGGCTCAACCAGACTCAATCGTCACTCAATCATGGCATAATCATCACAAGATTGTGGCACATTTATGCCCGTGGGTCATTCATCAATTCATGCTCTCTAGCCACTTGGCTCAGCCACAACCCATGCACTCAACCATGACATCTACGTCAAGGCGAGCCACTCGATGCACGAGTCATCCATTCATCGATCGTTGCCTAGAGGTGCTCCATATGATCAATTATTAATCCATACCATGACTTATTCTTGTGCCCATAACACGAAACTTACATAACCTTGCATTGCCCATAGCCTCGTCTATCGCCTACATGCACCTCGATCCTCACAAAAAGCCTTACAAGTATTTTTACTCCCAGTAGGAGGAGACATTCACTATGCTCGAGATGTCACTACATCTCTAAAAATTGAGAAAATTGAATTTTGATGAGATTTTTTGCAAGGATGCTCATAAAAATATGGACTAAATTACAAAAAATAAGAGAAAAGTTTTGACAATTGTAAATATTTTTTTTATTTTTGGTATTTAAAAAAATGATGAGGGAGTTATTTCATGACACAAACAAAATTTAGGAAGAAGAATAGATTCAACAAGAGGAAAAAATGATCGATAAATTATTGAATGGACCATCTGAACATATCATAGGGAACAGCCCCAGCTATAACCCATGGAGACGAAGCACCATTAGGCACACGGTCCATATTTTAGTTGCAAATCCGTTCCGTCGTGTTGTGTCTACGCCACATTGTATCCCCAAATTCCATCTCATTAATGGAGATAGCAGATGCACGTGAGGGTCACGTGCCTCTTCCCGAAGTCCTGGTTCTGAAGGAGGCTATTCGCGACAGGAAAATATTTTGGAGGGACTTTAGGGGATTAAAACCGCCCGGGGGGGAGGGGGGGTAGTAAGACATGGAATTTTTGTAAATTAGTCGATTTTAAATGGCGCTCCTTCTCGTTCAACAAAAGAAGCGCGAACTGAGTCGGGATGCAGCGGAGGAGATAAATGCTCTGCAATTTTCAAGATTCATGCTTTGGCTTCTCAAATGGATGATCCTTGCTTAGCACGCGCGGGTTGGAACTTGTGAAGGCAGCACCATTACTTTTGGTAGTCATCCGTCTTCTCTCCCCTCCTCCGTTCCTCTCTTAAAATCCATTCAATCCGTTCTGATTCAGTTTGTCGAGGCTTTTCCTCTTCATTCTCGTTACAAAACAAAAAAAGAATGGTTTTTTGGGGTCGGTTCTGATTCTCTTTTGCACATTCTTTTACCTGTGAATTTGATACGACCCTTGAAGTTTTTGATCGGTTGTTCTTGTTTGTGATTTTATTTCATGAAAGTGATGATATCGTTTGCTCTGTTTTTTCCACTGGTTGAGTAGGGGTTGAAGTGAAACCTGGCAAGCCTTTTACTCAGAAGCCAAATGGGTCGAGGCTGCACATCTCCCAGGTAAAACCCTTCTCTGTTCTTCGATTTTGGTTCAGTGCAGCATCGAAAAGTACAGATTTCACCAGGTTTTTATTGGTTTTCCTTTTAATTGGATATGCATAATTTTGGACAGGCGACACTCGGGGTCGGTGCTGCCACCAACAAGAGCACAGTCCAATGCATTGTGGGCGACGCGACTCCTGTATTTATATGCTCCCTGTTTCCTGGAAGAGAAGAGTCCGCTCAGATAAATTTGGAATTTGAGGAAGCCCAGCCTGTCATTTTTTCTGTTCTTGGGGCTCGCAGTGTTCACCTCGCCGGTTTCTTCCTGGGAAAGAGTCGAGAATTTGATGATGACTTGTATCCTTGGTTAACTTATGTGATATTATTCCCTCTTAATTGTTACATTCTTTTTTCTGTGCTCGCTCAGGCTCGTTTCTCATACATTTTTGTTTTCAAATTTTATAAGATGATGTGTTTCATTCTGGAGTTCCATTCCCTTTATAATGATTATTAGAGAGTCCTACGGAGAAGATATTGCAGACACGGAGACACATATTTCTGAGGATGACGACGAGTATGAAGATAGCTTTATCAACGATAGTGAAGTTGAATTCCTTCCGCCTTCTCCTATGCCGAATATATCAGGTATTCGTAGTTTAACAATGTTCTTTTCTTATTTTCTCATAATACACTTGTCGATGAGCTTCTGCTTGGAAAAACATGTATACACAACTCTTCAATCTTCATTTCTAAAGAAAAGGTTATTTTTCCTTTTAGAAATCAATTAGGCCTTTCAAAAAAACAAGTTGGAATCTATCGTGATTAGATGTCGATGTCACAACAATGCAATAGTCCACTTTGCTTTGATGAATTTACACATCTAAAAGTCCTTGGAGTTGGTTTATGCTTTGTTCAATTCTTGACGTTGCTTAAACTCTTTTTGCTTGATATCAGTAAAACCTACAAGCAATTACAGCAACATATATTACTAATCTCTCACTTTTTTTCAGATTCAATGAAATTTAAATCTTTGAATAATTTGCATTTTGGGTCACTAAGTACCAGTAGTCCAGCCATGCGTTTGTAAAATGAAATGTGAAGCTCATGCACAGAGTCTAGGCTATTGTTATTGCTAAAGATCATTGCGCCAATTCTTCTGATAAGTTGCTTGAGCAGGACTAGTGAGAAACCTCTAGTAACTCTTGTTTTTAGCGAAGGCAAAATCCAATAGATTGTTGCTGTTTTTCTTTAGAAAGAAAGATTATCAATGATGAAGCATAAAGAAATTGACCTTTAAAAACTTCTGCATCAGCATTTTTTTTTATTTGGACGACTTTATCAATGATGTAGTTTCCATCTTCACAAAGAAAATTTACTAGTTGTGTAACTATGGAGAAAGAATATGATATTTGAGCAATTTGTGTGATTGTGTGACCATAGAGAAAGAATATGATGTTGGAGGATTCTGCCTTTATTTTCATGCTTTCCAGATTATCTTTTTCAACTGATATCATTCTTCACTTTGAAACATAAAATAGCATCTCCTTCTTGTGTTCATGTGATAGTCATTGGTGCTTTTTTGTTTTGCCCTTCACCGTGATGTTGTTTTCATGTTGTATGATTCTGTTTGTTATGGATTTATTAATGTTGTAGGATCTCGCATCACGCCAGATTATCTTTTATAGTTAGTCTTGACTTTGGAATTCTAAATTGATTTTCCTTCTTATATTGATATGATGGTATACATGGACAATTACAGATATGTCGGTCACTCTTACTCTGCTCAGTTTCGGATCTTCAGTTTAGGAGAATGTTTATATGATGTGTTTACATTGTGAATTTTCAACAACAGAGAAGGAGAAACCAAACCGCAAGAAAGCAAGGAAGGGAAAAGACCATCGTCGTCGACTTAGGAAAAAGCATAAAAAAAGTGAATCCAATAAGGTCAATAGCTTGTCACAACAGAATACTGAGGCCCTGTCGTTAGAATCCAATGAGGAAGATTTCTTCGCATCCTCTCTACTTAAGAAACACTCTTCTGCGAAGGACTCAGAAATAAAGGTCCCAGATGTAGTCATGGGAACACCACTAGATGTTGTCAAGAAAAAGCAGAAGCAAGATGGATGCACCGCAATGAAGTCATCTGAAAGTTTGTCTCCTACTGTTGTTGGCGGTGAACCTGGGTAATTGACTAAATTGGAGACTTAACAATATGTTACCTTCTTTACTTTTCATGAAAAGAGAATTCATTGATTTGCTGGAAATGCTTCGTCTTGGCATTTTTCTAAGTTTGAAGTTTGTGTCATGTCTAACTAAAGATAAGTGGTTAAGGAATGGACTCTTGACTATTGTGAGACATGGAACTTATGGTTTGGTTACTTAACTAAAGCAAAGGGCCTCCCTATAAACGTTATAAAATCAGATACGTGGATGCATATGATTTCATCTAACATCTTGATACATTGGATTCAGCACTGCAACAAAAATGAAGAGGAAATTGCATGTTGTGGAGGGAGAGATGGAGAATCAAGCATGGCAGGAAGATAAAGAACCAAAAGCCGATGATCCGAGTAAGAAGTGAGTATGTTTATGTCTTCACGTTCTTATTGACCTCTTATTATCTAAACTCACACATATAAAGGTGCTTGGTTGAATGCATTGATCCTATAGCTGGTGTCCTAGGTTTCATTCCACATGTAATCTTTGACGTGATATAGCAACAAGAATTGGACCCCACTGGAAATAATGAAAGACCACCATTTGTAGGTCGCTCCTTCCTACTTTTTATTCATGTCAGTGACTCCACACAAATGTATATGATGAAAGACTGAAGTACTAGAATTTTCACAAAATGATTGTGCTTGAAGCCTTCAAGCAAACTGCAGAATTTTTTGTCTGGAACTCTTACTGTTATGGCTTGTTAGTACAGATAGCTAAGCATGAATAACTGCAAGAGTAAATGTTGAGCAATTGCTTTCTACTTGCATTTGTGAACGATTTGCATTAAGTCTCATGGCAAGTACCAGTCGGTTGGCTAGACACTAATGAAAGTGGTTATACAATCCTTGTAATTGAACTTTACATGGGATTTTCTTATCTGTGATGAATAGGAGTTCTGCTGTTGAAGTTGAGCAAGTTCCAAGCGGAGAGAATAGCAAGAAGTCCAAAAAAAAGAAAAGGAAGGATGATAGCTTGCCACATCCTGAGGCCCGGTCATCAGAACCCGAAGGTGAAGATTTCTTTGTGTCCTCTCTACTTAAGAAAAAGTCTTCTGCGAAGGACTTGGAGATAAAGGTCCCACATGTAGTCATGGAAATACCACTAGATGTTGCCAAAAAGAAGGGAAAGCAAGATGGAAGCACCGCCATGAAATCATCTGAAAATTTGTCCTCTTCCGTTGTTAGCGGTGAATCTGGAAGGTAATTGACAGAATTGGAGACTTAACAATTTGTTGCCTATTTTTTATATTTATTTTATTTTATTTTTGTGGTATTCATGTCTTTGCTTTTATTTTAGTATATTTTATGCTTTTCGTTTCGGGTTCATCGACCACCAACCCCAACTAGTTTGGGACAAAGGTGATGTTGATGTTGATTACTTTTTCCACGAGAAGAGAATTCATTGATTTGCTGGAGATGCTTCGTCTTCGCACTTATCTAGGTTTGAATAGGTTGTGTAATGTCTAACTACAGATAAGTGGTTAAGGAATGGACTCTTGACTATAGTGAGACATGGAACTTCTGTTTTTGTTACTCAACAAAAGTAAAGGCCTTCCCATAGAAAAAATATTTACATGCTTGTGGAAGCATATGATTTGATCTAACATCTTGATACATTGGAATCAGC
The DNA here is from genome assembly GCA_016432845.1 of Psidium guajava. Taxonomy (NCBI): domain Eukaryota; kingdom Viridiplantae; phylum Streptophyta; class Magnoliopsida; order Myrtales; family Myrtaceae; genus Psidium; species Psidium guajava. The sequence continues at coordinate 28,956,234 of CM028228.1, forward strand.
ACTGCAAAGAGGAAATTGCAATTCATGGAGGAGGAGATGCAAAATCAAGTGTCGCGGGAAGATAAAGAACCAAAAGCCAATGATCCAACCCAGAAGTGAGTACCTTTATGTTTTCATAATGGTCTTTCATAATCCAAACTCACTTATATAATGGTACTTGGTTGAATGCATTGATCAAATAGATGGGCGTCCTAGGTGTAATCTTAGACGTGATGTAGCAACAGAGTTTGGACCCCACTGGAAATAATGGAAAACCGCCGTTTGTAGGAGGCCCCTTCCTACCTTTTATTTCCCTTAATGACTCCATGCATATGTATATGTTGAAAGATTTTAGTACTAGCATTCTCACGGTATGATTTTGCTTTCAAAGACCTCAAGAAAAGTTCTTATTTTTCCTTTTGAGTAATGGGGAAAGACACTTGGATTCTTCATAACGACCGTTTCGTACACAATAGCTATATTCTAAAATAGCTATTACTCAGACATATTTTCCCTTGGCCTCTTCTCCTTTTTCTTGAATTAAATAGAAAGGATCTTGGAACTCTAATTGTTATGGCTTGTCATTGTGGATAGTTAAGCATGAATACCCTAAGAATAATTGTTGAGCGATGACCTTTCTACTTGCATTTGTGAACCAATTTGTATTAATTCTCTTGTGAAGCAACTGTTGGTTAGGTCGACGCTCATGTAAGTGGTTAAACAATCCTCGTAATGAGGAAATTGTGCTTGATGAACCTTCTCTAAATTTGGGGTTTTCTTCTCTGTGATGAATAGGAGTTTCTGCTGCTGAAGTTGAGCAAGTTCCGAGTGATGAGAATTGCAAGAAATCCAAAAAGAAGAAAGGGAAGAACAAACTGACGAATGTGGAAGAAAGACCAATGTGAAATCTCTCTCCCGAATGGGGAAGAAAGATCAATGTGAAATCTCTCTCTCCATCCTTAGAGAAAGACGATGGGAAAGAAGTAACTGCTGTTTTTTTGTTATGTGTTTGCAAGACCAAAGTCACTGTTAAGTTAGAACTTCTTACTGGGCATCAGCTTATAATTGCGAGATGAATTCTGAGGAATTTGGACTACATATCCATCATTATTACTCTTATTTATGTTCTATGTAATGATTTGATGCATGGCTGGTGTTATTAGATACTGTAAGAACCACAGATCATGTAAATTTAGTCATACATTGGTACTACAATCGACCTCGTAGAGTTTGAGAAAACTTGTGAGATATCTAAATCAGTATGTATAGAAATATTTAATCAGTTACGCGCCATTGTTAATTTGTTGTATTCTTACAAGTTGAATGGTAAGAGTTGGAAATGAATATTAGATTATCTTTACCTAAGAGCACGTACAGAAGACTATAGTTTGTCCTTACATGCTTTAGATAATGTCTGTTATAGTGTCGACAATGGGAAAATGGACATCTTGGAAGCATGTCTCGCGGATGAACACATTTGACTGAATAGTGGGTATTCCGTAGATGTCCATTAAGAGGTTCGATCCATGATGCCCGCGCCACTCGAAGCCAAGCACGTGGGCTGCGTTCGCGATGAGTTGGCATTTAACGCAGACGGACTTAGCCTCTGAAGCTCAAGGTACTTTCTCGAGCCTTCTAGAAGCATCCAGAGTCTTGAAGATGTCTTTCTATGCTGGTAGATGAACTTACTCATGTCGGTTGGTTGGTAGAGGGCCTGTAAGGTAATTTATTATGATATCGGTTAATCACCAAGTTAGGATGTCATGTTCTGAACTCCTTCACGAAAAAGCCATTCATAAACGTAAAATGACTAGCTATAGATGTAATAAGATTGCCACAATTACCGATAGTTATCCATATTATAAGAAGAGAAAATATACCTTCGACGTAACGTAACCCGAGAGGAAGTAGTTTACCTTATAGTAAAAAACATACGGTTATTATTAGTAAACCAAGTGAACGGTAGTTGTTACGTATGTTATTTATCTTATTATTGGTAAATTGAATATAGAATCAAATCATAATAACATTCCTTAATGTGTCAGAAAAAATTCATTTATAAAGTACGTTTCCTTCATGTGAATATTGGTAAACGCAAAAACTATCGTAAAAATCATAAATTATCTTTTCGACTCGCAAGTTTTCTTCTATGGCCACAATTATAGTAATCAATTTTACTAGCAGAATGTGGATAGAAGCGCCTCAGACAGAGACAACCATGCTGAAAGTAAGGTTACCAATTTCAATCATTGAGCACCGCCACAACACAAGGACAAATCTTCCAAAATCATTGATATTGCATCCTATCACATCGAATGACATTCAATTTTTTGTTATGTAACAAGACCAAGCTCATGAGCCTATTATCCTAGATCGAAACAAATTCCCCAGTTGGGTCACAGTTCACTTGGATAGACCGGACTAATTATGCAATAGTGGCTATTTTTATGTTTTAAAAAAATTACTAGTAAAGATCTTTTAACTTCCAAGTACATATTGATTTTTGTTTTTCCCAAGTACGATATTTAATGCAAAGTTACGACCTTTTCTATCTATGGTAGGGTAGCACCCCATTTGAGGATCGAGATGTCGTGACAAACTATTGAAAACATGTTTCATACGCATTGAGTTGGATGTGGGAATCAAAACCTTATGGTCTGGAGAGGGTCTATTTTAGTTCTTAGGTTGCAAACTTTGGTTTATTCTGCAAGAAAAGACTGTCAAAATACATACTACACCATGAAACATGATAGGCATTTTCTATCTGTCTATAAGAAAATAGTATTTTCAAGGTTTATGGGTTTTTCATTCATTGCCACTTGGCAATACGTCTAGGGTGCAAGTACAAAATGGGGCCAATCAAAAACCATTTCCTCAATTATATTTTAAAAATTTGAATAAATTTATCAAATACTTACGAAAAAATTAAGTATCAAACAGAAAACTACTTTTTAAGTAAACCTAAATTTCAGCACTAACACATAAAAAAGTTCGCATGAAATTAATAAATTAATTTTATTAATATGAGCATTTTGTCATAATGTGAGCAATTAAATGTTAAAACAAAAAAATTCTAAAATTTATTTTTTGTTAAAACGGTATTACCTAAAAAAGCTGGCATAAGATGATTAAAAAAAAAGTTGCATTAAGCTCGGCACTATTATATCAAGCGATAAATTAACTTAAACCCAACCATACGGTTATATTATGTTATTCTGGAGATGTTTACCTCTATTTCTTTTGCTAATAATATTTGTATTTCTAAAAGAATAGTAGAATTTTGATTAGGTTCACGAACCTATTCACTCCATGTGATTGTACGTTTAAATAGTGTAGATAATTAATAGTTGAAGAAAAAGGTCCAAAAAGTGCATATGTACCCAACCATTTTCAAACAAATTAACAAATTAATCTCTGATATCATTCCACAAATAAAGAATGACAAGTATGGGTTAACCCGTCAGTGTTATGTGACATGTGAATGATAAGCACCATATGCATCTTCTGTGTCTATATCTAATTATCTATGAATGAATGAATAAAAACCTAAAGCTCAGCATGGTAGAAAAGCCAGACTACATACAGAAGCAAAATTTCATCATCTCCAACAGAGCTCGAGCTGGACTTGTTTAAGTATCAAGAAATTATCAACATAGTATTTGAGTCGAGTTTATGAACTTACCTTCCGTTTCTCTCAATCAGCTACTCTACACAAAATGCTCCACCAAATATGTGCCGTTCTATACCCAGTATTTTTTTGACAGAGCACAGTTAATCTTCATCATCAGAGTCCTGAACAACTCCATTATTCCTCATCCTCTTGACTGGGGGAAGAGAATTCCCTTTCTCACCATCAGAACCAGATCCATCCGCAGACAAACGAGAGCCCGACTCCAGAGACATCACATTTTCCTCTCCTCCATCTTCATCAGAAGCATCACATGATCTGTTTTCGTGTACTGCAGAACGAGAACAGCCAGGTTCGTGGTCAGGATTGTCTTCTTCCCCAACTATACTGGTGGCCTCTATAATTTTGAAATCCCGGGAAGTGCTGCGCTTAGCATGCCTCAGCAAGTTCACTTTAGTCACCTTGCTAAGTCGGATTAAATACTTTTCATAATCTTCTATATGAAAGATCAGCTCGGGGATGCAGCGATTTTCCCTTTTGATCTTTCCCACCATTCTCCTTCTATTTGTGTTCTCTTGCTGTCCCTGTATTTTAAGTCGTTACGTAAATCACTCGAACACAATGGAAAACATTCAAAAAGAAAAGAAAAAGGAAGCAAATGATTGCTGAAGCCTGAAAATGGAGAGGGAGGCAATACATAGAGTACTCACCTTCTGCATTTCTGCCACAAAATTATAGAGTTGAAAAGTGAGATGCTTGCAAGTTAATTCAACAAGTTTCTGAAATCTTGTGCTCGGCAGAATTTGCTTGGATCTTCTAGGGGCAATCTGAAGTTTTGTTATCTGAGCCAATTGCTTGTACAATCTTGTGACCATTCTGAGAAAATGATCTGCTTGAGGGTCTGCACACATTTATCATGCAAAGAAACAAAGTTAAATGGTAAACTTGGTACAACTTTCACCCCCCCCAAATTAATGAAGTGCAATTTTACCCTTCAAGGTCATCAAAGCAAATGATGATAGTACTCTCACTACAGCTTCAGACCTAGAGAACAGATTCTCCTCCAGTACCAATTTAACATCAAGGGCAAGTTCTCCTTCATTCATTTTATTCCTATTTTGAGAGGAGAAAGAGAGTTCCTTTAGTTTTCTAACGGCCCAATCAACATCACATATGACTGCTTCAACCGATTGCAGAATGCAAATGATTACTGCGGTGCTGGTGTATTTGTTGACAACAGGATATGATTCAGACATCTCCACAGGGTCATCGCTTGCTGCCCCTGTAACTTTGCACAACTCTATAGCCACATCTTGAGCAAAGATCAAATCATCAGGAGGCGAGCTTAGTTGGACAGCTAGTAATACCACACTCCGAGCAACCTTGGAATCTTTGATTCCATTGCTTTTGCAGATCTGTGTAGCCCAGGATCCACAAGAGTTTCTCAGTTGGTAGGGCAACTTGTTAGTCATCGTTAACATAATATCACAAAGGACCTGAAAAAACCATACTTGCATAGCTTAAGAAAACAGCACATGAAATCAGCAAAAGACCTATGAAAGAGAGAATTTTCTTTTTACCTCAGCCTCACGAAAGGATGAAATTGCAAGAAGCTCGGATAACAGAGGCTTCAGGATCTTCACAATGAATATCTCAATGTTTTTTATTTTTGGATCATTAATCACAGAGGTTACATTTTCACCATTGACAACATACTCAGTTGTGCAGGCTGACACCAAATCTTCAAGCAGCTGGGCAAAATGAGGGCCCTGCGAATAAATCATCAACATATCCTTAAGGCAGATAAGTGCTTGATGGAAATTCTCTCTTTGACCTTCAATCCTACTTTTGTTCTTTTCATTTGGAACATTCGATTGGACTGACTTAAGCAGAAGTATCAGCTTCAGCAATTGGGGTCCTAGAATCTTTATGTCACCATAGATAAAAGTCTTTAAGGGATCGTCCCTCACTAAAACAGGGCACGACCTTACATGACAAAGCAGAATATTCAACACAAAAGAGATGATGTTTGAGCAACTTGTGTTCTTGCTGAAGGATGATTGACCAAGACTTTGGGAGGCTGCACTAGCATTAGAAAATCCACCATTGTATAACCCAATTGCTGTTTGCAGTAATTGATTGATTGTTGAAGTTGCCAAGAGAGGTATCTGTTCTTGAGTCAAGGTGGTGCAGCAAGAATCAGTATGGTCTGGATTATCATTTGTAGTAGTTCGCACATTTGCCTTTCTTAGTCCATTGCTCTGCCTTGGTTTGCCTATGTGTTTCTCCACCAAGTAATGGAATTTAACGAAGTCAATTAGCTCCTTTTCAAGTTCTACCCTCTTAGCACCTGTTGCTTTCTCCAATTCAGTGGCTATGGTATTGAGCATCACCCCTATTATACCCAGTAAGATTATGGCGCAGCTTTTGGTTCTCTCTTTCTCATAAGACCCTGAGCCTGAGTCAGCTTTCTGACCAAGAATGACTGATCTGACAAGGAAATGATCACATAGTTATGAAAATGCAAAATTTCTCCATACGAAGACTCATGCAAGAGGTTTATGTGGAAATGGAAGGAGACAAAATATCTTACGTAGACTCCAGAAGAACAAGTAACCGCTTGTGGAGATTTCAAATCAGGGTCGTAGGATTAAAAAATTTCAGGAACTTTAACCATGAACTGAAATAAGGGTGTTACAAAGAATGGGGAAACATACCAAATAAAGCTGGAAGAAAGATAAATCTCTAGGGCTTAGGAAACCAAGAGAAATTGGAAGCATAATCCATGTAAATGAATGTGAGAAAAGACAGCTTACAATAGGTTTGAAGAACTATTAATGATGACTCAAGAAACCCAGAATCTCAGCCCTTAATCTAGTTTAAGATCTCTTAATCTCAGCAAATTGAGCGTCACTAAACAGTCACATGTCAGACACGACCTCTTAAACTCTAGAAGACAAATCAGATACTGAAATTAAACAAAGAAACAGAAAAGTCACATAAGACAAACCCATAAGAACTAACAATTGATTAACCTGATTAAAACTAAACTTACTCAATGTTCCTGCACCATTAAAAATAAACAAATTTGATCTTGACCAGGGTCTCAATTCGCTAGAAACTTTGTAGCATTCTGGCTCCTATTGATCACAAGATCACTACAAATGGACAGCCTCATGATCAGTACTGTAGTGCCACTAAGTTATTGAAATGCTAGAATCTCAAGTTCAGTACAATTGTACTGACATTAAGTAATTGAATTCCATTTTTGGTTAGCAATCTTCATTCACCAAGCTTCAAAATGTAGGAGCACTAGACCTGCTACAAGCCCTAAGTAAGCACCATAAGCTGTCGTTAACATCAGTATGAATGTGAAGGGCTACTCCCACTAGAAGCCCAAGGACAAGCGAATAAACAAAAATATCTCACACTTTGAGTAGAACAATCACCACAAAGGTTGATAATAGTATATCTGAGAATTTCAAATCATACACTTGACTTTGTTCCAAAATTAGAAAGCATTTAGGTCTCTGTTAAGAATATATGTCTCTTAAATGATACTCATTTTTGTAGATGCTGATTTAAGGGCGCAAGCTCCTTCATATCTGCTAAGTAGCTGAAGCCACTAAGCAGCAAACTGGAAAAAAAAGTTCCTGAAAGCATATTTACATAGTGAGGATCCACCCTCTCAGTCTCCAATCTCGCAAGTCCTTTCAACATTTTGATCCCAATTAGGATTCCAAATTTAAAAGTGAGGATAAACCACACTTCTACCCTTAACTGGGGACCAACATATAAAGCTTGCCTGTATATCAATGTGGAAAATTAAGTAGACCTTTAGCAACCCCAAAAACTATGACCACTAAATTTCATCAATGGCAACACTCTCATTCTACCAGCAGTAGGTCCATTAACAGAACGTCATCACATCCCACACACACTATTCGTATATCATAACCTTCATCACCTCAACCACTCCAAACTGCAAACGTCGTCGTAACTACACTACTGCGAGACTCCATCCTACTCTGACAACACTAACACCAACTGCACCATCACATTCTCCTCACTGCCACTTTTTCAACTCCACCCCAGAATCGAGCACATCCAACATTATCACCAACCATCACGATGTTGTCTGGATCCATTGCAATTTCCAATATTATCACTGCACTACTGCAATTGTCAGCTTGCTACCTTTAATACGCCATGAATACTGCCATCCCACAACCTCCATTACCAGTCTCTTCGTCTATCCAAAACCATCACAACATGTTAGGCGAAACAAAGATCCATCAAAGTGATCATTACCAGAACATCACCATGACCAACATCATTGCCTCAACCACTCCACCACACTGTTATCTAAACCATCCATTTGCCACCTCCAATCAAAGGTACCTAAGAATTTAAAGCTCCTCAAATCCTCCTAAGATGTGTATTGAAACTTTTACAAGATCTACCTTGCTTCATGCAAGCTCCAAACACCAAAACAATACGACAGTAAAGAGCTTACCAACCTTCCAATTTTTCAGCTCTTAAACGCTTCCGGATCTTCAGTAATGCTGTGGTGAATGAATCCCACGACAATCTTCTTCCAACCTGCAGTAACTTCATTAATTAACATCTCCATTGTTGACATTGCTGTCATACTCTTAGCAGGTCCATTCACCAGTAAAAATACCTCATCTTGTGAAAGAGAAAACCCAAAACATGTCCATGAAGTATCTGAAGAATTTTCAGATTGACCATGCGGTTGAAGGAGAAGAATCCATGATACACAAGATAGTAGACTATCCAGAGGCTCTTCAATGATAACTTTGCCATTCTCCAAGCCAACACAAGAGGTTAATTCAAGTTGACCATCAGCATCCTGCAAAAAGTGTTTAGTCATTGAGAGAGAGAGAGAGAGAGAGCACTGTTAGAGTAATTAAATATTAAATTGCGCCTTTATCTAATAGCTTAAGATTTTAGAATAATTGGTAGTAGTCCCATAAAATCTCACATGGTATCAGAGCTAAAGGTCCTAAGTTCAAATCTTTTCATGCTCTATTTGCCTAACCAATTAAATATATCCAAGCTTCATACTAGGCAAAAAAACTAGACTAAGCGTGAGGGAGAGTGTTAGAATAATTAAATATTAAATCACGCCTTCATCTAACAACTTAAGTTTTTAGAACAATCGATAGTGGTCCCACAAAATCTCACATGGTATCAAAACAGGAGGTCCTAAGTTCAAATGTTTCCAAGCCCCTATATGCCTCCCCAATGAAATATGTCCACGCTTAGTACTAGGCAAAAAGACCAGACTTAGCATAAGAAGGAGTGTTAGAATAATTAACTATTAAACGACAACTTCATCCAACAGCTTATGCTTTTAGAACAGTTGCCTATGGTCCCACAAAATCTCACAAGCACATTATGACAGATTAGCAAGAATTTGAATTAAAAAAGATGGGAGCTCAACAAGGATTAGGAACACTGCATGGTGAGGTTTAGTGCGTAAGAATTTACACTAAAATAGACGCATTCTATTGGAAAGGGAAATGATGTTCTTTGAAAGTTGAATAAAGCTTTTAAAGTCCAGCTACAGTCAGAAAGATTCCCATATCATTACATGATAGATTCTGAAAAATCATCCCTTTATAGAATAAAAGTGATGCGCGTCGTCAACGCAACAAAAATAAATCCTTATTCGATCTAACTATAAATGTAGCTAGGGTAAGTAAGGGTCGAATCCACAGGGAATCGTAATACAAAACGCTCTTAACGTTACTATCAGCGATCGTCTTGAGGTCAAGTGAAATTGAGTAAGAGATAAACCTAGAAAAATGGAAAATGAAAGCAATCAAAGTAACAATCAATGGTAAGAGATCTAGGACGCTCGACTTCCCCTCGTGACCTTGTATCTGATTCCGCCTTCCCTAATGCTATTGAATAAATCAACTTTGTTAACCTAGGATCCTAAAATCTCCTCATACCTCTCCCGAGGGTGTGAGAACGTATCGACTTGTATCAAATCGCTCACTCTATCCCTAGGCTCGCGACTAGTAGTGACCCATTATGAATCGATCCTAATTGATTACCTAAGGTGACCAGATATATGCCTCTGCCAACAGCATCTTAAACTATGTCATGAAGAGCACAGAACATTCATAAGCACCATAGTAACATCAAGGTTCAAGTAGGTACAGGTTCCAATTAGATAGGAACTCCACAAATTGTGCTATGCACCATTTGTTACCAAAACTAATAGGTGAAGTTTTACTAGCTATAGAATCAGTCCACCACAAAAGGCAAAATCAATCTTCGCAGAAAAGGCCTAATAACTAAGCTTGATGCCACTTCGGCAGTATAATTTGTTCACGGAAATATATTGCTAAGCCCCTAGAAAATTTCCTTAAGCAACTTTACAAATTCATGCAAACCAAGAACCTACTTCTAGGAAGGCAATACATCAGTGAATTTTAAACAGATTATGCAGGCTAAGGATTGAAAAGAATCATGAAACTCGACAAAGTAGGTCAATCAAACAGGTTTGACTCTGAGATTTTCAGCACCATACTCAAATCCCATAATTTAAGAAAACGTAATTCACATTCCAAGAAAAATTAGATACTGATACCTCTTTATAAAAACATAGAAAATGAGGCAAGAGAAGATCAAGGACCGGCCTAGCAATTGAGGGGTCCATTAGGACAAGCTTTACAAGTCCAGAGTACATGACTTTTTTCACTTTTGCCTGAGCACAGCAATCCAACTTTAGTTAAAGTGTAGTCAAAGGACAAATGGACCAGAAAATAAAATAAATAATTTTCGAAAAACCAAAGAAGATTATTTCAAAAGCCATCACCTGCTGATAAAGGCATCTCTGGAGCAAACCAATCAGCTCGTGGTAGAGAGCTCCACCCATACAACTGAACACCTCAGCTTGCTGGCTGCAACTGGCTTGGCTTGATGAATCTTGAAATGGAAGACTGTCATTAAATTGTTTATCTACCAAGATGAGATCAAAAATGGCATTTGTTGCTGCAAGAAGGATTGCATCTTCTCGTCTAAACATGGCTTTGCGAATGACTAAAATCATATAATCCTGCAACAGAGAAGCATATATTTTCAGCACTTATATTTCATTTTTGGAAAACAAGGCCTAGTTTATCAGAGAAAATTTATAAATTTGCATTGGGACCTAAACGCGGTTGTACATCAATGAGCTGCTCAATGTTTTGAAAATCTACGAATTGATGTGGAGAAAATAGTATGATCATCAACCATTGCTCAGGTCAGCCTAACAATGGTGTCAGTTCTTGAGGTCATTTTGATCTTGATCCATATTTATGACACATCTCTCCTTTCTCAGGAATGATCTTAAAAAAAATTTCATGAAAAATCTCTTGTGCTTTCTCAAGACAACAAAAGCACAATATTTTCCGAAGAGAAACATGGAAGTATCACATACCAGAATATCTCTACTGATTTTGATCAGTGGCAACAGTGAAGCAACAAGACAAGATGCAACCTTGCCATCCATATAAGTAAAATAATCTAGCAACTCCTTCAGCCGAGACACATGCTCCTTGATAGCGTACGGATAATTCCGAATCAGGTGACCAAGCAGTCTGAAAATGAAAATTTAATCACCATTCCGGAAGATTTAGAAATAGCTATCACTATTTTGTGGCTGTTACCTAACAATTGACATGCTCTGCTCAGGCTTCATGGAAAGGATCCGCACTTTGCTTTGCTCAATTATCTATTAAATAAAAGAATTGGTTTTAGTCAAACTACTATGAAAATATGTGGCGGCATGACGATCATTATAACGATACAGGAAATATTTAGTCACAAGCAAGTGCACCTGTACTCATTCAGCACATGTGATGCAAGACTATATCAAACAAATCAAGCATAACAACAATATATATAAGATCCCAAAACAAAAAAAAAAATTAACAGCAATTGCACTAGATGACAATTAAACATAATGAGACAGATTGTCCTCTTTTCTTGAACTATGAACAATTTGCTAAGCTTTGTGCAACCCAAAAAAAGGCTCAAGTAAATGTAAATCCATTGCTCTTGGATCTAACAAGCACCTAAAGAGTATAGCTCAGTGGCAATTAGTACCTAAACAACATCGGCAGATTACAGATGTTGGAGGGAACAAGGATATCAGTACCTCTGCTTCATGAAATTATGAGCACAACCTCAGGAAAATCTATGTATATTGCCATATGCCAATGCACAAGAGTAGGGAAACAACTCTCAAAAAGTACAGATATTACAACTTGACACAAGGGGAAGAACAAACAGTTGGGAAAGGAGAAGGGCCAGTTCCCTAATGTGCTCCACCATATTTTTGTTTTTTGGTTGAAATTATAGATAGAATTTAGGACTATGTAACAGAAATCATCTGCACCATCCCACAGAAGATTAAAGACTCAAAATATCTCCTGGTTGCACAATGGAGGATATTATTCATGAGTAAGTATTGTCTGCTAACACAAACTATAAATTAGGCAAGTCAATCTATGGTTTTTCTTGCATGCTGCACATAAAACCAATTGCCTCCATCAGACCAAACGAAATTCAAGGGCTGTAATGAAGACACAAATCAGCCTTTACTAAACAAGGTATACATAATACCTCTACGTCCACAATTATCTGCTTATTACAAAGCCTTCTTGCAGGGGAGACCTATCCACGTGAAGAAAGTTACAGATGCCTAAGCATTAAGCTACATTTACTGTGCATTGAATATTTAAAAAGGTAAGTTTTGCATGTGTAACCTTTTGTTGAGTACTGCCAACTTGATCAGAAATTTAAATAGTTAGATAAAGGTATCTTTTTTAATTTAAATACCATAACATTCCCGCACAGACTTAGATTGGGATTCTACCTAATACTAAAGCTAAAGACACTGTTTCACTACGGTGCCAGGATGTTACCTTAACCATGAGCCGCCGGCTCATTCTTTCTACAAGCAAGTGGTTCAGTCTTAGTAGGCTCCTCCATCTTCTTGGGAGCTTACCTGTGTCCTGCTCCATTTCACTCCCCAATGGGATTTCTTTTCACCCATCCCACATGGTACTACTTCACTGTTGATGACCCATGAGTATGTAGCCTTGCAATGTGGTTATGTTATGAAGGCAAGTGAGGGGCCTAGATAGATTTCAACACAGAACTTCTCTTACAATGATAGTGTATAAAATTTTGTGGAACCAATGCCAACTTAATCTAAAATCTTAAGCTATTAGATGAATGCTTATTTTAATATTCAAACGTCCAAACAACTAGTTTAATTTCTTTTGATGCATGAAATTACTATACTTTCCTCAGCTTGAAGATCATGAAAAGTGATGTTAGCATTAGGTTTGTCTTTGAATTTCCAGCCAAAAGAAGAAAACTAAATAAAATTTAAAAAAATGGTGAAAGGATGTAAGATGACTTAAATAATGTAGTTCATATGATTCAAGAATGCAGGTGTTCAACATTTGAAAAAGGAACTGTTTTCGAACTCTACAAGTTCAAGAAAAAGCCAAACGTTAAAAGTAAAAGTCATAACCTGATACTTGTATTGTATATTTTGTGGGACCACAACTAACTATTCTAAAAACTCAAGCTGTTAGAAGAAGACGTGAATTAATATTTAATATTTTATCACTCCCCCTCACACTTAGTCTAATCTTTTGTTTAGCTTTAAGCGTGGACATATTTAATTGGGGGAGGCAAATGAGGCCTAGAAATATTTGAACTCGGGTCCTTCTGCTCTGATATCATGTTAGATTTTGTCGGATCATAGCCAACTGTTTTAAAAGCTTAAACTATTAAATGAAAGTATGGTTTAATATTTAATATTTTATCATGCATGAGTCCTAAAGGCACTGGTTAAGCTACACATACATAGTTTTTTTGAGATGTTGAAGACCAGTAAAGTGCAATAGTTTCCCACAAGAGTCCACACCTAGCAACAAACTTGCTATCTATCTATTCAAAGCATATTCAATGCAATGTAAAAAGTTCCCTAAGGGCACTTACTAAAAGTCCTATATGTATACATAGATAGAGATATATGGAGAGGGAGAGAATTCGTTTGAGAAAGAGAGCCCTAGGTGCACATACTAAAAATCATGTACATATAGATAGATAGACATATGTGGGGACGGGGTGAGAGAGAGATGCATCAATAAATAAGAATTTGCATTTTATCACTAATTTAGCCCAATCATAGAGCCAAAGTTTCCAGCATGCTTTGCGACACTAGTTCACACGACGCAAATTCTATCCAAATCCCAAAGAGGTTCTCATCCAAACCCTGTTAGGGTGACAAACACAGCAAAACCATACAAGTCCATTTTAAGAACTTCCAGTAGAGTAACAATGAAAAAAATATAGGTATATAGGCACCTACAATATGCTTGGAGTAATGCTAGGACGCTAAGCCTGATTTACTAAATTGATAAACAAACTATTATGGAAAACTTTTATTGAATGTTGAGTGCTGGCCACTTGTTTAAAGGCCAGTAGGCAATCTGCCAAATCATGTAGCATATCAATTTATTATCCTAGTCTTAGTATACCCAGCACGGCACAGTGGTTTCTGATCCTTGATATTTTGCAATCTTTAAGGTTATCAATTTATATGATTAAACCAACCTCACTCCTGGCCATGTCATGAGCTTCAAATAAATTTTTCAGCATTTGTATAGCAAGCTCCTCAATACATGATGAACCATCAGAGTAGCAAAATTTCTTGTGATTTCCCAGTTGCACTGACTCTAGTAAAAGGAAAGCAAGTTGCAAAAAGCTTGGCACCATATGCTCTCCCCCATAGTTAGTCTCATTTACCTAATGACAGAGGTAAATTGTGTCATGTATCCATGAAAAAGTAATAAGCACCGTGGCCACTATAAACTGAGTTAACATATAACAAGAGGAGAAGAAATTACTGCTCTGATAACAGCCTTCTCCACTAATTTGAACCCTTCCAAAAATTCCTCTCCCATCTGATGCTGGAGCCATTTGCAATCTCTGAAAATGAATAGATTCGAAATTTAATAATGAGACAGGAATAGAACTTACTACACAGAAGATAACTACTGTTGCAGCATTCCAAGCAACCACATAGAGGGAACTAGATGGCCCTTGAATATCTTATCAAGAGAATTAGCGATTACCACTTTTCTGGGAGACACAAAAGGCAACTACAGTTGCCGCAATTGAAGAAAACAAATACGGTGGATGCACAATATACAGACGTCCCTCTGGCAGCTTCTAACAGTTTAGCTTCATAACTGTATTGGCAAGATTAAAATCCTATCTGTAATTTTACCTTGGAAACTAAAGAATAACAAAAAATAGGATACAAATTCTGGCCAGACTTCCAGTCATGTTTAGAGCCATTAATCTGATTTTAGATACATATATGTCGTTGTTGTCATTACTAGAAAGCAACTGCAGTTGTTGCGAGTGAAGAAGACAAATACGGTGGATGCACAAAATGTACAGACATCCCTCTAGCAGCCTCTAATGGTTTAACTTCATAATTAAATCAACAAGTTAACATCCTATCTCTAATTAACCATTGAAAACTAAAGAATAAAGAAAATTAGGATACAAAAACTAATTAGAATTTCCACTCATGCTATCAGCCATTAACCTCATTTTGGGTACTTATATATGTTGTCATTGCTAGACAATGCATTAAAGGACCAGAAAGAGTAGATGTCTCTAGCCTATGCTTTCATAACATGTAACCCTCTGCAACAGAATCTAGACAGCTAAGCTAGGCCTTACACTGCGAACTTGTAATCCCCATATGAAGTGAGAATTGCCTTTTTAAGGATCTCCAGAGCAGTCCCGCTGAACCTCTTGATTCTAGCAAGGGATAGCATGACAGCCACAGAAAAATGATTAAGAGCCTGACTATCAGATTTAATTAGCCCCATAACCTCTTTTCCAAGGGAAAAATCCTGCTTCACAGCAAAATTCATGTGAAGCAACACAGTCCCTTGAACTTGCCTAAATATCGGAGCCCCCTTCTTCGACCCCATTTCCGACCCAAAAAAAGTCACCAACCCTTCAACCACCTCCCTTTTGCAGAACCCTTTTGATGCCAAAACCAGCAAGTGATAGACCATTGAGGGCAGATCCTGCAAGTCCAAGTCCCCCATTCCTTCGAACACCTTCTCCAGAAACTCCCTCCCTCTCCCCTTATCCAGAAAGACAAACTCCCTGACTAATGAAACCAATTTCAACAACAACCCTTTAGACCAAACAGAGTCCACTACTCGATCAATCACAGAGTTGGCAAAATCACCCCCTCGCTCAACTTCATTTGAATTGCGAATGAGGTCAATGCACCTGGGCAAAAGATCGAGCAGCTGTGCATCGTCCAACGAAACCAATTTCGGAAAACTAGAGAGGATCGATTCCACCACGGATTGGACGTCGTTAATTTCTAAGACATTGAGGAGAGTACCGAAGAACTGGAGAGTCTTGAGCGAGTTCGCGTCGTGCGGGAATCGGCAAGAAACAAACAAGTCGATGTAGGAGAGGAGCAACGAGGAGAGGAGAGGAGAGAGACTAGGGCTTTGCGGGGAGAGGGAAATGAGGGAGAGGAGAGAGAGCGTGTACTCGGAGACGGCAAGCGAGGGATTCGGGGAGTCGGTGGCGCGTGATTTGAGGTGAGAAACGAGAGTCGAGTGGAAGCGCGGAGAAGAGAGTTGCGGAGGGAGAGGACAGGAAGAGGATGTTTGCTGGAGGCGATGGAGGTTTTGCGCGATGCGGATGATGTCGGTGTCCGTCAACGGCGGCGGTTCTCCGGCATCGGTGGCGGCGGCCGGGGCGGGGGCCATTGAAGCGGCAGCTGCTCCTTCTGTGTTGTTGTCTGTGCTAGGAATGGGAGGGCGGGAAGTGATCAGCCTGAGAGGATGTTCTAAGCGGGAAAGTGGGAACACATCTTGTAGAAATTTTTAAAAAGATTTTATGATGGTGATTTCCGACAGTCCTTCAATAAATTTTACACGCCAAAATTTAATTGCAAATTAGTAATTGTGCATAACATGAATAATTGGTACATCGAAAACCATAAATTTCTTTAATTGATTTGTAGGAGAATTCATTAATAAAATACAAATTTGGGGGGAAAGCTTCAATTTTCCCCCCTACATTTATGTAGGATTCGAAAAAGAAAAAATTCATGCAACCCATTTTTTTTCATTAAATGAAGAATGGCTCAATTCTCTTCAACGCAGTCTGATGTTCAAAAATCGGCACAATTACCCGGCACGTCCTCCTCGCATGATTTATTTCCCACGAAATAATGGCCAAATTAGTCATTAAAAAGTTCATAAACAGAAAGAGAGTGATGAAAAAATAGCTTGATAAATATTTTTCAAATCATAAAAAAAATTTAATTAATTTTTAAACAATTAAAACTTTCGTTAGATTGCTGCAATTTTGATGTATACAGTCATATGTATATTTGCTGGTGTAATTATTCAAGAGCCATTCCTGGTGGAGTTAAAGTAATTGTTGCGTGCTAAATAGAGGTGATAATGGAGCAGACTTGAGTCGTGTCGGGGACATAATGAAGCTGAAACTCATTGCAAAGACGGGTCGGGCCGAGCAAAGGGTAGTCGGGTTGATATTTTTCCGCGCAAGATCCTTTGTTCTTGGACCGCTTTTTCTTCCGACATCACATTATGTCTTGTCCTCAGCTACTCCTCCCCTCCCCTGTGATCTTTTTGTAACCATTTACCATTCTAATTTTGTGATTTTATTCTTTAATACAAAAAAATTAGAATCGTGTTTGGTAATAAAAAAACGATTTTAATTCTGATTCTATTCCCGAAAGCAGTTTTGGAATAAGAAAAAAAATAAAAAAAATGATTCTAAAAAAAGAATCATTTTTAAGAATCATAAAACAAAAATAAAGTACTACATCTCTTATTTTTCTCTTTCAGTCCTCTCGTCACTTTTTTCTCAATCTAAACAGAATAAGGTCTCATTTTCAAAAAAAAATATTATATAAAATAATAATATAATAAAAAATTGAAAAAATGAAAAATCCTACAAAATCAGAAAAATTTCAGAAAATTCCTAAAAATAGAAGAGGCTTAGATTAGGCTAATTGAACATTTTTTTCATAATTTGGACTTAGATTCCCTAGATCTCATAGATTTTATTCTTTCTTTAGGAAATTTATAAGTACTTTGAAATAAAATCGAAACCACATTCTATAAACCCTTAGGGCTTTATTCAAATTTTATAATGCAATTTCTCAATGTCATGATCCTTAATTGTGTACTTGTTTTATTGGTTGTGATTTGCTTAAGCTTATGTACTTTAGACTTAGTCTAGTTTTGGAAAATTTAGGAAAAAGATAAAAATAACCAACATGAATACTAAGCTCTCATTCTCAAGTTTTGGGTGAATTAAGATTGAGATTTAATTTTCTTTAACCAAAAATGCACACCAATGCAAGTTAGTGAGTGTATTTTTCCTTGTAAAAACAAGCGTGTCACTCATGTTGGTCGTCCGCTCGCTCAAAGAGTTGGATGAAAAATAAAAGACAAAAATGACTCGTGATAATTTTTTATATTTATTTTTACATTTTAATATGCAATATGTTATATAAGAGAATCAATATGAATTAATCTTTGATTCAAAATGTATAATGAAATTTCACAAAGTAACTACATTATTATTTGACTTAGATGACAAAGTTACTGGGAATAAAAATTATGTAAAGTTACCAAACACGTTTTTATTTCATGAATAGAAATTCTATGCAATTAACAAACGCGTGTCATATTTGTATATCTATGCTCGCATGTTCATGATTGCATGTCCACGTTCGCATGTATATATTCGCGTGTCTATATTTGGCTATTCGCATTTTGTTTATCTATGCACTCATTACCATCCATGCATTCCATTTAAAAAATGAAAATACAAAAAGAGAACATCTCACTAGAGGCTTAGGAGTAAACCAAGCCTGAGTTGCCAAAATTAGGATATTCATGGAATTAATGTACCGAAAGGGCATTAGTTTTAATTAACTAGTGTAACCAAGTCCCCGAACTCATAAATCTTTTGTTTGTAGAAGCAATTTAGTTTTCCCGTTAATTTACTTAGGTTTCTAATTGACCTACTAATAAATGATTAGTGGCGACTCCAAATTCTAAAATCATGTGATAAAAAAAAATCAAGTTACGATTTGGTAGGGCTTAGGAAAGTCGGTATTAGTTTAGTTAATCTAATTAACTTGATAATCCGTTAACCTGAAAATTTTTCACCGACTGAAATTTTTAGGTTACGACAGCTTGGTGACTCCACTGGGGACGTGTTTTTAATTATTTAAAAAAATCTAAGAACTTAGAGGACTTAGGTTAAAAAAAATTTCATGAAAACTCATTTGGTTTGACAATTGGTTGTATTCTAACCTTTAGGTATTAAATGGTTTTGCAGAATGGGTGTTATAAGGGGTGGAGTGCTTGACTAACCCTTTGTTTTGCGGGCTTGGTGTGTGGAAATTGTGATTTAATTTTTTAACTATTGAAGCGGTGTTTGCATTTAATTGTCGTGCATGATTAATTGCTTTAGCACTACATTACACACGTCCCGTGGCCGGACCTGGGCCACTAGTTTTAGGATGGTATTGTGATTTGGTTCTAGCGTTCGGCGTTAGATTACGTCGAAAGTTAGCCCAGATTCAATCCCAAACCTCTTTTCAAAAATGAGTTTTAAAAGTTAGGTCTCAGGCTTGGTAAGATTACCAAAGGGAGGATTATAATTTTTTACTCTAGTAGCCGAAGTGGAAAGGCCCGGCTAATCTTGATTACATTGTGAGATCACGGCTAATCCTGATTATGTGCGCGAGATTATTGCCTTGCCATAAGTCTTTCGCTTCAATTTGTGAGCCTTTAGGATAGATAGACTAAGATTTAAACTCACGATTCATGTGCATGTCAATGTGATTTGTATTTTTTTCACGGTGAAAGTAAGTTTTCTAATTTCTCTTGTATTTAAGTTTTCTAATTTATCTTGTATTTATTTTCGGTCGGCCCATGTTAGGTGTCGATCAAATTTTGAACTTAACATCGTGGTCATTTTTCAAAAGAAAATAAAAATCAAACTGATGTGCTATTTCTAAAAAATGAATGCGAAAAAAAATCCCTTAGGAGAATTTTTTTTACCAATGAAAGATTTTGTTACATTTTTCCTTAATGCTTCAATGGACACAAGATTTTCTTGAGAAATTTATCCTTGAAAATTCATTGTGATAAAAGAAGAAAAGTTATTCGGGAAATTTATTGAAAGTCAAACGACTTTACCACATTTTTTGAGTTATGAATTTGTAAGAAAATTCTTTTTAAGAAATTCACCCATATTCTCTTAAGAAAATTTTTTCTGATTTCTCCACAAAATAAAAAAAAATTGAATTAATGTAGAAATCATGGACCGACCCCTCTTGGATCACATACTCATTATTTCCTCTACTTTTTTAGGGAATCATAGGTACCTCAGGTGAGAGCAAAATTGGATTCAACAATATGCCAGAGATAATCATGAGAAATATGAAAGGATAGAAAATTCCCGATCCCCTAACCTTGGGGGCAAGCGAAGAGATTGATTCTCCCAAAGTCAGAAACGTGTCAATTAGTGGGCACATATAGGTTATATATATATATATATTAATGGGGCAGTGAATGTATTCGTCAGGCCTAGGGGCATGTTTAATGTATTGAGAGGGGTTCCTATATTTTTGTTGAAAAAGCATAGACTATTGTCGCGACCCTCCAGAGATTTTCCAGGATCCCGAGGGAGTTAATGGATTACTATGCTCATTTTGATGTCTAGGCTTAGCTTGGGCCCTCCCAGGCCCATATCAAATCGCGTTAGTGTTAACACCTGATTTTTAATCATTTTTTTCTATTGCTAAAGAAATAAAAAATCCATAAAAATTCATAAAATTGAAAAATCAACTTTGGGAACCTTAGCCAAGCCTAGGGAACGAATTTTGACCAAAAAATAATTTTTCATATTATATATATTTTAATTTTTTTAAAAAAAAATAAAAAAATATTTGAAAATTTTGGAAAAATAACATTTGAGGCCAAAAAATACACAAAGATAGTTAATATTTTTATTTTAAATCTATTTTCATATTGACCATCGCAAATTCAGAAAAATCCAATTCGAGTCACGTGTTCCTTCACGAGTATAATCTCGAATCGGGCCTAAAAAAATTTAATTTGAGTCAACTTATTTTTAACTTTCACTTTTTATGAGTTGTGACATTGTCTTCTAATATTTTAAATTTTCATCTTGGCCCAATTATACCCAGAATGACTTAATTTTGCAAAAGGGCTTTAATTAAATTATGCATTATTTTCAGCGACAAGAAATGAGCTTAAATTTGACATGTGGTAAATTTTGGTGTGTCAAAAATTGTGAGGAGATTTGGACTTAAAGAAATATATTTTTTTCAGGGACTGAATTGTAAATACTTAAAATTCAAGGACTAGAGTGCAAATACCTAACTCTTGAAGGATTATTTTACAAATAATAAAAAGAAGAGTTAGTGGATAAATTAGAATAGAGAAGGGAAGATGAAGAAGAGGAGATGAAGAAGAGAAGTTGGAGAAGAATGGATGGAGAAAATAAGATAAGAATAGAGAAGGGAAGATGGAGATGAAGAAGAGTTAGTAGAGAAATTAGAATGGAAGATAAGAATAGAGAAGGGAAGATGGAGATTAAGAAGAGTTAGTGGAGAAATTAGAATGGGAGATAAATATGGAGAAGGGAAGATGAAGATGAAGAAGAGTTAGTGGAGAGATTAGAATGTGAGATAGAGATGGAGAATGGAAGATGAAAATGAAGAAGAGTTAGTGGAGAAATTAGAATGGGAGATAGAGTTAGTGGAAAAATTAGAATGGGAGATAGATGAGTAGGTTATAAAAGGAGGAAGAAGTGAGCTTGAGAAAGGATTCTTGAGAGAGAAAATTTGAAGTGTTTGGGAGGATTTTTTTTGAGAGAAAATTTTGGATGTTTGAGAGAGTTTTGGGAGATTGAAGAAAAATTTGAGAGAAAGAAAATACCAAAAGAGAGAGAATTTTGAAGATGATGGGAGTTCAAAGCTAGGGATTATCATCACAAATTCCTTCATCGATCAATATAAATCAAGAGTTCATCCTCGTCAACGAGCAAGCAAATTCGAGCTAAGTGTTTTTATTTATTCATTTGTTTATGGTTTTACTTGCAAATTAGCACAAATTGTATACACTTTCTCCATCTCCTTTTTCTTCCATATTTTATGTCAGGAGAAGGATATCTCTACGTCAACAGCAAAAATCTCGTCGAGATGCAAAAATCGGCCCAGACAAGCTCCTAAGCTGTCCACCGATTTCTCAACTGATCTGTGACTAAAAGTCCCTCTTAATTCAAAAGAAACTCTCTATATTGGGAACATAGAGAGCGAAAATCAATTATAGAAATCCCTCCCAAAAAAATGGGAGATAAGTACTCTTTCTACTCTTCTGGTTTTAGATGCAGATTAGCACATATTTTGTATACTAACACTTCACTCTATTTTATGTCAAGAAGCCGCAGCTTTATATCAATGGTCAACCCTATAGAAGCACAAAATCGACTTGGAGGAGTCCTCAAACGCGCACAAATTTCAAATTGTTGAATCAATTCGTTGTATTTTATTTTAAAGAATTCATACCCCAGAATGGAGAGGACAAAGTCCATCCGCAATTTAAATACCTGCACCATAAATCCCAAAGGGAAGAGCCAAGCCAATGCTTAGCCTCCCATTGGAGGTTTTTACTTACAGTAGTTAAATACCTGCAACTTAAATACCTGTACCTTAAATCCCAAAGGGAAGAGCCAAGCCAATGCTTAGCCTCCCATTGGAGGTTTTTACTTACAGTAGTTAAATACCTGCAACTTAAATATCTGTACCTTAAATCCCAAAGGGAAGAGCCAAGCCAATGCTTAGCCTCCCATTGGAGGTTTTTACTTACAGTAGTTAAATACATGCAACTTAAATACATGTACCTTAAATCCCAAAGGGAAGAGCCAAGCCAATGCTTAGCCTCCCATTGGAGGTTTTTACTTACAGTAGTTAAATACCTGCAACTTAAATACCTGTACCTTAAATCCCAAAGGGAAGAGCCAAGCCAATGCTTAGCCTCCCATTGGAGGTTTTTATTTACAGTAGTTTAAATACTTGCAACTTAAATACATGTACCTTAAATCCCAAAAGGAAGAGCCAAGCCAATGCTAGGCCTCCCATTGGAGGTGTTTATTCACTGTCATGTACTTCCTATAATTTAATTTTTGAATCATCAAACTCAAAAGATGAGTAGGTCGTAATACCGCACAGAAGTCGTTAACACACTCCCTCTTTCGGCTTCAGGGAATCTTTAACACTTAAAAAAATATAACAAATAAAAATATATACCATCAATGCATCCTATTTAAAAAGTGAAAACACAAAAGAGAATACCCTACTAGAGCCTTAGGAATGAACCAAGCCTGAGTTGCCGAATTAGGATATCCATGAAATTAAGGTACCGAAAGGGCATTAGTTTTAATTAACTAGTGTAACCAAGTCCCCGAGCTCATAATCTCTGGTTCGCAGGAATAAATTAGTTCTCCCGCTAATTTATTTAGGTTTCTAATCGACCTACCAAGAACGATTAGTGGCGACTCCAAATTTCAAAATCATTTAAACAAAAACCAAAGTTGCGATTCGGTAGGGCTTGGGAGGGTCCGCGTTAGGTTAGTCAAATCTAATTAACCTAATAATCCGTTAACCCCTTTAAAATTTAAAAATATTTTTAGAGGGTCGCGACAGCTTGGCGACTCCACTGGGGACGGGATTTTTAAATTTTCGAAAAAAGATACCAATTGGAATACTTGAATTTTTTCAAAATTTTAAAAGTCTTAGTGGGTTTAGGCCAATGAAAATTTCATGGATATCTCGCTTCTGGCGATCTTGTTTGGGACTCATTCTATAGGTGTTATATGTTTTTGCAGGATGGGAGTTATAAGGGGCGGAGTGTTTGGCTAACCCCTTTGTTTTGCAGGCTTGGTGTTGGGTTTATTTGTTTAATTTCGCACATTTTTAGAAGCGCTGTTTTGATATCAATTGTTGTGCATGTCTTGCATACTCTGAGGATCACGACACCTGCACACACAAGCGTCTAAACCCAAGTCGCAAAATTCTTCCTAGAAAACCATAGATAGGGATCGAATATGCAAAGCTCTTGCGTCGATTGCGCTCGGGTTGACCATATTTTATCCCGCTCATTATCTGAATTGACAATTCTTCCCATTGTGATTTGATTGCGCAGAGGGTAAGGTTGTCAATTCAGATAGTGGGGGCCTTTTAGGTCCATACCCTGTCTCTCCTTCTTTTATTTTCTAGAGTCCACTCCTCACTTGAGTCATGCGCATGACTATGTGATTTGCATTTCTCCAAGGTAAAAGTAAGTTCTCTAATTTTATCTTGTATTTATTTTCGGTCGGTCCATGCTAGGTGATAGTCAGTTTTTGAGCTTGATATTACGACCATTCTTTTAAAAGAAAATAAAAATTAAATTTGTCTCTCATTTCTTTAAAAAAATTTTTTGAAAAAATGATGTGAAAAAATCCCTTCATGGGAATTTTATTAACCAATAAGAGATTTTTGTCATGTTTTTATTGCTTCAATAAAAATGAAATTTTCCTGAAAAAATTTTTCCTCTGAAAATTTATTTCAATAAAAAGAAAAATTACTTCAAAAAAAACTCTAGTAGACATCAAGTGATTTTATCACAATTTTCAAATTATAAAAACTTGCAAGAAAATTCTTCTCGAGAAATTCGCCTATGTTTTTCTAAGAAAATTTTCTCTAAATAAAATTAGACTAATGTCTCGGGGGAATTGTATTGACCAATAAGAGATTCTTGTCATGTTTTTCTTGCTTCAATAAAAATGAAATTTTCCTGACAAATTTTCCTCTGAAAATTTATTTCGATAAAAAGAAAAAATCCTTAAAAAAAAAACTTTGGTAAACATCAAGTGATTTTATCACATTCTTTCAAATTATAAAAACTTGCAACAAAAATTCTTTTCGAGAAATTCGCTCATGTTTTTCTAAGAAAATTTTCTTAGACTAATGTCTCGGGGGAATTTTGTTAACTAATAAAGGATTTCTGTCATGTCTTTCCTGCTTCAATAAAAATAAAATTTTCCTGACAAATTTACCTCTGAAAATTTATTTTGATAAAAAGGAAATTCCTTCAAAAATTTTAGTAAACGTCAAGAGATTTTGTCACATTCCTTTAAAAAATAATAATAAAAAGAGTAATAAATCTGCAAAAAAAATTCTGTATCAGAAATTAACCCATTTCTTCCTAGGGAATTTTTTTTTCTCTGATTTCTCTATAAAATAGAAAAAATCAAATTGGACTAATATAGGAGTCATGGACCGACATTCCTTGTGTCGCATACTAATTATATCATTTTCTTTTGCAGGGAGATCCTAGATACCCCAGACGGGTGTAAAAATTAAGTTCAAAATATATCAAGAATCATCTTCAGAAATACCAAAAGACGAAAAACACCGAGGCTTCAACCGTTAATTCCGGGGGGCAAACGAACACTGTCCATCTTTGACAGACAGAGTTATGTCAATCCGTAAACTTGTATGGGCAGTGTATTCTGATATGACGGTGGATTTATACTGATTAAACACGGGGGCATATTTAATGTATTGCAGAGGATCCCGCGTCTTTTGAAAGACAATATGGAACCCATGAAACAAATACCTTTACCAGAGACCGATCTTAAAATTTCCTCTTATCCGAAACATGCGGAGGACTTTAGAGGACCGAGGTTCTATTAATGAACGTGGCCCACAGGAATTTCTCCCGACGCTACAGGCGACCGACACGAGCAAGTGGACGCCGAAAGAAATAAAATATGGATAAAAGTGGGCACACAACAGGTGGCCGGATTTATTACCAGCGCACTGATCGAGTTGTCATAGCGTTATTGTTTGTGATCTCAAGATGGATAGTGGGGGCCACCGCCGAACCCTTTATCAATGTTCTCGATATCATCGTCTGGAGCAATTAAACAAGAACATCAAGAAGAACATTAAGCCTCGACATCTTCGGTACCTCAAATCGTTCTGTTATGCTATGCGGAAGAAACGATAGCAGGAAAATTAAAAAAAAACAAAACAAAACACGTGAAGCTTTTCTTTCATTCCATTTATCAAAGAGTATTACAACAACTCACTGGGGAGGAAAGGTAAAGCCAAACTGGGCCCTGATGACCATTACGAAAGAGCTCAACTGACTCTCCAAACAGTTGATGCTCTGGATGCACCGGGCGCTCTCGGGATCAAGCTCCGCGAGCCTAAAGAAGAGGCGATCGCACTTCTCTTTAACCTGGGCCATAGTGGCCTCGTAATGCTCAACGGCAAACTCCAGGTCCGGAACCGCTGCCCTCTCGAAAGCAATGTCTGCCGTAATATCATCAAGTCTCTCCTGCAGCCAACCACATTTACACCTCATCACAATATTGCCTGGCTCCTGTTCGGCGTAAGTTCGGACCAAGGCCAGACGGTCCACCAACTTTCCCCTCTCACGAACCAGCCACGAAAGCTGATCGTTGGCAAACTTGAGGGCCTTTTTGTGATTATCAGCCACAAACGTAACTGTTGCCAGACGCTCGTGCCGGTCTCGGTAACGGGCTTTCACGACGGCGGTCACAAGGACCGTCTCATAAGCACGGTTATAGGTAGCCAGAAAATTGATGAAGAGGGTCGAGAAGTTCCGGTACTCCTTCCCTAGTTGGGTACCCTCAACAGAAGCAGCGTCCACGGTCCTAAATAAACCGAGGATTTCAGCCTCAACGGTAGAGTTTTTGGCTATATGAGCGTAACCTCTACCAAGAAGATTGTAGAGTCTCTCCCACCCAGCTAGGACTTCGGCGGATAAGGTATGGTTAGGAGAATTAGCCATTTTTGAAAGCAGAATACGAAAGAAAGGGGGAGAGAGGTGAGGCAGATGAGCGGAATGCGAAGATGGTAATCTGCTTTGAAGTAAATATTGATTTCATAGTGACGGTATCAACCAGTCAAGATTTCTCTTATCTACCATTCTCTATTGGCACCACCCTCGTTGGCTCGAATTCCCATCAGATGGCGACTGCGAGCTAAGCGAGTCCGAAATCTCCGCAGAAAGTTTGACGAGACACCGCCACTTTGAAAAAGAAGACGGAAAGATGAGCTGAGTGGAAGACACGGCAAACGTTAGCGAAAAGGAGATACGATTTGTCTTCATTGGAGGACCCGCCAGTAAATCGACGGTGGAGATCTTGATAGGGGCCCTCTATCACGAAAAGAAAAAAGAAGACAAACTGAGCGAGAAACAAGGATTTCCCCTTTGATCAAAAGCTGAATATCAGATTTTCTCCCTCGGAAAATCTAATAGCGCTGCCCGTGAAGAGGGAAGTCGTTGCTATTGCCAGAGAGAGAACTTGTCCCCATTTGATAGTCAGAGTTCATTCGCAAGAACTCGCGGGAGAAAGATAGAGAGGAAGGAGTTCTCGTGGGAGAGGAATTCAAAACCTTCACCATCAAAGCATCGGCTTTCAAAGCCTGTTATGAGAAGGCATCAACGATCTCGTGATCCCTCAAGTCCGAGAAGACATCCCGAGGCGGTCTCGAATCGGCAGTCCTAGATCCAGAAATATGTCGAGTGTTAGGGGAACGGGCGCATGTTCAACCCTGGTCAAAGCTGATGAAGTTCCTTACCCTGAGGGTCTACTGGTCATGGCCATTGACGGTAATCCAGTCTCTCTGTCAATCCTTGTTACCGTATTAAGAAAATGCCGGTATAAGGTTGTAGCTCAAGCAAAGGCGACAGAGGCCTTAGAGATATTAAGGAGGAGTAGTGACCCGTTTGATATCGTCCTCACCGCCATGGTAGGGATTGACATGGATGTTTTCACTCTCTTGGAAGTCATCAATTCTAAATTAAACATGCCAGTCCTCGTAATATCGGCAAGCGATGATCAGCAAGCCCTAATGAAGGCTGTCTTAAATGGGGCCCAAGATGTCGTAACGAAACCAGTTAGAGTTCAGATGCTTCAAAACATATGGCAGCACGTGGTAAGGAAGCAATTGCACGACCATGAGAACAAGCATCAAGCCTTCGATTTTGTTCCAAGCAACTGGAGAAAGAAGATGAGTTGGTCTCCCGAGCTGCATCGTATGTTTGTTAATGCAGTTCAGCAGCTAGGAATAGATTCGGCACGGCCGCAACATATACTGGAAATTATGAAGGTAGAGGGACTCACTAAAGCAAATGTTTCGAGTCATCTTCAGAAGTACAGAAAAAGGGTGAGAGAACACAATGCAGCTCAGAATCAAGAAAACCAAGGCGGGACTGATCCAAGCCTGAACGTCGAGTCTCCTCGCCACCATAAGTTCCCCAGGTTAGCATGGGGCGAGCCACTTCCCATCATCAACCAAGCTAGTAGCCATGCCATCAATCCCCCAGGCGTTAATCAAAGTATCCCCCAGAATCACCCTAATGCTCTTCAAGAGTATAGACTGCAGGAGCAGTGTATTCAGATTCCTTGGTTTGAGCACCAACCTGTGGCTAGAATTCATCCCATGATCAGCGCGCCTGCGCAGCCAAAGAATCAAACAAGAAATTATCCTGAGCACTTCCACTTCTCTAATCCTCGAATGGAAGGAGTTCTTGGCAGCAGGACAGTTGGTGATCCCCACACTTTCTCGAGTAATGATGAAGGCTCCAGCACGAGAAGTCAAATTGCTCATGGCGATGACAGAATGAGAAATCTACCGCCAGCATTTGCCAACAACAATGCCCAATTCGAGTATCAGTTGCTGGAAGGTTCAAGAGATTACCCAGATGATGAGCTTACTGCCCTGGTCAACCAGTTTAGGGTTGACAGACGTCCCAAGCCGCGATCAGGAGCTAGTGAGTAAGGACTCTCAAACATCGGTCATCCACACCCGAACCGACACGAGACTAGCTGATTATCAAAGAGCCACAGGAGAGGCAGAACTGACCTTGAATAAGTGCACCTTTCATTTCATGCTTAATTCCCCTGCGTATGATATTTCCAGCTTTCTAGGTGACTAGATTTAATTCAGGGGCAAGGGGGTAATTTGTTTTTTTATCTCGTCGAATGCGTGAATCCCTTTTTTATGCTAGATTTAGGGCGGATCAATTTGTGGCAACGTCGCTTACTGCCATAATGAGAAATGTTGAATGGCCTCACGTAGGGAAATTTCAAGTGAAAAGCCCAGGCAAGCTCGAAGACGGGTAACTGTGTGTCGTTCCAATTTACCCTTAATCGTTGCAAAATGCTAAATTGGATTTGTTCCATTCTCACCCAGGGGATTGCAAAGTGCCTCAAGAGTGTCGCAAAATGAAATGACCCAATGGAATGCGATAGGACTCATTCGCCTTCAAGGTAACCTTCAAATTAAAGGAGCCCTCCGGTCCACGGACCCGATGGCATGGAAAATAATGATGGTCCAAGGCAACCCGAAAGAAAACAAGGCCCAACTAAGCAAAGCACATATGTGGCAAGCTCAAAGTGAAAGGCAACTCGGGACATACAATTCAATCCAATCCAAATGAAGGAACTTCCTCAATTCAAATTCAATGGAAGTATACACAAGGGTAAAACAGTATCGTTCCAATTTTTCTAGAATATGAAGAACATATACTGCCGCATTCTCTTTCATTTTTGCAGGGGAAGTCTCTACTGGCCAGATTTTCCTGTCTACCATTCCCTATCAGTATCACCTCCGCTACTCGTCTCCAATCTCGAGCCAAGTAAATCCGACGTCTCTACGGAAAAGTTGGACGGGACGCCACTACTTTGAAAAAGAAAGGATAAAAAATAAGCTGAGTGGGAGACAAAGACATTTTCGGTAGAAAAGAGATACGACTCGTCTTTATTGAATAACTCGCCAGCAAATTGACGATGGAGACAGCAACAAGGGGCCCCCTTCCACGGAAAGATGGAAGGAGACGAGCTGGGCGAGAGATACGATGAAAAGAAAATCGAGAAAGCCAGAACACTCGAGAGAGGCAATACAGTTGGAAAACCCACGTCTAATTTTAAAGGAGGCATCTTCTTGATAATTCTCATTCGTGCTCGAAAGAGAGACTCTTAAAGCATACGCAATCTCCAAGAAAAATCCAGAGAGTGAAAATACAAGAAGAGATATCAAACTTTGAGAAATCGTTAACCAAATCAAAGATGTCTCAACCCAACACACTTGAAAGTTATCGTTACTTGCTGAATATGGGAGAGGAAGAGTTCGAAGCCATGTTTGGGATCGAGCCTATGGAGTCCGGCCCTTCCACCGACGACGTCCAAGAGCCCGATAAGGATAAGGACAACAACGGTAAAGGTCAAAAGAAGCGTTACCGTCGCCATACTGAGGA
Source organism: Psidium guajava (assembly GCA_016432845.1). NCBI lineage: Eukaryota > Viridiplantae > Streptophyta > Magnoliopsida > Myrtales > Myrtaceae > Psidium > Psidium guajava. The sequence goes on from CM028228.1 coordinate 28,986,348, forward strand.
GCAAGTACGAAAGCTTGAAGATTTCTTCAGAACGTGCCCTATGCCAAGCGGCAAACAGAAAATGGAACTGAGTCAAGAGCTAGGACTTGAACCTTCACAAATCAAGTTCTGGTTTCAAAATAGACGAACCCGAATGAAGACTCGTCATGAGCACAACGAAGCCGAATTTCTAAGAGTTGAAAATGAAAACCTCCGAGCGGAGAACAAGATATATAAAGAGGCTTTTGCCTCCGCCACCTACCCCAACTGCAATACTCTCCTCACCCTCGATGAAATACATTTTCTGAGGATCGAAAATGCACGTTTAAGAGGTGAGTTAGATCAGTTCATAGCAGGATCAAGTTCTGTTGGAGCAAGACACAAAAAGACCGAGACTATGGGACCAGCATGGATGCCTTCTGAGGAGGAGGTGAGGTATCATCACCAGGCAAGTGGCATTGGCGACGAACTCGCCGCCATGATCAGGCAATTTGATGCTGATGAAGCACCAGGGCTTTAATGTGCATACGGATCCTGTATTTCAAAACTAGTGATCACGGGACCTGCAACACAGCGGACGCGTACCTGATCCGAAACAACGCTAGCTGATCACTCAAGAACCTGCAAAGGGAAGAAGATCAAACCTGGACGAATACGTCTACTTAGTTTCATCGCACGTTCTCACCTTTTATCGATGTCCAAAATCAATGCACAAGCTAGAAGTAATCATTTCCCTTTCCCCCTTATTAAATGCTCGGAGCCGTTACCGCACCAAACTCGAAAAAATTAATATCGAGAAGAAATCCGCGTAAATCCGAAGGGTAAACCCGTATCGTTTCAAGTTACCCTCGAACTACCCATGTTTTAAAATTAAACCCCTCATATTTTCAGGAATTTGCAAAAAGACCTAAAAACGAAATTCCTTGGTTGGACTAAATTGGGGCAAATCAACTCGTGGACATTACCACGGAATGAACAGCTTCAGACAAAGGAAAGTGCGAACGAGAGACCCGAACAAATCTCAGACATAGGTAATTCTGTATCGTTCTAATTTGTTCATAATCATCACAAGTCCTGAATTGTTTTATTCCATTCTTAACAGGGATTGCAAATTATCTCGAGAAATACCGTAACATGACCCAAGGTGATACAACAGGGCTGTTTTATCCCCAAAGATTAACCTTTGAAAGGATAGCCCCATGGACACCTACGGTCCAATGGACCGAATGGTATGGGGGATGACAGTAGGTCCGAAATATCCCGAGTTCGATCCCCGAGGGTGGGGAATGTTGTATGTATTATAAATAAATGAAACAACTTTTTGTGCATTTTTTTTAACAAACAGGAATACTTGACGACCTTACCAAAAAACAGGAATACTCGACGAGTAATATCAAATTCAGTATTTTACTATAGTCTTGCGATAATGGTGAGGTGCCTAACAAAAGTTGAGGAAAATTCAATCCAGCAAAATTGGTAAGAGACTCGTGCAAGGCATTCAAGACGAAAGGTAAATCAGTATCGTTTCCAATTTACCCCTTTTAATACTGGTTGACATGTCTCCTTTTCTTTCTACAGGAAATATTTACACTAACATTTAACATGTTGAAGGAGACAAATCCAAAAGAAAATTATGATCATCTGACAAGATCTATTTTGGTGAAAAATGGGGCAAATTAATCACAAGTTCTGAAGCAAAAAAAGCAAATACGTCTTCCTTATCTCGTTTGATTTCAAGAATAATTTCTCTGCTTTTTGCAGGGGCATTCAACCACTAAACCACGGCGGTCGCTGTTATTAAGCAAACCGAAATGCTCCATCACCCATATGCTTCATCGCACAGGGGCAAAGTTGAGATGAACCGCCCATCGACATAAGGAGTAGGCTTCCCAATTTGTTCGGTCCGCCCACATACCAGGGGCAATTCAAATCCGCCCATATTTGCACATTATATAAACACACATTATGCTAAAAAATTGTCACATCTGCATTGTGTTTACACATTTCACGAATTATGTATGATTATTCCGCATGTTTAATTTACCAACTCCAACTTAGAGCATAAACTGCATAGGAGACATCAAATGTGCAAAATGGGGCATAACAGGATGAGGAAAGTTAAACCATTTCTACACACGGGTCTAACATTTTAATCTACAGATAAACAGCCTTTCTCTAGAGTGAGAGAAAGCCCCTTCGGACTAAAGTCCCCCATTCAGATTACATTCGAGGCGTTCATACTATGAGAACCTCCTTAAACAGAATTGGTAATGCAAGCTTAACAGAATAGTTTTGCATGATCCATATTTGGATTGATTGCATCATGAGTTATCACACAGACTACTTCTAATCATTGCCGACTTGGTTGAATAGTTTTACATGAACCGATCAACTCATTGATGAAAATGCTTGCACATGTTACCTCTGATACTGCCTAACAGGCAACACATTCCCAATGTTCAAACTACCTTCCAAAGTCTTGAAATTCATTCAGCGATTATTGAATGAACAAGCCTGGTTGTCGAGAAGCCACCAAGCATTTCTTCCAAATTCTTAGGTAAGTATATCTTCAACCTGAACCTTTCAAGAGAATGAATTCTGACGGTTGTTGGGGTACTCGAATCCATTGCGGTACATACAGGTATCCACCTTCTTCAATAAAGCATGATTTGTCTCAAGGACAGAAATGTTCGAGACCTTTTGATCTCTGCCTCTTTGGTTTATTCCTAAAGCGACAGGATAATATAATTTGGGTTTGAGCTTCTGCAGGATTCCTGATCTTTCCAGATTCCAGAATGGCACCCTTTGAGGTACACCAAGTCCTTCTTACAGGCAAAATAAGTCCTTCTTACAGGCAAACCAAGTCCTTCTTACAGGCAAATCAAGTCCTTCTTATAGGCACAAAGTCCTTCTTACAGGCAAATCAAGTCCTTCTTACAGGCAAAATAAGTCCTTCTTACAGGCACAAAGTCCTTCTTACAGGCACAAAGTCCTTCTTACAGGCAAATCAAGTCCTTCTTACAGGCAAAACAAGTCCTTCTTACAGGCAAAACAAGTCCTTCTTACAGGCACAAAGTCCTTCTTACAGGCAAATCAAGTGCTTCTTACAGGCAAAACAAGTCTTTCTTACAGGCAAATCAAGTCCTTCTTACAGGCATAAAGTCCTTCTTATAGGCAAACCAAGTTCTTCTTACAGGCACCAAGTCCTTCTTACAGGCAAACCAAGTCCTTCTTACAGGCACAAAGTGCTTCTTACAGGCAAATCAAGTCCTTCTTACAGGCAAATCAAGTCCTTCTTACAGGCAAAACAAGTCCTTCTTACAGGCAAATCAAGTCCTTCTTACAGGCATAAAGTCCTTCTTATAGGCAAACTAAGTTCTTCTTACAGGCACCAAGTCCTTCTTACAGGCATAAAGTCCTTCTTACAGGCAAACCAAGTCCTTCTTACAGGCAAACCAAGTCCTTCTTATAGGCACCAAGTCCTTCTTATAGGCAAACTAAGTCCTTCTTACAGGCAAACCAAGTCCTTCTTACAGGCACAAAGTCCTTCTTACAGGCAAATCAAGTCCTTCTTACAGGCACAAAGTCCTTCTTACAGGCAAATCAAGTCATTCTTACAAGCACAAAGTCCTTCTTACAGGCATAAAGTCCTTCTTATAGGCAAATCAAGTCCTTCTTACAGGCATAAAGTCCTTCTTACAGGCAAACAAAGTCCTTCTTACAGGCAAATCAAGTCCTTCTTACAGGCAAAGTAAGTCCTTCTTACAGGCAAAACAAAGTCCTTCTTACAGGCAAACAAAGTCCTTCTTACAGGCAAAGCAAGTCCTTCTTACAGGCACAAAGTTCTTCTTACAGGCAAAGCACCAAGTCCTTTTTACTGGCACCAAGTCCTTTCTACAGGCACCAAGTCCTTCTTACAGGTATCTCCACGTGGTGACCTACCATACGGGTCAAATCTCAATCAAAATTTAATCAGTAGAATCCTTTTATTAGGAATCTACCATGGTACGACCCACCATACGGGTCAAATGGTATGACCCACCATACGGGTCAAATTTTAATTCAATTTTTAATCAGTAGAATCCTTTTATTAGGAATCTACCATGGGTTGATCCACCATACGGGTTCAAGTTCAACCACCCTAAAGTTTTTTTTATATAACGAATCCTTAGGTTCTCATTTCATTTTCAGTGGAACAATCATGTCACGACTCTTTTTATTTACTTGTATTGAGTCGATAAGAATCCAGGTGTCATCTCGTCTTTGAAATGAACCTCTACCGACCTTCCTTTCAAAGAGGGGCAGTTGTTAACACCTGATTTTTAATCATTTTTTTCTATTGCTAAAGAAATAAAAAATCCATAAAAATTCATAAAATTGAAAAATCAACTTTGGGAACCTTAGCCAAGCCTAGGGAACGAATTTTGACCAAAAAATAATTTTTCATATTATATATATTTTAATTTTTTAAAAAAAAAATAAAAAAATATTTGAAAATTTTGGAAAAATAACATTTGAGGCCAAAAAATACACAAAGATAGTTAATATTTTTATTTTAAATCTATTTTCATATTGACTATCGCAAATTCAGAAAAATCCAATTCGAGTCACGTGTTCCTTCACGAGTATAATCTCGAATCAGGCCTAAAAAAATTTAATTTGAGTCAACTTATTTTTAACTTTCACTTTTTATGAGTTGTGACATTGTCTTCTAATATTTTAAATTTTCATCTTGGCCCAATTATACCCAGAATGACTTAATTTTGCAAAAGGGCTTTAATTAAATTATGCATTATTTTCAGCGACAAGAAATGAGCTTAAATTTGACATGTGGTAAATTTTGGTGTGTCAAAAATTGTGAGGAGATTTGGACTTAAAGAAATATATTTTTTTCAGGGACTGAATTGTAAATACTTAAAATTCAAGGACTAGAGTGCAAATACCTAACTCTTGAAGGATTATTTTACAAATAATAAAAAGAAGAGTTAGTGGATAAATTAGAATAGAGAAGGGAAGATGAAGAAGAGGAGATGAAGAAGAGAAGTTGGAGAAGAATGGATGGAGAAAATAAGATAAGAATAGAGAAGGGAAGATGGAGATGAAGAAGAGTTAGTAGAGAAATTAGAATGGAAGATAAGAATAGAGAAGGGAAGATGGAGATTAAGAAGAGTTAGTGGAGAAATTAGAATGGGAGATAAATATGGAGAAGGGAAGATGAAGATGAAGAAGAGTTAGTGGAGAGATTAGAATGTGAGATAGAGATGGAGAATGGAAGATGAAAATGAAGAAGAGTTAGTGGAGAAATTAGAATGGGAGATAGAGTTAGTGGAAAAATTAGAATGGGAGATAGATGAGTAGGTTATAAAAGGAGGAAGAAGTGAGCTTGAGAAAGGATTCTTGAGAGAGAAAATTTGAAGTGTTTGGGAGGATTTTTTTTGGAGAGAAAATTTTGGATGTTTGAGAGAGTTTTGGGAGATTGAAGAAAAATTTGAGAGAAAGAAAATACCAAAAGAGAGAGAATTTTGAAGATGATGGGAGTTCAAAGCTAGGGATTATCATCACAAATTCCTTCATCGATTAATATAAATCAAGAGTTCATCCTCGTCAACGAGCAAGCAAATTCGAGCTAAGTGTTTTTATTTATTCATTTGTTTATGGTTTTACTTGCAAATTAGCACAAATTGTATACACTTTCTCCATCTCCTTTTTCTTCCATATTTTATGTCAGGAGAAGGATATCTCTACGTCAACAGTAAAAATCTCGTCGAGATGCAAAAATCGGCCCAGACAAGCTCCTAAGCTGTCCACCGATTTCTCAACTGATCTGTGACTAAAAGTCCCTCTTAATTCAAAAGAAACTCTCTATATTGGGAACATAGAGAGCGAAAATCAATTATAGAAATCCCTCCCAAAAAAATGGGAGATAAGTACTCTTTCTACTCTTCTGGTTTTAGATGCAGATTAGCACATATTTTGTATACTAACACTTCACTCTATTTTATGTCAGGAAGCCACAGCTTTATATCAATGGTCAACCCTATAGAAGCACAAAATCGACTTGGAGGAGTCCTCAAACGCGCACAAATTTCAAATTGTTGAATCAATTCGTTGTATTTTATTTTAAAGAATTCATACCCCAGAATGGAGAGGACAAAGTCCATCCGCAATTTAAATACCTGCACCATAAATCCCAAAGGGAAGAGCCAAGCCAATGCTTAGCCTCCCATTGGAGGTTTTTACTTACAGTAGTTAAATACCTGCAACTTAAATACCTGTACCTTAAATCCCAAAGGGAAGAGCCAAGCCAATGCTTAGCCTCCCATTGGAGGTTTTTACTTACAGTAGTTAAATACCTGCAACTTAAATATCTGTACCTTAAATCCCAAAGGGAAGAGCCAAGCCAATGCTTAGCCTCCCATTGGAGGTTTTTACTTACAGTAGTTAAATACCTGCAACTTAAATACATGTACCTTAAATCCCAAAGGGAAGAGCCAAGCCAATGCTTAGCTTCCCATTGGAGGTTTTTACTTACAGTAGTTAAATACCTGCAACTTAAATACCTGTACCTTAAATCCCAAAGGGAAGAGCCAAGCCAATGCTTAGCCTCCCATTGGATGTTTTTATTTACAGTAGTTTAAATACTTGCAACTTAAATACATGTACCTTAAATATCAAAGGGAAGAGCCAAGCCAATGCTAGGCCTCCCATTGGAGGTGTTTATTCACTGTCATGTACTTCCTATAATTTAATTTTTGAATCATCAAACTCAAAAGATGAGTAGGTCGTAATACCGCACAGAAGTCGTTAACACACTCCCTCTTTCGGCTTCAGGGAATCTTTAACACTTAAAAAAATATAACAAATAAAAATATATACCATCAATGCATCCTATTTAAAAAGTGAAAACACAAAAGAGAATACCCTACTAGAGCCTTAGGAATGAACCAAGCCTGAGTTGCCGAATTAGGATATCCATGAAATTAAGGTACCGAAAGGGCATTAGTTTTAATTAACTAGTGTAACCAAGTCCCCGAGCTCATAATCTCTGGTTCGCAGGAATAAATTAGTTCTCCCGCTAATTTATTTAGGTTTCTAATCGACCTACCAAGAACGATTAGTGGCGACTCCAAATTTCAAAATCATTTAAACAAAAACCAAAGTTGCGATTCGGTAGGGCTTGGGAGGGTCCGCGTTAGGTTAGTCAAATCTAATTAACCTAATAATCCGTTAACCCCTTTAAAATTTAAAAATATTTTTAGAGGGTCGCGACAGCTAGGAAAATTTAAATCGAGCTCAACCTTAGTGTGGTCGGGCGACATGTGAATAGTGTGTATGCCATCGGAGTCGCCACCAGTCATTTATTGGAGGGTATGACCGGAAACCCTATCGAACGATTGGGAGATATCGTTCGATCCTATGAAAACCAGATATCTAGATTCGGGGACTTAGTTACGTCGATATTGCTATCGACGCCCTTTCGATACCTAAGTTAAGTAATTTTCTAACCTAAAGAATTCATGCAGACGTGATTGGGTGAGGTAGGCTTTAAGAATTTAAGGTATTCATGGAGATGGGAGTATCTATTCTATCAATCATAACCATTAAAATAAATGCGCAAGTCAATTCAAAAAGAAATTATATCAAGTCAAAACGAGCCTGGGGGAGTCTCAGAAACCTAGGAAAAATACCAACCAAGTTCAGGGGTGATTTTGGAAAAATTAGATCAGAATGGCCAAAAGGGTAAAATGGTAACTTCTTAAGACCCGGGAGGTCAAAAATGGGTTAAACTAATTGAATGTGATTTTTGAGAATTTTTGGGAATTTTTTGGGTATTTTTTTTTAATTTTCCTGAATTTTTTAGATTTTTTTTGAAGTTTTTACGACTTTCCAAGGACTTTTCTATTTTTTTTTTACGTTTTTCAGAATTTTCTTTGTGATTTTTCTAAATTTTCCCTATTTTTGGACATTTTCTACATTTTCTGATTTTTTATTTTTCTAGATTTTTTGAATTTTTTTGTGATTTTGAGAGATTTTTTAAGACTTTTTGGGAGTTTTCCTATTTTTTAGAATATTTTCTATTATTTTTTTATTTTTGATTTTTTTTATTTTCTAATATTTTTCCCATTTTTCTTAAAAAATTTTCATATATATATATATTAACTTTTTCTAAAGTTTCTATGATTTTTTTATTATTGATTTTTTAATTTATTTTATTATTTTTAATTTATTTTCCTATAATTTCCGAATTTTCTAAATTTTATAAAGTTTTCAGAATTTTTTATTTTTTATACTTTTATAATTTTTTTATTCTATTTTTGTATTTTATTCTATTATTTACTTATTTATTTGTTTATTATTTGTTTATTGTTATTTTTATTACTTTTTAATTTTTCGGACCGGGTCAAGCTGTCCCGGCCCATTTGAGGACCCGGCCTGCAGGCCCAAACCTAAATCAACCCTAAACGACGCCGTACTAACTTATTAGTTTTCCATTTTATTATTATTTTTTGTTTATTTTTTATTATTATTTTCTTATTTATTTCGATTATTATTTCTCTTTATTTCTTATTAACTATACGGACCGGGCCATATCGGCCTGGCCCACTACCTAAGTTTGGCCCAAAGCCCGTTAACTTGACTCAATGCAAGAAACAACGTAGTGTTAGTCATTTTTTTGAATTTTTTTAGATTATTCCATTTTCGTTTATTTTCACCTATTCTAATCCAACGGTCTAGAATGACCCACGTGACTACGCTACAACCCTTGGGTCAGCTGACTAAACTCCACCATCGGATCCACCTTTGACCAGATTCGGGCCGTCTATCCGGATTACTGAAATCTACGGTCAAGATTGAATTCAAGACTGATCCTAACCGTTCGATCAAGATTGACCATAATGACGTGAGCTCCAACTCAGCGTTTGACTGAATCAACCTCCGACGTGGCATCTGACGTGTCTTACCACATCATTGCCACGTCGGATTTTGACTGAGTCAGATGTCTGACTCGACGTCGTCTCCTTCCTCCGGCCATCCCCGAGCGGACGATCGTGGTTTGCCGATGACGATCTGACGGCGAAATCAACTATGATCGGACTATTTCCGACTCCAATTAACTCGCCTTTTATCCCTGATCATCATATGTGAATATGAACAGAATCTAACGGTTAAAATGCCCTAATCGAAGCTCACACAGAGTAGGCTATGGCAAAATCAATCAAACTAACCCGATCATAACCATCAAATTAATTCACAGAAGAGTATCTCGGAGTGGTTAGGAAGCTTACCTCGTGCTTTGATTGAACTATCGATTGCCAGATTAGGCTGGCGAAGAAACGACAGTCGGGCGAGAATAGGAGGTCTCGAATGGGGACTCTCGTGTTCGATCGATGCAAAAGTGAAGTGGGGACATGCTCAGTGATATGTGGGGAGTGAAAAGCACAAGATAATTGGGAGAATGACGAGCAGGTTATGAATCTGCCATTAAAGCACAGAATGAAGCTCGAGTTTGCTGTTGACACTCGATTTTTAGCTAATTTTATTTTCAAAATTTTTATTAGAAAATCCATAAAAAGTCAGAAAATTGAAAAATCAACTTTGGGGACCTTGGTTTGGCCTAAGGAACCAATTTTGAACAAAAAATAATTTTCCTTATTTTTCATATTTTTCTCCATTTATTTATTTATTTTTTCTTTTTTTCAAAAATTCATAAAAAAAATAAATAAAAGTGAGAAAATTGCAAAATCGACTTTGGTAACCTCGGCCTAGCCTAGAGAACCAATTTTGAACAAAAAATAATTTTCCTTATTTTTTGCATTTTTAATATTTTCAGAAATTAGGAAAATAATGAAAAATTAATAAAAAATAGCATTTGGAGTCAGAAAATTACCAAAAAATAGTCAATATTTTTAATTTAATTTTCCCCTCATTTTGGATGAATAAATTTTGAAAGATTAATTTTGGAATCTAGGGTTTCTTTGTTAATTTCATTTTTTAGAATATTCAAATATTTATAGAAATTCCATTTTAGCTTTTTAATTTTATATTTTTGCATTTTTAGAGTCGTGTCATCCTCCTTTATTTTTCAAAATTAAAATCGAGTCCAAAAGCTCTCAAAATTGCCCAATTTCGGCAAAAAGGACCAAAATGCAATTTCTGATTTTTCAATGTAGTCCCTAAAATCACTAAAAATGCAATTAAAAATGTTATAGGGACTGAATTGAAAATTGGGGCACGTCACCCCCTAGATTTTGGCCTTCTGAATTCATTGGTGGTGTCAATTTTTGCAAAAAAGGCCATCTAGGGTTTGAATTTTGCAAAATGGGTCCTCGGGTCGAATTTAAAATTTGGGTTTATCATGCGAATCATCCGAAAATTTCGAGAGAAGACCCATTCCTTGGTATAATTCATTCCTCCAAACCCAATTTTGACATTAATTTCTGGAAATTTTGGCGAAATTAGGCTTAATTTGGGTATCAAACCTAGTCGGGTTGACCGGGTTGGATTGACCCGACCCGGGTCAACCCATTTGGACTCCACAAACCAGAACCCACTTTGGTTCTGGTTCTTTGGCGCGAGGGGCTCAAATCAAAGGGAGATTGTGAGAGATTTGGGGAGTTTTGAACGAAGATTTTGGTGAAAATCAAACGAGAAATTTGAGGATTCGGTTAATGGAATTTCGAAAGAAAAGATTTTGGGAGGAGGTGATAAAAGGACGAGGGGAAAGAAGCTCAAGGGAGGTTCGAATGACCATTTTTTGCAGGAGGACTTTTTGTTGAGGTTTTTCGAGCTGAGAGCTTCGAGAGTTGCATCAGACCATTTGGTGAAGAACGAGGTCCCAAGATTGGCTTCACAAGCTTCCTGAAGCTCAAGAGAATCTTCGGAACCAAACCGTGAGTGATTTCATCGCCCTAAAGGTCCTACGCCATTAACGCACAGCTCGAGGTCCGTCCATGGCGAAAGCTTATTTGGCCATTCTTTCTTTGATTTTCTTGATGCAATACGTTCCTGCATTCATACTACACGCATCCCTGCCTCTCTTTTGCACTTTCGTCGTGTAAAACGTCCTGGTCATCCCCATCATCGCTGAACTCACTGCGAGCTCGTTTGTTCGTCTTCAGTGTCGAATCAGGCCGTATAACTCCCAGGTAAGACTTTCTGTGCCTCATGGGTGCTCCGCGTGTGATTTGTTTAGTCCATTAACGTGAATCTGTTGCGTTTTGGTTTCCCACCGGAGTAGTTCTCGGTCGGGGCTGAAATAAGCAGTTTTAGGTTGTTCTTTCGTTCAAAAATCACGTTTAGGCATGATAGATCGTAGCAGAATGTGTTACAAGTGAAAATAGAGGGTTTTTGCTTTTGTTCTTGGCGAAGTTTAGGTCCGCCGGTGAGACGCCGACGACATTTGCCGTCGCCGATCGTCTTCCCCGGCAGCTTTTGACTCGGTCAACCATTGTTGACCGAGTCAACGACGACGTGGCGCCACGTATACGCCACATGGTGGCCACGTCGTCTAAGACTATTTGCAGCTTAGAAAATAAAATTCGATCCAATGGTTGGGACGATCACACATGTCAAGATCTTAGGTTTTCTAAAAGTAAAAGAAATTTAATTTGATTTTCTCAATTATTTCTAGGAATAAAAAAAACGGACGGTGGGGATTCAGCTCTTTATTTTGATCTCAACCGTAGGTTCCTTCAGTTGGATCGGACGTCCGTGGAGTAGCCACGTGGCGAATTCTTGACCGTTAGATCTAAAATAGGTAGAAAATAGATAAAAACAGAATAAAAGTCAAAAATTCGAAAATTTAAAATAAATCTCTAAAACTACGTCGTTTTGGTGTTAGGTTAGATTAGTGTGCCTTGGGCTGGGTTTAGATTATTGGGCCGGGTCCGTTTGACCCGGTCCGTATAATTTAATTTAATAATAAAAAAAATTAAAATAAAGATAAAACAAAGTAGAATAAGAGAATAAAAATAATAATAATAAATAAAAACTGAAAATGAAAACTGCGTCGTTTTGGCTAAAAATAAAAAATAGGAAAAATAGATAAAAAAATCGGTAAAAATTCCTTAAAAAATTCAGAAAATATGAAACGCAATAAAATTAAAAAAAAATCTAAAAAATATATCGAAATTCTTAAAAAATCTTGGGAAAATATATAAAAAAAAACCTTTTAAAAATTTTAGAAAAGCCAAAATTAGGAAATCCCGAAAATAAAAATAAATAAATAATACGAAATCATAGAAATTAATAAAAATATAATAAAAAATTAGAAAATTTGTTAGAAAATGTAGAAAATGTTTGGAAAAATATAGAAAATTTAAAAAAATCAAGAACAAAAATCCCAGAAAATATAGAAAATATTCCAAAAAATAGAAAAATCCCTAGGAAGTCTTAGAAAATCCTAAAAAAAAATAAAGAAATTAGGAAAAATATTAGAAAATAAAAATAAAAATTTCAGAAAATATAGAAAATATTCCAAAAAATAGGAAAATCCTTAGAAAATTCTTAGAGACTCTAAAACAATTCTGAAAAATTCTAGAAAATTTCAGAAAAATCCAGAAAAATTCCCAGAAATCGTGAAAATTAGGGAAAAACCACATTCAACTGGTTTGACCTAATTTCACGTTTTTTGACTTTCAGAACCCTCTAAAATGACCATTCTGCCTTTCTGGTCAATTTGACCCAAACCATTCCAAATCACCTCGAACCATCCTGGAACTAAATTGGCGTGTTTTCTAGGCTTTCCTAAGACCCCCTAGGCCCGCTTTGACTTGACTTGGTGTATCTTCTCTGCATATATATATTTTTTACTTCCCTGATTGTGATTGATAGGATAAATTATCCCTCTTGCATGAACCCCCTTAGATTCTTAGAGCTTACCTTATCCAATCTCGCCTGCATGAATTCCTTAGATTAGGAAATCGCTCAACTTAGGTACCGAGAGGGCGTCGATGGTAGTATCGACGTAACTAAGTCCCCGAAATCTAGATCTCTGGTTTTCGTAGGATCGAGCGATCTCTCCCAATCGCTCGATGGGGTTTCCAGTCATACCCTCCAATAAATGACTGGTGGCGACTCCTATGGCATGCACACTATGCACATGTCACCCGACCACACTAAGGTCGACCTCGATTTAAATTTTTCTGACGCGATTTGGTAAGGGCCTGGGAGGGCCCGAGCTAAGCCCAGATACCCAATGGGCCTAGCAATCCATTAACTCCCTCGGGATCCTGGAAAATCTCGGGAGGGTCGCGACATTTGCGAGTCACCTTTCTGAGCGACGGCGAGCTCGCAAATTGGTACAGGCTGATCCCCCTTCCCCTGAGCGATCTTCCCGAAGTAATTTTAAACCTTCACTTCCTTTTAATTTCTTCAATTTTCCGATTACTGTGTGTCCTATTTTTGATCAAAAAATCCCCCCTCAACTCCATCTCTCCGTCGCCTTTTAAACTCAATTTGAGTTGCCTAACCCCCTTTGAGATAGTCTCCTCCAAAATCTACTCAAACCTTCAACCAAATTTTCAAAAATCCCTCAGAATCTCATCGAAATTTCTCGGTTAGGATCTCCCAATTTTGAACTCCATTCGCACGAAGGAGAAGGATCAGATTTGGTCCTTGCTCGGTCGGGTCAAATGGGTTGATCGGGTTGGGTCAACTCGACCCGATGGACCCGACCGACAAAAAAAAAACAAAATCAATCCTGAATTAGCTCGTATTTGTCAAAATTGACCTTAAAATTGGACTTAGGGGGTATCAAATTTATTTGAAAATGGCGTCTTTGGCCGGCAATTTTCAGTATTTTTGCAAAAACCCCAAATTTTCAAAATAGAGGAGGATGACACGACTCTAAAAATGTAAAAATGAAAAATTAAAAAGCTAAAATGGAATTTCTACAATTATTTAAATAATCTGGAAATTAAAATTAACAAATAAACCCTAGATTCTAGACTTAATTTTTCAAAATTTATTCATCAAAAATGAAGAGAAAATTAAATTAAAAATATTGACTATTTTTTGATATTTAATTTTCTAGCTTCAAATGCTATTTTCTATTAATTTTTTATTAATTTTTTTTATTATTTTCCTAGTTTCTGAAAATATTAAAAATTCAAAAAATAAGGAAAATTAGTTTTTGCTCAAAATTGGTTCCCTAGGCTAGGCTGAGGTCCCCAAAGTTAATTTTGCAATTTTCTCATTATTTGTTTTTATGAATTTTTGAAAATAAAATGCAGAAAAATATGAAAAATAAGGAAAATTATTTTTTGCTCAAAATTGGTTCCCTAGGCTAGGCTGAGGTCCCCAAAGTTAATCTTGCAATTTATTCACTTTTTATTGATTTTTTTTATGAATTTTTGAAAATAAAATGCAGAAAAATATGAAAAATAAGGAAAATTATTTTTTGCTCAAAATTGGTTCCTTAGGCTAGGCTGAGGTCCCCAAAGTTAATCTTGCAATTTATTCACTTTTTATTGATTTTTTTTTATGAATTTTTGAAAATAAAATGCAGAAAAATATGAAAAATAAGGAAAATTATTTTTTGCTCAAAATTGGTTCCCTAAGTTAGGCTGAGGTCCCTAAAGTTGATTTTTTCAATTTTATGAATTTTTATGTATTTTTTAAAAAAATTTAAAAATAAAATTGGTTAAAAATCAAGTGTCAACAACTGTGTAATCAGAACCCATAGAACAAGTTTATTAACCTGACCTTGCAATGCCTTTCTGATTAAATCGAACAAAGGCTTGCCTTTTAGCTTCATCGGATTCGAACCATGTGGAGGACTTTGGAGGGCCGGTATTTTATTACTGAGCATGGCCCACAAGCATTCCTACCAACACTACACGCGATCGACACGGACAAGTGGGCATCGAAAGAGACAAGATATGAGTGAAGCGGCACACACAACAGGTGGCCTGATTTATTTATTAGCCCACTGATCAAGTGGTTACAACTGTATTAATTTACATGACTGGTCATGGGTCTCACTGTGATTCGTGGAGGCCGCCGTTGAATCCTTTTTTCATGCCTCGATATCATCATCAGAGGGGAGTAATGGGGTCTCACATTTGTCTGTTAGACTGTATGCCATCACCTTATAGCCACCATCTATCAAGATAAGACAAGATTGAGGCAATCCTATCAGTTGAGACAGAGATACATTCATTATGTATCTTCTTGGAAGCACGATTGATAGAGGAGGATTAGATCCAACAGAGGCGAATGACCTTACCTTACGGAGGTCGTGGCTAACAGTCCCTCTTATAGAAGAGGAGATTGCACCGAACTATGATTGCTCATATAGTGTGAAGAAGGTCCTCCCAGAAGGTGCTCTGATCCTCATTGAGATGGATTGTCGTATTAACTCTAATTTTGTAAGAAAAAAAAAGAGATGACAAGAAAATTAAAGCACAAACATGTGAAAATTTTCATTAATTCCATTCATCAACGAATTCTACAATAACTCACTGGGGAGGAAAAGTAAAACCAAATTGAGCCCTTATAAGAATCACAAAAGAGCTCAACTAACTCTCCATGAAATTAATGCTCTGCCTACACCGAGTGACTTGGGATTCGAGATCAGCGAGCTTGAAGAACAAGTGGGTGCATTTCTTCTTGTGTTTGGCTGCATTGACCTCATAGTGTTCAACAGCAAGTTTCAGATTCTCAATCAAGTCTCTCTCGAAAGCTATATCCGTCGTTAGATCGTCGAGCCTCTCCTCCAGCCACTTACATCTGAACTTCATCACGATATCACTCAGATCATGCTCAAAGTAAGTCTGGTTCAAAGCAAGGCACTCCACCAGCTTTTCTATTTCGTGGACCAATAGCGGACCCGTTCGTTAGCAGACTTGACGGCCTTCTTGTACCGGGCAATCGAGTATTTTGTAAACTCCAAGCATTCAGATCGATCCTGGTAGCAAGCTTTCACGATGCGGGTTAAGGTGAATGTTTCGTAAGTATTCCGGTAGGCCTCTAGAAAGTTAATGAAGACGTGTGGAAGCGCCATGTATTTCCTCTCTAAGTTGATGCATTCGATTGAAGAGGCATTTACTTCCCTGAACAGATCAAGGATCTCGGCTTCAACACTCGGATGATGGGCTATATAAATATAGCCTTGGTCAAGAAGGTGATAAAGTCTTTCCCATTTAAACGTAACTTCAGCCGGAAGGATGTGCGTAGAGGAGAGAATCAAGACCGACGAGCAGAATACGAAAGATAAGAGGAGAGAAGTGAAGCAGACGATTGGAATGCGAAGGTGATAATCCGCTTCACGTTAAATATTGACTTAACAGGGGCAGTCTCTATCAGTCAAATTTTTGTATCTGCCATCCCATTTCGGTGTCACCTCCGTTGGCTCGAATCCCCGTTAGTTTGCAATCTCAAGTCGAGCGGATTTGAGATCTTTGCAAAAAAAAAGGGTTTGAGGTGATGCCACTACTTTGAAAAAGAGGAAGAAAAAGATGACTCAAGTGGGAGATAAGGCAAACTTTAGCGGAAAAGAAGAAAAAACTTGTCTTTATTCGTAGACAGATGGGAGAGCTCACCGGCAAAATCAACGGTGGAGATAAGCTGGAGAGATAATAACAGGGATCCTCTACCATGAAAAGATGAAAGAAGAAGAGTTGAGCGAGAGATATGATAAAAAAAAAGGTTGAGAAAGACAGAATTCTCGAGAGAAATAGTACAGTTTCAAAACCTACACCCGAATTTTAAAAAGGGGCATTCTCCTGTTAATCTTCATCCATACTCAGAAGAGAGTTTTAAAGCATACATGGTCACTCAGAAAAATTCAGAGAGGGTGAAAATACAAGAAGTGGTAGCAAACCTTAAGGAATCATTAACCGATTAAGAATGTCTCAATCTAACACACTTGAAAGTTATCACTACTTGTTAAATATGGGAGATGAAGAGTTCGAGGCCATGTTTGGAATTCAGACCATGGAGCCTGGCCCTTTTGTCAACGACGTCCAAGATCTCGATAAAAATAGATACGACATTAACAAGGGTCAAAGGAAGCATCGCCGGCGTCACACCGAGCGTCAGGTTCAAAAGCTTAAAGATTTCTTCATAGAGTGCCCTATGCCAGATGATAAACAAAGAATGGAACTGAGCTAAGAAACGGGGCTGAACCCTTTGCAAATAAAGTTTTGGTTTCAAAATAGGCGAACCCGAGTAAAGACTCAACATGAACGCCATGAAGTCGAGTTTCTAAGAGCTGAAAATGAAAAACTCCGAGTAGAGAACAAGAGGTATAAGGAAGCTTTCGACTCCGCCACCTGCAATAGCCTCCTTATCCTCGATGAAAGGCAATATCTGAGGATCAAAAATGCCCATTTAAGAGGTGAGTTAGACCAGTTCATAACAGGACTGAGTTCTGTTGGAGGATGGTACAAAAAGACCGATCATACGGGGTCAGCTTTGATGTCCCTTGAGGAAGAGGGGATGTATCACCAATAAGCAAGTGGCATTGACGACGAGCTTTCCGCCATGATCAACCAATTTGATGTTGATAAAGCACCAAGGCTCTAATATGCGTATGCAGCCTATATTTTGAAGTCAGTGATCACGAGTCCTTCAACATGGCCGAGATATACCTAATCCGGAAAGAAGCCTATATGTACACTGGAGAGCCTACAATTCAGAATACATATGCTTTCATTCTCTTGCGTGGATATTTTCTGCTTTTATAAGAAGTCTGGAATTAATGTAAAAAACAAGAATTAATAATTTTCCGTTCTCTTATTAAATGCTTGAATCCATTACCATACTAAACTCGCGACGAATTAATTGCGATTGAAAGTCCGCGAAAACTCGATGGGCAACTCCATATCGTTTCAATTTATCCTCAATTGCTTCAGTCTTAAGTTGAACCTCGTCTATTCTCAGGAATTTGCAAACTGTCCCGAGAATACGGTTATACCCAAATGCGAAGTTCTCTTGTTGAACGAGGCTGGGGGCAAATTAATTCGTGGACATTACCACTGGATATACGACTTCAAATAAAGAAAAATACGAGCGAAAAAAGCGAACAATCTCGAAGAAGGGTATTTTAGTATCGTTCCAATTTACCCATGATTGTCTCGAATTTTGAATTACTTTCTTCCATTCTTAACAGGAATTATAAATTGCTTTGAAAAGCACCATGACACGAAATTGCCGTATGCAATACAACAAGACCGTGTCGTCCCAAGGATTAATACTTAAAAGAAAGCCCCTATAGACTTATGTGGTCTCGTGGACCAGATGGTATAGGAGATGAAAGTGGTCCGAAACGATCCGAGTTCAATCCCCAATGAAGGGGAATGTTGTAAATACTGTAAATAAATAAAATAATTTTTAGGACATTTCTTTTCGCAAAAAGAAACAGGATACTCGACGAAAGAGACTCAAGTTAATACTTTGCCACGACCTTGACCCTAATGGTGAAATGTCTAGTAAAAGTTGAGGGAAACTCAACTCAACGAAGCTGGTAAAAGGCTCACGTAAGGCATTCAAGATGAAGGGTAAATCAGTATCGTTTCCAGTTTATCCTTTCCAATACTGGCTGACACGTCTCCTTTCCTTTTCACGGGAAATGTTTATACTAACATGTAATATGTCGAAGAAGACAAGCCCAAGAGGGTAAAATTATGATCATTTGATGAGGTTTATTCTGATGAAAATGGGACAAATTGATCGCAAGCCCTAAAGTGAAAAGGGGAGTATGTCTTCCTTAGCTCATTTGGTTTCAAGGATAATCTTTCTACTTTGTGTAGGGGCATTCAATCGATGATCACGACGGTTGTTATCATTAAACAAGCCCAAATGCTCCTTCACCCATGCGCTTCATTGTACAAGGGCAAAGTCAGAGACAAGTCATTCCTTGACTTAAGGAGTAGATCGCTAATTTGTTTGATCCGTCCACATGCTTAGGGGCAATTCAAATTCTCCCATTTTTGAGAATGTTCTTCTATACTTGCACATTTTGTAAACATGTATGATGCTAAAAAATTGCCACAATTGTGTTTGCACATTCTATGATTTATGCATGAATCTTCTCCTTTGGAGCATAAACTTCACATGATGCATCGAATGTGTGGACTGGGGCATGACAGGATGATGAACGGCAAGCCATTTTCACACACGTTCTACATTTTAATCCACAGTGAGTCGAGTGATAAATAGGCTTCGTATTCCCCAAAGCAATGAGTTTTCTCCCAAAAGGTACGATAGCTGAAGGGAGGAAGCGATCATTTTTCTATCCTAAACATTACAGGTGACCATTGATAACCCATTTGAGTAGCGGTTTCATTTTTGTAACCCCTGTCAAGAACTACCCCACATTGGGGCCAAATGGAGGTTGTCCCAACAAGTAGCGCAAGGTAAATGGTTAGAAATTTTCTTGCTCGGACTAACATCAATTTTCAAGTGTTTCTTTGCTTTCAACCTCACGCGATAACTCAAGTGCCTTAGGATGACGAAAAGCATTCGTTTTTCTATCTGATACACTTCTATCATTTGCATTGCCCAATTGAGCCTGCATATTCATTTCTTGGAAACCCCGTTGGTGATCATTGCTCATTCTAAGATGAAGATAGTACTACCTCAAAGCAGAAGAACTTAGAAGAAGTGGGTCTACATAAAGTCCCCGAATCAACTCTTTAAGTATGCTAGATCTTTGATATGCATGTGTATATGACATAATCTTTAGAAGATATTTTCAGAAAAGAAGAAGAAGAACAAGAAGAAGAAGAAGAGGAAAAGGAAAAGGAAAAAAAAATAGAGCTAGTCCCGAGCATGAAAAAGTAAAGTGCTAGTCAAAAGTAAGGCCAATGCCTATTCAAATCAATGTTCATTGAATTTTACATGTACATTTTGTAAACTCAGTGAAGACATATGGTCTCCTTTTGTAAATCCCCAATAGAATCTAGTTGCGAAAGAAAATTCTTTGAATGAGTCAAATTGCAAAATATACACAGTTGAAGTTTACACCATTTGGGAGCGACGACGGTATTAGCAGAAGTTGACAACTATCCTAATACAACAATAGTGTTCTTTGAGGTCTATCTTAGAGGGTCGAGACTGATGATAAAGATGCAATAATCACTAATGTTAAACCCACCTCATGTATTTTCTAGGCCAAAATAAGCCTTTCACTTTCTTGGTCTCCAATTCTAACCTATGTTACAACCCATGAAAGCCTTTTCTGATTGAGGCGCTTGAGTTAACGTAGAGTTGAATGATTTTAAAGAATCACTCAAAAAGATACGAGTAAGATTATTTCTTTCTTATTTTTGCAAGGTTCTTGACTTGTAAACTCGGAGCAAACGATGAAGACTTTTTTTTAATGGTCTTAACTCAAAAAGTGCCCTTTGGTAAGCCTTTAACCCAATCTACATTATGGTCCTAATCAAGACCTCTAGATTGCTTGATTGTACCAATTGCGAGATTATTCAAGCCCTTACTGAACTCGATGATGGTAAGATTGAGTAATTTCCTTTTTAATCCTGCAATCAAGATAAGCAGCCTTTCTTGAGAGTGAGAGAAAGTCCTTTCGGACTGAAGTCCCCCATTTAAATTACATTCGATGTATTTAAACTATGATGACCTTCTTGAATAGGATTGGTAATGCAAACTTGACAGAATAGTTGTGCATGATCCACATTTTGATTAATTGCATTATGAGTTATTATACAGACTACTTCTAATCGTTGCAAATTTAGCTAAATAGTTTTGCATGAACCGATGAACTTATTGATAAAAATGCTTGCACATGTTGCCTCTAACACTGCCTGACAGGTAATATATTCTCGATGTTCGAGTTACCTTCCAAGGTCTCGAAATTTGCTCGGCGATTAATGAACGAACAAGCCTAGTTGGCGAGAAACCATCAGGCGTTTCTTTCAAATTCTCAGGTAAGTATATCTTTAACTTGAACCTTTTAAGAGAATGAATTCTATTGATTGTCAGGCCACTCAAATTCATTGCGGTACATACGGCGAGAGGAGAATATAATCCAGGATTGCCGATCTCCCCATATCTCATAATGGCACCTTTCATGGTAAGATAACTTGGATTTTAGCATATGCAGGATTGTTGATCTCTCCAAATCCTAGAATGACACATTCATGATAAGATAACTTGGATTTTAGCTTCTGCAGGATTTCTGGTCTCTCCAGATCCTACATTGGCACCCATAAACCATCTTTTCAATCAATGCCTCTTCTATCTACCCAAAAAAGGTGGCATTTAGATAATCTTTGGGGACTTCTAACACAGAATGGTCCATTTTCAAGTCCTGAGTTACAGACGCCACATGAATGACCTTTTAGTAGAGTATGCTGTCTATGGGGCCCTTTCATTGGAAACCCAATATGAAACTGTCGCGACCTAAAATTCATTTTTTAGGTTAATGGATTACCAGATTAATTGATTAAATTAACTAACTTAGTTCGAGCTCTCCCAAATTCTACCAAATCGCAACTTTGGTTTTTTGTTCAAATGGTTTTAAAATTTGGAGTCGCCACTAATCATTTTTGGTAGGTTGATTAGAAACCTAAGTAAATTAGCGGGAGAACTAAATTACTTCTACGAACCAGAGATTATGAGTTCGGGGACTTGGTTACACTAGTTAATTAAAACTAATGCCCTTTCGGTACCTTAATTTCATGAATATCCTAATTTGGCAACTCAGGCTTGGTTTATTCCTAAGGCTCTAGCGGAGTGTTCTCTTTTTGTATTTTCACTTTTTAAAATGGAATATACGTGAGTGACATTTTTTTTTGGCATTTTCAAAATATTAAGTATTTCCCTGAAGCCGAAAGAGGGAGTGAGTTAACGACTTCTGTGCAGTGCTGCGAGCTACTCATTTTGGGGTTTAGTGATTCAAAAAATAAATTACAAGAAGTAAATGATAATAAATAAAGACCACCAATGGATAGCTTAACCTTGGCTTGGCCCTCTCCTTTGGAGTTTAAGGTGCAGGAATTTAAATTGCAGAAATTTAAAATGACCTCCAGTGAGCGGGCTCTTGTTGACACCTGATTTTTAATCATCGTTTCTATTTATAGAAATCCATAAAATTCATAAAATTGAAAAATCAACTTTGGAGACCTTGCCCAAGCCTAGGGAACCAATTTTGACAAAAAAAATGGTTTTTCATATTTTCAGTATTTTTCGTTATTTATTATTTTTTTATTTTTTTTATTTTCGAAAATTAATAGAAAATCCATAAAAATTCATAAAATTGAAAAATCAAATTTGGAGACTTTGGCCAAGATTAGGTAACCATTTTTGAACAAAAAATAATTTTTCATTTTTTTTGTATTTTTTATGTATATATTTTAAAAAATTAGGAAAATATTTAATAAATAATAGCATTTGAGGCCACAAAAATACGTAAAAATAGTCAATATTTTTCTCTTAAATCCCTTTTCATGTTGACCATCACAAATTTAAAAAAAAAATCGAATTCGGGGTCGTGTATTTCTTCACGAGCATAATCTCGAATCGGGCCTAAAAACAATTCAATTTGAGTCAATTTATTTTCATTTTTAGGAGTTGTGACATTATTCTCTAATATTCTAAATTTTCATCTTGGCCCAATTATACTTATAATGACTTAATTTTACAAAAGGGCTTTAATTAAATTTTGCGGCAAGAAATGAGTTTAAATTTGATATGCGATGAATTTCGACTAAGCATAGGAGAGGTGTGTTGAAAATTTTGAGGAGATTTGGACTTAAAGAAATATTTTTTTCAGGGACTAAATTGTAAATACTCAAAATCTCAAGGACTAGAGTGTAAATACCTAACTCTTAAGGGATTATTTTGCAAATAACAAAAAAAAGAGTTAGTGGAGAAATTAGAATGGAGAAGGGAAGATGGAGAAGAGGAGATGGAGAAGAGAAAATGGAGAATAGGAGATGAAGAAGAATAGATGGAGAAAATAAGATAAGAGAAGGGAAGATGGAGAAGAGGAGATGGAGAAGAATGGATTGAGAAAATAAGATAAGAGAAGGGAAGATGGAGAAAAAGAAGAGTTAGTTGAGAAATTAGAATGGGAGATATATATGGAGAAGGGAAGATGGTGATGGAGAAGAATAGGTGGAGAAATTAGAATGGGAGATAGAGATGAAGAAGGGAAGATGAAGATGAAGAAGAGTTAGTGGAAAAATTAGAATGGGAGATGGAGTTAATGGAGAAATTAGAATGGGAGGTAAATGAGTGGGCTATAAAAGGAGGAAGAAGAGAGCTTGAAAGGGAGGGGATTATTTTTGGAGAGAAAATTTTGGATGTTTGAGAGAGTTTTGGAAGGTTGAAGAAAAATTTGAGAGAAAGAAAATACCAAAAAGAGAGAGAGAATTTTGAGGATGATGGGAGTTTAAACCTAGGAGTTATCATCACCAATTCCTTCATCGATCAACATAAATCAAGAGTTCATCCTCGTCAACGAGCAAGCAAATCCGAGCTAAGTGTTTGTATTTATTCATTTATTTGTGATTTTAGTCGCAAGTTAGCACAAAATTGTATACACTTTCTCCATTTCTCATTTCTCCATATTTTTATGTCAGGCAAAGGACAACTCCAAGTCAACGGTAAATCTTATGGAGGTGTAAACACAAAAAGAGAGCACTCCACTAGAGCCTGAGGAATAAACCAAGCCTGAATTGCCAAATCAGGATATCCATAAAATTAAGGTACCGAAAGGGCATTAGTTTTAATTAACTAGTGTAACCAAGTCCCCGAACTCATAATCTCTGGTTCGTAGAAGTAATTTAGTCCTCCCGCTAATTTACTTAGGTTTCTAATCAACCTACCAAAAATGATTAGTGGCGACTCTAAATTCTAAAATCATGTGAAAAAAATCAAAGTTGCGATTTGGTAGAGCTTGGGAGAGCTCGAACTAGGTTAGTTAATTTAATTAATTAATCTGGTAATCCATTAACCTAAAAATGAATTTTAGGTCGCGACAGCTCTGCCCTTCACATTCTGGGGTTTAAATTCTTTTAAATAAAACAAATTGATTTGACAATTCAGGCCGAAATCCATCGACGGATCAATTGAAAATTTAAAGGGCGCTCAAGAGCTCGTCAGCGCCAATTTTACACCTCCATGGGATTTACCGTTGACTTGGAGTTGTCCTTTGCCTGACATAAAAATATGGAGAAATGGAGTAATGGAGCAAATATAATTTAATTCACATTAAACATTAGAACAATGAAAGAGGCACTTAGCTTCAATGGCATTATGAGAAGTGCTTGATGGATATAATCGGTTCCTGCCTGAAATCAAATATGAGGAAATGGGAGAAGAGTAGAAAATTTGAGCTGATTTATACTAAAAAATCAAAGAGAGTAGAGGGACACTTAGCTTCAAATCTGAGATGAATTCTTGATTTATGTTGATGATGAAGAAATTGATGATGATAACCATCTAGCTTTAAACTCTCATCATCTTCAAAATTCTCTCTCTCTTTTTGGTATTTTCTTTCTCTCAAATTTTTCTTCAATCTCCAAAAACCCTCTCAAACATCCAAAATTTTCTCTCCAAAAATTCCTTTCTCAAGCTCACTTCTTCCTCCTTTTATAACCCACTCATCTATCTCCTATTCTAACTTTTTCACTAACTCTATCTCCCATTCTAATTTCTCCACTAATTCTTTTTCATATTCATCTTCCCTTCTCCATATCTATCTCCCATTCTACTGACTCTTGTTCATCTCTATCTTCCCTTCTCTATTCTCATCTTATTTTCTTTATCTTCTCTTCTCTATCTCCTCTTCTCCATCTTCCCATCTTCATCTCCTCTTCTCCATCTTCTCTTCTCCATCTTCCCTTCTTTATTCTAATTTCTCCACTAACTCTTCTTTTTGTTATTTGCAAAATAATCCTTCAAGAGTTAGGTATTTGTACTCTAGTCCCTGAATTTTAATTATTTACAATTTAGTCCCTGAAAAAAATATTTCTTTAAGTCCAAATCTCCTCACAATTTTTGACACAATTCACCGCATGTCAAATTTAAGCTCATTTTTTGTTACTGAAAATAATGTAAAATTTAATTAAAGCATTTTTTGTAAAATTGGGTCATTCTGGGTATAATTGTGCCAAGATGAAAATTTAGAATATTATAAAATAATGTCACAACTCCTAAAAGTGAAAAATGAAAATAAATTGACTCAAATTGAATTTTTTTAGGCTCGATTCGAGATTATGCTCATGAAGGAATACACGACCCCGAATTGGATTTTTTAAATTTACGATGGCCAACATGAAAAGGGATTTAAAATAAAAATATTAACTATTTTTATGTATTTTTGTGGCCTCAAATGCTATTATTTATGAAATATTTTCCTAATTTTTAAAAATTATATTTAAAAAATACAAAAAAAATATGAAAAATTATTTTTTGCTCAACAATGGTTGCCTAAGTTTGGCCAAAGCTTCCAAAGTTGATTTTGTAATTTTCTCATTGTTTCTTGATTTTTTTTTATGAATTTTCGAAAATAAAAATATCGGAAAATACTGAAAATACGAAAAATCATTTTTTGGGTCAAAATTGGTTCCCTAGATTTGGCCAAGGTCCCCAAAGTTGATTTTTTAATTTTATGAATTTTTATGGGTTTTTTTATTAATTTTTTAAAATAAAAAAATAATTAAAAATCAGGTGTCAACAGAAACGGTTCGTTTTCAAAAGCCTTTCCTATAGGCACAAGGTCCTTCTACAGGTATCAAGTCTTTCCTATAGGCGCAAAGTCCTTCTTATATGCACTCCTGCGGTAGGCCCCATATTGGATAAACCGTTTTCAAAAGTCCTTCTTGCAGGCACAAATTTTCTTCGTACAGGCACAAAGTCCTTCTTACAAGCACACCTTCGGCAGATCCCACATCGGGCGAACCGTTCATAAAATCCTTCCTGCAGGCACAAAGTCCTTCTTACGGGCATCTTCTTTGGTGAACCCGACATCGGGTAAACTACTCGGTAGAATCCTTTCATCAGGAATCTACCATGGGGTGACTTACCATACGATTCAAAAATCAAGTGAATCTTGTAAATAGGATAGATCGCCACTAGAGTCCTTTCATTAGGAACTCTGCTATAGGTTGACCTACCATATGGGTCACAGCTTAAACCTTCCCGAAGTACCCTCAGGATGAATTTTTGCGTGCCTATTTCAAAGAGCATTCATGTCAGGTGACAGCCATAAGACGGGCAGGTAAGCGCCACGTAAACTCTTCTTTCTATCACTTCATAGGAACCTCTTCAAGCCTGGTCTAGATTAAAACTTACATAGAGAAGTATTGGAGATCAAATATCATAACTCTCTTTATTTCTCTAGATTGAGTCGATTAGGATTCAGGTGTCATCTCGTCTTTGAAATAAACTTCTATTGAGCTTCATTTCAAAGAGGGGCAATTGTTCACACTTAATTTTTAATCACATTTTTAAAATTGATAGAAAATCCATAAAAATTCATAAAATAAAAAAAAATCAACTTTGGAGACCTTGGCCAAGCTTAGGGAGCCAATTTTGACTAAAAATGATTTTTGATATTTTCAGTATTTTTAAGCATTTTTATTTTCAAAAATTCATAAAAAAATTAAGAAAAAATGAGAAAATTGAAAAATCAACTTTGAAAACCTTGGCCAAGTTTACGAAACTAATTTTGAACAAAAAGTGATTTTTCATATTTTTCGTATTTTTTTTTAATTTTTTTGAAAAATAAAAAATACTTGAAATTTTGGGAAAAATAACATTTGAGGCCACAAAATATACAAAAATAATTAATATTTTTCTTTTAATTCTCTTTTCATGTTGGCCATCACAAATTCAAAAAATACAATTCGGGGTCATATGTTCCTTCATGAGCATAATTTTGAATTGGCCCTAAAAAAATCCAATTCAAGTCATTTTATTTTTATTTTTCGCTTTTAGGAGTTGTGACATTATCCTATAATAGTCTGAATTTTTATCTTGGCCCAATGTACCAAGAATGACTCAATTTTGTAAAAGGGCTTTAGTTGAATTTTGTATTAAAATCTCAAGAACTAGATTGCAAATACCCAATACTTGAGGGATTATTTTGTAAATAAGTAAAAGAAGAGTTAGTTGAGAAATTAGAATAGAGAAGGGAAGATGGAGAAGAATAGTTGAAGAAAATAAGATTAGAATAGAGAAGAGAAGATGGAGAAAATAAGATGAGAATAGAGAAGGGAAGATGGAGATGAAAAAGAGTTAGTGGAGAAATTAGAATGGGAGATAGATATGGAGAAGGGAAGATGAAGATGAAGAAGAGTTAGTAAAGAAATTAGAATGTGAGATAGAGATGGAGAAGGGAAGATGATGATCAAGAAAAGTTAGTGGAGAAATTAGAATGGGAGATAGAGTTAGTGGAGAAATTAGAATGGGAGATAAATAAATGTGTTATAAAAAGAGGAAGAAGAGAGCTTGGAGGGGGGTATTTTTTTGGAGAAAAAATTTAAAATGTTTGAGAGGGTTTTGGAAGATTGAACAAAAATTAGAGAGGAAAAAAACAAAAAGAGAAAGAATTCTTTTTCAAAAGAGAGTTTTGAAGATGGTGGGAGTTTAAATCTAGGTATTACCATCACCAATTTCTCTATTGATCAACACAAGTCATGAGTTCATCCCCGTCATTCGAGCCGCAATCTTGATCTATAAGGTGACACGAGGTCCGAATTCGGCAATCAAATTCATCAAATCAGATAATGATCCTAATCATTAAAATCTTCGAGAATGTCGTTACCTCAATAGATTGATTTAAATTTCGATTATACCGTGTCATATTCACATGTCGTATTCGTATTGTAATTTTCTGCATTTTTTGCTTAAAAAATCCGAATCACAAATTGCGGCAGATTCTGCTCCATACTTGGTGGTGTAAATATCTCTTGTATTCCATCTCTTATATTTTGATTTTTGTATTATCAAATCCCAGAATTGATAAACCGAGCCACCTGCTGGAGGTTCTTTATTTAATGTATTCTATTTTCTGCAGTTTAATTTCTATATTGTCAAACCCTAGAATGGGTAGGCCGAGTCAAGGCCGAGCTACCCGTTGGAGGTTTTTCACTTGTTGCCATTACTTTCTACAATTTAATTTCTGCATCATCAAACTCTAGAATGGGAAGGTCGATCCACTCGTTGGAGGTTCTTTATTTACTGCCTTTACTTTTTGCAATTCAATTTCTGTACCGTCAAACCCCATAATGGGTAGGTTGGGCCAAGGCCGAACCATCCGTTGGAGGTTCTTTATTTACTGCCTTTACTTTCTGTGATTTAATTTCTGCACCATCAAACCCCAGAATGGGAAGGCCAACCCACCCGTTGGAGGTTCTTTATTTACTGCCTTTACTTTCTGTAATTTAATTTCTGCACCATTAAACCCTATAATGGGAAGGCCAAGCATTCGAAAATACAAAAAAAAATATGATTCATGTGCATTTTATATAGTATAGCTCATGCATATTTTGCCATGCCGCAATTCGTATTTGTATTGTCATTAATTCATGCAAAAAAAATTCAAAAGAAAAATCCCAAAAACTGGGAAACGGGTCATTTCAACTGGCGAATCCTATTTTTATTGATTTCCCTTCCTAATCTTTTCAGAATGATGATTTTACCCCACATAGGCAAATTGTCTTGAAAAATTTCAGTAAATTCAGAAAAAATCCCAAAAATTAGGAAATAGACCATTTCGACTGGCCAATCTTATTTTGATGATTTTCTTTCCCGATCTTTTTAAAAATGAAGATTTTTCCCTTCATAGGTAAATTATCTTGAAAAATTTCAGGAAGTTTAGAAAAATCCCAAAAAATTAGGAAACGGGCCATTTCGACTAGCCAATCTTTTTTTCAATAATTTATTCATATGTCACATCCTCATATCCATGTTCGTATGCCGTATTTGCATGTTCACGTTCGCATGTAATGTATGTGCACGTTTGCATGTCATATTTGTATATCTATGCTCGCATGTTCATGATTGCATGTCCACGTTCGTATGTATATATTTGCGTGTCTATATTTGGCTATTCCCATTTTGTTTATCCATGCACTCAGTACCATCCATGCATTCCATCTAAAAAATAAAAATACAAAAAGAGAACATATTACTAGAGGTTTAGGAGTAAACCAAGCCTGAGTTGTCAAAATTAGAATATCCATGGAATTAAGGTATCGAAAGGGCATTAATTTTAATTAACTAATGTAACCAAGTCCCCGAACTCATAATCTCTGGTTCGTAAAAGTAATTTAGTTCTCACGCTAATTTACTTAGATTTCTAATCGACCTACAAAAAAAATGATTAGTGGCGACTCTAAATTCTAAAATCATGTGATAAAAAAAATCAAGTTGTGATTCGGTAGGGCTTGAGAAAGTCTGTTTTAGGTTAGTTAATCTAATTAACTTGATAATCCGTTAACCAGGAAATTTTTCACCGATCGAAATTTTTAGGTCACGACAATTAACTTACCTCATAAGTTTAAAAATGAATTGAAATTTTGCAAGAAATACCGTTATAACCAAGTTTGGTACCGAATAGACGTCAATGAAAACACTAACGTAACCAAGTTTTTAAACTCTAGATTTCTTTGATTTGCGTAGTATCAAACAATTTCTCCTGCCGGCACGGCTGGACACCCTGGTTATAAAAAAAAAAATAATTTCTCCTAATTGTTCAATAAAGTTTTTGATCTACATTTCTTAGAGATTAATGGCGACTCTATTTGTGTGTGTGTGTACAAACGTGACACCGATTATAATAAGATCGAATTTGATTTCTCTCATCGTGATTTGGTATAGATTTGGGAGCGTCAAAGTTAATCTGAAATCACACACTAACCTAACATGGTCATTTTTTTAAAGCTTAAAATAACTTGTTATGACACTACAATTAGATAGAATAGTACGAAAAAAATGTTATATACAATATGTTATATAAGAGAATCAATTTAATCTTCAATTAATCGAAATATAGGATGAAATTTTACAAAGTAACTACATAGTTATTTAACTTAAATAACAGAAATTGGGAAGATAAATAATTTTTGGAAATAAAAAGTTCATGTAGTTATCAAATGCATTTCTATTACAGGAATAGAAATTTTGTATGGTTATCGAATACGTTGTGATTCTCCAAAACTCATCTATGAATAGAATTAGAAAAAATTATTCTAATTAGAATCAGTTTTTAGGATTGAAATGGTTGTCATGCAGGCTTTTATTTTTGTCCAAAACTGTTTTCGTGAATAAAATCAAAATCATTGGCATTACCAAATATGTTTCTGAACCTTTTTTGTTTTAGAGAATAGAAACAGATGAATATAAATGTTCCTTACCAAAAAAAAAAGATGAATATAAATGTTACTAAATAAGCTCTTAGTTGTTATGGATTTTTCTAATTTGTGCTCTCGTCTTTCTATTCATAGTAGTCAATCTCTGAGCCACCACTTTTGACCTGCCAAACTTATATTTAGAGACTGCAAATATTTTAACTCTCATTTGGTGTTGGTACAAAAGAAACAATTTGCTATCCCTCCATCCTAGCTTTATCTCGATAATATTCAGGCTTCCAACTTCAATGTTCTTTAAAAGGAATTCTGTTAAATTTGTTTCCGGACTTCAAGCAGCTTTCAAACATGAACCTTCGATAGTTCCCAAGACTCAAAGGTTTGAGGTTAATCGGACTTGAAATGTTTTCTAAGACTCCGTGTCGGTTGGACACTCCAATGTTGGTTGGACATCTAAAATTGTCGTATCTGACCCATCTAGTGAATTTACGTTTTTACGACAATAACTACTCTAAATCCTTCTAATGCAAAGACCCCTCGTTTAAGTCACATCACGCTATAGCATGCTACGCATTGGCTTGGACCAAACCCTCTCTATAAAAGTGCAGTATATTCCAAAATGAATATGGTCCTAACTCCACATTAATAGTCAACTACTTCCTTTGGTCAACTTTGACTTATTTTGTCAGCTTCAAAAAGCCAGGTGCTTTAAGTTGTTGAATGAAGTCAACGCTATACTCTCGCGGATCGAACAATTTGCCATTTGAATAAGCTGACAAATTGAATACTTGCGGGTTTGGTGGGAGGCAATATTGAAGAATTAAAAAAAAATAATTCATTTTTTTTAAAACGAAAGTGGAACTCATGCGACCTTTTGGACATTTGCCATAGGTTAAACAGATGCACGCGTCCGTTTCTTTATGGAAATGAGTCATTTTGGCATAATATCTAATTTCAAAATGATGTTAGGCAGATAGTGTGCATTCCTGCGTATCAATATTCATATGTCATTGATTCTTTCAAGTGCCCCGTGTTAAATAAATAACAAATAATGATAAATAAAAGAAGTTAAATTGAAGTTATTCCAAACAAGCTATTTAACATTAAACTTCCTAATTGACCAAAAGAAAAAAACATTAAATTTTCTAAACACAGTTA
This sequence comes from Psidium guajava, assembly GCA_016432845.1. Classification (NCBI taxonomy): domain Eukaryota; kingdom Viridiplantae; phylum Streptophyta; class Magnoliopsida; order Myrtales; family Myrtaceae; genus Psidium; species Psidium guajava. The sequence goes on from CM028228.1 coordinate 29,017,772, forward strand.
CTTTTCAGCCAAAATAAAACGAAATATTCAATGTCAAGATTTTTTTTTTTTGAGAATTTAGATATATAATGATTCACATGTGGTTGAAGATTGGAGTTGGTGTTGAGTAACATGTGTGATCCTCGAAATTTGAATAAAGAGCAAAAGCCACTTTAACATCCAAACTTGTATGTGTGACAAGAATACTCTTCATCTACTGTCCAAAGATCCTATGCTCTGTCCATCAATACAAATATGCCATCTATCTACCATAAAGAATAACATAATCCTAGACTCCCATTGCTTCAAACTTTTTTTTCGCATCAAGAAAACCCCAAACTTACATTGATAACCCAAAAAAAAGAAGAAGAACTTCCATCATATTATCATTCAAGATGGTCTTCAGGTGAATTCAATATTGAATGCCTGTTAGCATTTCGATCTTCTCACATGAATCTCCCCATTTATCCTCTTAAGGAGAGATTTAATCTTGGATGGTAAATAACTCACCTCTTGATCTTTGACCCCACGTGAATTTTGATTTCTTGGCAAAAAGGCGAAGAAATGGATCTGAAATTCGACGTTGCAGCTTGTGTGGACAAAATGGGCAAACGGAGCTAAAGTTAGCGGATATTGGTGTCAAGATGGATACAATTTAAGAATTTTAGCAAAAGAAAAATTCAGGGCATTAATATTGACGTCACGGTGACGGTAGTTTAGAGTTTTCGGTGGTGGTAACCGAAACAGGCGCGAGCCATTCTCGGAAAAATTATGTGGTTTGCTCACCATTTGATTTGAGTCCCCCCATCCACATTCATTCTGTTTTCTCCGATCTCTCGAATTCAGCGAGAGAGGGAGAGAAACAGAGAAATGGGGACTTTGGGAGCGATTCTGAAGCACCCGAGCGATTTTTACCCGCTGATGAAGCTGAAGATGGCGGCGAGTAATGCCGAGAAGCAGATCCCTCCGCAGCCTCACTGGGCATTCTGCTACTCCATGCTCCACAAGGTCTCCAGGAGTTTTGCCCTCGTCATCCAACAGCTCGGCATCGAGCTTCGCGATGCGGTGAGCGCAGCTTCCGATTCTCGACGTTCAGCCTGTTTCTGTTTTCTTTTTTTTTTTTTTGGTGCTAAATTTGGACGATCGAGACGTGAATTACGGTTTGTTCGTGAGGATATGGGGATGACGCGTGAATAGTATTGCGGACCAGGGGATTGAGTTTTCTTCTTCATTGATTTTTGTTTTGGATTCAGTATTTTTGTGCTTTTGTGGACTCATGATTGCTGAATTTATCTGTTCGTGGTGTTTAAGCAATGCCATGATGACTTTGGATGCATCGACTCTGCTTGTTGCTGTTAAATGGAATGGAATGAAGTCGTTTTCTGTTTCTTCTTTTCATCTGTTGGGCCAAGAGAATTTTTTCCCGTGGCTTAGTGAGCAGTTAATGCGATGGGGAAATGAGAGGAAATCTGTCATATCATAAAGGGAGGAAATATGAGAGAATCAGGAACAAAATTGCTAATTCTAGACTACCTGCCGAAGACTGCAGGCGCAGCGGCTTAGATAGAGTCAATGATCAACCAACGTTCTGCAAAGATCAACTTAGGTACAATTCTCTGTATGTTGTGACTTGAATGGTGCGACCGAAAGGCCCTGACACAGTTTATTGAGGCATGCTAGTAGAGGGGCAATGCATGATCTTAATGCAAGACAATGCCGTTAGAAGGAGTATTCCGAGCATACACTTTTCTCTCATATACGTGAGTCCCCATGAGAAGTCCAAAAAACATGTCAATAGTAAGCATAAGCCCAAGGTTTCCATGATTTTGGCATTTAATTGATGGGAGGAGGTTTCTCGAGTCCATCCTGCTCCTTCTTCAAGGGTTTTACTTTCTTAGGATTGTTGGTTCTGCATTCCTAGCAAAATCAAATATCTGTAATTCTCTGTCCTTGTTTCTCAAGATAGATTTGGCAGGGAGGATATATTATGTGTTGACGTTTGGAATGTTTCTTGGCTGGACTGGCTTTACTGACACTGTTTGATAGCATGCGCATGGCACACGTGGCACCTGGGGATCCAACAATTCTGGTGAACTGGATATGATAACAATTTAGTCATAGAAGATGACGCACGTATTAGTGAACCAGCTCCAGGAACTGGTTTTTGTCTTTTCGTAGAAATCAGAATTTCAGCTGCGAAAGTACATATTATTATCTAGCCAATTTTAAGTTGTCATTGGGAGCTAGGTACTTTATCTTATGCAACTGTTTAAATTCAAAAGTCATAGAAAGTGCTACAGGCTCCTATGACATGAACCATATCTAAGTACAATCTTGACTGGAATTGCGTGATATTAGTGTTGATGCCAATGCTGTCCTCATCCATAGATTCACGTGGTTATTTCTTGTTTTCTTTTTATAGTTTCTCCTATTGACTTTTGTCCGCTAATCCAAATGCAAAGCTATGAACTGTTAGGTCAGTTAATGCAAATGCTACTGGTAGCCAATGCAAGTTCCAATGGAATTATTAGATTAGTTTCTTGCAATGTTTTTTTATCTCTTCAACTTTTCTTTCGCATTTTTGCAGGTGTGCATATTCTATTTGGTCCTGCGAGCACTTGATACAGTTGGTTTGTCCCATAACTCTGTATTAGTTCTCTTTGTCTTGCATTTGCAAGATATTATGCTCTTAATTAAATATAGTGCGTCTGTCCTAAATTACTGTCATTCCATTTTGGGGGCAGTAAACTTGAGCGGTCGTCTGTCAAATTGATTTCTAATGTATCTATCCAGTTGACAGCTCTACTTTTCCCTTCAAGCTTCTGCATAACAGGAAAAGGAAGTGGAGGTTTCGAGGCTACATTTCCTTGTCTGTGTTTTTAAAGGCGAAAATCTAAGCCGCTTCAAATCTCGATAATTTTGTGTATTCTTTTACCTGTGAGAAGTTTTTTTATGGTCTAAAAGCTATGAGAAGTTGCAACACTTATCTTTAGCACTTTTGGTTCTGGAAGACTTCATTTGGAGTTTTCCTTTTTACGCTGATAACATTCATGGAAATCTTATCGTGTAGTTCAGAGCGAGTTCTTCACATCAACTTCATTTTATTTATCACCCCATAACGACATTAGTATGTGATTTCGTGTTGGAATCTCATTTCTTCTAACGTACTCTTTCCAGAGGATGACACAAGCATACCTACCGACGTCAAAGTGCCTATCCTGAAAGCTTTTCACCACCACGTGTATGATAAGGAGTGGCATTTTTCATGTGAGTAAACATGCTATACAGTTACCTCTTTCTTACCAGTTTTTTTGGTGATCTAAGACTGGTCTTCATTCCAACCAAAAAAAAAAAAAAAGACTGGTCTTCATATATTTAAATGCTTGGTTCAGTAATGTTGCCCTTTGCTGACCTTTACAAAAAAAATTCAGGAAATGTGAGTTATATGTATTCTGACAAATTTTGTTTTGACTCGTATCTCTTTAACGGTTTCCTTGTACAAGTATGTGTGTATCTATGGGGAAATAATTAGTGTGCTCCACATTTGCTTTAAGATGGTCTTTGAAGCTACGTGGTGATTCTATCTTTAGCAATATCTCGTAGCAATTAGGCATCTTTGCCACATTGTTCTTCATAGAGGAGTAGCTCGATCCGTGACTTTTCTTTGAATTGATTTCAAATTGGCTGAATTCATTTTCCTTAACAATGCTATTCGTAGAACAAGATATATCAGCAACATTTTGCCTCTACGTCATGATTCTACATGAGAAACTCTACAAAAAGTTTCATCTACTTTTGCTTTTTTTGTGCATTCTTTTACTAACTTTTTAAGAACCAGTAGTAAAGTATGATAAAAGCTCTCATGCTGTGAGAAGTTCTTGCAACATTTCTAGCATATGGGGATACTGGACGACCCTGCATAGGGTAAAAGGTTTCCAAATTATATCTGATGTCAAGTTGGGAAATAAGGTGTTTCTAAGCTATTTAAATTCTATCATGCCACTAATTAATTCCAGTAGCAGCTTTTGGAACATGCAGAACTTGGTTAGCAAAGATGTCTTAAGCTGTGACCATTGTTACCTTGAAATTCTTATTACCATAAGTTAACAGTCTTTTGCAGTTTTAGTATATGACAATCTGTAGATGGTGCTTATCCACTGACCTGTGTTACCTCATTTGAGAAGAAGTTGGAGCTGGACTATTCAGTGGCCCAGAATATTAGTGAGTTCACTGACTTGAGTTTTCTATTGTCGTGTTAAGGTGGTACAAAGGAATACAAGGTTCTAATGGACCAATTTCATCATGTTTCCACGGCTTTCCTGGAGCTGGGGAAAAGGTTACTAGCTTATGATTCTCCTTTGTAATCTTGATGCGAATGCCTTTTGCGAGATCAGGATATTCTCTTCTTCTACCTGATCTTCAGCCCCTCAATGAACGACATGTGTTTCCTTTATCAACCTATCTAACCATCATAGTGTCACAACTGATTCTTGATTATATCATTTTCTACCAAATGTTTCCCTAACCTTTTTTTTTCCCTCTCTGTTAATGGGCATGCAAACTTTACAATTAACATAACCTTTTTTCTTTTTGCACAAGCAATTAACACAACCTTGATGAACTGTTTCTGCTGGTTGATAGTTACCTGCTTTCCGTTTATAAACTGTGGCTTTTGACTATACTCACAGGTACCAAGAGGCAATTGAGGATATTACAAAAAGGATGGGAGCAGGAATGGCAAAATTTATTTGCAAAGAGGTTTGTGATTATGCCATGTGACACTTCTGATATTTTCCAAAACCTTACCTTTACCAGTGGCCAAGCTCATGGAACTCTTACAAAGATTACAGTACTTGGTTGTGCTTGGACTAGTTCGATCTTGAGCAAGTGGAAGATTACAGTACTTTACATGAGGAAAATACTTGCCACCAATGGAAGGAAATAAATTGGTAGGGTTTGTTGGGTATCGTCTAGGAGCAGTGAAAACTTTTTTTTGTTAAGTGGCTGGCGCATGCAATGTGTAGCCCATCCTGCCGTTGAGTGTTGACTGTGCTGGAGTAAGGATTTGACCTTAGCTCTTTGGACAACTCCTTGAAGGGTTAACTTAAAAAAAAAAAACGTGACCCTAGAATTTTAGCATTTGGCATAAATGACCATTTTTCTGTCTTCTAATGTCCGCTGGCTTATGAACTGACTATTGACTCTACTATTTGCCTGATTTATGGTAACCGATCGGATTGGATTGAAACGAGTTTGATCAAAAAGAGCTGGCAATGTTCTTTTGCACAAAGCACTTCAAGGCTAGTTGTAGTCTTGCACCTTCTGGAAGAGTTGCTTGTAGTGGAGATTAATCTGTTTGATACGTCATTCAGTTACTTATCCAATAAAGAGTTCCACAAACTTCTTCCTCATCGCAGGTGCAAACAGTAGATGATTACGATGAATATTGTCATTATGTGGCCGGACTTGTTGGTCTAGGTTTGTCAAAGCTTTTCCATGCTTCTGGAGCTGAAGATCTGGCACCAGAGTCTCTATCCAATTCAATGGGTTTGTTTCTACAGGTACTTAAAAAGACAGACTAGGTTTCATGTGCATTACCACCTTTTTATTTTGTGGATTTCTGACACTGTTTTTGAATGTGAATATCAGAAAACAAACATTGTTCGAGATTATTTGGAGGACATCAATGAGATTCCAAAGTCACGTATGTTTTGGCCTCGTCAAACTTGGAGTAAATATGTAAACAAACTCGAGGTATGCCTCTTCAACATGAAATCGATTTTCCATCACCTAGTTTGTAGATGAATTGTTAACATATTATTCACCTATAATGCTGAATAACATGTCGCGTGCACATCCTTATTTTCTCTATTCTGTGTTTGGCCCCATCTATGTAGGAATTGAAGTATGAGGAGAACTCAGAGAAGGCATTGCAATGTTTGAATGACATGGTCACAAATGCTTTGACACATGTTGATGACTGTTTGACATACATGTCTGCTCTGAGGGATCCTTCTATATTCCGGTTTTGTGCCATTCCTCAGGTACATGATCAATTCTTCAAGACAACAGTCTTCTTCTCTTTGACCAAGGGTTGTTGGCTTATATCCCTCCTATGTTTTTTAAAATATAGGAGGTAGCTATTGATGATGAAATTTTGGCTCTTACCAAGATTTCCTTTGAAAGTTTTTCTCCCCGACATACTACGTGCCCTCTGTCTGCACTACTCCCCACCCCCTCTCTCATGCACATTTGCATGCTTGCACACGCATGCACAGGCACACAGTCCTTTCTCTCTCCTTTCACACATGTTTGTGCATCCTAAGCTAGTGTGCTTAAAGAAAAAGGTTGCTTCTTCTTTTGGTTTCCCCCATTGATTTTGAAAAATTTTCCTACCATAATCAGTTGTTTGTTTTCTGAACTTGCTCTTCATTAAGACTTTCAGTACGTGGTTGTTTTGCTTTGCTTGTCTGTGCCATTGATCTTTTGATTATCTAGGAGAAGCTCCTTTGCCAACATTTCTCTACTTTTTCTAGGTAATGGCAATTGGAACGTTAGCTTTATGCTACAACAATATTGAAGTTTTTAGAGGCATAGTGAAGATGAGGCGAGGTAAGAAAATGATTTGCTGATATTTTCTTTCATCATCGAAATTATAGCTATCCTAGACTAGATGAAATGATTAGGCATACTGAAGAACTTGAATGGCACTAGGCATTCGTAGAATAGTTTTACTGGGCCATTAGACACAAGGAAATAATAAGGTTTACTGAAGAACTAGATTGAGCCAAGACAGAAATAGCTTGTGAGACTATCACAATTCAATAGATCAAGACCATCCTTGGGGCCTTGCTTCCAGTTCTCATTATACATTCGTAAAGGCAGTGTCTATCCATGACTCTCTCCACTCTTGTGTATTGCTCTGTAGTAGCTCCGAGATAATGGTTGCTCAGTGATTCCATTTGCCTACCTATACTTTTCAGGTCTTACTGCTAAAGTTATCGATCGCACGAGAACAATGGCTGATGTTTATGGTGCTTTCTATGATTTTTCTTGTGTGCTGAAGTCCAAGGTATGAAAGTCAAAAACTAGAACGCACAACTTGTAATCTATTCTAGTTCCCTATGTTTGGTTATTCTTCTTGAAAGTGCACTAAACCTTATAACCTGCATTAGACTTGATTTATTGGAAATAAACTGCTGATGCTCCTACTTTGTATGTCTGTGTAACTATAGAAGGCCTGCTCAGGACATAGCCTGCAATTAAAAAGGCAAATCCTCCGATGTCTTAGGGTCATTGGACCAACCCATACTTCTTACTCAGAGGGCTAATTCCCTATTTAGCTCTAGGCAAGCACCAGAAGAAATTTTGGGTTGGCTGGAGATGTCCACGAGAGTTCCGTACATAGCTCTAGCCAAAACTTTTGATAATTTGCCTATAAAATATCCGAGTTGCTCCTGAATATGGGACTTAGACTGGTGGGCAATGAGTACGGTGTGAGTGACAAGAATAACATTGCTCACTACATTGAGCGTTTGGCTCCTGTAGGTTGACAAGAATGACCCTAATGCTACAAAAACATTAAGCAGAATCGAGGCCGCACAGAAGTCCTGCAGAGACGCTGGCCTCCAAAACAAAAGGTTCCTGAACTCTCTCTCTCTCCAGGTGGTATAGATACTGATTTTGTTCCTTCCACTATAACAAACTTATTTATATGAATTCTGATAGGAAATCTTACATCCTTCCAAGTGAACCCAGATACAGCTTCGTGCCGGTGAGTTTACTCCCATTTATCTTGCATTTATTTGGCTGGTCTTAAGAACAATATGCTGAGATGTAACCCATACAAAAGAAAAACACTTAACAGAATCTATGTTGCAGGTCCTCGTTTTGCTTATTATACTGGCAATATTTCTCGCTCAATACTTTGCAAGTAGATCAAGTAACTATTGTGAGTTCCTTTCAGCATCAGCATAATATGTGACCAATGATTGCTACAAACTTCTCTTATCATAGTCCTACAACTTCTATTGCTTTGCTTTCTCTCTTGTGCAGGATGGGCTTCGTGGAAACACCAGCAAGTCAGAGACTGTGTTGATACTGAACTGAAGTCATGCTCCTATATATGTTCATAATTTGCTCAACAAAAAATAGAGAACATTTGGCTTGTCTTTCCTTTAAAAAAAAAACGGAAATAAATATATCTCAGTTCTCAAAAATTATTTCAGTCCCATCTTACCAAGTTGTCCTTCCCCGTAAAAGACAACACACGCTGCGATCGGCTTAATCGGTTCAAAAACATCCCCAGTGGAAATTGACTGTACTACCTCCCATTTCAATATTTTCCCATATATCACACAAGGCCTATCTTCTTGATAAGCTTCTCCTCAGATGATGCTTTCCAAGTAAACCATCCATTATTTTGTCCGTGAAACAGCTTCCACAGGATGAAGACCTTTGCTTCAGGGAATATCCAACAGGGTGCGATTGGGCAATTCACGTATTCAATCAGCATAATAAAGTAGATCTAAATGTGGATATATCACAATCTCTTAGGTGGATCATATAAATTACTTACAAGACTTTTCTTGCGAGAACTTACCGAGATAGAGTTTGGGAGGTATATCTGAAAACATTAGAATGGAAGCAAGTGTTTCACATTCCTGTTGGGGATGTTTTTGCAACCAATAAGCGGATCTTTTACCAACGAGACCACCGGCTTATCAATTAAACAAAGATAGTTTAAAAGTTAGATTGTGCAGCAAAAAATCACTGATGTTTCCCATTTGCTAACCCTTAGAAGTCAAAGTACGAAAAATGGCTGCATTGCATTACCTTGTTCACCTTGCCACGAACTTGAACCTTTGCATTTCCGAGCTCTCTATTTATCCATAAATCCAATTGGAAAAGTAAAAACCATTTAGAAACACAATGATCACTTATCGTTTTTCTCTCAAAGAGTAGCCCGAACTCTAATTACAAGCTCTTTAAAGCATTTTCACAAGCCAACATGTTAGATTGTATTATACATTAAAACATCCTCTGTTGGTAACATGATTTTGTATGTGTGACTGAAATTAAAAATGCTTTTGTCCACCAATTGTACTATGAAAAGACAGAGAACTTCCATTTAATGAAAACACGTACATCGGCTCCTCATGTGTAATGGTTGAGGAAAAGATTCATTCCAACAAACACTCCATCTTATTGAATGAACCACGAGATAATGACCACAGCAATAATCATAGGGAACCCCAAATAACATTTTACCAACCTATACCAGCCTTTTTTTCTTTTCTCCAGATCTTCGCCACTGTTATATTCTGTGAGTATGAAACACAGAATTCCGTTGGCGGTTTGGCAATGATTGTACAGTTTCTTTATGGTTCGATTTCTAGCACTCAAGAGGACCTCTTTACAAGCTTTTTTGTGATGTAGATATTTATCACTCTGGCATTTCTCAAAAGGCCACGGTGTTTAAGTTTTTCTCCACAACTCCTCACCCTTCTTAAGTGATGGCCACAAGTGACTCTTGATTAGAGCCTCTTCCATCTCGTCTCCGAGAGTAGTGATGGTTTATTTATGGCTCGGTCATCCCTAAGGAGTCTTTTCTATTGTTGTGGATTGGGACCTTATTCATTACAATGGGCAAGTTGTGCCATCGCACTCTTTTATTTAGAATCGTTATATCGCTGCTCGGTATCCTTTCACTTTGGTTTATCACTCTTAATAGGTTGCCAACTCATATTCTCTTGCTCAACTACCATAGAATTCTAGATGGTGTATGTGCCTTCTGTGGTTGTCATCTAGAGTCTATTGATCACCTTTTTTTGGTTGCTGCATCACTAGTGCCCTTGCTCTTTTTTGGACCATCAAATGCAATCTCGCTTGGCAATACCTTCCTTGGTGTGTGACAATCTTCAATGGGCGATGCTGCATATCTGCGGCCTACATTTCTTACCTTACCAAGAAAAAAAAAACATAAGAGTTTGATAAGACCACGAGAATGAATAGTTCGACTAAAAATCAATGTCTAATCACCAAATTTAGGGCTCGTATTTAAAATGTCAAGTAGCAGAACTAAGCTTTTTAAATCTTTCTATCGAAGAGCATTCAACAAGTCATGTAAAGACATAACGATAAAAAGACATGCAAATAAACATCACACAAACTAGCGATTGATTAGTAAAAATTGAGAATATAAAAAAGAGCGCCACTAAGGCTACGTATGATAATGATTCTGATTCCAAAAAATGATTATGGTTAAAATGACTTTTTCTAATTCTATTCCTAGACGAGTTTTTGAGAATCGGAACGTATTTGATAATTACATAAAATTTCTGTTCCTAAAATAGAAATGAGTTTGATAACTATATAAATTTCCGATTCTATTATCAATTTTTGTCATTTAAGTCAAATAATTATATAATTACTTTTTTATTCAAGGAAATAAATCTCATTCTTATTTCATCAAAAATTTAAGAATAAACATTGTCCTCACTCATGACCCAATAAAAAATATTGATGTTGTATTCACGTTGGTTGTTTTTGTCTATTTCCAAAATTTTTCTAAAACTAGGCTAAGTCTAAAATATATAAATCCGAGCAAATCATGGCCAATAAAATCAAGTGCACAATTAAATATCATGGCATTGATAAATCTCATCATAAAATCCGAACAAAGCCCTAAAGGCTTAGAAAATATGATTCGGGTTTAATTTCAAAAGTGTTTATGAGTTTCCTAAAAAAGAATAAAATCTATAAAATCTAGGGAATTTAGATTCAAATTTATGGGGAAAAAAGATTAAACTAATCTAATCCAAGGTTCTTCTATATTTAAGGATTTTTTTGAAATTTTTTTGATTTATTATTATTATTTTGAAAATGAGACATTATTTTATTTTAGATCAAGAGAAAGTGATGAGGAAACTGAAAAAGAAAAATAAAATATGTGATATTTTATTTTGTTTTATGATTTTTAAAAGTAATTTTTTTTTCAGAATAACTTTTTTTGTTTTTATTTTTACTCCAAAACTGTTCTCGAGAATAAAATTAAAATTAAAATCGTTCAGGTTACCAAATAGGATTTTGATCTTTTTTTATTTCAAAAAATAGAATCACAAAATCAGGATGATTATCATACACACCCTAAGTTAGTGGCACTAAGGTTATTGATTTTTTCTTTTACCAAAAAGAAAATAAGTCATTTGAGTTTTACAATACAGAAAAATGTCAGAATAGGCATAGAAGTGGAACCCAATGGAAATCAACTTACCAAAAGCTCTTACACACCCTCTGAAGGTACGCAAACACATCAGTGGCATTAAGAAGAAAGGGCAAAGACGTGCTGTTTGAAACGAGTTATCAGAACCTTCTGTTGAACTGAACTTTACCTTACCATGACATCGGGAGCAGTATTCATTTCTCAGTTTATTGGTTGTAAAAACGTCCCCAACGAGATCGCGACACATTGTCTCCTCGGTAAGTTTCTCCTTTTCGTTCTCTTTTTCGCAGAGGGGTCTCATCTTCATGGCCAGTTAATGGTGCCCGTGCCCTCTGTCACACCCCAAATCACAATAATAGGAGATTGTGACACGGCCGTCCCTTTCCCAAAAGGACGCAGCCTCAACTTAACCAGAATCCAACCTGATAACAAACATGTATGTCCATATATACAGGCTCAAGAAATTCCTTGGTTACAAAGTCAGAGCTTGCTATTAAACCATAAACAGATATACACCATATCCTTCCAAACGATAGTAACGTCCAATATCAACTTAAAAGGGCTCACCAAATATAAAAGGAACAACTCACAACTTATAATAAAAGCTTCCCCCCAACAAAATATCCTCCACTAACGATCGCTCACGTTCTACGGGCGACTCGCTGGATCTGAAAAACAAAAAGATGAAAGGAATGAGTTAACACGGCTCAGTGAGTAATACATTTCTTCTAAACGGATGGAACAATCACTATGCACTTTTAAAACACAAAACAAATACCAATGATTTAATCCATTGGTTAATCTCATCAAAAGACATGTCAATGGTCTATCAATTGACTAATCATATGCTCAAGGCTCTAACTGTAGTCACGCATAACGCTCGTGACAAAAGACGACCAAGATTCCCCCTTTGGCAAGGTCTCCACCTACAATGCCGGTGGCTCGGCCCACAAGGATATCCTAAATAGTATGCGCATACCCACAAACCCATCAGTCGGGTTCACAGTTATCTTGAGCAACATAAAATCACAACAACTCAAAACCAATAGCAGAAATCTGTCATAAATTATCTCAACCAGAATGAACATCAATGTCGCGACCCTCTAAAAATATTTTTAAATTTTAAAGGGGTTAACGGATTATTAGGTTAATTAGATTTGACTAACCTAACGCGGACCCTCCCAAGCCCTACCGAATCGCAACTTTGGTTTTTGTTTAAATGATTTTGAAATTTGGAGTCGCCACTAATCGTTCTTGGTAGGTCGATTAGAAACCTAAATAAATTAGCGGGAGAACTAATTTATTCCTGCGAACCAGAGATTATGAGCTCGGGGACTTGGTTACACTAGTTAATTAAAACTAATGCCCTTTCGGTACCTTAATTTCATGGATATCCTAATTCGGCAACTCAGGCTTGGTTTATTCCTAAGGCTCTAGTAGGGTATTCTCTTTTGTGTTTTCACTTTTTAAATAGGATGCATGGATGGTATATATTTTTATTTGTTATATTTTTTTAAGTGTTAAAGATTCCCTGAAGCCGAAAGAGGGAGTGTGTTAACGACTTCTGTGCAGTATTACGACCTACTCATCTTTTGAGTTTGATGATTCAAAAATTAAATTATAGGAAGTACATGACAGTGAATAAACACCTCCAATGGGAGGCCTAGCATTGGCTTGGCTCTTCCCTTTGGGATTTAAGGTACAAGTATTTAAGTTGCAAGTATTTAAACTACTGTAAGTAAAAACCTCCAATGGGAGGCTAAGCATTGGCTTGGCTCTTCCCTTTGGGATTTAAGGTATAGGTATTTAAGTTGCAGGTATTTAACTACTGTAAGTAAAAACCTCCAATGGGAGGCTAAGCATTGGCTTGGCTCTTCCCTTTGGGATTTAAGGTACAGGTATTTAAGTTGCAGGTATTTAACTACTGTAAGTAAAAACCTCCAATGGGAGGCTAAGCATTGGCTTGGCTATTCCCTTTGGGATTTAAGGTACAGGTATTTAAGTTGCAGGTATTTAACTACTGTAAGTAAAAACCTCCAATGGGAGGCTAAGCATTGGCTTGGCTCTTCCCTTTGGGATTTATGATGCAGGTATTTAAATTGCGGATGGACTTTGTCCTCTCCATTCTGGGGTATGAATTCTTTAAAATAAAATACAACGAATTGATTCAACAATTTGAAATTTGTGCGCGCTTGAGGACTCCTCCAAGCCGATTTTGTGCTTCCATAGGGTTGACCATTGATATAGAGCTGCGGCTTCCTGACATAAAATAGAGTGAAGTGTCAGTATACAAAATATATGTCAATCTGCACCTAAAACCAGAAGAGTGGAAAGAGTACTTATCTCCCATTTTTTTGGGAGGGATTTCTATAATTGATTTTCGCTCTCTATGTTCCCAATATAGAGAGTCTCTTTTGAATTAAGAGGGACTTTTAGTCACAAATCAACTGAGAAATCGGTAGACAGCTTAGGAGCTTGTTTGGGCGATTTTTGTATCTCTACGAGATTTTTTGCCGTTGACGTAGAGATATCCTTCTCCTGACATAAAATATGGGAAAAATGGAGGTAGGAGAAAGTGTATACAATTTGTGCTAATTTGCGACTAAAACCACAAATAAATGAATAAATAAAAAACACTTAGCTCGAATTTGTTTGCTCGTTGACGAGGATGAACTCTTGATTTATGTTGATCGATGAAAGAATTTGTGATGATAACCCCTAACTTTAAACTCCCATCATCTTCAAAATTCTCTCTCTTTTGGTATTTTTTTTCTCTCAAATTTTTCTTCAATCTCTCAAAACCCTCTCAAACATCCAAAATTTTCTCTCCCAAAAAATTCCTCTCTCAAGCTCACTTCTTCCTCCTTTTATAATCTACTCATCTATCTCACATTCTAATTTTTCCACTAACTCTATCTCCCATTCTAATTTCTCCACTAACTCTTCTTCATTTTCATCTTCCATTCTCCATCTCTATCTCACATTCTAATCTCTCCACTAACTCTTCTTCATCTTCATCTTCCCTTCTCCATATTTATCTCCCATTCTAATTTCTCCACTAACTCTTCTTCATCTCCATCTTCCCTTCTCTATTCTTATCTTCCATTCTAATTTCTCTACTAACTTTTCTTCATCTCCATCTTCTCTTCTCTATTCTTATCTTATTTTCTCCATCCATTCTTCTCCAACTTCTCTTCTTCATCTCCTCTTCTCCATCTTCCCTTCTCTATTCTAATTTATCCACTAACTCTTTTTTTTTATTTGTAAAATAATCCCTCAAGAGTTAGGTATTTGCACTCTAGTCCCTGAATTTTAAGTATTTACAATTTAGTCCCTGAAAAAATATTTCTTTAAGTCCAAATCTTCTTACAATTTATGACATACCTTCCCTATACTTAGTCAAAATTCACCACATGTCAAATTTAAGCTCATTTCTTGCCACTGAAAATAATGCAGAATTTAATTAAAGCCCTTTTGCACAATTGAGTCATTCTAGGTATAATTTGGGCCAATATAAAAATTTGAAATATTAGAGAACAATGTCACAACTCCTAAAAGTGAAAAAATGAAAATAAATTGACTCAAATTGAATTTTTTAGGCCCGGTTCGAGATTATGCTTGTGAAGGAATACACGACCCCGAATTGGATTTTTTAAATTTGTGATGGCCAACATGAAAAGGGATTTAAAATAAAAATATTGACTATTTTTATATATTTTTGTAGCCTCAAATGCTATTATTTATTAAATATTCTCATAATTTCTAAAATATATAAACAATATATATAAATACAAAAAATTATTTTTTTGTTCAAAAATAGTTGCCTAAGCTTGGCCAAGGCTCCAAACTTGATTTTTCAATTTTCTCATTTTTCTTAATTTTTTGTTTTTATGAATTTTCGAAAATAAAAATACCGAAAAATATCGAAAATATGAAAAATTATTTTTTGGTCAAAATTGGTTCCCTAGGCTTGGCTAAGGTTCCCAAAGTTGATTTTTCAATTTTATGAATTTTTATGGATTTTCTATTAATTTTCGAAAATAAATAAATAAAAAATACGTAAAAATACTAAAAATATGAAAAATCGTTTTTTGGTCAAAATTGGTTCCCTAGGCTTGGCTAAGGTCCCCAAAGTTGATTTTTCAATTTTATGAATTTTTATGAATTTTTTTATTACTTTAGCAATAGAAAAAATGATTAAAAATCAGGTGTCAACAATCACCATCAACTCAAGATCAGTAGTACAAAGTACTCATAAAACCATCTTGAATAGACAAAACAGCAGTAAATGTTCGATCCTGTTTTATGCAACAAAATGCTCTAAACACCGTTTTTACTTTCCTTTCAAAAGAACAAATTACATTAAAAACTCATATTATACATTCTCAGAAAAATATGAGTTTATACAAGTCAAAGAAGAAATAGTATCACTCACCAGACGAAGGCAAAATTAAAATGCGACAGTTACTCGAGCCGACGCGTCCAATTTCCTATTCAAAAGTACGGAAAATGGATCAAAAATCAATAATATAACACTCTAATGGACGACTCAACTAATTTATACCTATTTAACGACAGAACGATAACTACGTGTCAACGGAAGCTCGCCCAATAACAATTTTCCTTTGCTGTCCTTAATTGGCAGTTTGCGCTTCAGAATTAAAAAGGCCATAACTCACTCCACCGAGCTCCATTTTAAGCCATCTTATAGTCCAAACGAAGCTTACTCAATGTACTACAAAAGTCTTAATGTGATCAACCTCAAATAATGAACGAAAAATAAAGATATTGGCTCTTGAAGCATGCTATTCGTGCTCGTACTGTAGGAAACAGAACAGCTTGCGCTTCATGACTAAAAAGGCCATAACTCATTCCACCGATCTCCGTTTCAAGCCATCTTATACTCCAAACGAAGCTTATTCAACATACTACAAAAGTCTTAACATGGTCAACTTCAAATAATGAACGAAAGATGAAGATATCAGCTCTTGAAGGTTGCTGGTCGCGCGGGTACAGTACGCGCACCAGATTTCAAAATCTCATTCCGGGCAAACCGTAGCATCAATTTACGATCCGTCGAATCCTACGGCTTCACAACATCCTAAAGTTTCATTCTCAAGCAAAGATGTAGCCAAACGATGGAGAAATCGGATGCAGAAATTCAGAATCCATCAAAATCTGAAATTTGCCCTAAATCCAAAAATTTCTCTAATTTAAACAAATTAGAGCTTCGATTCTTACCGAGCGTAGTAAAAATAACGTGGATTTGGCTTGTTGCGGTGTTTGGATCGTGAAGGCGCCGAGCTTTTCTCTTCTTCTTCTCTCTTTCTCTCTCTCTCTCTTTCTTTCTCCCTCTTCTCCTTTCTTTCTTCTTCACGTATGTCTTGGTGAAGACGAAGAAGAAGGGAAAGTTACCCCATTCTTTTTTATTTTGTTGACTTTTCAACTCTTCATTTTATTTTATTTTTTCACCACCATTGACTAGTAAAAAATTTTGGCCTATAAAAAAAATGAGCATTATACCCTCCATTGGAACTGCTTTTCATTCGGTATTTATGGCAAAGCAGGCCTACGCTGTTGTTCCCAAACAGCGTCGTTTTTCTTTTTACCTCGTCAATGACGCCGATGATCATCTGATCGTGCCCGTTAGATTCGAAGCCTTTGAATGAGAGGATGCCTTCCGCAAGCAAATTCTGGACTCTGACCTTGAAGGTATAACATGTAAAATAATGTGACCCACATGATATTATTATTGATGATTTAATGATTTAATAAATGCTAAAATCTGTTGGTTATAAAAGGATATAACCGAAAAGGTGCGAATTTGATTTGCTTTGATGGAAGGCATTTTTGAAGAGACACCTCTTTGATAATATTATCTTTTAAAAGGAAATCCGGTCCTCTCTCCAACCGACTGAACGATAACGACGTTTATGAAACAGACGTCAGTTGAGTTGTTCTCTTCTCCTTCAGAGTACAACGTAAAGAACAAAGGGTTAAGGGAGAGAAATCAGATTTTCATCGCCTTCGTCTTCTGACGCAACAATCAACGCTTGAAGAATCACTATGGAGAAAGGTACGTCTACATCTTGTTGTTTCGTGAAAATCATGAAGATCAATGATTACTGTGATGATGAAATTCCGCATAAATTCTACGTGTTTTAGCATAAATGTATTGCGTAGATTTGCTTACAGTTGGTATTAGAGCCAAGGTTTAGGATCTCATGATTTTTTGATAACGTTCATATATGAAGTTTCTATGCATATGAATTATGGCTCGATGAATTTTCGTGGCTTTCATGAAATTTTAGGGTTTTTATGAGCAAATTGCAAATTGGGCAATTTTCGGATCTTGAAAGAAAAACCCCGATTCCGGCCAAATTACGGCCACCCATTACCCAAAATTCGTCCAGTAGGGTCTTATCGTCATGGGCAACAAAAGCCATCAATCAATTTGGCATCATGTTGATCGCCGGAGGCGAATCAAGTAAGGAAAGTTTCGGTGGTTAGGGTTTATGTGTGACTGGTTTTGCTTGATTCAAATCAATTTCTTGGCCGTATTCGCAATTCCTTGGACTTGTATGGTCGTTGCAAAGTGGTCTCGAAAACCCACAAATTAATTTGGTGAAAGAAAGGCCATCGGAGAAGACCTAGGCGAAGCAAAATCCGGCGAAGGTTGTGCGAAGAAAAGAGAACAGACGCAAATGGCGTCTGTTTGGGCGAAGAAGAAAGGGCGCGTGCCGGCGCGTGCCCGGCACGCGCCCAAGACTGATTTCCTCTTTTGCCCTTAAGATTTTGTCTTTTTCCCTGTTTTGTCTTTTTCTATGTTTTGTCCTTTTCCGAAAATTACAGTTTTGCCCAGTTTTGTCCTTTTGCGAAAATTACAGTTTTATCCCCATTTTGCCCTTGGGTAGTCAAATTACTATTCTGCCATTGGCCGAATTAAGTGATTTTTTTTCTTTCTATATGTTAATTTACCTTTTCACCCTTGGGCAAATGAATTTAATAAAGCTTGGAAAATTAATGGTTTGTTAGTCACCAAAGTGGCCGAACCTTAAGTTTCTTG
Organism: Psidium guajava; assembly: GCA_016432845.1. Lineage (NCBI taxonomy): Eukaryota > Viridiplantae > Streptophyta > Magnoliopsida > Myrtales > Myrtaceae > Psidium > Psidium guajava. The sequence goes on from CM028228.1 coordinate 29,036,041, forward strand.
ATTTTTTGAAATTGATGGTATTTTAATCAATTATCCATGATTATTTGATGCTATGATTGAAATTGATATGTTAAATATCTTATTGATATCATGGATATATTGAACTTCATTTATTATAAGAACTTCGGGATTAACCCAAAGGTTAATTAATTTCTTATAATTCATGAACATAATGGTTGGTAATTATATGTCTTATCATATTTATTTATATATCCAAAGATAGCAAATAAATTTTTAATGAGATATATTTGTAATTGCCAAATAAATGATATTAGCATCATTATGGTTATTATGATTGTGTGTCATAGGATTTCCCAAAGGAAAACTATGATATACATGTATTGTTTGAATTGAATCTGATTATGTGATGTTCTCAAAGCATTAATGTATGAGTATTTTTCTTATATATTTGCAGTATCTGTACCTGTTTCTCTTCATTCACACGATTCGTCTGTTCAATTATTTAATGGAATGAATTTTTCTGATTGGAGTGAGCAAGTCCAATTTCACTTAGGTGTCTTAATTCTTGATTTAGCACTTCAAGATGAGAAACCGGCTGCTATTACTGATGAGAGTAGCGATGATGAAATATCTTTCTATCAAGCTTGGGAAAGATCGAACAGACTAAGCTTAATGTTCATGCGAATGACAGTAGCGAGCAACTTAAAGACCTCTCTTCCCAAGACTGACAATGCTAAGGAATTTATGAAATTTGTGGAAGAGCGTTCTCAAATTGCTGACAAGTCACTTGCTGGTATATTAATGAGCACTTTGACCACCATGAAATATGATGGTTCACGTACCATGCATGAACATGTACTTGAGATGACAAATTTAGCAGCAAAGTTAAGGATTTTGGGAATGAACGTGGATGAGTATTTTTTAGTGCAGTTCATTCTTAATTCCTTGCCTCATGAGCACTATGGGCCATTTCAGATGAATTACAACACTATAAAAGATAAGTGGAATGTAAATGAATTGGCCAGTATGCTTGTTCAAGAGGAGACAAGGATAAAGAATCAAAAGGCTCATTCTGTTCATTTCTTAAGTCATCAAGAGCCTGAAAAGAATTCTAAGAGGAAAGGTGGGAAAGGTAGAAAGAGCGAGAAAAAAGGATTACATATCTTGAATGGGTCTTCTATGGCTTCTCAAATTCACAAGAAGGAGCACAATCTTATTAAGTGTCACTTTTGTAATAAAAGTGGACACTTGAAGAAAGATTGTCTAAAACGTAAGGCTTGGTTTGAAAAGAAAGGTAAGCCTTGTGCTTTAGTATGTTTTGAATCAAACTTTACTGAAGTTCCTCGTAATACTTGGTGGATTGATTCGAGTGCTACCACCCATGTTTCCAATACGATGCAGGGATTCCTTACGATCCAAGCTTAAAAGCCAAATGAGAACTATGTGTACACAGGGAATAGAAACAAAGCTCCAGTTGAAGGCATTGGCACTTATCGTTTACTTTTAGATACTGGGCATTATTTGGATTTGTTTCGAACCCTTTATGTACCTACATTCTCCCGCAATTTAGTGTCTTTGCCAAAACTTGATGTAGCGGGTTTTTCTTTTAAGTTTGGCTGTGGATCTTTCAGTTTGTTTAAGAATGACAATCTTATTGGAAATGGAATTTTATGTGATGGTCTCTACAAGTGTAAACTTGATAATGCATTCGTTGAGACCATAATGACCTTGCATCATAATGTTGGCACTAAACGCAGTTTAGTGAATGAGGATTCTACTTACTTGTGGCATAAACGTTAGGTCACATATCCAAAGAAAGGATGCAAAGATTAGTGAAGAATGAAATTCTTCCAAATTTGGATTTCACTGACCTTGGAGTGTGTATTGATTGTATTAAAGTTAAACAAACAAAACACATCAAGAAGGGTGCCACAAGAAGCACAGAGCTTCTTGAAATTATACATACTGATATATGTGGTCCTTTTGATGTTCCATCTTTTGGTGGAGAAAGTTATTTTATCACCTTTATTGATGATTTTTCACGTTATGGTTACATTTATCTACTGCATAATAAATCTCAATCTGTGAATGCACTCGAGGTGTATATTAAGGAGGTTGAGAGACAGTTAGATAAAAAGGTGAAAATAGTAAGGTCAGATAGAGGTTGTGAATATTATGGAAAGTATGATGAATCAGGACAATGTCCAGGTCTATTTGCTAAATTCCTTGAAAGACATGGTATTTGTGCTCAATACACAATGCTAGGTACACCACAACAGAATGGTGTAGCAGAAAGGCGTAATCATACTCTAATGGAAATGGTTAGAATTATGATGAGTTATTCATCTTTACCCTTATCTTTATGGATGCATGCATTAAAGACTTCTATGTACTTATTAAACAGGGTTCCTAGTAGAGCAGTTCCAAAGACTCCCTTTGAACTGTGGACGGGTAGGAAACCTAGTTTACGACACTTATATGTTTGGGGTTGTCCAGCAGAAGTACGTATTTACAATCCATATGAAAAGAAATTAGATTTTAGAACGACCAGTGGTTATTTAATTGGTTATGTAGAAAAATCCAAAGGGCATAGATTTTACTGTCCTAATCATAGTACGAGAATTGTTGAATCTGGAAATGCTAGGTTCATTGAGAATGGCGACATTAGTGGGAGTGAAGGAATGCGTGACGTTTGCATTCAAGAAGTTAGGGTAGAAGTTCCTTTACCTAAAACTTCCAAAGTTGTTGTTCCTGATATTATTGTTCAACCAAACAATAATCAAGAAGAACAAATAAATGATCAAACACTCCATTATGAACATGTCAATAATGAATCTACAGTAGTTGAGCCACCATAAATAGCATTAAGAAGATTTCAAAGGGACAGAAAGTCAGCTATTTCTGATGACTACGTGGTTTATCTACAAGAGTCAGAAATTGACTTAGAAATTGGTAATGATCCAGGTTCATTTTCACAGGCCATGGAATGTGGTTATTCTGTAAAGTGGTTTGATGCCATGAAAAAAGAGTTAAAATCTATGGATCATAATCAAGTCTGGGATATTGTTGAGTTACCTAAAGGATGTAAAAGGGTCGGGTGTAAATGGGTCTTTAAGACCAAACGCGACTCAAAAGATGATATTGAACGATATAAGGCCAGATTAGTTGCTAAAAGTTTTACTCAAAAGGAAGGCATTGATTATAAGAAGACTTTTTCATCAGTCTCTAAGAAAGACTCACTTAGAATCATTTTGGCTTTGGTGGCTCATTACGATTTAGAGTTACACCAAATGGATGTGAAAACTGCCTTTCTTAATGGGAATTTAGAGGAAGAGGTTTATATGGACCAACCTGAAGGCTTTTCAGTTAAAGGAAAGGAACACATAGTGTGTAAATTAAAGAAGTCAATATATGGACTTAAACAAGCTTCTCGACAATGGTATCTTAAGTTCAATGATACCATGACCTCTTTTGGATTTAAGGAAAACACCGTTGATCGGTGTATATATATGAAGGTCAGTGGGAGCAAGTTTATTTTCCTAATTCTGTATGTTGATGACATTTTGCTTGCTACTAATGATCTTGGTTTGTTACATGAAACCAAGAAATTTCTCTCTAAGAATTTTGAAATGAAAGATATGGGTGAGGCAACATATGTGATAGGAATAGAAATATTCCGTGATAGATCACAAGGATTGTTAGGGTTGTCTTATTGCGACCCTCTAAAAAAATTTTAAATTTTAAAAGGGGTTAACGGATTGTTAGGTTAATTAGATTTGACTAACCTAACGCGGACCCTCCCAAGCCCTACCGAATCGCAACTTTGGTTTTTGTTTAAATGATTTTAAAATTTGGAGTCGCCACTAATCGTTCTTGGTAGGTCGATTAGAAACCTAAATAAATTAGTGGGAGAACTAATTTATTCCTACGAACCAGAGATTAGGAGCTCGGAGACTTGGTTACACTAGTTAATTAAAACTAATGCCCTTTCGGTACCTTAATTTCATGGATATCCTAATTCGGCAACTCAGGCTTGGTTTATTCCTAAGGCTATAGTAGGGTATTCTCTTTTGTGTTTTCACTTTTTAAATAGGATGCATGGATGGTATATATTTTTATTTGTTATATTTTTTTAAGTATTAAAGATTCCCTGAAGCCGAAAGAAGGAGTGTGTTAACGACTTCTGTGCAGTATTACAACCTACTTATCTTTTGGGTCTGATGATTCAAAAATTAAATTATAGGAAGTACATGACAGTGAATAAACACCTCCAATGGGAGGCCTAGCATTGGCTTGGCTCTTCCCTTTGGGATTTAAGGTACAGGTATTTAAGTTGCAAGTATTTAAACTACTGTAAGTAAAAACCTCCAATGGGAGGCTAAGCATTGGCTTGGCTCTTCCCTTTGGGATTTAAGGTACATGTATTTAAGTTGCAGGTATTTAACTACTGTAAGTAAAAACCTCCAATGGGAGGCTAAGCATTGGCTTGGCTCTTCCCTTTGCGATTTAAGGTACATGTATTTAAGTTGCAAGTATTTAACTACTGTAAGTAAAAACCTCCAATGGGAGGCTAAGCATTGGCTTGGCTCTTCCCTTTGGGATTTAAGGTATAGGTATTTAAGTTGCAGGTATTTAACTACTGTAAGTAAAAACCTTCAATGGGAGGCTAAGCATTGGCTTGGCTCTTCCCTTTGGGATTTAAGGTACAGGTATTTAAGTTGCAGGTATTTAACTACTGTAAGTAAAAACCTCCAATGGGAGGCTAAGCATTGGCTTGGCTCTTCCCTTTGGGATTTATGGTGCAGGTATTTAAATTGCGGATGGACTTTGTCCTCTCCATTCTGGGGTATGAATTCTTTAAAATAAAATACAACGAATTGATTCAACAATTTGAAATTTGTGCGCGCTTGAGGACTCCTCCAAGCCGATTTTGTGCTTCCATAGGGTTGACCATTGATATAAAGCTGCGGCTTCCTGACATAAAATAGAGTGAAATGTCAGTATACAAAATATGTGCTAATCTGCACCTAAAACCAGAAGAGTGGAAAGAGTACTTATCTCCCATTTTTTTGGGAGGGATTTCTATAATTGATTTTCGCTCTCTATGTTTCCAATATAGAGAGTTTCTTTTGAATTAAGAGGGACTTTTAGTCACAGATCAGTTGAGAAATCGGTGGACAGCTTAGGAGCTTGTCTGGGCCGATTTTTGCATATCTACGAGATTTTTGCTGTTGACGTAGAGATATCCTTCTCCTGACATAAAATATGGAAAAAAAAGAGGAGATGGAGAAAGTGTATACAATTTGTGCTAATTTGCAAGTAAAACCATAAACAAATGAATAAATAAAAACACTTAGCTCGAATTTGCTTGCTCGTTGACGAGGATGAACTCTTGATTTATATTGATCGATGAAGGAATTTGTGATGATAATCCCTAGCTTTGAACTCCCATCATCTTCAAAATTCTCTCTCTTTTGGTATTTTCTTTCTCTCAAATTTTTCTTCAATCTCCCAAAACTCTCTCAAACATCCAAAATTTTCTCTCCAAAAAAAATCCTCCCAAACACTTCAAATTTTCTCTCTCAAGAATGCTTTCTCAAGCTCACTTCTTTCTCCTTTTATAACTTACTTATCTATCTCCCATTCTAATTTTTCCACTAACTCTATCTCCCATTCTAATTTCTCCACTAACTCTTCTTCATTTTCATCTTCCATTCTCCATCTCTATCTCACATTCTAATCTCTCCACTAACTCTTCTTCATCTTCATCTTCCCTTCTCCATATTTATCTCCCATTCTAATTTCTCCACTAACTCTTCTTAATCTCCATCTTCCCTTCTCTATTCTTATCTTCCATTCTAATTTCTCTACTAACTCTTCTTCATCTCCATCTTCCCTTCTCTATTCTTATCTTATTTTCTCCATCCATTCTTCTCCAACTTCTCTTCTTCATCTCCTCTTCTTCATCTTCCCTTCTCTATTCTAATTTATCCACTAACTTTTCTTTTTATTATTTGTAAAATAATCCTTCAAGAGTTAGGTATTTGCACTTTAGTCCTTGAATTTTAAGTATTTACAATTCAGTCCCTGAAAAAATATATTTCTTTAAGTCCAAATCTCCTCACAATTTTTGACACACCAAAATTTACCACATGTCAAATTTAAGCTCATTTCTTGTCGCTGAAAATAATGCATAATTTAATTAAAGCCCTTTTGCAAAATTAAGTCATTCTAGGTATAATTGGGCCAAGATGAAAATTTAAAATATTAGAAGACAATGTCACAACTCATAAAAAGTGAAAGTTAAAAATAAGTTGACTCAAATTAAATTTTTTTAGGCCCGATTCGAGATTATACTCGTGAAGGAACACGTGACTCGAATTGGATTTTTCTGAATTTACGATGGCCAATATGAAAATGGATTTAAAATAAAAATATTAACTATCTTTGTGTATTTTTTTGCCTCAAATGTTATTTTTTCAAAATTTTCAAATATTTTTGTATTTTAAAAAAAAAATTAAAATATATATATAATATGAAAAATTATTTTTTGGTCAAAATTCGTTCGCTAGGCTTGGCTAAGGTTCCCAAAGTTGATTTTTCAATTTTATGAATTTTTATGGATTTTTTATTACTTTAGCAATAGAAAAAATGATTAAAGATCAGGTGTCAACAGCTGCCCCTCTTTGAAAGGAAGCTCGGTAGAGGTTCATTTCAAAGACGAGATGACACCTGGATTCTTATCGACTCAATACAAGGAAATAAAAAGAGTCGTGACATGATTGTTCCACTAAAAATGAAATGAGAACCTAAGGATTCGTTATATAAAAAAACTTTAGGGTGGTTGAACTTGAACCTGTATGGTGGATCAACCCATGGTAGATTCCTAATAAAAGGATTCTGCTGATTAAAAATTGAATTAAAAATTGACCCGTATGGTGGGTCATACCATTTGACCCGTATGGTGGGTCGTACCATGGTAGATTCCTAATAAAAGGATTCTACTGATTAAATTTTGATTGAGATTTGACCCGTATGGTAGGTCACCACATGGAGCTACCTGTAAGAAGGACTTGGTGCCTGTAGAAAGGACTTGGTGCCAGTAAAAAGGACTTGGTGCTTTGCCTGTAAGAAGAACTTTGTGCCTGTAAGAAGGACTTGCTTTGCCTGTAAGAAGGACTTGATTTGCCTGTAAGAATGACTTTGTTTGCCTATAAAAAAGACTTACTTTGCCTGTAAGAAGGACTTTGTGCCTGTAAGAATAACTTGATTTGCCTGTAAGAAGGACTTTGTTTGCCTGTAAGAAGGACTTTATGCCTGTAAGAAGGACTTGATTTGCCTGTAAGAAGGACTTTATGCCTGTAAGAAGGACTTTGTGCCTGTAAGAAGGACTTGATTTGCTTGTAAGAAGGACTTTGTGCCTGTAAGAAGGACTTTGTGCCTGTAAGAAGGACTTTGTGCCTGTAAGAAGGACTTGATTTGCCTGTAAGAAGGACTTGATTTGCCTGTAAGAAGGACTTTGTGCCTGTAAGAAGGACTTGGTTTGCCTGTAAGAAGGACTTAGTTTGCCTGTAAGAAGGACTTAGTTTGCCTATAAGAAGGACTTGATTTGCCTGTAAGAAGGACTTTATGCCTTTAAGAAGGACTTGATTTGCTTGTAAGAAGGACTTTGTTTGCCTGTAAGAAGGACTTTGTGCCTGTAAGAAGGACTTGATTTGCCTGTAAGAAGGACTTTGTGCTTGTAAGAAGGACTTGATTTGCCTGTAAGAAGGACTTGCTTTGTCTGTAAGAAGGACTTTATTTGCCTGTAAGCAGGACTTGATTTGCGTGTAAGAAGGACTTGGTTTGCCTGTAAGAAGGACTTTGTGCTTGTAAGAAGGACTTTGTTTGCCTGTAAGAAGGACTTAGTTTGCCTGTAAGAAGGACTTGATTTGCCTGTAAGAAGGACTTTGTGCCTGTAAGAAGGACTTGATTTGCCTGTAAAAAGGACTTACTTTGCCTGTAAGAAGGACTTTGTGCCTGTAAGAAGGACTTGGTTTGCCTGTAAGAAGGACTTGGTGCCTGTAAGAAGGGCTTGGTTTGCCTGTAAGAAGGACTTGATTTGCCTATAAGAAGAACTTGGTTTGCTTGTAAAAAGGACTTTATGCCTGTAAGAAGGACTTGATTTGCCTGTAAGAAGGACTTTATGTACCTCAAAGGGTGCCATTCTGAAATCTGGGGAGACTAGGAATCCTGCAGAAGCTCAAACCCAAATTATATTCTCCTGTCGTTTTAGGAATAAACCAAAGAGGCAGAGATCAAAAGGTCTCGAACATTTCTGTCCTTGAGACAAATCATGCTTTATTGAAGAATGTGGATACCTGTATGTACCGCAATGGATTCGAGTATCCCAACAACCGTCAGAATTCATTCTCTTGAAAGGTTCTGGTTGAAGATATACTTACCTGAGAACTTGGAAGAAATGCTTGGTGGCTTCTGGACAACCAGGCTTGTTCATTCAATAATCGCCGAATGAATTTCAAGACTTTGGAAGGTAACTCAAACACCGGGAATGTGTTGCCTGTCGGGCAATGTCAGAGCTAACATGTGCAAGCATTTTCATCAATGCGTTCATTGGTTCATACAAAATTGTTCAGCTAAGTTTGCCATGATTAAAGGCAGTCTATGTAATAACTCATGATGCAATCGATCAACATATAGATCATGTATTGCATTACCACTTCTGTTTAAGGAGGTTCTTATAGTATGAACACCTCGAATGTAATCTGAATGGGGGACTTCATTTCGAAATGGCTTTTTCTCACTCTGGAGAAAGGCTGTTTATCTGTAGATCAAAATGTTAGACCTGTGTGGAAATGGTTTGCCTTTCCTCATCCTGTCATGCCCCATTCTGCACATTTGATATCTCCTGTGCAGTTTATGCTCTAAGTTGGAGTTGGTAAGTTAAACACACGGAATAGTCATACATAATTCATGAACTGTGTAAGCACAATGCAGATGTGACAATTTTTTAGCATCACGTGTGTTTATATAATGTGCAAATATGGGCGAATTTAAATTGCCCCTGGTATGTGGGCGGACCGAACAAATTGGGAAGCCTACTCCTTATGTCGAGGGGTGGTTTGTCTCAAACTTTACCCCTGCGCGATGAAGCATATGGGCGAGGGAGCATTTTGGTTTGTTTAATGCCCCTGCAAGAAGTAGAGAAATTATTCTTGAAACCAAACGAGATAAGGAAGACATATTTTCTTTTTCGTTTCAGAGCTTGCGATCAATTTGCCCCATTTTTCACCAGAATAGATCTTGTCAGGTGATCATACTTTTCTTTTGGATTTGTCTCCTTCAACATGTTAAATGTTAGTATAAATATTTCCTGTGAAAAGAAAAGGAGACATGTCAACCAGTATTAAAAGGGATAAATTGGAAACGATACTGATTTATCCTTCCTCTTGAATGCCTTGGACAAGTCTTTTACCAATTTTGCTGGATTGAGTTTTCTTCGACTTTTGTTGGATGCTTCACCATTAAGCCGAGAATGTAGCAAAATATTGACTTCGGTATTACTCGTCGAGTATTCCTGCTTACAAAAAGAAATGCACAAAAAGTTGTTTCATTTATTTATAATACATACAACATTCCCCACCCTCGGGGATCGAACTCGGGATATTTCGGACCTACTGTCATCCCCCATACCATTCGGTCCATTGGACCATAGGTGTCCATGGGGCTATCCTTTCAAAGGTTAATCTTTGGGGATAAAGCAGCCTTGTTGTATCACCTTATGCCATGTTACGGTATTTCTCGAGGTAATTTGCAATCCATGTTAAGAATGGAATAAGACAATTCAAGACTTGAGATGATTATGTGCACATTAGAACGATACAGAATTACCCATTTCTGATATTGTTCGCGTCTTTCGCTTGTACTTTCCTCTGTCCGAAGCTGTCCATCCCGTGGTAATGCCCATGAGTCGATTTGCCCCCAAATTTTGTTCAACTTGTATTCGGATATGATTGCGTTCTCGGGTCGATTTGCAATTTCCTGAGAATAGAAGGGGCTTAATTTTAAAACTTGGAGCAACTGAGGGTAAATTGAAACGATACGGAGTTATCCTTTAGGTTTATCCAGATTTTTACTCGCCATCAATTCGTCGCGAGGTTGGTGAGGTGGCGGATTCGAGCATTTAATAGGGGGAAGTCGGATTATTACTCCTTGCTTTTACATATTCACAAAAGCAGAAAAACATATCACGCAAGGAAATAAAACACATTCACTCATTCAGGATCAGTTTTGCTTCCTCTACAGGCTCTCCCATGATCAGCTGGCTTCATCCCAAATTAGGTATGCATCGGCCATATAGAAGGTCTGGTGGTCACTGGCTGAACAAGTGCATTACAGTCCCGATGCTTTACCGATATCAAACTGGTTGATTATGGTGAAAATATCATCGTCAATGTCCGCTTGGTGGTGATCTGTCCCTTCTTCCTCGGGAGGTATTGATACTGATCCAGTATCATTGGTCCTTTTGTACCCTGCTCCAACAGAACTCGATCCTGTTATAAATTGGTCTAACTCACCTCTTAAACGTGAATTTTCGATCCTCAGATCATACATTTCATCGAGGGTGAGGAGGAGGCTATTGCAGTTGGGGCAGGTGGCGGAGTCAAAAGTCTCTTTATACATCTTGTTTTCCGCTCGGAGGTTTTCATTTTCAACTCTTAGAAACTCGGCTTCGTTGTGCTCATGACGAGTCTTTATTCGGGTTCGTCTATTTTGAAACCAGAACTTGATTTGCGAAGGTTCAAGGCCTAGCTCTTGACTCAGTTCCATTTTTTGTTTGCCGTCTGGCATAGGGCACGTTCTGAAGAAAGCTTCAAGCTTTCGTACTTGCTCCTCAGTATGGCGACGGTAACGCTTCTTTTGACCTTTACCATTGTTGTCATTGTCCTTACCGGGCTCTTGGACGTCGTCGGTGGAAGGGCCGGGCTCCATAGGCTCGATCCCAAATATGGCTTCGAACTCTTCCTCTCCCATATTCAGCAAGTAACGATAACTTTCAAGTGTGTTGGGTTGAGACATCTTCGATTTGGTTAACGATTTCTCAAAGTTTGATATCTCTTCTTGTATTTTCACTCTCTGGATTTTTCTGGGAGACTGCGTATGCTTTAAGAGTCTCTCTTTCGAGCACGAATGAGAATTATCAAGAAGATGCCTCCTTTAAAATTAGACGTGGGTTTAGCAACTGTATTGCCTCTCTCGAGTGTTCTGGCTTTCTCGATTTTCTTTTCATCGTATCTCTCGCCCAGCTCGTCTCCTTCCATCTTTTCGTGGAATGGGGCCCCTTGTTGTTGTCTCCACCGTCAATTTGCTAGCGAGTTCTTCAATAAAGACGAGTCGTATCTCTTTTCTACCGAAAATGTCTTTGTCTCCCACTCAGCTTATTTTTTATCCTTTCTTTTTCAAAGTAGTGGCGTCTCGTCCAACTTTTCCGTAGAGACGTCGGATTTGCTTGGCTCGAGATTGGAGACGAGTAGCGGAGGTGATACTGATAGGGAATGGTAGACAGGAAAATTTGGCCAGTAGAGACTTCCCCTGCAAAAATGAAAGAGAATGCGGCAGTATATGTTCTTCATATTCTAGAAAAATTGGAACGATACTGTTTTACCCTTGTGTATACTTCCATTGAATTTGAATTGAGGAAGTTCCTTCATTTGGATTGGATTGAATTGTATGTCCCGAGTTGCCCTTCACTTTGAGCTTGCCACATATGTGCTTTGCTTAGTTGGGCCTTGTTTTTTTTCGGGTTGCCTTGAACCATCATCATTTTCCATGCCATTGGGTCCGTGGACCGGAGGGCTCCTTTAATTTGAAGGTTACCTTGAAGGCGAATGAGTCCTATCGCATTCCATTGGGTCATTTCATTTTGCGACACTCTTGAGGCACTTTGCAATCCCCTGGGTGAGAATGGAACAAATCCAATTTAGCATTTTGCAACGATTGAGGGTAAATTGGAACGACACACAGTTACCCGTCTTCGAGCTCGCATGGGCTTTTCACTTGAAATTTCCCTACGTGAGGCCATTCAACATTTCTCATTATGGCAGTCAGCGACGTTGCCACAAATTAATCCGCCCTAAATCTAGCATAAAAAGGGATTCACGCATTCGACGGGATAAATAAATTGCCCCATTGTCCTTGAATTAAATCGAGACACCTAGAAAGCTGGAAAATATCATACGCAGGGGAATTAAGCATGAAATGAAAGGTGCACTTATTCAAGGTCAGTTCTGCCTCTCCTGTGGCTCTTCGATAATCAGCTAGTCTCGTGTTGGTTCGGGTGTGGATAACCGATGTTTGAGAGTCCCTACTCACTGGCTCCTGATCGCGGCTTGGGACGTCTGTCAACCCTAAACTGGTTGACCAGGGCAGTAAGCTCATCATCTGGGTAATCTCTTGAACCTTCCAGCAACTGATGCTCGAATTGGGCATTGTTGTTGGCAAATGCTGGCGGTAGATTTCTCATTCTGTCCTCGCCATGAGCAATTTGACTTCTCATGCTGGAGCCTTCATCATTACTCGAGAAAGTGTGGGGATCACCAACTGTCCTGCTGCCAAAAACTCCTTCCATTCGAGGATTAGAGAAGTGGAAGTGCTCAGGATAACTTCTTGTCTGATTCTCTGGCTGCGCAGGCGCGCTGATCATGGGATGAGTTCTAGCCACAGGTTGGTGCTCAAACCAAGGAATCTGAATACACTGCTCCTGCGGTCTATACTCTTGAAGAGCATTAGGGTGATTCTGGGGGATACTTTGATTAACGCATGGGGGATTGATGGCATGGCTACTAGCTTGGTTGATGATGGGAAGTGGCTCGCCCCATGCTAACCTGGGAAACTTATGGTGGCGAGGAGACTCGACGTTCAGGCTTGGATCAGTCCCGCCTTGGTTTTCTTGATTCTGAGCTGCATTGTGTTCTCTCACCCTTTTTCTGTACTTCTGAAGATGACTCGAAACATTTGCTTTAGTGAGTCCCTTTACCTTCATAATTTCCAGTATATGTTGCGGCCGTGCCGAATCTATTCCTAGCTGCTGAACTGCATTAACAAACATACGATGCAGCTCGGGAGACCAACTCATCTTCTTTCTCCAGTTGCTTGGAACAAAATTGAAGGCTTGATGCTTGTTCTCATGGTCGTGCAATTGCTTCCTTACCACGTGCTGCCATATGTTTTGAAGCATCTGAACTCTAACTGGTTTCGTTACGACGTCTTGGGCCCCATTTAAGACAGCCTTCATTAGGGCTTGCTGATCATCGCTTGCCGATATTACGAGGACTGGCATGTTTAATTTAGAATTGATGACTTCCAAGAGAGTGAAAACATCCATGTCAATCCCTACCATGGCGGTGAGGACGATATCAAACGGGTCACTACTCCTCCTTAATATCTCTAAGGCCTCTGTCGCCTTTACTTGAGCTACAACCTTATACCGGCATTTTCTTAATACGGTAACAAGGATTGACAGAGAGACTGGATTACCGTCAATGGCCATGACCAGTAGACCCTCAGGGTAAGGAACTTCATCAGCTTTGACCAGGGTTGAACTTGCGCCCGTTCCCCTAATACTCGACATATTTCTGGATCTAGGACTGCCGATTCGAGACCGCCTCGGGATGTCTTCTCGGACTTGAGGGATCACGAGATCGTTGATGCCTTCTCGTAACAGGCTTTAAAAGCCGATGCTTTGATGGTGAAGGTTTTGAATTCCTCTCCCATGAGAACTCCTTCCTCTCTATCTTTCTCCTGCGAGTTCTTGCGAATGAACTCTGACTATCAAATGGGGACAAGTTCTCTCTCTGGCAATAGCAACGACTTCCCTCTTCACGGGCAGCGCTATTAGATTTTCCGAGGGAGAAAATCTGATATTCAGCTTTTGATCAAAGGGGAAATCCTTGTTTCTCGCTCAGTTTGTCTTCTTTTTTCTTTTCGTGATAGAGGGCCCCTGTTAAGATCTCCACCGTCGATTTACTAGCGGGTCCTCTAATGAAGACAAGTCGTATCTCCTTTTCGCTAACGTTTGCCGTGTCTTCCACTCAGCTCATCTTTCCGTCTTCTTTTTCAAAGTGGCGGTGTCTCGCCAAACTTTCTGCGGAGATTTCGGACTCGCTTAGCTCACAGTCGCCATCTGATGGGAATTCGAGCCAACGAGGGTGGTGCCAATAGAGAATGGTAGATAAGAGAAATCTTGACTGGTTGATACCGTCACTATGAAATCAATATTTACTTCAAAGCAGATTACCATCTTCGCATTCCGCTCATCTGCCTCACCTCTCTCCCCCTTTCTTTCGTATTCTGCTTTCAAAAATGGCCAATTCTCCTAACCATACCTTATCCGCCGAAGTCCTAGCTAGGTGGGAGAGACTCTACAATCTTCTTGGTAGAGGTTACGCTCATATAGCCAAAAACTCTACCGTTGAGGCTGAAATCCTCGGTTTATTTAGGACCGTGAACGCTGCTTCTGTTGAGGGTACCCAACTAGGTAAGGAGTACCGAAACTTCTCGACCCTCTTCATCAATTTTCTGGCTGCCTATAACCGTGCTTATGAGACGGTTCTTGTGACCGCCGTCGTGAAAGCCCGTTACCGAGACCGGCACGAGCGTCTGGCAACAGTTACGTTTGTGGCTGATAATCACAAAAAGGCCCTCAAGTTTGCCAACGATCAGCTTTCGTGGCTGGTTCGTGAGAGGGGAAAGTTGGTGGACCGTCTGGCCTTGGTCCGAACTTACGCCGAACATGAGCCAGGCAATATTGTGATGAGGTGTAAATGTGGTTGGCTGCAGGAGAGACTTGATGACATTACGGCAGACATTGCTTTCGAGAGGGCAGCGGTTCCGGACCTGGAGTTTGCCGTTGAGCATTACGAGGCCACTATGGCCCAGGTTAAAGAGAAGTGCGATCGCCTCTTCTTTAGGCTCGTGGAGCTTGATCCCGAGAGCGCCCGGTGCATCCAGAGCATCAACTGTTTGGAGAGTCAGTTGAGCTCTTTCGTAATGGTCATCAGGGCCCAGTTTGGCTTTACCTTTCCTCCCCAGTGAGTTGTTGTAATACTCTTTGATGAATGGAATGAAAGAAAAGCTTCACGTGTTTTGTTTTGTTTTTTTTTTTAATTTTCCTGCTATCGTTTCTTCCGCATAGCATAACAGAACGATTTGAGGTACCGAAGATGTCGAGGCTTAATGTTCTTCTTGATGTTCTTGTTTAATTGCTCCAGACGATGATATCGAGAACATTGATGATGGGTTCGGCGGTGGCCCCCACTATCCATCTTGAGATCACGAACAATAACGCTATGACAACTCGATCAGTGCGCTGGTAGTAAATCCGGCCACCTGTTGTGTGCCCACTTTTATCCATATTTTGTTTCTTTCGGCGTCCACTTGCTCGTGTCGGTCACCTGTAGCGTCGGGAGAAATTCCTGTGGGCCACGTTCATTAATAGAACCTCGGTCCTCTAAAGCCCTCCGCATGTTTCGGATAAGAGGAAATTTTAAGACCGGTCTCTGGTTGATTTGATCAGGTAAAGGTATTTGTTTCATGGGTTCTGATTATATAATCCATATTGTTTTTCAAAAGATGCGGGATCGTCTGCAATACATTAAATATGCCCCCATGTTTAATCAGTATAAATCCACCGTCATATCAGAATACACTGCCCATACAAGTTTACGGATTGACACAACTTTGTCTGTCAAAGATGGACAATGTTCGTTTGCCCCCCAGAATTAACGGTTGAAGCCTCGGTGTTTTTCGTCTTTTGGTATTTCTGAAGATGATTCTTGATATATTATTGAACTTAATTTTTACACCCTTCTGGGGTATCTAGGATCTCTCTGCAAAAGAAAAGGATATAATTAGTATGCGACACAAGAAATGTCGGTCCATGACTCCTATATTAGTCCAATTTGATTTTTTCTATTTTATAGAGAAATCAGAAGAAAGAAAAAAAAATTTCCTTAGGAAGAAATGGGTTAATTTCTGATACAGAATTTTTTTCAGATTTATTATTCTTTTTTTTATTTTTTTAAAGGAATGTGACAAAGTCTCTTGACGTTTACTAAAATTTTTGAAGGAATTTCCTTTTTATCAAAATAAATTTTCAAAGGTAAATTTGTCAGGAAAATTTTATTTTTATTGAAGTAGGAAAGACATGACAGAAATCCTTTATTGGTTAACGAAATTCCCCCGAGACATTAGTCTAATTTTATTTAGAGAAACTTTTCTTAGAAAAACATGAGCGAATTTCTCGAAAAGAATTTTTGTTGCAAGTTTTTATAATTTGAAAGAATGTGATAAAATCACTTGATGTTTTTTTAAAAGGAATTTTTCTTTTTATCGAAATAAATTTTCAGAGGAAAATTTTTCGGGAAAATTTCATTTTTATTGGAGAGAAAAAAAACATGACAAAAATCTCTTATTGGTCAATTAGTCTAATTTTATTTAGAGAAAATTTTCTTAGAAAAACATGAGCGAATTTCTCGAGAAGAATTTTCTTGCAAGTTTTTATAATTTGAAAAATGTGATAAAATCACTTGATGTCTACTAGAGTTTTTTTTTTAAGGAATTTTTCTTTTTATTGAAATTTTCAGAGGAAAATTTTTTCAGGAAAATTTCATTTTTATTGAAGCAATAAAAATATGACAAAAATCCCTTATTGGTTAATAAAATTCCCATGAAGGGATTTTTTTACATCATTTTTTCAAAAAATTTTTTTTTAAAAGAAATGAGGGACAAATTTAATTTTTATTTTCTTTTAAAAAGAATGGTCGTAATATCAAGCTCAAAAACTGACTAACACCTAGCATGGACCGACCGAAAATAAATACAAGATAAAATTAGAGAACTTACTTTTACCTTGGAGAAATGCAAATCACATAGTCATGCGCATGACTCAAGTGAGGAGTGGACTCTAGAAAATAAAAGAAGGAGAGACAAGGTATGGACCTAAAAAGGCTCCCACTATCTGAATTGACAAACTTACCCCCCGCGCAATCAAATCACAATGGGAAGAATTGTCAATTCAGATAATGAGCGGAATAAAATATGGTCAACCCGAGCGCAATCGACGCAAGAGCTTTGCATATTCGATCCCTATCTATGGTTTTCTAGGAAGAATTTCGCGACTTGGGTTTAGACGCTTGTGTGTGCAGGTGTCGTGATCCTCAGAGTATGCAAGACATGCACAACAATTGATATCAAAACAGCGCTTTTAAAAATGTTCGAAATTAAACAAATAAACCCAACACCGAGCCTGCAAAACAAAGGGGTTAGCCAAACACTCCGCCCCTTATAACTCCCATCCTGCAAAAACATATAACACCTATAGAATGAGTCCCAAACAATATCGCCAGAAGCGAGATATGCATGAAATTTTCATTGGCCTAAGTCCACTAAGACTCTTAAAATTTCGAAAAAATTTAAGTATTCCAATTGGTATCTTTTTTCGAAAATTTAAAAATCTCTGTCCCCAGCGGAGTCGCCAGTCTATCGCGACCCTCTAAAAAAATTTTAAATTTTAAAAGGGGTTAACGGATTATTAGGTTAATTAGATTTGACTAACCTAACGCGGACCCTCCCAAGCCCTACCGAATCGCAACTTTGGTTTTTGTTTAAATGATTTTAAAATTTGGAGTCGCCACTAATCGTTCTTGGTAGGTCGATTAGAAACCTAAATAAATTAGCGGGAGAACTAATTTATTCCTGCGAACCAGAGATTAGAAGCTCGGGGACTTGGTTACACTAGTTAATTAAAACTAATGCCCTTTCGGTACCTTAATTTCATGGATATCCTAATTCGGTAACTCAGGCTTGGTTTATTCCTAAGGCTATAGTAGGGTATTCTCTTTTGTGTTTTCACTTTTTAAATAGGATGCATGGATGGTATATATTTTTATTTGTTATATTTTTTTAAGTGTTAAAGATTCCCTAAAGCCGAAAGGAGTGTGTTAACGACTTCTGTGCAGTATTACAACCTACTTATCTTTTGGGTCTGATGATTCAAAAATTAAATTATAGGAAGTACATGACAGTGAATAAACACCTCCAATGGGAGGCCTAGCATTGGCTTGGCTCTTCCCTTTGGGATTTAAGGTACAGGTATTTAAGTTGCAAGTATTTAAACTACTGTAAGTAAAAACCTCCAATGGGAGGCTAAGCATTGGCTTGGCTCTTCCCTTTGGGATTTAAGGTACATGTATTTAAGTTGCAGGTATTTAACTACTGTAAGTAAAAACCTCCAATGGGAGGCTAAGCATTGGCTTGGCTCTTCCCTTTGGGATTTAAGGTACATGTATTTAAGTTGCAAGTATTTAACTACTGTAAGTAAAAACCTCCAATGGGAGGCTAAGCATTGGCTTGGCTCTTCCCATTGGGATTTAAGGTATAGGTATTTAAGTTGCAGGTATTTAACTACTGTAAGTAAAAACCTCCAATGGGAGGCTAAGCATTGGCTTGGCTCTTCCCTTTGGGATTTAAGGTACAGGTATTTAAGTTGCAGGTATTTAACTACTGTAAGTAAAAACCTCCAATGGGAGGCTAAGCATTGGCTTGGCTCTTCCCTTTGGGATTTATGGTGCAGGTATTTAAATTGCGGATGGACTTTGTCCTCTCCATTCTGGGGTATGAATTCTTTAAAATAAAATACAACGAATTGATTCAACAATTTGAAATTTGTGCGCGCTTGAGGACTCCTCCAAGCCGATTTTGTGCTTCCATAGGGTTGACCATTGATATAAAGCTGCGGCTTCC
The DNA here is from genome assembly GCA_016432845.1 of Psidium guajava. Lineage (NCBI taxonomy): Eukaryota > Viridiplantae > Streptophyta > Magnoliopsida > Myrtales > Myrtaceae > Psidium > Psidium guajava. The sequence continues at coordinate 29,054,803 of CM028228.1, forward strand.
TGACATAAAATAGAGTGAAATGTCAGTATACAAAATATGTGCTAATCTGCACCTAAAACCAGAAGAGTGGAAAGAGTACTTATCTCCCATTTTTTTGGGAGGGATTTCTATAATTGATTTTCGCTCTCTATGTTCCCAATATAGAGAGTTTCTTTTGAATTAAGAGGGACTTTTAGTCACAGATCAGTTGAGAAATCGGTGGACAGCTTAGGAGCTTGTCTGGGCCGATTTTTGCATATCTACGAGATTTTTGCTGTTGACGTAGAGATATCCTTCTCCTGACATAAAATATGGAAAAAAAAAGAGGAGATGGAGAAAGTGTATACAATTTGTGCTAATTTGCAAGTAAAACCATAAACAAATGAATAAATAAAAACACTTAGCTCGAATTTGCTTGCTCGTTGACGAGGATGAACTCTTGATTTATATTGATCGATGAAGGAATTTGTGATGATAATCCCTAGCTTTGAACTCCCATCATCTTCAAAATTCTCTCTCTTTTGGTATTTTCTTTCTCTCAAATTTTTCTTCAATCTCCCAAAACTCTCTCAAACATCCAAAATTTTCTCTCCAAAAAAAATCCTCCCAAACACTTCAAATTTTCTCTCTCAAGAATGCTTTCTCAAGCTCACTTCTTTCTCCTTTTATAACTTACTTATCTATCTCCCATTCTAATTTTTCCACTAACTCTATCTCCCATTCTAATTTCTCGACTAACTCTTCTTCATTTTCATCTTCCATTCTCCATCTCTATCTCACATTCTAATCTCTCCACTAACTCTTCTTCATCTTCATCTTCCCTTCTTCATATTTATCTCCCATTCTAATTTCTCCACTAACTCTTCTTAATCTCTATCTTCCCTTCTCTATTCTTATCTTCCATTCTAATTTCTCTACTAACTCTTCTTCATCTCCATCTTCCCTTCTCTATTCTTATCTTATTTTCTCCATCCATTCTTCTCCAACTTCTCTTCTTCATCTCCTCTTCTTCATCTTCCCTTCTCTATTCTAATTTATCCACTAACTTTTCTTTTTATTATTTGTAAAATAATCCTTCAAGAGTTAGGTATTTGCACTTTAGTCCTTGAATTTTAAGTATTTACAATTCAGTCCCTGAAAAAATATATTTCTTTAAGTCCAAATCTCCTCACAATTTTTGACACACCAAAATTTACCACATGTCAAATTTAAGCTCATTTCTTGTCGCTGAAAATAATGCATAATTTAATTAAAGCCCTTTTGCAAAATTAAGTCATTCTGGGTATAATTGGGCCAAGATGAAAATTTAAAATATTAGAAGACAATGTCACAACTCATAAAAAGTGAAAGTTAAAAATAAGTTGACTCAAATTAAATTTTTTTAGGCCCGATTCGAGATTATACTCGTGAAGGAACACGTGACTCGAATTGGATTTTTCTGAATTTACGAAGGCCAATATGAAAATAGATTTAAAATAAAAATATTAACTATCTTTGTGTATTTTTTTGCCTCAAATGTTATTTTTTCAAAATTTTCAAATATTTTTGTATTTTTTTTAAAAAAATTAAAATATATATAATATGAAAAATTATTTTTTGGTCAAAATTCGTTCCCTAGGCTTGGCTAAGGTTCCCAAAGTTGATTTTTCAATTTTATGAATTTTTATGGATTTTTTTATTACTTTAGCAATAGAAAATATGATTAAAGATCAGGTGTCAACATGTCTCAAAAGGCCTATATTAATAAAATTCTAGAGAGATTCAATATGGACAAATGTTCAGTAGGAATAGTTCCAATCCAGAAAGGGGACAAATTTAGCCTTATGCAATGTCCGAAAATTGAATTGGAACGACATCAAATGAAAAATATTCCTTACGCATCTGTTGTTGGGAGCTTAATGTATGCTCAGACTTGCACCAGACCAGACATTAGCTATGCCATTGGAATGCTGGGCAGATATCAAAGTAATTCAGGATTAGATCACTAGAAAGCTGCAAAGAAAGTTCTTAGATACTTGCAAGGAACAAAGGATTATATGCTCACTTATAAAAGATCCAATCATCTTGAAGTAATTGGATATTCAGATTCAGATTTAGCCGGATGTGCCGACACAAGGAAATCAACGTTTGGTTATCTGTTCCTTTTGGCTGAAGGCGCAATTTCATGGAAAAGTGCAAAGCAATCAGTTATCGCTGCATCCACTATGGAGGCTGAATTTGTGGCATGCTTTGAGGCCATTATTCATGGGTTATGGCTGCGGAACTTTATTTCAGGGCTTGTGATTGTCAACAATATTGCCCGGCCGCTGAAAATTTATTGTGATAATTCTGCAGCAGTTTTCTTCTCTAAGAACGACAAGTATTCAAAGGGTGCTAAGCATATGGAAATCAAATACTTGTCCGTTAAAGAAGAAGTTCAGAAACAGAGAGTGTCAATTGAGCATATTAGCACCGATCTTATGATAGCAGATCCATTAACAAAAGGACTGCCGCCCAAAACATTTAATGAACATGTTGAAAGAATGGGCATTATTATACGTCACTGATGATATTGTATTATGACTGTATTAATTTTATGTATTTGACACTCTAAGCTCATTTGTGTATGTTTCTAATATGTCCTGTTTTCTACTTAGTATACATAATGAAAGTAGATGATGTTTGACAGGATAGTCTCTAATAGAGACATTATAGTTGGACCATTGCTATATTTCTTATTTATGAATCATGATAAGTAGAGAGCTATAGTTGTAGTACATAGAGGGGACTGTGTCGATAAATGACACACAACCGCTATGACTCACATTAGTCTTCTTTACTTTTGTGATTATTGTATCATAACCAATTGAAGGAAAAGTTTTAGCATAATATTTTGTGCACATTATGGTTCTATTAAATCATGAAAGGAATATCATATGAGTCAAGTAGGAGAATGTAAAATAATGTGACCCACATGATATTATTATTGATGATTTAATGATTTAATAAATGCTAAAATCTGTTGGTTATAAAAGGATATAACCGAAAAGGTGCGAATTTGATTTGCTTTGATGGAAGGCATTTTTGAAGAGGCACCTCTTGGATAATATTATCTTTTAAAAGGAAATCTGGTCCTCTCTCCAACCGACTGAACGATAACGACGTTTATGAAACATACATCAGTTGAGTTGTTCTCTTCTCCATCAGAGTACAACGTAAAGAACAAAGGGTTAAGGGAGAGAAATCAGATTTTCATCGCCTTCATCTTCTGACGCAACAACCAACGCTTGAAGAATCGCTATAGAGAAAGGTACGCCTTCATCTTATTGTTTCGTGAAAATCATGAAGATCAACGATTACTGTGATGATGAAATTCCGCATAAATTCTACGTGTTTCAGCATAAATTTATTGCGTAGATTTGCTTACATAACAATTGTTGACATCATGGTCCTTCTCGCCCCTATGAAAAACGCAACCTCGCATGCTTCAGAAAAGGATTCCGAACGACCTCCTTGACCATTACACGCTTCATCAACAGTGCCAGTAAAAACTGAGACAATTGCCTGAGGAGCGAATTACCTCGGCTTTCTAGGTTGGTTATTATGATATCCACCCGATCTTGACACTGATGGGCTTGATGAGGACTAGGAGGCGGGTACTGGCTGTTTGGCAGGAGTCTGGACGAAGGCGATCTCGACCTCCTCCTCCTTCTTGGTCGACACCCACCTATTGGTCCTCCTCGACAATTTTGCTTGAATGCATATCGCCCTCAGTTCATTCACCAACCTCGAAAAGCTGCGGGAAATTCTGGCATCCTGATTCGATGAGCTAGTGGTAGAATTCGTTTGGGAGGATCTTTAGGAGAAGGTCGATCAACTCACTTTCTTCGCCAACTCCGACAAGCTTATTTGTTGTAAAAACGTCCCCAACAAGAACGGTGGCACACTATCTCCTCGGTACGTTTCTCCTCTTCGTCCTCTTTGCAAAAGGATTTCATCTTCATGGCTAGTTAATGCCAATGGTGAGCTCCCCTTAAACTGCCTTTTCTTCTGCATTTATGCCAAAGTACGGCTTCCTTGTTGTTCCAAACAGAGCGTCGTTTCACTTCTTCTTCCAGTGTCGATCGGTCTCTGCAACCCAGATGGGAATAGGCTGAAGAAGTAGCCGAGCTAACATTACGTGTTCCCAAGACAAGCAAGGATTAGACTACTAAGCTCTCAGTACAGAGAGAGAAGGCGTTTAGCGTGGAGTGAAGGGGTCAGGGAAGGCGGGAGAGAGAGCCCGGTGCTTTAGATTTTATCGCAGAAAGACTTTGACGGGGAGGATGCATCGTCATCCACGGTCAATTACTCATTTGGAGCGTCATGGCTTCGGCGCATTATTAAATACTCGAATCTCCAGTCCCACATATCACTTTCGATTCTTGGGAAGACCGGTTTTTAGCCGATTCAACAGTGGAAACGGCCTACGGTTTTGGGGTTGAACCACTGGCTCAAAGTTAAGAAAATCACCTGCGAGAGGGGCAATAAATTGACCCTTGTAGCTTAAACGTGTGCTAGTCTGACGATGACATGGATAGCTCTCTGTTTTTAGCAGCGACCCCAAGGGTCATCACGATAGACATTTTTAATACTTTCGTCAAAAAAGGCCAAATAAAAATGAAAAATGAGCTTTTGGAAGCTATTTTTTGTGCCTTTTCTGCCTTGAGAAATGACCGAATGCAACTTGATTTGCCAAAAGCCTGAGAGGAAGAGGAAGACGAGAAGTGCGAGCTGGGCTTCGAGCTTATTTAATAACTTAGTAGTAGGGGTGAGCAAATAGAACCGATCGGATCGGAATTGCTTGGACCGGTGGTCCGATTTCGATTATAAGGGGTCCAGTCCGGTTCTCAGTTCCAAAGATATAGGACCGGACAGGATCGCTCGGACTGAACTAGTCAATTTTTTTTTAATTTTTTAAAAGTCACATGTTAATATCTGATTTTTAATCATCTTTTCTCTTTAAAAATTAATATAAAATTCATAAAATTAAAAAATTAACTTTGGAAGCCTTGGCTAAGCCTAGAAAACCATTTTTGAACAAAAAATAACTTTTCATATTTTTCGCTTTTTTAGTATTTTCAAAAAATAGAAAAATACTTGAAAATCCACAAAAATAGTATTTGATACCACAAAAATACACAAAAATTGTCACGATCCGAACCTCCATGAGTGCTCGACATCTACATAACGACAGTCGATACATGTGACAACCCAGGACTGTCGCCGACCTTGAAATCTTAATATATAAATAACGCTAGCGGAAGCGATACATTATCCCTAACAATGAATGAGCAAGGACTAGCCAACCATAACACTTCATATATTGCACATTCTCAGTTCCATATTATACATGAATCTGTGTTTTATAAATATTAACCACAACAACCAATCCAGGGCAACCACGTTCTTCAGCAACCATCGATTCACCATCAATTGTCCTTGCCAACTTGGTACTCCGCCACCTGGATATCAAATCATGTGGTATCCCTGCCATGCTTATATCCTAGGGACTGAAAAGTGGGGGAAATAACCGTGAGAACACATCTCAGTAAGCTCACCCCTAATCTTGCTCAGGATATTACATACCCTCGAATTCAACTTTAACATGCTCTTCTAGATACTCGGGTCACGGTAATAGAAACAAGGGCAAGCGATAAATAGCTCATCATCGAAATAATCAGGCACCCCAATAGTTCATATCTACATAGATATTAACAATGCAAATGCGTGCACATTCGATGCTCTAAATTCCATTCTCAGCTCTCTAGCTGACTTGACTCGCGTTAAATGCATCAGGCCCATGCCCTTTTTGCACTAGAATATGCATCTTAGGCCCACGATATCTCAATAATTGACTATAAATACGAAGGGACGGCATGTGAACAGTATTCTAGGCTCGTGAACAGTACTCAGGGTGTCGTGAACAGTGATTTCAAAACACTATTTGGCCCGTTTTCGCTCTAAATATCCCGAAAATCCATTTTTCGGTACTTGAACCTCACGGGACCCACATCAACCACCACCAACAGCTTGTATCCAGCCAAGACAGCAATATACCAAGTCCAAATAATATACCACAGCCTCGTCACAAAATCGATTTCCACAAAAATCGTCAAATCAGTCAATTTTTCTATACCGATCTACCTCGGATCGCACCCTAGAGTCTATCCAAGAATCATCTAACATCCTACTCGAGGTTTAGGGGGTCGGTTTACCTCAACGAGGTTGGTTCGAAGTTGGATGGGCGACAGAACGACGAACGGCCCGGCAACGGCGCGGAATCCGGCAAAACCCAAGGAAACCAAGGCTGTTCAAGGGCTGAACGGAATGGTTCATAAGCTGAAAATCAATATTTTCATATGAAAATGAGCTCTAGGGGTCACTGGGGTTAACATATATCAATATGAGTCCTATATGAAATTTGGGTAATAAAAGACTAGTTCGTCGACCGAAACGGCGAAACATATTTGGAAGGTCAAACGACCTCCGATCGAAGTGATTCGAGTTGGAATAGAATCACAAGACATTGAACTGCAACATACCCAAAACTTGCGATGATCCAACGGTCGAATTTCCGTCGGCCGCCGATTGAAGTTGAGGCCAGAAAACTGGGCCGCGAGAGAGAGAGAGATTCGAATTTTAGAAAGAGAGAGGAGAGAGAGGAGAGAGAGAGTCTGCTAAAAATAATGGAGGAGAGAGAGTGGTTTGACCATTAAATATCCTAGGGTTAATTATTGCCGGTGACTATTCACCGAAAATGATATAAAGCTGAATGAATTGACTGATTTTTGGACTATCAGTGAAATTTGGACTGATAAAGCTTGGTGTCGCGACCTAAAAAATAATAAGTTTCAAGTGAACGGATTATCAGATTAATTAACTAACCTAATGCGGACTCTCCCAAGCCCTACCGAATCGCGACTTTGGATTTTTATTTAAATAATTTTTAAATTTTGAAGTCGCCACTAATCGTTCTTGGTAGGTCGATTATAAACCTAAATAAATTAGCGGAAGAACTAATTTATTTATGCGAACCAGAGATTATGAGTTCGGGGACTTGGTTACGCTAGATTGCTCTAACGCCCTTTCAGTACCATTTCATGAAAACTCATTTGGGATGATTGAGAAAAGTTTGGATCAAACTGACCAGAAGGGTAAAATGGTCGTTTTTCAAGGATCGGGAAGTGGGAACAAGTTAAACCAGTTGAGTGTAGTCATTCCTTATTTTCCATAATTTCTGAGAATTTTTCGGAATTTTCCGAAACGATTTGCCCATGAGGGGCAAAATAATCATTTTAGAAAAATCGGGAAGAAAATTCACAGAAAATAGGATTGGTCAGTCGAAATGACCCGTTCCTTAGTTTTTGAGATTTTTTTTTGAATTTTTTGGAATTATTATTTATTTATTTATTTATTTTATTTTATTTTAGATGAGTTTCAGAATTCATTGTTAATGAATTAAAACTATCCTAAATAAAGATTATCCTAAATGTCTAAGAAATAATTTGAATTAAATCCTAAAATTACCTAGGAAATCTTTAATCCTAAGTCTAAATATTTTAAGATATATTATCCCCCTAAATGACGACGCAATTTCTGGATTAAGGTAAGTGAATATCTCAATCTTGCGACACGATTTCTTTTAGATGTGCAAATTCAGTCCATCGAAATATCGAATCAAATATTCAGAATATTTAAATTAGGAAAACATATCTAAATTACAAGGTTTCTTTTCCTCTTTTTGTTTTCACTTTTTTAATACAATGCATAAATATAATGAATGCATTACATGAATAGTTAAACGAATGCAATGAAAGGCATATAAAAATTAATATTGGATCTCTCTATATATGAATTAAAACATGTAAAATGATATTAATGCGACTATAATACAACATGCAAAACGAGGTGCTTTAATTACGTGAATGACATGGCATAATGACGGAAAAATATGACATGATAAAATAGTATGCTAATAACATGACATGCGATCATTGACATGGTAATAGCGCGATATAGCATAACGGCAATCAAAAGTTAGAGAAAATTACCTTTGCTTTGCTAAAAGTCGTGCAAGTATGCGAGCCGAAATTCTGCCCTGAATATCCCACGAAGTTCGTCATAGTGGTATACACTGATCAGTGGGCTCTTCATGTGGGTGAGGTGACCAGTTGGACACATCAGATTGGTGACATCGTCAAGAATCCACTGGAAAAACAAACAGAACCAGGAAAGGACCATGAAAAGCACAAAAATCTAGAGGAAAGACTAAAACCCAATTTTATAGCTTCATTGGCAAGAAGCAACCTGATTTTTATAGTAGAATCCAGGGACCGTAGGTGGTCTTTGGTTCTCTGTGCCGTTAAGTTTATGTGAATGAAGCCTACTGTCCTGGATGTGAAGTTCAGCCTAGTGAGGCCGAAACTCCTATCTCTTTCTGTTCTCTCTATCCTGTCTTCTTCTTAGGATATTTTCTTCTTTGTGCATCAGAATTGTCAGGCATGCCTTTGAGACCTGCAAAGAAGAAGCAGCTCGACGGGACTTATCCGCGGGACGAAATCGCCATACCAACGTCACAACAAGGACGGCTTGATGAGAGTGCTCTTTCCGGCCCCAACACCACCACCGATGAGCAAGAAGACCGGGCTTCTCTAGCTGTGAGCCACCGGCATTGTCACGTCAATCGAATCATCGTCCTTGCGCACGGGCCCTCCGATCAGCTTCATCTCTTCTAGATTCACTGCTCGTGACCTTGCTTTGGCTGAGAGATAGACACAAATTGACAATTGTAGTGAATTATATACCTGTGATGAGCAAAGTGGAAAAGTAACGATGAAGGAGATTGGGATTTGATTGTACTGGACTTCCCTTTCTTTTGCTCTGGTTGAATGATATCCCCCCTGTGTTCGTTACCTTCTTTTCTTTCTTAGCCGTGCCTGCATCCCTGTTGAAAGACCTGGAGTCTTGCCTTTTGAACAATGGCGAGTGCCCTGTTGGTGCTGCACTTTCCGTGGCTAAAACCCCTACAAGTTTCTTGTGGAGTTCCAAAGCTGGTGAACTTGATCGAAGATATGACCCGGGAGCATAAGCTTTCCTTCTGTCTCGTGGCAAAAGATATTTGAGTGGGATCACCATTAACTTCCTCAAACCTTACAAGAATGTTGTTGCCTCGTTTTGACCATGAACGCGGAACATGGTACAGCTGTTGTGATTGTTGGAATTCGGGCGCAGCGGAAGTCGGAAAAAATAATTAATTTTCCAGGCCCAAATAACCAAATCTATTCGTGGTACGTATAATAAAATTAAACAAAATAATTCTTACCTCGAAAACGTACCTTGTTTTCGCTGAAATTATCGTTTCGAACAAAAGGATCTCACGTGTGATCCCTCTAGCGGTATCCATGCGCACTCGATCGTGGACGCTTGCCAATCCTTTAGGTGCTAGCCTCTTGGATTGTTAAAAATCGGAAGTAAAATAGCCTCTCTCTTTTCCACTCTCTCTGTTTCCCTTTTCTCTCCCCTTCGATTTTTCTTCCGAAGGTCTCCCCGAATCTCTCTCCCTCTCCGAATTTTTCTTCCGAAGGTCTGCGAATGTCCCTCTATCATAAGAATGGAAAGTGGTTCTTTTATAGGGAAATTGGGGCCCTTTTATTATTATTATTATTATTATTATTATTATTATTAATTTCCACTAACCTAGCCGAAAGGGAGGGATTATTTAATTTTCCCTTCTTTAGTCCGCTTTCGGCCGGATGGCTTTCAGCGCACTATGATTTCCTCTCTATTATAATATAATAATAAATAAAATAATAATAAAATAAAAATAAAATAATTAAAAAAATTTTACTTAACAGAGATACGAATAAATCCATATTCGTTCTTGGTCTTTCTTTTTAACTTCCGATATTTCAGAATAAATTAATAATCCAATTAATTCTAATTCTGAAATAATAAATTGATTTATTTTAGTATCCACTAAAATAATCAATATATGTATGTGTCCACGTCGATATGCTATGCGTGCGACCCTCTAGGTTCTATTCACGGAGGCAGTGTATATCCATACACAGACTAAGGTAACCGTCTAGCAACAGTTTTTAGTCACCCAACGTGATAGAATAATGATCGTAAATCATAAACCACCATGAACCGATTACCGTGTAATTCAATCTCTTCATCTAACCGACATCCCAATTAATTCAGTACAATATGCACCATCACTAAATTAATTGTTTTTACTTGATTACCGAGATATAATAGACTCACTTGAATGTAAAACATTCCTCCCATGGCCATGGATTTCAGAGTCACTAATATCTCTATCAAGTGGCCAAGATGTCAACTCTCTAATCCAAAAGAGCGATAAATCCTATATTGACTTAGCACTATTCTCTCTACGCTTCGCCACACGCCCAACAATCGTATTATTCACAATCCGATTAAAGACTGCTTTTAACGACGTCAAAGCGCGCTAACTCCACGTATAGAATAAATGAAGGTCTCACGTCAAAAGATCAGTTACACTCGTTCATAAAAGGATTGACCAATGATGCTTAATATGTGGTATCCTCTATAACGGGTCGTGTCCAGTATCCCTAATCTCAGGGTACCCTTAAGTATAATTTGGATATACTTTCCTTTGGTCTATCTCGACCTCAATTATACTTAGTGATGATCTAGATGTTCATGTCCCCTCTAAACATCTATCCGATCAAGGACAATTTCAGATTAATATACTAATTAATCTGTGGGACTTTATCATTAATAATTTCACGTGCAGAAAAGTAAAATAATTAATGACAAATACTCGCCTTTATTAATCAAATCACCCACAAATACAATAAAGTGTCTTGGCACATAAGTGCACACACTAACAGTGATGGCTTCCCGCAGCCCTTTAAGCATTTGTTTGAATTGTAGGCTCCTCTATAATTACAAGAGTTAGTGCAGCTTCTACCAGATGCAATGTTAGTTGGCCAATACCGTTCGATGCTTTGTCCATCCAGTCTCCAATGGCTATGACGGTGTTGAAAACGGACGCCGTTGAAGGAGCTCCAGACTGTGGGTGTCCGTGGACGAAGGGTTTAAGCAGCACCCCTCAGATTCAAGTGCTTAAGTTTCTGTGAAGTGATTTCCAGCGAGCGAGAGCTCGACCCGACAACCGAATCTTTGTGTCCCATGCTAATTAATGGAGTACTGCCAGTGCTCTCGATAGGAGATGCTCTTGTTCACGTGTTCCCTAGATACCAGTCCTCGAAAATTCTCAAGGAACACGTCAAACCCTTGATCATATGCTGCTAAGTTAAAGAAACCACGACTCCATTCGAAACTCAACCCAGTGATGAATCTCGAATGCTATGCTGTAAGTTAACATCCTTTCTTGCATCACGTCGAGGTATTCCCTCCAAAAGGAGAATGTAGCCATTGTTTGTGATGACATTGATTGCTTCGTATGGATACCCAAACTCAGTTATCACATCTCGACACTTCCGAGCGTTCGTATTAAGAGAATGATGAAAAGAAGTTTCACTTTCTGGCAGAGCAGGATCATTCTCTCCCATGTGCACTTCTCTTCCTTTTCTCTTCATCTATTCTCCCAGCCGAGTATTGTAGGGAAACATACAAAGAGAAGGCTAGTCAACTATATCAGACTCTTTAAATTTATGTGGGCAGGGCTTTCCTTCTTGTATTGGAATATGGTTGTCACGAACCATCTGAAACAAGTTGCCTCCTCCGATGATTGCTTCCTTAACTTGGAACCAGGCGTCAATTGTGGCTCGGTGATGGCGGCATGCAGGACCCTTGGGAAGGATTGATAGCTAGGGTACAAGAGGGCTTTGCGGCGTGGGTCTCCATCTTCAGGGCAGGGTTTTACTTGGTTTCCCGGGGAACCCATTCTTAGCTTTCGATGCTTTTATGTTGGACAACGTTTACATGGGTACTCGTTTGCATCCTTGAGGATATACGAGTCGACCAAGGAAAATGATTCACGAACAGAGTGGGATAGCATACTTATAATCGAAGGTGAATGTAGAGGTCACAAACAACGTCGGATCAAACCGAGCTGTCCAAACTAAAAAATAAGAAGATGTGCTTGTCGCATCGGGCTAAGAGATGGAGTAATTTGAGGGTATATATGAAGAGGCATCCGTATGGACCCAATTTGATTAACTAGCACAGGACATGGTATCAGGGAAGAACCAGAAAACGGATCGAAATGAAGCTTCCGTGCTCGCACCAGGGTGAGCCCAAAAAAAATGCAATATCCAGTTGCTACTGGATGAAAACTCCCCTCCTCACAGGAACGTCCATTGCTTCATTCAATAGAACCCTCCCCTCTTGTCTGTTTTCTTGTCTGGTGTTTTTTATTTTCGTGTTTACTCTCCACTGAAAGCATCGTTTCCTCTCATTTTTTCCTGAACAACGACGAGCTTGAACGGAAAAATGGGCATCGAGGGAGCGAAGAAGTGATCGTCTTCTCGGACGCCGATGCCGCCATGAGAGCTTCACCTTCGATCGGCGATCTTGGATCACACTCTCCACTACCAAAACACGGAAGCGGACGTAATATATGATTTCTTTTGGTCTTGCCATTTGCTGATGGCCTTCTTCGAAACAGCCAAAACCTCCTCCAGAATCTGAGCATGATTTTCGTGGAGCTGGCCACGTCGCCCCCGACATAAAGAATCAGTCTCCCCCCCAATAAAGATCACCGATGGAGCCCCTTCCTTTTTTAAAGTAGCACCCCCATCCTTTAGCTCGTGGAATTCTTCTTACCGAACGACCCTCCCAGAACTTCCGGCTGCCAGTCAAAGAAATCCCCTCTTTTTAGTGAAGGATTTCTCCCCCAGAGAGACTATGGGGCGTGCCCGACTCCACTTTTTCATCCAATTGTCGATCATCCTTATCTCCATTCACTATTTTTTATTCTTTTTCCTTTTCACAACCCGTTGTCCAAAATCCTTTCATACTCCAGAGGATGGTAATGCTGGTGATGATGAGCAATGATCATCGCTTTGAATTCTTTATTCCCCTGCATTCACTGTCTTCATTCTTTGTATAATTGCATGACCCATCTTGCACCGAAAGAGGGCGGTCTTCCCTGTCGCAGGAGGAAAGTCGTCCATTTGTGAAAAGCACTACCTCACCCCCCTAAAAATGTCACCGGCAGTTGTTCCACTTGCTAACTTTTTCTACCAGCGCCTCTACTTCAAACGGCTATATGCCCCATCGGGGTACAGACGAATTATGGCCAGCATTTGGATAAAGAAGAGTCTTCTCGCTGGACAGATATGGTAGAGTCCTACTTGAGCTCACCAGCCGATGGTACTTTCGGAAGAAGGCTCAGATACCCAATGAAAATGGAAAATTACACTCTTATACAGAGATGGGACCAGCAGATAGGGCAGAAAGCTATTCCATTGAATCCACAAAGATCATTATCGTTGAACCTTTTCTAATATAATCCGCCCAAAACTGTGTGAAGTTGTATGTTCTGCGAACCCTTCTTCACTCGCCTGGGAAGGTCACGCATCGGCACTCTTGCGGAGTTCATGTTCCGGGAAAATTGAAAGCTAAGTACGATTCTTGGAGTCACATCGTAGAGGGGCTCCATGCGGGCCTTGAAAATTTTTCCGAAACACATCAAAGATGTTGGCTTCAATTGTTGACGATGTTCGATCATCACTAGCGTTGATCTCCACCACGTGATAGCCGCAATGTTTAGCAGCTAAAATCATATCAATTGTTTGGACAGCTCTTACGCGAAGTTTCTTCCTTGGCCATTCAAGAACTAGACAGAGGGAGGATTAGTGCCTTCCCTTTCCAAATCCGAGAAACTCTCTGCAGGTAAGGAGCGAGTAAAACATGTTGGCTAGTCTCTCCATGACTAACTCTCTGTGGCTGGTAAAAGTGTGAATTAGACTCATAATTGCTAGTGGAGCTTGTTGGCGTTACTTGAGCAGACTAAGCATTGGATGTGGGTGCTTCGCCTCTGATCGGTCACAACCCCAACTAATCTACCAGCCTCTGTTTCAAGATTTAGATTACTAATCCAGTTCATTGCCAGAGGTACTTGTCAGAGCAATTGTATTCCTTATCTGACTTGAATCCGTGCCATTTACAGCAACCACATATTGGACGTCGGAATTCCGATCAATACTTCGGATGCCGAACTGATCATCATTTAGATCATTATCAGAGAAGAGAAACACCCTAGGTACAATTAGGCCAAGGTGAAAATTTAGACTATTAAAGAATAATGTCATGACCCCGGAAATGCAAAAATTGAAAATTACGGAGCTAAAATGAACTTTCTATAAAAATTTTCTAAACCCGAAAAAGGGGATTAACAAAGTAATTCTCAATTCCAAACCAATGTTCACAGATTCTCCTTGCCCAAACTAAAGAAAAAATTAAAAGAAAAATACTGGCTATTTTATTATTATTATTTTTTTGGCCTCAAATGTTATTATTTCTAATTTTCAAATGTTTTTGTATTTTTTGAAAAATATTCAAAAAATACGAAAAATAAGGAAAATCATTTTTGGTCAAAATTGGTTCCCTAGGCTTGGCCAATGTTTTCAAAGTTGATTTTTCAATTTTATGAATTTCTATGAATTTTCTATTAATTTTTGAAAATAAAAATACCGAAAAATACTGAAAATATGGAAAATCATTTTTTGGTCAAAATTAGTTCTCTAGGCTTGGCCAAGGTCCCCAAAGTTAATTTTTTCAATTTTATGAATTTTTATGGATTTTCTATTAATTTTAAAATAAAAATAAAAAATAAAAATAAATAAATAAAATAAATAAAAATAAATAAATAATAAACAAAATGATTAAAAATCAGGTGTCAACACTTGGGCCTCAATTATTTTCGGTCAAAGCTGGTCAAATTGGTCAAAAAGATGACTGACGAGACATTTCTCGAAATTCGTGAAATTTCAGGACCGGTAGGGGCTTAATTGGTGCTGATTTGGCTCAATCGCGATCGAAAAATAACTCTGGATTTTGTCGTAAAATTTTTCTAGCCTCTCTAAAATATTCTTACCCTCATGCCATATAGTCTAGGTCAAACCGGGGGTAAAATGGTCACTTTTAATATTTTGCCTTTCTTCTTGGCACTCCGAAACCAATCGGCTAATTTTCGAGCCTTTCAGAGCGATGTCCAATTTCAATTGCGATATTCCTGAAAGCTCGATTATCCAAGCTCGGAATCTGATTTGTGGCCACATTCATATGATAGCGACTCTAGTAAATACTCAGACTAACGGGCGGTTTTTAGGAGCTACGCGTATCGATCTGCAATTAGGTTCACGTACTTAAATTCCTAACTAGCCATTCCCCTTTGGTTAGTCACCTCGAAATGATCAGTTCCGAGTGAGATTTAACTATAGTGCATCAAAGAAATATATATCCATTATATTACAAATTTCGAGAATGGGTCAAATTTCAGAATGTCACAAGAAAGGCTTGAGGTTGGGGTTGTCGGATGGTAGGGAGAGGTGGGAAGTCCTTAGGATTGAACATCCGGATGGACTCTGTAGGAGGGTTTTGGACAGGTGGTTTAGGTAACCGGAGTTTGGCTTCGGGGCTGTCGGGGTGTTTCTGTATCCATTTAAGGATGGGTTTGTAGAAAGGTGAAGTGACTGGTTTATCATATTTCACCATGTACTGGTATCTTCCTCCATCTTCTCCGAGAGGTCCTATGGTGCTGTCACCATCTTGGAACCTTTGGTAAAGTGGGTATTTACAGCGTCTACGATTCGGTGGATCTGGAGGTTTTGTGCATGATTCACATGAACAGAAAGGATCCCAATAACAATGTCCTGATGCATCTTTGAAAGCATAGATCGGACGACCTTGGGCATCAAAGGATTGTACATTACCCTTTGGATCTGGGTCTTCAGGTATATCTGCTTCAGTGGGACATGGTGTGAAGAACAGAATAGTGGGAAGCCGGGGTGTAAGGGTTGGAAGACGAAGGGGTTCGGGTTCCGGGTTTTCTTTTGGGAAAGTAATTGAGACTTCCCCTTCTTTCTTTCTGGTGTAAACCGGATCTGAGGATTGAATGGGTGGGGGCTGGTGATGAATCTTTTCATAGTTGGTCACCCATGTATCTGGTAAAAGCTGAAGAAGCTTTTCCCGTGGAATCTGTTTGGGAACAAATACACACGAGGTTTGGTCATTTGCAACATTTATGACCAGTGCATCCTCCGTACCTGGAAGGTTCAAATCAATGGCATGATTCTGGATGCGGTACACCATTTGATAGTGTAGAGTGGCGGCTATCGATCCGGGGGTCTGTTCAGCTCCAGTGATCTGGATCTGAATCTTTAATGCAGAGAGGAGACTTGGATCGGCCAAGGCCATGTTAAAGTTTGGAAAAAGTGTCACAAAGACTGTTCCAGCATTCAAAGTGGTTTGAATGGTACCAATACAGGCATGTTGGTACTGCAGAAAACGAGTATCCAATAGGGCGACACGAGCAACCACTGGAAGGCCTTTTCTCCCATGAAAGGAGAGAGCAACCCTTATAGCTCCAAAATGGAGATGAGAATACCCTTGTCGAATCCATTGACCAGGGAATTCAGGGGGTATTGAAAGGGTTATGAACTGTTCGTTCAATGAGGCCATGATTGGGTGCTGATCGAACTTTGACGACTGCACATATTCTTTTACAGCCTTTGGAGACGATCTGATGAGTTCTTTTATGCTGCGAATAGGAGAGAAGGAAGGTGGTTTGGCAAAGGTGGCATATGGGTTCATGATGGGTAAGTGGGTTTCTGAGATCTTGGCATCTTCTTGATAGGTAACCTCATAGAGGTAATCTATCTTGGAGGCTGAAGAATGCTTTAGATCAGGTGGAGGCGGGAAGGCTAGAGGGATGGTAGTATGGACAGGTTCAGAGGTAGTTTCGATGGAAGTCATAGTTGAAAGAAGCCTTCTACTTCTGGCTTAAGAAGGAAAAACATTATTGAGTGATGAGAAAACTACTTCCCTTGCTCTGATACCAATAATAGACCGAAGTCCCTTACCGGTCAGGAGACTAGGAAAATAACAAATCAAAGCTTTCGAAAATAAGATCCCAAGTTTCTAGCGCAAGTATGGTATCCCGACCAATAAACGCCCTCTGGCTATGCGGTCAAGGGATTCCCTGTTAGTGCTCAGAGACTTGAAATCCAATCTCTCTGGCTGAGAAATGGTATTCCTGAGTTCCCTTTCTCATACACAAGATCCGGGCAAGCCGGCGAGTGTAGAGGATACTACCAGGATGCTTCGAAGAGTGCTCATGACTCAATAATGTTTTACCAACTAAGAGGCCATAGTAGAAAGGCAAGGAGAATTTAGAACATGAGAGGTAATGAAAACATCTTGTATTTCACAGGAGAGAATTCGATAATCCTCTTACAACACAACCCCTCCCTTATATAGAGGAGGCTTCTTAACAAGACAAACAAGGCTGCCGACACTACAGGGTGAAGGAATCAGCCGACACACATGCGACAGATGAATCCGTCGATTATTGGAAAGCAATACAGGATAAAGAGGACTATAGTACATCTATTCGTCCTCTGGAGCCGTGTCAAAGGCATGGCTCGAGGTCTTTTCTGTCTGGTGGCTTCCATTTCCGTCCCTGTTGCTTTGGTATATGTCCCACCAATACTGTTGTTCTGCAGTGAGAGGAGGAGGGGCTGAGGAGCTGCTTCCGACATCTGGTGGGGTCGGATTGACGTGCTGGTTCCATGGAGAATCCAATGCGTAAGGGTCCTGCGAGTCTATCATGGGAGCGTCTGTTGGAGGAACAGGTGGGGGTTGTTCCCAAGGTACTGGTATAGCTGGATCCATAGGCCATATCTGAGGAGGGATCTGTCCGTTCATCTGACATAAAGTGTGTTGCAAATCTCGATATTCATGATGGTTTGTCGCGATCCTGGAGCTCAATGTTTTGGCAATAATGCAAGTCTGGAGATTCTGCTGTGGCCTGAATGTAGACATTCCTGTGCGAGGGGGGTCATCTGAGACTTCATCATATCCAGCTGATGAGATGAAAGTCCATGGTCGATGGAGTAACACAATCGTGTTTCTTTCTGGTTCTGGTCTGCCTATCCGATTGTGAGTTGTGATGAATTGATCCCATGACTGGATAGTCTGGAACCATAATAACATCTGTGTGAACATTTTCATGCTCGGGTGGCCAAATTCATTTCTCATGGACCTTCGGATAGTCTGATATAGCAGTTCTGTTGGGAATTCAAAGGCTATAGTATAGAAATGCATGAGCAGCCAGAAAAACCATTTTAAATCTTCTGGGAATGGAAGACGAGGGTCCCATCGGAAAGGTCTGATGAAAGGATACCTTGTGTCAAAATCTGGGACGATCTGAGGAAGAAGTCCCTAGTATCCATCTATCACTTCTCTGTGGTATTGTTGGAGAATTCCATGAAGATCTTGAAATCTTCCTTCTTGGATGATGGTTCGAACTTCAGGTGGGTATTGGAAAGTTACCCAAGTTCTTTGGATGTCCTGGGTTTCATACCTGTGGGGACCGATGAATCTTCTTTTCACAAACATACGTGAAGCTTCCATTTTCCTTGGTCGTGACAGGAAATCAGCTAGCACGTTGTTTTTCCCTTTAAGGTGTATTACCTCGAAGGAATATTTGGAGAACCATTCTGCCCATCTAAGAAGTTGAGGATGGGGAATCTGACGTTGTTTAAACCTGATCATATTTGGAAATGATGCCATATCCATCTCAATGGTGAAATGGACTCCGATAAGATGGAATTCGAACTTTTTAATCCCATTTTTTACGGCAAGGATTTCCTTGAACGTCGAATGGTAATGTTTCTGGGCTTCCGTGAAGCTTCCGCTCTTGTATCCACATATGTTTCTGACTCCGTTCTTTTCTTCAATGAGAATCGCTGCCCAATAAGTATCACTGGCATCTGTCTGGAGGATTCTTGTGCCATCAGACGGAATGGTTAAGGGTGGCAGGTTCTGGAGTCTTTTCTTCAAGTATTCAACTGCCTTGGTCTGCTTTTCGCCCCAAGGAGGAGGCTCTTTCTTTAGCATGACCTGCAGAGGTTTCAGGTGGATTGCTATCTTAGGGACAAAATCCTGTAGATAGTTTACAATGCCTAGAAAGACTTCCGTCTCTTTCCTGGAAAGCTTCTTCGGGAATCGCAAGAGTTCTTCCGCAATATGTGGTTTTGGACAATAAGCTCGTTCATCCAATTGCATTCCTAAGAACTCGATTTCTTTCTAGGCTATCGTCATCTTTTTTTCAGATAGCATGATGCCATACTCACGAACCAAGGAGATGAATTGTTCCAGGAGGGAACAATGTGATTTTTCATCTGAGCTGTAGAGTAGAATGTCGTCTACATAGATTTGGGCTTGGTGAAGTATGGGCTGGAAAATTCTGCACATGGCTTTCTGGAAAATAGAGGGTGCTGTTTTTAGTCCGAAAGGAAGAACTGTCCATTGGTAATGATGATTTGGGATACAGAATCCCGTTTTGTATCTTTCTTCAGGGTGGATTCCAAGTTGCCAGAAACCAGACTTGAGGTCAAACTTGGAATAGATGCGGGCGTTTACCAGGCTAGTGAACCATGAGTTCTTGTGTGGCAGAGGAAACTTATCATCCCGGAGGAATGGATTTAGAGGTTGATAGTTGACTACCAATCGGAGTTTTCCTCTAAGTTGCTCAGCCTTTTTGTTCACATAAAAAGCTTTGCATGCCCACTCAGACTTCAAAGGATCAATTGGTTCAATGAGGCCCTGTTCTAGCAGATTTTCACATTCAGCTTCTGCAAGGCGGAGTTGTTCAGGGTTCATACCCGAATGAGTAGCTCTGGTAGGATTTGTTTCTTTGTCTGTTCTGAAAGGAAGCTGTACAAAGAAATCGGGGTTTTTCCAGAGTGGAGAGGAGTGTTTGGTCATGAAATGGCCATGGTCATCTGCACAGAGTTCTTTGAGATTTTGGATGATGGGGTCGAGCAGCTGGGGGGCTATTATTGAAAAGAGTCTTTGCTTGTCAGTGAACTCTTTCACCTGGATTTTGAATTTGATTCCTCGGGGAAGAATCCTAACCTTGAGTTTTGCAAGGATATCCCATCCAAGGATTAAATCTCGATCTGGTGCGCTGCATCCTAGTATTGGAGTGGTGACTTGGCATCCTGGCATGATGTCAATGGTTATGGGTCGGCTTTTGTAGTAGGAGGAAAAAACATCTCCTGAGGCAGAGGTAAAGTTGGTAACATGTGGTTTCCAACACGATGGGGGAAGGATCTTGGTGTCAAGGAGAGAAACCGTAGCGCCTGTATCAATAAGGGCTACCAAGGAGATTGGCTGAGGTGTTTCAGGGGTGGTGATTTGGACAAGGATGTATGGGTGTGTGTTTATGGAGGAGTTTGATAGTTCCTCGATTTTGTATGTGGGGTAAAACATGCATACGGAATCAGAAGTATCCGTATCTGAATCTGTGAGTTCAGCTTGGAGTGCAAAAACAGTTTCTGGTTCAGGCTCTTCGTCATATGAGAAGAGTGACTCAATATCATCCTCTTCCAGGGAAAGTCCTGCAACTTTCTCGAGCTGTCTGACCATTCGTTGTCCTTTCGGGGCTTTGGGACAATTCTTTGCATAATGGCCCTTCTTGTTACAGATAAAACACTTGTCTGATTTGGTCTGTTTTGAGGCCGACTTGTGGTATTTTCTCCGTAGGTATTTCCACTTCTTCTTCTTCCTCGGCTTTTCTGTCCCATGATGGCTTCGGGAATATCGGCCCTTCCTGAAATGTCTAGTTTTCTTAGACATGGTACAGTCGATTCCATCACAGTTTTGGGGACATTTGATCTTCCAATGGGAATGATCACAGGCTTGAGAGATCTTCTTGTTTTCGGCCATATATTTCCGGAAAAGTTCTCGTCTATGGCAAAGATCTTCAATAGCTAAATGAATAGCTTGCTGCAATTCTCCGAGGGTGGAGTCTGTTACTGATCTTTGAACCGTATGCAGTGACTTTTCAACTGTGTCTGCCAGCTCTTTGGGGATGGATGCCATGTACACTGTCTTGAGATTGTTGTCTGCACCAATCTCATAGAACAGTTTCATCATGATCTTGAAATGTCTATCAAGATCTCGTTTTTCCAACGAGCAACATCTGTGTTCGAAATACTCCTTCCTCTTTAAGTTTGTAAGGTTCTGGACTCGTCCAGCAAAGTAGGTATGGATTATCGAAAGAGCGTTTTCAAAAGTAGAGGAGAGGAAAGTGATTTGGTCTTGTTCCCCAAGTAAGGACCACCAACGCTTGAGAGATCCCGTGAAACGGGTTGTAAAGTCAAGGAGTGAAGCGTAAGTGTCATGGTCCTGGAGTTCTCGGGCCAAAAGCCACGAATGAAACTCCTGTATTCGGTCAGGCCATTTGAAAACTGGTATATCCTCTAAGGTAAAATACCTGGTATAATTAGAAGGATTTGGGTTTTCAACTGGGGGTGAATCATCGACTGGATCTGTAACAGGGTCTGCTACCGGATCTGCCATGAAAATGGCTGGTGAGTATTTGGGAAATTCTTCTTCTTCACTAGAGGCATAATCCGAAGTATCGGATTCTGAATCTGCCAGTGCGGATGCCTGGAATACCACCTGGGTTGTAGAAGGAATCATTTCTTTTGCCTGTTGGCGAAGAAATCCTTCTATAGGATTTGAAATCATCTGGATCGATGGCTTTTCATCAGGGTTGGTCTGGGATGAGCCGTCTTTTTCTTTCCCTTTGTTTCTCTCAGCTTCTTGTTTAAGTTGTTCTTCCCTGAATCGTTTCAACCGAAGGGAATTCGAGGGAGGGAACAGTTGCAATTCACTAGGAGTGAGCTGAGGAAGAGTCTGAGGCGTCATCACGCTTCTGTAAGGAAAGGTAGGACTAAACAGATTCGTTTCAGTCCTTGTCTCCAGAGGTGGTGCTGATGGTTGTGGTCTTCCTCCAGCATCAAGTTGCTGTTGAAGCATCCGGATTTGATTCCGGAGTTTAATGATCTCTGGAGTCTGGTCTTCCAGATAATGGTGCGGTACCCTTCCTTGTTCCAGGAGTAACAATCGGTTCTGAAAACTTTCAATCATCTTTTTTATCAGACCGACATCTGTGCGCACCTCGTTGAGGACTACATTCTGGGCTAACGCATTTTCAGTTTGCCAGTTCAAGGTGGTCTCAACTGGATCGGTTCCGGCTTTTTATCCAGAGGGAAGGACTACATCCTTCATCGGGATTTTGGGAGTATGATGGAACTTTCCTTCCAAATCGTTGAAAGGTTCATGTTGGTCATTATAAATTCAAAAAATCCAATTTGGGGTCATGTGTTCCTTCATTTTTACATTTTTAGAAGTTGTGACATTGTACTCTAATAGTCCAAATGACCATTTGTCAGGAAAAGATGAAAAGAATTTACAATGTGCATGAGCTAGTTTTAGGGTCACTCTAGTAGTTCAATCAACGACAAGGACAAAGATTTAGATTGACCGCACGAACTGATTAACTGATATGTTCAAAATAAGTTCATTGCACGATAGTTAATATTTTCCATGAGCTTAGGTACATAATTAAATATAATGATTTTGGAAGATCAATATCAATTTGTTGAGTCAAAAATTAATGAAGAAAATAATAAGAAAAGGAGAGATACCATGGCGGAGGAGGAGAAGTTTCCGCTGCTCAAGGCGATCGGACAGCATGTCCCCAAATCAAAAGCCTAAATGTATTCGAAAACATTATTAAGTTAGGCATGTGAAAGTTGGGAAATATTATTACAGGTCGAATTTACAGACAACCAAAATATTGATGAACTAGTTTTAGAGTTGATGAGGCCAACAATATTGCAAGCTTATTTTATTAGTTTTGCATCATTCAGATGGAGTATTTATAGCCTAAAAATCAACTGGGTGTCCCCAAACTAAATCCATGGTCTCCACATTTTTCATTTAACTATATTTCCTCTCACAAACCTTAGCCCATTTAAATGTAAATGCATGAAGCATGTCTTCCACATCTATTTTTTTTTAAAACCTTTATCCGAAGCAATTTTTCTAAACCCAAGTGGTGCCAACCCTCCCCTTAGTCCAGGCAAGGGTTGCAAGCTCTCGCCCTATGTTGGCCCATGCCGAGGCGCCTACAACCACACTGGCCATCACTAATGCCCCACCAGTGGCCCTCTTGCTTGTAATTTTTTTTTAAAGTTTTGGGCAAACATGAAAAAAAAACTAAGGAAAAAAAAGTAAAGAGCAAAATTGCTATTAAAAAAAGGGCGAGGTTATGTCCTTTTTCTTTCTTAAGACATAAAAATCATGAAATAATTGTTTACTTTACTTAAAACATGATTTCATGATGCGTGAAGTTTATCCAAAATGGATGACTAAAGTTGAATTAATAAAAAATTGTTGAATTTGTTGCTTGCCGAAAATTTTGTTCGCAATGAGAAGAAGAAAACAGGATCTAGCCATAAAAAGAATGTTTGACTAATAAATTATTCACTTTTGAATTTGCGACCTCGTCAATCATTGTCCTGACTGGAGCAATGAAACGTGTTTATTTATTTATCTCCCGATTAAAAACACTCAATTTTGTTGAATGCCCATAATATCTATACTTATTTCGATGGAAAATGTGCTTTTGCATATCCGACCCTTAAGGTAGAGGTGATCAATTTCTAAATGATCCAGTCCTCGGCCTGAAACTAAGAACCCACCCTATAGCTCTGTATTCGGATTCAAAAATTTTGAAATCAAGGATTGGACCGAATTGGATCCGGTTTCCGTTTCTACCCGAAATTGGACCAATAAATGCACGGCTGCCCACGACCGTTTCTATTTCTTCTTTAAATGTTGTATTAACTTATTAAAAAAAAGTTGGAAACCAACACACTCTACTCCCCTTTTAAATCTTCGTGGTGGATTTTCTCTAGGCAAGTGTCTGTTGCTATTCTGCACGATTTATTGCTTAATTTCCTTCTGTTATTAATTATAAAATAACTTTTCGTTCTTTCAAAGCGTGAGGAGGGAAGCAAGCCAGTCTTACAAAGCATGCGAGAGATTGGAACTTGAACACCATTCATTCTCCCCCTCTGTGCGGAGCAAAATACACGAACCCCATCAAACATCCCCTCCTTCTGCCTGTAACCTTTCACCACCAGTCGAGCTTTGTAACGCTTAACCTCTCCCTTAGCATTCATCTTCTTTTTGTACACCCATTTCACCCCAATGGGTCGAGCTCCTTCAGGAAGGTCGATCAGCCCCCATGTTTTGTTTCGTTCAATCGCCCTGGTCTGCTCATCCATGGCTGTTCTCCACTTCTCATCTTGGACAGCTTTCTCAAAACTCAAGTCTTCGGAGTCAGCCAAGAGACATACAACATGAATTTCATTTGTAGTGTTGTATATCTCCTGTAGACTTCTCGTCCTTGGCTGTTGGGGCTCGGCTTCTTCATCTGAGGAATCAGTGATTATTGATGTTGGTGGTACAACAACCTCTGAACTAGTTCCTTCTTTGGTCAAGTTGCTCCATCTCCATGCCTTTGTTTCTTCCACATGAACGTCTCGACTCACCACTACTTTATCGTTAACATGATTGAAAAGTTTGTAAGCTTTGGATTTCTCATCATACCCGACAAAGATGTATTTTCTGCTTCGATCCTCCAGCTTTATTCTATGCTGACTCGGCACTTGCCCATAGACAACGCTACCAAATACCTTCAGATGAGAGACACTCAGCTTCTTGCCACTCCAAATCTCTTGTGGTGTCTTCTCGCCTAGCTTCGCATGTGGACATCTATTTTGCACATAGACTGCGCACTGCACCGCTTCTGCCCAGAACCTTTTCGGCAGATTCTTCCCTTTTAGCATAGATCGAACCATGTCAAGAATAGTTCGGTTCTTCCGTTCCACCACACTATTCTGTTGCTGAGAATATGGGGCAGTCAAGAATCGCCTGACCCTATGTTCCTCGCAGTATTTGTTGAACTCGGCAGAAGTAAACTCGCCTCCTCTATCAGATTAGACTGCTTTGATCGCCCTGCTCGTCTCCTTCTCCACCATCACTCTGAACTTCTTAAATATTTCAAAAACCTCAGACTTCTCTTTCAGGAAATAAACCCATGTCTTCCTCGAGAAATCATCAATGAAAGAGACAAAGTATCTTTTACCATTGAATAATTCCGGAGTTATTGGTCCACACAGGTCGGTATGGATTAGTCTGAGTTGCTCCTTTGCTCGGTACTTGGAACCCCTTGGGAAAGAAGTCCTTGCCTGCTTTCCAATTACACACTCTTCACAAAACTTCTTCTTAAACTCCATTTTAGGCAGTCCGAGCACCATCTCCTTTTTCCCCAGCTTGGTCAACCCACCGAAATGAAGATGACCAAAACGAGAATGCCACTTCATGGCCTCGTCCTCCACATCGAGTTGCATGCATTTGTCTTGAACTATCTTCAACTCAAGTTTGTACATGCGGTTCTTCTTCATCTCTACTCAGGCCATGAGCCTCCCGAGTTTATCCTTCAGCTGTAGTTCTCGGTCTTTCATCAGAACTGAGTACCCCTTCTCTATTAATTGTCCCATGCTCAGTATGTTGCTTTTGAGATCAGGTACGTAGTATACGTCCTTGATTTCTCCAACTCGCCCATTTCTCTACTGATACCAGATCGTTCCTCGGCCTTTGACGGCTACTTTCGAAGCATTTTCGAAAGAGATGGATCCAGACTCCTCATTTGTAAGTATTTTGAAAAAATGCTCGTCACCACACATGTGGTTACTTGTGCCGTTGTCCAAGTACCAAACCAAGTTATCGGAATAGGTTGGTTTGACCTCGGATTCTGGAATGTTGGTCACCATCAGCAATTCTCTTCATCTTCTTCCTTGGCGAGGAAGTTTGTTGGTTCCTCCTTTTTCTTCTCAGACCTACAATCTTTGGAAATGTGACCTAGTTTTCCACAGTTGTAGCATTTTATTGAATAACAATCCTTGGCAACATGCCCACACTTCCCACAGTTATAGCATTCAATATCATTGTTTGTGTTTGTCCGACCTCCTCTTCCCTGAGCTCGACCTCTGCCTCGCCAATTCTGTTGGCTGGGTTGTTTGTTTCCATGTATTCCTCTTCCTCTTCCTCCTTGGCCTCTGCCTCTTCCTCGCCCTCTGGTGTTCTAAGCATAGAACACCTTTTCATCTCTGATAGTTGCCTTTGCTTGGAGAGATTGTTCCAGGGACTCCCCCTTCTTTTTCTTCCTTCTTTGCTCATGCGCCTCCAAAGACCTTGCAAGCTCTTCGACAGTGAGCGTTGATAGGTCCTTGGACTCCTCGATTGCACACACAATGTTCTTAAAGTTATCTGTCAGTGACCTCAAGATCTTTTCAACAACTCGGTTTGATGAGAGACTCTCACCATTCTGACTTAGCTTGTTTACCACGGTCTCCACCCGAGTAATAAACTCGGATACTCCTTCAGATTCCTTCATCTACATATTTTCCAGCTCGCCCCTGAGGGTTTGAAGTTGTACTTGCTTCATACGCTTCTCTCCTTTGTTTGCTTTTTCTAGTATATCCCATGCCTCCTTTGAAGATTTGGCGTTGGCAATCTTCTTAAAGCCGGATTCGTCGACAGCTCGGTATAGTAAATACAGAGCCACCTTGTCTTTTGATCGAACGGCCTATAATGCCTTTAGCTGGGCATTTGAACACCCATCGGTGTTTGCCAGTTCACCATACCCATTCTCGACCACGTCCCAGTTATCTTGGGAGCCAAAAAAGGCCTTCATTTGCACCTTCCAATAGTCGTAGTTGACACCTTTCGTCAACTTGGGTAGCGGGATGCCATTAGTTAGACCTGCCATATCTCTCAAGTGTTTACACTCAACTCACACAGCTCTCAAAGCTCTCTCGGTCGTTCTTCTCTTGCTCTCGGTCTGCGCACACCGTGACACTCTCTTTTGTAGTAGGTCGGCTCTCACGCTCACCTTACACACATGCTCTGATACCAATTTGTTGGCAACAAGAAGGCAAAAAAATTTTAGCTCGAAGTTTCTCCGATCTCTTACTATATTTTCATGAAAAACTTACATGGTTTATGTAGGCAAAAGGTTTGCCTCTTTGAATTCAAAAAATAGATAGAGACTCCTAATAAATAGTCTAGCCACCCTACCACATCTATTATTGGTTTTCCAACTCATGCCTAAAACTATTAATGCTATTCTGGGAATACCAAACGACAATAGCAAAAATAATCTTCCTAATTTAAGTTTATTTTATGACATTATGTAAGTATCTCAAGCACGTAACCATTATCAAGATCATTGGGGATTCCTAAGCAACTAACGAAGGCAGGTAGGTATTTCTCTTAGCTTTACCACCAAAACATTTCGCACAATCGCATTTTCCACAAGAAGTAGATAGAATGTGTAGCGGGGCAGTGAATGTAGAACCTATAGTATAGAAAACTGAATGGCATTGCCATCAACACCAGCAAAGCAATCAATCACAGTTCTGCTGCGACACATCTCTGCATGTCTGATAGCAATCTTCTCAGGAGTAACGGAATACCACCCTTCCTCATCCAATTTGACGCCTTCATCGTACCTCAAGAATAGGTTATATCTTTGTAACTAGTACTTCTTGACTAGAGGACTGACAATGGCATGTTTCCTACGCTTTCGTCTACTGCGCTTCAACTTAACTGAAATAACATGGAATGAATTGATGCCAACCCCGATTGATTAAATCGACAACAGTCGGGACACCGAGAGCGACAGAACTAGAAGAAGACATTTGTTTTTCCTGGGGTCACCATTGAGAGAGAAAGGCCATTGCTTTGAGGTTTAGCCTGTAGCAGCTAGCAACCGAGTTTATCAAATCATCTGGGTGTCCACGAAAGAGAGTAGTTTCGACATTTTCTGCTCGATCAATTGAGTAACCCAACTCGGAAGAGGGGGAAAAGAAACGAATAGCTTTACTTGAAATTACACTCCTGGAAAAGCTAAAATGGAGATTAGCAGATATTATAAGTGGGGAAAATACAGTACCTCGCTTGCGTTTCTTAAAACGACGAGAATGAGAAACTTGAACGGCAACTCCCTCGCTCCCCGTCATCGATAGCTTCCCGCTCTCGCTCGTTCGTGCCAAGTGGGAAGGGTGGCTTTCTGGGTCGGGTAGGGGTAGAGAGAGACCTGGTATCATTCGTTTGCGCAAGAACGATGTGTAATTTTTCATCGAGAATCCACCTTTTGTATTTTACGGCTTATACATTTGATGGTTTTTTGTTCTATCACATAGCAGGGTTGACTTCGGTCTAAGATGAGACCCGTCATGACCCGGATCAGCAACTGCTCTGATCACAGAGTAAAGTGAGGTGGGTGTCTCGTCAAAAACTCCAAAGACTTCCCTGAAAGGCAAAATCATCTTCTTGCCTTGCCTTCCTGTTGGAGTGCATGGGGTTTAGTGTAGACGCCTATGTAAGGAACTACACCCCATGCCCACTAAAGATAACCGCTGCTGAGCAGTTATCGTCAGTTTTTGAAATATATTGAAAAGATACGTATCTTTTCAAGAATAACTATCATCTCTCAAAAAGGAACGATCGTCAGTTTTCTCTCTGTCATAAAATTGGAACAACAGAGAACGACGACACTCCAAGGCTCTCGAATCTGGAAGGCTGACTCTTAGTCTGTGAAAACCAATAAGGTATGCTCCAATTTCGTGACGTAACCTTCGATCAGTGTATCAACTATTCTGGGCTTGATCTTCCGCTATAATTTCTTAGGAATTAGTTTCCTTCATTGGTATCAGAGCGTAGGGTTGTTGATTCCTGAATGCATGTTTTTTGATTTGCATAAGAATTTCTTCATCGAAATTGGAAAAGGTGTCGAGCATTTCTTCGCATTACTGTTCATTAGGATTTTGTGCCCTAGATGAAAATATTTTTTTGATTATTTCTTGATAGAATCGAAGTGCTCGTCGATACGAGAATTTTGATATATTATGCGTCATGAACGGAGGTCGGATGTGGCCGTGGTGGCCGCCGGAAGCCGCTAGTCTCCGGCAGCGATTTTCCAAAAAAAAAGGGTTTGGCCGAGGTTGTTGTGCGGGTCACGACCTGAGCCGCGACCTAGGCCTCACGGGGCACGACCAGGTCCCGGCCCAGGCCTCGTGGGCCACGACCATGCCGTGACCAGGTCGCGGCCAAGGCCTCGTGGGCCACGACCATGCCGTGACCAGGTCGCGGCCAAGGCCTCGTGGGCCACAACCAGGCCGTGACCAAGTCGCGAGCAGGTCGCGGGCTAGACCTCGCGGGCCACGACCAGGCCGTGACCAGGTCGCAACCCATGCCCCGCGGGCCATGACCCAGGCCATGGGCGCGCGGGCCCAGGCCATGCAGAGCCTCTAGCCCATTGACTTCGACGTTGACCTTTGTCTTCGACGTTGACCGTTGACTTTGACCATTAACTGTTGACTCGAAAGTTGACCGTTGACAAAAAAAAGGGTCAACATTAGAGGTGATTGTATGGTCTTTACTTTGCGTGTCTTTTTATTACGATATGTTCGTAATTACTCTTTGATAATGGATTTTAGTAATCCATATTGTCCCGCATTTGTTGTAGGAACTATGGAATATCGTATGGTGTGAATTCCTGTATTCCCAAGAAATGAAGAGGAAAAATCGACACTTGCAAGGCTTGTTGGTGAATTGAAAGTTTACCAATAGGATGGTGGTGTCGACATGATGACACATATCATTATGGTCAATGAAATGATACAAGAAATCATTTGGAGGGGTTATGTCATGGTAGACTTTGAAAAAGTCAAAACGCTGAGAAGTACTATTCCTATGGAATGGCATGAGGTCTATGATCACTTATGGAAAAATGGCCCCTATTCATATAAAGAACTTGGAATTAACTTCCTGAGAGAGTTCATCAAGGTCGGAGTAAAGAGAACATCGACTCTTGCTATGAATGGGTCTTGGAGGAGACAGAATTCTCTTTGGCGTAAAGCCAAGGATTTCGCCAAAGCCACTATAGGGACACCTTCTAGAGTTAAGAAGTTTCTCGACGAGTTTATTGAGTCTTTCCCTGTTTATGAAATAAATTATTGGATCTGATATTGTTTGATTTCTCGTTCGTTTGTCACTTATAAATATTTCTCTTTTATGTCATTTCCATTCATATTGTTTGTACATAATATGAAGTACTTTATGGATGAAATGTAAATTTCTGTTTATAATACTTTAGTAGTATTATATATTTTGAGTGGGGAGTTCTAGAATGTTTTAGTAATTTTTCAAAGAACTCAATTTTACCTAAATGGTTACATTAATGATAATTTCAAATAAGGATCCTTAGACGATGATTGGGAACTTGGTGAACTTTCGACTTTAAGTCCTTATGTGAGATTATGCATTAATATAATCAGTTAGTGTAAATAGAATCCACAAATATGAGGCAATATTAATTAGTGCAATATGTCTAAAACACCTCAAATTCAGATACAATGGCAACTGCCTCGAAGAACATTGTGGCTGAGTTCAATAAGGGCGAAAAGCTGAATGGAGAAAATTATGAGATCTAGAATATGAAAATCTAGCATATGCTAGAAGAGCTTGAGACATTAGAAGCCCTTAACCTGGTCATGATAGAACCAAAAGATGGAATCATTGCGCAGCACAAGAGGGATAAGGAGGCCTTCGCTGCTTGGAAAAAGAAGAATTCCACTACTCGCATTACGTTGCTGAGTAGCATGGATAATGATATCATGCGTGAGTTTAGACAGCATGAAAATGCGAAGGATATATGGGATACATTGAAGGTTAGGTTTGGGCAGACATCCGTCACCAAACTGAGGCAGCTCACTGTTGATACTTGATTTTTAATCATCTTTCCTCTTTTAAAATCAATAGAAAATCCATAAAAATTCACAAAATTAAAAAAATCAACTTTGGGGACCTTGGCCAACCCTAGGGAACCAATTTTGACCAAAAAATAATTTTTCATATTTTCAGTATTTTTCGGCATTTTTATTTTCGAAAATTCATAAAACAAAATCAAGAAAAATGAGAAAATTGTAAAATCAACTTTGGAACCCTTGGCCAAGCTTAGGTAACCATTTTTGAACAAAAAATAAGTTTTCATTTTTTTGTATTTTTTAAATATTTTTTTTATAAATTATGAAAATATTTAATAAAAAATAGCATTTGAGGCCACAAAAATACATAAAAATAGTCAATATTTTTCCTTTAAATCCCTTTTCATGTTGGCCATCGCAAATTTAAAAAAATCCAATTCGGGGTCGTGTATTCCTTAACGAGCATAATCTCGAATCGGTCCTAAAAAAATTCAATTTGAGTCAATTTATTTTCATTTTTCACTTTTAGGAGTTGTGATATTGTTCTTTAATATTCCAAATTTTCATTTTGGCCCAATTATACCCAGAATGACTCAATTTTACAAACATGGCTTTAATTAAATTTTGCATTATTTTCAATAGCAAGAAATGAGCTTAAATTCAATATGCGATAGGTGTGTCGAAAATTGTGAGGAGATTTGGACTTAAAGAAATATTTCTCCAGGGACTGAATTGTAAATACTTAAAATCTCATGGACTAGAGTACAAATACCTAACACTTGAGGGATTATTTTGTAAATAACAAAAAGAAGAGTTAGTGGAGAAATTAAAATAGAGAAGGGAAGATGGAGAAGAGGAGATGGAGATGGGAAGATGGAGAAGAGGAGATGAAAATGGGAAGATGGAGAAGAGGAGATGGAGAAGATAAGATAAAGAAAATAAGATGAGAATAGAGAAGAGAAGATGAAGATGAACAAGAGTTAGTAGAATGGGAGATAGATGTGGAGAAGGGAAGATGAATATGAAGAAGAGCTAGTGGAGAAATTAGAATGTGAGATAAAGATGGAAAAGGGAAGATGAAAATGAAGAAGAGTTAGTGAAGAAATTAGAATGTGAGATAGAGTTAGTGGAAAAATTAGAATGAGAGATAGATGAGTGGGTTATAAAAGGAGGAAGAAGTGAGCTTGAGAGGGTAATTTTTTTTTTAGAGAAAATTTTGGATGTTTGAAAGGGTTTTAGGAGATTGAAGAAAAATTTGAGAGAAAAAAAAATACCAAAAAGAGAGAGAATTTTGAAAATGATGGGAGTTTAAAATTAGCGGGTTATCATCATCAATTTATTCATCGATCAACATAAATCAAGAATTCATTCCAGATTTGAAGCTAAATGTCTCTCTACTCTCTTTGATTTTTTAATATAAACTAGCCCAAATTTTCTACTTTTCTCCCATTTCTCCATATTTGATTTTAAGCAGGAACCAATTATATCCATCAAGCACTTCTCATAATGCCATTAAAGCTAAGTGTTCTTTCATTGTTCTAATTTTTAATGTGAATTAAATCATATTTGCTCCATTACTCCATTTTTTATGTCAAGCAAAGGACAACTCCAAGTCAACGGTAAATCCTATGGAGGTGTAAAATTGGTGCTGATGAGCTCTTGAGTGCCCATTAAATTTTCAATTGATCTGTCAATGAATTTCGGCCCGAATTGTCAAATCAATTCGTTTTATTTTAAAGAATTTAAACCCCAGAATATGAAGGGCAGAGCCTGCTCACTGGAGGTCATTTTAAATTTCTGCAATTTAAATTCCTGCACCTTAAACCCCAAAGGAGAGGGCCAAGCCAAGGCTGAGCTATCCATTGGTGGTCTTTATTTATTATCATTTACTTCATGTAATTTAATTTTTGAATCACTAAACCCCAAAATGAGTAGCTCGCAGCACTGCACAGAAGTCGTTAACTCACTCCCTCTTTCGGGTTCAGGGAAATACTTAATATTTTAAAAATGCAAAAAAAAATGTCACTCACGTATAGTCCATTTAAAAAAGTGAAAATACAAAAAGAGAACACTCCACTAGAGCCTTAGGAATAAACCAAGCATGAGTTGCCAAATTAGGATATCCATGAAATTAAGGTACCGAAAGGGTATTAGTTTTAATTAACTAGTGTAACAAAGTCCCCGAACTCATAATCTCTGGTTCGTAGAAGTAATTTAGTTCTCCTGCTAATTTACTTAGGTTTCTAATCAACCTACCAAAAATGATTAGTGGCGACTCCAAATTTTAAAACCATTTGAACAAAAAAAACCAAAGTCGTGATTTGGTAGAGCTTGGGAGAGCTCGAACTAGGTTAGTTAATTTAATCAATTAATCTGGTAATCCATTAACTTAAAAAATGAATTTTAGGTCGCGACACTCACCATCAGGTTCGACACGTATAAGATGCCACATGGGCATAATATGAAGCAGCATTTGAGGCGCATGTCGAACATGATCAGTGAGCTGAAGGATGCAAGTCACACATTATCTGACGAGCAGCAGGTGCAGGCAGTGATCCGCTCTTTACCCCAAAGTTGGGAGCACATGAAAATCAACCTGACCTACAACGAGAATGTTAAGACCTTTGAAGATGCAATGTGCCACCTTGAGCTAGAGGAGGACCGTCTTTTGGCAAATAAAATATAGACTGATGTCTATTTTGCTAGTTCTGACTCACATGGAGCTTTGAGCTCCAAGCGCAAGCATTCTGGAGGTTTTAAGAAAGGGAAAGGTAAATGAGCGGAACCATCTGATAAGAAACCGAAATTTGAGAAGCATGGCAAAGGGAAACGTCCCTTCAAGAAGAACATTTCTAGAATGAAATGTTATAACTGTGGCAAGAAGAGTCACTTTGCTCGTGACTGTAGTGAGCCAAAGAAGGTAAAAACCCTTAAAATACTTGAAAGTATTAGTTACGTTTCAAGTTCTATATTTCTAACTGAATCTCATCCTTTGTGAACTATAGACTCAAGGGCCACAGACCATGTAGCCAGAGACAGGAATACTTTCGTGGAATTTTGACGAATTCCACATGGAGCTATGTGGATTTATGTAGGGAATAATTCAAGAGTTGAAGTTAAAGGAGTTGGCACATGCCAACTTATCATGCGAGGTGGTCGCACTTTGTTCTTACATGATGTTCTATATGCTTCAGAGATTCGTCGAAATCTTGTCTCTGTGTTGATTTTGGTTAAGCTTGGTTTTCGTATGAATTTTCATGACAATGATATGGATTTGTTGTTAGGTACAACTTTCTACGGATCAGGTTGTAGATGGTTTTATTGTGTTGGATGTTGAAGACATCAATGTGAATGTTAGTTATTCCCTGTTTACATCTGCCAATTCTTGTTATAATGATGTGAATATATGGCATGCTAGACTTGGTCCTATTGGCCAATAACGAATGAATAGATTAGCCAAAGAGGGCTTATTGGGCAACATTGAAAAAGTCGAGTTGTCTACTTGTGAGCATTGCCTAGTGGGAAAAACAACACGAAAACCATTTGGAAAAGGAACAAGGGCTGAATACCCACTGCAATTAATCCATACTGACATCTGTGGTTCTATGAATATTAGGGCAAGGCACGGGGCTGTTTACTTCATCACTTTTATAGATGATTTTACTCGATTTGAATATGTCTATTTGATCTCTCATAAATCTGAAGCATTAGATTGTTTTCAGGAATTTATGTCTTTAGTGGAAAATCAATTAGATAAGAAAATCAAAGTGTTGAGATCCGATCGAGGTCGAGAACACTTATCTGATGAGTTCAGAAGTTTATGTGATGAAAAGGGAATAGACAGACAATTGTCTATTCCATATACTCCGCAACAAAATGGTGTTACAGAGAGAAGGAACAGAACCCTAATGGAAATGGTTAGGTCCATTATGGCACAGGTTAATTTGCCTATCACCTTTTGGGGTGAAGCTTTGTTGACTGCTGTTTATGTACTTAATCGTGTACCTTCAAAGTCAGTTTCTTCCACTCTATATGAGTTATGGACAAGTCGAAAATCAGATTTAAGTTTTCTTAGATCTTGGGGTTGTGCTGCCTATATTCATGAGACCTCTCATAAATATGGAAAATTAGGTCCAAGAGGCAAGAAGAATATCTTTATAAGATACTCAGAACACTCAAAAGAATATGTGTTCATAGGTGAGCAAGAAAATAGAAGTGTAACTGAGTTTGAATCTCAAGGTGTCACATTCTTAGAGAATGATTTTCTGAAAAAGGGTGAAATAAATGAAGATTATTCCCTATTTGAGATACTGGATCAAGATAATAGGATAGTTGAATATAATGATCCAAGTGGGAGCAATGTGAGAAGTGGGGAGTTAAGTACTAATTAGTCTCAATTGCAACTACTTGATGAGTCGATACCGCTATCTAATCTTAGTGGGAGCGTAACAGAGAATGAAGTACCTAGGGTACAATCTTCTCCACAACGAACAAATCGCAAAAGCATTCCTCGTCGACGCTTCGAGATCGAAGGGGAAGCTTTCATGATCGCTCCACAAGATGAAGATGAACCAAGGAATGTCAATGAGGCTTTATCTTGCCCTGATAAGGAAATGTGGATGAAAGCAATGGAAGAAGAAATGGAGTTAATGAGATCGAACCAAGTTTAGGAACTAGTTGATCTTCCAAAAGGACGCAGAGCCATTGGGAACAAGTGGGTTCTCAAAATAAAGCGTAAGGTTGATGGCTCGATTGAGAGACATAAGGCTTGCCTTGTGGCGAAGGGGTATAATCAACAGGAAGGGATTGACTATGAAAATATATTTTCTCCTGTTATAAGATTCACCTCTATTCGCCTTCTTTTGGCAATAGTGGCCAACTTGGATATTGAATTATATCAAATGGATGTAAAGACTGCTTTTCTCAATGGAGAATTAGAAGAAGAAATTTACATGGAACAACATGTTGGGTTTGTCACTAAAGGCCAAGAACATAAAGTATGTCGACTTTTGAGATCGATATATGGTCTCAAGCAGTCTTCAAGACAATGGTATATACGCTTTCATAATGCCGTAATGGCATATGATTTTGAGATGATTCATGAAGATAATTGCGTATATATCAAA
Source organism: Psidium guajava (assembly GCA_016432845.1). Taxonomy (NCBI): domain Eukaryota; kingdom Viridiplantae; phylum Streptophyta; class Magnoliopsida; order Myrtales; family Myrtaceae; genus Psidium; species Psidium guajava. The sequence goes on from CM028228.1 coordinate 29,090,804, forward strand.
AGATCCAAAGGTCATTTTGTGATCTTATCATTATACGTTGATGATATACTTATTGCTGGAAGGAATATGGAGTTTGTTAAGATAGTCAAAAGTTGGCTATCTTCTAATTTCGAAATGAAAGACATGAGTGAAGCTACGTACATTCTTGGAATTAAGATCTCGAGAGATTGTTTGAAAAGGTTGTTATCTCTTTTACAAGAGACATACATAAATAAAGTCATTTAGCAATTTCGTATGCAAGACTGTAGACCCATTGATACTCCTATTGCAAAAGGTGAAAGTCTGAGCCGTAGAATGTGTCCTAAGACTCCACAAGAGCAAGAATGAATGAAAAGTGTTCCTTATGCCAGTGCCGTTGGAAGCTTAATGTATGCTACGATGTGTACTAGACCTGATATTTGTTATGCAGTTAGATTGGTGAGCAGATACCAATCCAATCCAGGTCCAACACATTGGGCTGCTATCAAGAGAATCATGAGGTATCTGAAAGCTACTGCTGACTATGCATTGAGTTATCAAGGATGTGATCTGCATTATGAGGGCTACACTGATGCTGATAGGGGAGGAGATTCAGATGAGAGAAAATCTACCTCTGGAAATGTGTTCTTACTGAATAATGGTGCTATATCGTGGAGCAGTAAGAAACAAAATTGCATAGCCTTATCTACCATGGAAGCCGAGTTCGTGGCTTTGTCAGCAGCAGCGCAGGAGGGTGTCTAGCTTAAGAGATTTTTGGAACATTTATGTGTTACTAGCGAGGCTGCAAATCCAGTTTTGATATACTGTGATAGCCAAGTAGTGATAGCTTACACCAAAGATCTCAAGTTCCATTATAAGACTAAACACATAGATATTAAGTATAACTACGTTAAGGATGTAGTTGCACGAAAAGATATGAACGTACAGTATATATCTACGCATAGAATGTTAGCAGATCCGATGACGAAACCGATTCCTAGAGATGCTTTTCATAATCATGTGAAATCTCTTGGATTGCGTAGAATGTGATATACTGGATATTGTAATTTCCCTGATTGTTCACTATTAATGAAGTTTGAGATTATTGCCTATGAATTTTTTTTATATTATTTATGAATGTTAAAGCTTGGTGCTTTATATTGAGAAGGTATGTCGGACAGATAGGAGATTGACCCACTCACACGGGTAATCGCCTCTATTTACTACGTGATAAATAGAGATGAGACAATTTTAAGTTCATTATCTAGGAGATAATTGAGAGCTCGAACTTAGAATATAAATGTCACTTAATATGTGTCGCGACCTAAAATTCATTTTTTAGGTTAATGGATTACCAGATTAATTGATTAAATTAACTAACCTAGTTCGAGCTCTCCCAAGCTCTACCAAATCGCGACTTTGGTTTTTTGTTTAAATGGTTTTAAAATTTGGAGTTCCCACTAATCATTTTTGGTAGGTTGATTAGAAACCTAAGTAAATTAGCGGGAGAACTAAATTACTTCTACGAACCAGAGATTATGAGTTCGGGGACTTGGTTACACTAGTTAATTAAAACTAATGCCCTTTCGGTACCTTAATTTCATGGATATCCTAATTTGGCAACTCATGCTTGGTTTATTCCTAAGGCTCTAGTGGAGTGTTCTCTTTTTGTATTTTCACTTTTTTAAATGGAATATACGTGAGTGACATTTTTTTTTGGCATTTTCAAAATATTAAGTATTTCCCTGAAGCCGAAAGAGGGAGTGGGTTAACGACTTCTGTGCAGTACTGCGAGCTACTTAATTTGGGGTTTAGTGATTCAAAAATTAAATTATAGGAAGTAAATGACAATAAATAAAGACCACCAATGGATAGCTCAGCCTTGGCTTGGCCCTCTCCTTTGGGGTTTTAGGTGTAGGAATTTAAATTGCAGAAATTTAAAATGACCTCCAGTGAGCGAGCTCTGCCCTTCACATTCTGGGGTTTAAATTCTTTAAAATAAAACGAATTGATTTGACAATTCGGGCCGAAATCCATTGACGGATCAATTGAAAATTTAATGGGCACTCAAGAGCTCGTAAGCGCCAATTTTACACCTCCATGGGATTTACCATTGACTTGGAGTTATCCTTTGCCTGACATAAAAATATGGAGAAATGGAGTAATAGAGCAAATATGATTTAATTCACATTAAAAGTTAGAACAATGAAAGAGGCACTTAGCTTCAATGGCATTATAAGAAGTGCTTGATGGATATAATTGGTTATTGCCTGAAATCAAATATGGGGAAATGGGAGAACAATAGAAAATTTGGGCTAGTTTATACTAAAAAATCAAAGAGAGTAGAGGGACACTTAGCTTCAAATCTGGGATGAATTCTTGATTTATGTTGATCGATGAAGAAATTGATGATGATATCCCGCTAGCTTTAAACTCCCATCATCTTCAACATTCTCTCTCTTTTTGGTATTTTTTTTCTCTCAAATTTTTCTTCAATCTCCAAAAACCCTCTCAAACATCCAAAATTTTCTCTCTAAAAATTCTCCTCTCAAGCTCACTTCTTCCTCCTTTTATAACACACTCATCTATCTCCCATTCTAATCTCCTTTTATAACACACTCATCTATCTCCCATTCTAATTTTTCCACTAACTCTATCTCCCATTCTAATTTCTCCACTAACTCTTCTTCATTTTCATCTTCCATTCTCCATCTCTATCTCACATTCTAATCTCTCCACTAACTCTTCTTCATCTTCATCTTTCATTCTCCATATTTATCTCCTATTCTAATTTCTCCACTAACTCTTCTTCATCTCCATTTTCCTTTCTCTATTTTTATCTTATTTTCTCCATCCATTCTTCTTTATCTTCTCTTTCCATCTTCCATTCTCTATTCTTATCTTATTTTTTCCATCCATTCTTCTCCATCTTCTCTTCTCCATCTCCTCTTCTCCATTTTCCCTTTTTTATTCTAATTTCTCCACTAACTCTTCTTTTTGTTATTTGCAAAATAATCCTTCAAGAGTTAGGTATTTGCACTCTAGTCCCTGAATTTTAATTATTTACAATTTAATCCCTGAAAAAAAAATATTTCTTTAAGTTCAAATCTCCTCACAATTTTTGCAAAATTCACCGCATGTCAAATTTAAGCTCATTTCTTGTTACTGAAAATAATATAAAATTTAATTAAAGCCTTTTTTTGTAAAATTGGGTCATTCTGGGTATAATTGTGCCAAGATGAAAATTTAGAATATTAAAAAACAATGTCACAACTCCTAAAAGTGAAAAATGAAAATAAATTGACTCAAATTGAATTTTTTTACACCCGATTCGAGATTATCCTCGTGAAGGAATACACGACCCCGAATTGGAATTTTTAAATTTATGATGGCCATCATGAAAAGGGATTTAAAAGAAAAATATTGACTATTTTTATGTATTTTTGTGGCCTCAAATGCTATTATTTATGAAATATTTTCCTAATTTCTAAAAAATATATTTAAAAAATACAAAAAATACGAAAAATTATTTTTTGCTCAAAAATGGTTGCCTAAGCTTAGCCAAAGCTTCCAAAGTTGATTTTGCAATTTTCTCATTTTTTCTTGATATTTTTATGAATTTTCGAAAATAAAAATATCGGAAAATACTGAAAATATGAAAAATCATTTTTTTGGTCAAAATTGGTTCCCTAGGTTTGGCGAAGGTCCCCAAAGTTGATTTTTTAATTTTATGAATTTTTATGGATTTTCCATTAATTTTTTTTAAAAAATAATTAAAAATCAGGTGTCAACAATATGATGTTAAGATGAGGACTTAATATTCATTATGTCCGAAAGTGAAATAACCCACATGTTTCACTTTATCTGTCTTTATTGCTAGATATAAGTTCTGATGGATACCTTTGAGTAAAGTAGTTACGTGAACTCAGGTTAGACATTGAGTATGTCTAGACTATCATCTGTATGGTATTAAGATACTTAGACATATGCTCCACAGGGAAGGAGAGAATACCGTAATACGTATTTCATATTACGTATGTAGAAATTCGACCAATGAGAGTTGACAAAAGTTTAAGATCTCAACTTTATAATCTGTGTAAGACTCTCGAGGATAAGTGTTCCTTAATTGGTGCCCTCACGACTCTTCGTTATTCTCGAGATTTCTATTTAGCATTCGCTATCTTAGAGAGTTGCCTATGGTCATGAGATTAATTCGACCTAAAGGGACATTTCTAGAAAAGCGAGCTGAACTGAGATTGAGAGATTTAATGAATGAGGAAGATCGATTTAGAGTTTTTCGTCACATTATAGATTTATATTCACAGACCGGTCAGTTATGATTATTTCGTGTAATCATAATTGTGAATATAACGCATCATACTTAAAAGAGGTCAAGAGAGGGATATGTGAATGTGACTAATCGATCAAGGGTACAGCATACAAAAAATCTATTGATGATTATGTCCAATGTTGAGCTGCTATATACTCCTAACAGATGTATAGCAACGAGTTCTCAATGTATGCTGATCGCACGGATTATTTGTCAATATGAACTTTGCAGAGAAGAGAGAATCATGTTTAACCCTCTGTGTGTGAGTGGGAGCTGTTAGTCCTCCGTGGGCAAGTGGGAACTGTTTTGCCTTATATGTGCGAGTGGGAGATGTTGGAGTGCATGGGATTTAGGGTGGACGCCTATGTAGGGAACCACACCCCATGCCCAGTAAAGATAACCGCCGCTGAGCAGTTATCGTCGGTTTTTGAAATATATTGAAAAGATACGTATCTTTTCAAGAATAACTATCATCTCTCAAAAAGGAACGATCGTCAGTTTTCTCTTTGTCAAAAAAGTGGAACAACAGAGAACGACGATACTCCAAGGCTGACTCTTAATCTGTGAAAACCAATAAGGTATGCTCCGATTCCATGACGTAACCTTCGATCGGTGTATCAACTATTCTGGGTTGATCTTCAGCTGTAATTTCTTAGGAATTAGTTTCCTTCAGTTCCGTTACTCCCTCGTTCTGCTGTTCGCCTTCTTGCTTCAGCCTCTTAGGTACCATTTTCTTTCTTGGCTTTCTCTGTTTTCGTTTTCTTCTTCTTTGTGTTTTGTTTCAGAATCCAAAGTCTGAATTTAATCAAATTCTTCGTATAATTTCCCTCTGTCTCACTCCCATCATTTCGTTTCCCACAGAAAAAAAAAATGCTACTTTTGTAATGGGTTCAAGGGAAAACTCAAGCTTTGATGCCTTTGCTCGATCGTAGCTTATAATTTCCGTGGATAGTTCGATTGCCCCCAATCAGCTTCTCCATGAAAATGTGGTTAATTTTATCTCGCTTTTTGCATTTAGGTTTGGTGAATCGTCTTTCCTTGTACGCTTTCACTGTGGACTTCACGGTTCACACCATTATTATATTTGTTTTAGGGATTCATTTTTAGCATTGTACTACTTGCTTTGCACCAGACAATGTGCCACATTTTGCCTTGTCATGCTTTTCCCCTTATCCAAGTGTAGATTGCACTGGTCGTGAGAGACGGAGGACGGCTGCATTCCTCGTATCCTGCTGCGCTGTCTGTGCATGCGATGTGTGCCAAACTGTGGTCTCAGGTTGCCGCTCATAGGCCTCCAAAATGAGTTTGGTTTGATTGTTTTGTAAGTTTAAGGTATGTTAGCCTTGAATTTTTGCATGTCCTCTTAGGTTTTGATGCTACTCTCTGAATGATTCGGCCGGTTGCTAATGCCTGCTATTGCTAGCTGCTGGTTTTCTCGGTCGTGAGCGAGCTGGTTTGTTTCCTATCCTCTCTATGATCTCGCCTATGTTAGTTTCTGAAGCAAGTTATGCTGCCGATGTGTCACTTCGTCTCCTGTAAATCAGGGTTGTTCCATTTATTATTCAGATTAGCAAACATTTCGCATCATATTGTTCTAAGAAAACCACCATGGGGCTTGTAAGAAGCATGGATATGTCTTGACATCCTCGTCCCACTTTTTTTTTTTTTTGCATGACTATCCACAGTCTAAAGCAAAGCATGAAATCAGAGTGATACAACACTTTACACCAATGAGATTAGATCGAACAGGAGATGAATTAGGTAGAGATCATGGAAAGCTTGGGTTTTGGTTATGTTGAAACAAATGCTGGTTGTCAATCTCCAATGTAGAGCAGCATGCTAAACCATTTTCTACGACAAGCTTGGGGTAGTTGTTGACTCTAGATTTTGACCCAAATCAATCAATCAATACAAGTAGCAAAAGTCTAGAAAGCGGCTCGCGTAAGCCCATCAAATTGCCCACATTTGGGCCGGCCTTCCCCTAGAGTTTTGTTTTATTTGTGAGCCCAAGCTTTGGGTCCTCTTGTCCATTTGTCTTTAAAATCAGCCTGACTCTTTACCCATTTTCGCCTTCGTTTTTGGCCCATTTCATGGACTTGAAGCCCAGCCCGTCGTTGGTTCTTTCTTTCTCGTTCTATCAAACAAGAACATAAGCAGGAAGCAAGCGTAGAGAAGGACAGAGAGCGTCGGTGACCAAGAGAATGACGAACGGCATTTGTCTGTCACAGGAGGGTGATCGAAGTAATAACACAGGCTTCTAGAAGACTTGCTTCGCTGGAATTAGTTACGGAGATTGGATAAGATTGGAGAACAGAATCAGTTTTGGGGGTTCATCCATCGTCATCCTCATTTTTACCAGAACGGAGGGAGTCTCGTTCTTAGTCGAGAAAAACCGACGAGAGAGAGAGCTGCGGGAGTTAGAGAGAGACACATTCGCGAGCTCAGGTTGCCTCTGCCGTGCTGCCGCCATTTCTGGCGATTGAAGGTTAGTCCTCGCCTTCGTTTCTACTTTGCTTTCCTGTGACCAATTGGTTTGGTTTGATTTTGGTCGTGTCGAATTGAATCGATGAGTTAGGTTAGCCAATCTGAGGTAGTTTAGCACTAATATAGGTTCTATTGCGATCAATTCGATCCACCCACGAGCAATTTACGTTTTCAAGTGTTGCACACTTAATGTTCGATAGCTGTAGAGAACTGAAATTTCGATCCAAAACCGAATGCTCCAAATCTATTTGTTCGCCATTTTCGTGCTTTGGTTTCCATCTAGGACGAACTCTAAGCTCCTTTGCACATTTTTATGCATTGATTCGGATTGAAAATGAGCGAATGGACTTCTCCTGTATCTCGCTGGGATCGCAAACTGCCAGCCATCAAATGGATTGTCGCCGAGTGTCGAGGATGTTAAGGTAAGTCTCCCTGAACCTTATTCAAGTTTTATGTGTGATTAAATCGCAAGTTGGATGCTGGAAATCATGAGATAAAACGGCCGTTGGGATTTGGAAATTTTCGGAGAAATCGTTTGTTGGTTAGTTTTGGTGAGATTGAGCAAGAAAACGATGAATTTTGAGCTCTTTTTAGTATTTTCCAATGAATTACTAGTGCGGTTTGCCCGGTTGGCAACCTGTCGGTCATCTTCTCTAGTGAGTAGTTGTCGGGTGGTTATTAGGGTTTCTTAGTCGGTTAATCAAGGTTTAGTTAGCGTTAATTCGGATTGGTTAGCTTAATTAGGCTAAATGATAACAAAAATAAAGAAAATAAAAAATAATTCGGGCTGATAGTTGATCTAATCGGGACCGTAGGGTTTCTTAGTCAGTTAATCAGAGTTTAGTTAGCATTAATCCGGTTTGGTTATCTTAATTAGGCTAAATAATAACAAAAATAAAGAAAATGACAAATAATTCGGGCTGATCGTTGTCCTGCTCGGGACGGTATTCTTGACCCTGACCCGACATGTGTCAGCCTCTTAACTAAACCATAATAAAAAAAAATTCAAATACAAAAGAATAAAAAAAATTAAAAATAAATTAAAAAAGGAAAACCTGGAAAACACTTAAAATTACATTGTTTTAGATCAACCTAGACCCATTCGTTTTGGGTCAAGCGCCCATGGCGCGGGTTGAGCATAGCGACCTGGTTTGGATCATTTTCTGAAATAAATAAATAAATAAAATTAAAAAAATTCAGAAAAATTTAAGAAAATCCCTAAAAAGGGAAATGCCTAGACGTGCATAGTTTGATCATTTTTCCCCTAAGATTCAGGCTTAGATTTCCTTTAATTTTGTAGATTTTGTTATTTAGAAAAATTATGAACCTTTTTTCAAATCCAAATTCAAATCCAACCATTCTCTAAGCGGTTAGGCTGCATTTGATTGTTTAGATTTTTATTCAAGAGATAACTGGATAAGATAAGATAAAAAATATAGAGATTTGATCATATACTATCTCCCATTTAATAAACTACAGATTTAAAGTCGAATATCTTTATATCTTATTATATCTATTGTTTGGTATAAACCGCATGTCATTATGATTTGATTGCAAGTCATGAATTTGACTTAGAGGTGGTAGTAAAGATCTCCAAGTTGAACTGTGCCAGGTCCCAAATGCTTATTGCTCACAAGAGAATATTGTCTTTCATCACTAGTTTTCAAGACCATATCCATGTCCTCTTTCCATTTGCTGAGGTAAATTTCCAGGCTCAGAAAATGGAGTTAATGGGAGGTGAATGGAGAGGCAACCCTTAACTACCATAGATGAATCATCATTGCATCTCAATAAGACGCGTTCAAGTTCCCTAGTGACACCACGCACGAGTCAAGAGGGTCCTTCGGTCACGAGTCCTGATCATCATCAACCTCTCTATAAAACTAACGACAATGGGAAGGAGGCAGGGCTGCGAATGAGCCACCATAGTTTTCAAAACCTGTAGATGGTTAAGGAGGAAAATACCCAAATACCTCCACCTCATGGAAGGTATTCTCCTCGTGTAGAAAAATGGAGACTTAAGGGAAAACCACGTTGATGAATTTCTTGATGAATCAAACCTACAACGACATTGGCCCTCCTGGTACCATCAATGAATGCCTTTGTTTATGGCTTGACTTGCCGGAGAAGTTGCCAACCGCCGTTGGAGAGGCAGCCTATGACAACTTGAGTGGCGGCCTACCATTGGATGGGGCATATCGGAGAGAGGGTGGCTTGAGCAGTAGATAAGAAAATTCCTATTTGGCTCTATCACACACCTCTCCTATGATTATTTTATCCCCCTAAATCCTCTTTTATCTTGTCCTAGACAACTATCAAACACAAGATATCATAAAACATATCTTATCCCGAGTTTTATTCGGATGACCAAACGCAACCTTAAGGCTTTACCAGGCTCATTGATGTGTTTTTATCCCCCATCATTGATTCCTTGATTGTGCTTTTCATATTTGGATTGTGTTTGATAGGATAGAACTCCCATTTACATGAATATATAGAAATCAGACTCACCTCACTAGAATAAAAGACAAATGAAAATATACATGAACATGATAGATAAATGACCAACTGCAGTATCAAAAAGGCGTCGATAGAAGCACCACATAATCAAGTTCCCGAACCTTCACTCTCTAATTGCACATAATCAAATGATTTCTCCCAATATCTTGGTAAGATTTCTAGTCTATCTTCCAAAAAAGGCTAGTGGCCATTCTTATACATGTAAACATACATATGTCACCGATCGTATTAAAGATTGAATCCGATCATCCCGTTACGATTTGATATGAGTTTAGAAGGACCAGAGCCAAGCCCGTATTTGAGGCTTGGTAAACCAGTAGCCTAGCATTTGATAATATTTTTAGATGGTATCCCAAGGTAGGGTCGTGACAGACCGACGACTCCACTAAAGATTTGGTTTTAAACCTCAAATGGACTTAGGCTAATTAAAAAGTTCGTTGTTTTTCAATATATTTTCATGCAAGCACTCTGGAAGGTGAGGTAAGTCCATCAACTATATGTGTTAAATATTTATGCAAACGGGAGTTATAAGGGTGAAGTGTTGTGTTGACTTATTTGTTTTTGCTGATTTGGTAGAGGAATGTATGTTATGTGGGTGTTATTAGAAATGGTGTTTTGATATCACTTGATGTGCATAATATTATCACTATACATTGCCTACACAAAAAGCACCCAAACTCCGGCTGCAATTCACATTAGGAAACCTTTAGCAGAATATTAGATTTTATTGGATCTTGCGTTGGTTGTGCTCGGGACAATCATTTCCAATCTCGCTCATTTCTCAGAATTTTGATTCTAACTCACTTATCATAAGTTGCACTTGTAGGTGAATTTATTATTTCGAGTTGTGGGAGCCTTGCCTTAGGATCCCTACCTTTTTAGGTGTCCAAACCTTACAATCCATCTACATGTCTATGTGATTGATATATTAAAAAAAAAATGGTCAAGTGTGGTGAGTATGGCTTTCTATCTCTTAACTTGTCGCAATTCTCTTTCATTTATCTCATGCTTTTTAATTGATTAGCTCATTCATCATTCATAAAAGCATTGGGGCAATTAAATTAAATGCCTCTTTTAGAATAGTTTAAGATGGTATCTCCAAACCTAATTAGGCCAAAGATCTCGCCATTCCTCTGTGACCATAAGGTCGTTAAATCAAGGCTCTTGAAAGCTCATGGTTCATCCGCAGTCGCGAGATTATGGGACAACACTTAACGCGATTTTCGGATAGTCCTTCTGTTATGGATTCTTCGAGATGAACTTGTTGAATCCCATGTTGATGCCTTTGGGAGTGAGCCATCACACTTTTGCTCGAAGAAAATTGAGGACTGAAGTCGGAACACTTGTTAGCATTACCCCATTGGGGGAGATCACTTCACTGCCCACTGAATTGAAGACCGAAGTCCTTTGACTGATAGTCTCATGTAAACCACAAATGGATCCCTACTAGGCGTTATGGTCAATCAAGAACGAATTATAACAATTGGATTAAATCAAGTTGACCCAAACCCTAGCCCAAAATATTCCGGATTAGATTTATCTAACCTTTTTAATATGATTTGATCAGAGAGATGCATGTCCGTGCAAGATGTGGGTTAAGATGTGATTTGGGTTCTTCTCGATCGCCAATTGACAAGTCCAATTAAAGGCTGTATATCACCAGGATAAAAATTATGCGACATCTTCGGTGTCCATTGTAATTTGTTGATGTTGGAATTAATTTTCCATACTCAAGAAAGGAAGGCAAAAGAAATAACGGCTCAAACAAATTCTAATTCTAAAGTAAGGAAAAAGAAGCTCTCTGCCCGAGATGACTTTATTTGTTTAACCATCTCTCTCCCCTTCTCCCTCACTCCTTTAAGGAACTAACTTTTGAAAAATACCCGACTTCTTGGAAGAAGATCCAAAATTTTTTATTCTGATGATCCAAAATGAAAAACCCAAAATTTTTGAAATCTTATTCTTCTCCCATGTTTGATTCTGAAGAATCCTGTATCTTTTAATCCTCATTTGGCCTTTTTTCCTCATGAAAATACTTAATTTCTTTGAAGTTCCCCTTCACCAAACCACAACTTCAATCGATTTCTATAACAAGGTAATGTCCTTATTTCCCCATGCTCTGTTCGGATGAACCTGAGTGCTTTCTTCTTTGCTTGAGATTAGAGGTTTCTATTCACTTGTTTGATGAGTTTTTTTCCTTGAATCAGTTGCAAAAATCATTCAAGATATGTGTGATTTAGCAATTAATACACGTTAATGCACATCTCTTGGCAACCTCCATATCATTTTGACTTCCACCGGGACTCCCTATATAATCAACACCTCATAGCCTGAGAAGTGCATCTGCTTCTAACAATCAGTCACCGCCTTCTTCTCTCATCGATTGAAACTTCCAAATTCTTCTTTTCACTTCAAAATGGCTACCAACTCTTGTGATCCGATGCTATTTACTTCAATAGAGAATTTCTTACTTTCTAGAGAGAGCTCATTATGTGCCTAAGGTTCACCTATGCTTGTGTCATTACCCTGCCCAAGGTGTTGCTGGAAATATTGATCATGTTGCACAGTGGCGAGCCAAGCAAACTTTCTCCAAACCACCCATTCCAAGTAGACTTTAAGGAGTTTTTTCTTGTCTTCAATCATGTTTATCATGCTTTCCTAGAAAATAAGACCAAGACAAGCATGTTCATTAACTTGGAGGCCGACTACTGGAACAAGAAGGACTGGGTCAACCATGTTAAAGATGTTCTTGTGGGTCAGCGCAAAATGCATGAGATGGCTCATAAAATGCTCTCCAAATTCTCTCGATCAAAGGAGAGAATGGTCAAGAAGTTGGTCGCGATAGGAGAGCATCTCGAGAGCACCCAGACGATTGAGGACTAATTCAACTATGAGGCTGAAAGAGAGAGGAGAGCGTCTTGAGAGGGCCCAAACGACCGAGGACTAGTTTGACTACGAGGCTGAGAGAGAGAGGTGATAACAAGTATCTGACATGGAGCATGACATTCAAGGTACTTCATTTAGTGAAGTACATCGATGATATGGTGGACAACTAATTCACCCTTGTGGGACTTGAGAAGGAATGTGATGACCTGCATATTGCCATGGAAGCTCAATCTATCACCTATCATCAAGCCCTTGAAGAGAATAGAAACCTGGAGAGCCATCTATTTGTTGTCTTTTGTAGTAAAATTTTAAAAACACCATCAAAGATTTTGGAGGAGCTTACAGTGGCGGTAGAGAGACTGAGAGACTCTATATATGATTTCTATTCTTTCTTCCCATGAGCCAAATGAGATTGGAAATCATATATATGATGATTTAGGCATTGTCCTTAAGTCTCTCAACCCAATACTATGCTCCTCAAATTTTTTTTTTATGGTGTTTTTTAAATTAATTCCACTACAAAAGATGATAGACGGCTCTCTAGGCATTTATTCTCTTCAAGGGCTCAATATAGGCAACAGATTGAGTTTTCATGGCGATATGCAGATCATCACATTCTTTCTCAAGTCCCACCAAAACAGTAAGTTGGTTGTTCACCATATCATCGATGTACTTTGCCAAATCCTCAGTACCTTGAACATAACGGTCCATGTCAGACAACACCCTTGTTCTCTCCTCTCTCTTAGCCTAGTAGTTGAACAAGTCCTTGATCATTTAGGCCCTCCCGAGACGCTCTCCTATTGCTATCAACTTCTTGACCATTCTCTCCTTTGATCGAGAGAATTTGGATAGCATTTTATGGGCCACCTCATGCATTTTGCGCTGACCCACAAGAACATCTTTAGCATGATTAACTCAGTCCTTGTTTTAGTAGTTGGCCTCCACGAAAGGGAATGTGTTTATCTTGGCATTATTTTCTGGGAAAACCTATTGAACATGATTGAAGACAAGTAAAAAATCCTTGAAGCTTGCTCGAAATGGGTGGGTTAGAGGAAGGGTACTTGGCTCGCCATTGTATAGCATGATCAGTATTTCCAGCAAAACCTCGAGTAGGGTAATAATACAAGCATAGGTGAAGCTTATGCACATGACGAGCCCTCCCTAGGGAGCAAGAAATTCACTACCGAAGTCAGTAACATTAGAACCACAAGGGTTTGTAGCCATTTTAAAGTGAAAATAAGAATTTTAAAGTTTGAGTGAATGAGCGAATAAGAAGACGAATGATAGTAAGTAGCAGATGCACTTCTCAAGCCATGAAGTGTTGTTTATATAGGCCGTTCCAATGGAAGTTAAAACGATATGAAGGTTGCCAAGTGACGTGCATTAATTGTGTATTTTCTTTATCCAAATAGAGCATGGGAAATAAGGACATTACCTTGTTATAGAATCCGATCGAAGTTCCAGTTTCATGAGCAAGAACTTCAAAGAAATTAGGTATTTTCACAAGAAGAAAGGCAAAATGAGGATTGAAAGATACGAAGATCTTCTTTAGAGACGACCTGATTGAAAGATCAAATCTCTACCCATATACTGACATTGTTGCTTTCCTCACGCAAGATGTGAATAACGGTCATTTTTGATTGACCATGCAAAAAGTTGCATCGTAAAACAAGGCTCGAGGATGTCAAATTTGTGATCGTTCTAATAAGAACTTTTTATGCAATAACTGACTCTTTTATCTATTTATTGCCAAGCAGGTCGAGACAATCGCTCCCTGATAAAGTTGTTGGACATAGAACATGAAGGCCATACCTTCAAATCAATTAGTGACCTGTCACCCCATTCCACAGGATGGGAGAATCCCGTTCCTCATTATTTTTCAAGTCAGAGTCGGCCAACGAAAGATGCGCTGACATAGACAAGAAGAGCTAATTTGGGGCAACTTTCTGAAGGATGATGAATCTATTTTGGAGGCATCTCTTTTCTGTTGAAGCAAAAGGGATATATTTATTCTAATTTAAATCATCTCATTTATAAGTTGACAAGATTCATTTGCTCTTGCAGATGGTAGCAAAAGAGAGCCATTATAGAGAGGCGATCATGCCCATGCATAAATGAAAAGGAAGTTATTCCTAATATTTCTTATTCTGAATTATCTATTGGACATCATTTTCTTTTTGTATGTGCAGTAAAATAGACCAATGGTGGACGAGATAAAGATGCTAGATGATCACCCCCTTGGAGGTGATGAACTAAGGATTCAAATGTAATGGCTAGCCTTCCTACCGAGGAAAAGTGGCCTTATCACGTTCGAGCCGAGAAGCCGCCAATTGCTATAAATCAAAAGGGACCACCGAACAGACTCAATGGAGCATTAGATTTTGGGACCTTACAAGCCATGGATGGAGGATGACAAAGATAACTGATCAGTTTCTTCTTCAATATGTAGGAAGCACTTAATTAGAGAAAATCATAAAATAGCTTAGGGGCATGAAATTTCATGGTCACCCAACTCAAACTTGACAGAATGTAGTAGTCCAGACCAGTATCTAAAGATGAGTGGAGTAATGGACTCAATTGTTGGGGCAGCCCCTAGTTGCCAAATAGGATGAAATCATTCAATTCGAAACAAAAAATATCCATGAGGAGGTCGTCATCCATGTTAACGCCCTCAAGAAGCTAAGGCTACCTAGACTTCCCCCTTTTCCATCCTTCACTTCCTTCAAATAGAGTAGCGATAAGGCCAATGATCTTCTTGATCCTGAAAGAAAAGCTCTAAAGAAGCTAAAGCAAGTTGTCCACGAGGCCTTCAGCACCATCATTTTCTTCTCCAAGCAAACCTCGGAATAAGAACTTGAAGCCAACGGAGCCTTTGCCTCCATTAAGGAGATCCTTTTGCTGAAAGATAAGTAGACTAACCTCACCTCATTTGAGTTCCTTCAAGTTTATGACTTCAAGATCAATGACACCACTGTCTGCTACGAGGCACGATCTCCTAGCTGAAGTAATTCAATATCGACGTCCTCATGGACGAGGACCTCGATAGCATCCTTACAAAGCCGTGTGTATACATGGCCATGATCGAGAAGCCTATCCCATGTACTACAATGTCTATGTAGAATTCCAAAATGAGGAACTCGGCTAGAAGATGTTTACCAATGATGAAAATACGAGCCAAGTTCTCATGATGGAAGCATCGCTTCAAAAAGAAGCATAGAGTCTCTAGAGAAGCAAATTTCTTCAAAGGACCACAACTTATTCTAGACGCTATAACTCTTGCCAATGAGTCTAGGTTGGGTAGAATCATTCGACTATGGTAGCAAGGTGTATTGTTCCTAACTTAGCTCTTTCGAAGATAGAAATGACTTGTTACATCTATCATTTTACAGATGAATGATTTTACTCAACCATAGTGACAATGCTTCTAAGAAGAAAAGACGATCAAGCTAAATTGTCTACTCAAGATAAAAGGAAGCATTTCCCTCCCAAAGTCAAGTTCACTTGAAATGCAAGCTAATGGATTTTTCTTTTTGCGTAGGTGAAAATGAAGAATGGCCCTAGCGAGGAATATAAGAAATCAAGCATTGCACCCTTTGGGATTCATGATGAAATCACCTGTGATTCAGGTACCTGAGAAAAGAATTCTTTAGACTCAGACAAATGACAATGGCGTCCTGAGTGTGATGCAGCCTTGAGATAGGCTACTCGGACAAAGGATCGGGAGAGCAACTTAGGAGCACACAAACTCCTTCGAGGCCTCCAAGGAAGTTAATTGGGATACCGATTCTTCTAGATCGATGGCTGCAACTCTTCAAGGATGCAGAATTTTAAAAACCCCCGACTCTTCAAGGACGGAGTGAAAGCTCTTCTAGGTTTTCAAAGGAACGAACTCTTCAAGGTTTGGGATAATTGCATAAAGCAAATTTTCATTCATCAAGATCGTCTGCCGTCTACAGAAATTAGATGGCATTTTATAGCCAAAAGAAACAAACGAGAAGACTAAAGATAAAGCTAGACTATGGAAAATTATAGAAACCATAAAACATTAAAGTTCTTAGAAACTAGATGACTATTAACAACGAGATGTTTCCCAAGGTCTTCATGAATGTCCCAAGGTGTCTTCATTTTTCTAATGCAAAGGGAATGACAAAATCTTCATTACGGGGTGGACTCGCAAGTTTCCAATGCAAAGGGAATGACCAAGCTTTTATTATGTGGTGGACTCGCGGATGAGATTCTTGGTTATTGATTTGTGTTCTTCAACTTGTCGAGCTCGAATGCGGGCTGATCTCCTCGGTCGAGTGAGCTCGTCTTCGATGTGGGCTGCATCATCCTCCCCTTCTTTAATAGAATTCGTCCTCGAATTCATGTCATCATCAGAAGAATCACCCACATAAGGTGTTAAATGCCGAACGTTGAATACGTCATGTATCCTCATGTGAGAAGGAAGCTTTAATCGATACGCATTAGGATTGATGCGCTCAAGAACTTCGAGGGGACCAAGCTTTCGATCACTAAGCTTGTTGTAGCTTACAACGGGGTGACGCTCCGGCAGCAGATAAGCCCAAACAAAATCTCCTGGTTCAAAGATGACTTCACGCCGCCGCTTATCGATTTCCATTTTATGGGACTCAGTTTTGTTCTCCATCCTTTGGCGCACATCTTCATGAATTGTTCTCATTCGAGAAACAATATCATCGACTTTGCTACTTGATTTTTCAGCAAAAGGAATTGGCGCAAGATCCAGAGCAGTGTTTGGTTGTCGTCCATACACGATCACAAAAGGGCTATATCCAGTGGTACGGTTCACAGAACAATTATATGCAAATTCACCAAGCGACAACTGCGTCTCCCAAGAGCGAGGATTATCATCGATCAGAGTCCTCAATAGATTCCCCAATGTTCGATTGACGACTTTAGTTTGCCCATCCGTTTGGGGATGAAACGCAGTACTATATTGCAGTTTAGTACCGACATTTTTCCATAGTTGTCGCCAAAAATGACTAAGAAACTTAGTGTCCCAATCAGAGGTAATAGTCTTCGGAATACCATGCAACTTATAAACTTCCTTGAAAAATAATTCGGTAATACGCGAGGCATCCATAGTTTTGCGGCAAGGAATAAAATGCGCCATTTTGGGAAATTGATCAACAACAACAAAGATTGAATCCATACCTCTGAGTGTGCGTGGTAATCCAAGGACAAAGTCCATAGAGATATCTTCCCATGGTGCTTTCGGGATCGGCAAGGGCAAATAAAGGCCAGCATTAGTAGCTTGTCCTTTCCCAATTTGGCAACGTCGACACCTCATCACATGTCGATGTACATCGTGTTTCAAATGAGGCCAAAAGTATTTGGCTGAAACAAGTTGCATGGTCTTGTCACGCCCAAAATGTCCTTCACGGTGAACTTCATCAATCACCCTTTGCCGAAGAGAACAATTAGGCACACATAAACGGTTCCCTTTGAAAAGAAAACCATCATATTCAATGAAATCAGCAAGCCTCTTCTGTTGTGCTTCGGGAATGATTTTGGAAAAATAAGGATCTTCAAGATATAACTCCTTGAAAGAATCAAATCCAAGAACAATAGATCGCATTGTATGGAGTAAGCTCTTCTTTCTATTAAGAGCATCGGCAACCTGATTCTGCACTCCAGCTTTATGCTTAATGATGAAAGTGAACTCCTGGACATATTCAGCCCATTTTGCACGCCTGGAGTTAAGCTTTTGCTGCCCTGAAATATACTTGAGAGCTTCATGATCAGTGTACAAAATAAACTCTCAATGAATAAGATATTGCCTCCAATGTTCAAGTGTGCGAAATCATAGGTGCTGTAACGAAGTTTTGCACCATTCAGTTTTTCGCTAAAGAAGGCAATGGGTCGACCTCCTTGACTTAGAACTCCTTCTATACCAATACCTGATGCATCGCAATGTACTTCAAAAACAAAATCAAAGTTAGGTAATGTAAGTACCGGAGCTGTGCACAATTTTTCTTTAAGTTGTTCAAAACTTTTCTGAGCTGCACTCGTCCATTCAAAAACTCCTTTCTTCATGCAAGAAGTGAGTGAGGCTGCAATGGTGCTGAAATGCGCAATAAATCGCCGATAGAAAGAAGCGAGACCATGAAAGCTTCGTACTTCATGCACATTTGTTGGAGTCGGCCATTCTCGAATGACTTTGATCTTGGCATTATTTACTGAGATACCTTTCTTTGAGATATGAAATCCCAAGAAAAGGATTTGCGATACCATGAAGTAGCACTTGTCGGGGGCTGCATACAAGCGCTCCTGCCTCAACACACGTAATACTTCTTGAAGATGCTGCTATCGCGACCTAAAAATCGGTTTCCCAATTTTTAAAGTTAATGGATTACCATGTTAATTAAATTGAATTAACTAGCATAGCTCGAACTCTCCCGAGTTCTACCAAATCGTGACTTAGGTTCAATTTCATCAAAAGAAGGATTTATCTTGGAGTCGCCACTAATCATTTTGGGTAGGTTGTTTAGACACCTAAATAAAGCATCGGGAGAAATACTTTATTCCTACGAACCAGAGATTAATGAGTTCGGGGACTTGATTACGCTAATTTTTCAATTAACGCCCTTTCGGTACCAATTTCATGAAAATGTTCAACTTGGCAATTTTGATGAATTTTCACTTGAGGTTCAAAGGTGCAATTTTTTTTTTGGTTTTCTTTTTATGAATTTTTTTTAGATTTTTCAATGTATTATAAAGAATGCAAAATCACCCAAAGCAAACGAAGATGTGAAGAGAGAGCAGGTAAAGTAAAACTACCCTAAAGACAGTGAAAATAAAACCCGCAACTCGTCGGGTGAATAATTACAGACCAATTAAATAAAACCCGAGACATGATCGGGAACACAACAAAAATGGACCGGAATGGACATCGGTCAAACACCGGTCGCCAAGCCTCGTGGGTCGGGAGTACAACAAAACGGACCGGAATGGATATCGTTCATCCTCCAGTCTTCAAAGCATCGGCCCGAAAGCCAAATGAAAATAATGAACTTATCCAACCGAACATGCACAATCACCAATGAGTTAAGACAATTCAAACGCTCAAAGAAAGTTTAACACGTGCTGATTAAACTTCATTGAGACCATTTTTTACATTTTCCAATGCATTAACACAAAAAATACGAATTAAATCATACTGTCCATGAACATGCTTAGGGAGAAAGCAGTACCATAAAATACAAAAGAAATAATGAAATGTATGAAAAATTTCTGAGATTTTTTATGTGGATGGGAAAATGTGTCGTTGACAACTTTCATATTTTTCATTCTTATTGAAGAGACACTCATTTTCATGTAGAAAATTGTCTTTCATGAGAGCTCAGCAGCAAACAAACAAATTTTACAGAACAGACATACTTCAGGATTAAGCTCAAATGGACACTCAAATCTCGAAATTAATGCACCAAACTTTCCAGTCTACTAAACAAGACCCCAATGAACAACTTTCATTTTTTGTGAAGTTTCAAAAGAAGACTCTAAACATGAGATAACTACGAATCAATATGACCACGCATAGAAAAACACTCAGACTCAAGGACGCCAGCGGAATTGCATGATTTCATTAAATGCATTAAAAATACGAAACGTGCATGAATATTTTTGTATTTTTTATATGTTATGCATTAAGATCTTATGAACAAATGTCATGAAGAGGTATTTATGAAACGAAGTCTAGAATAACCCATGGAAAATCATTTAGGGTGAAAGGTCAGATCAGAAAAATTCCATCTCAGGTTCTGATCACCATATTTCTAGATTTCTGCTCTCCATTTCGGGACCCTTTTGACATAGCAAACGACGTCCATTTTCACGCCATAATATATCAAATCGAAGATCTTGAAGTCATCTACGAATGTTCAGTATATTTGTTTTCGAGATTTCCTCATCTAAACACGAAAAATTGAGTTACCAGATAATTGCACATGCTGATGCACCTAGAGCTCGTTGGAGATGAATCCGTCGCGTCGCCAAGGCTTGTTCCACTGCGCCGAATTTTTCCCTCTCAAAATTTTTTCTCTTGAAATCTCTCCAAATTTTCTTTTCTCAAGGCTCTCATTCTTTCTCCTTTTATAGCTTACTCCCCCATCTTCCTTTCTCTATCTTCATCTATCATTCTAATTTTTCCACTAACTTCATCTTCCCTTCTAATTCCACCATCTTCCCTTCTTTATCTCCATCTTCCCTTCTAATTCCACCATCCTCCATTCTTTATCTCCATCTTCCCTTCTAATTCACCATCTTCCATTCTAATCTTTCCATCTCCCATTCTAATTCTTCATCTTCCCTTCTAATTCTACCATCTTCCATTCTCCATCTTTCCTTCTACTTTTTCCATCTTCCCTTCTATATCTCCCCTTCTCCATCTTCCTTTCTAATTTCTCCATCTTCCCTTCTATATCTCCCCTTCTCCATCTTCCTTTCTAATTTCTCCACTATCCCTAAAATTTTATGTATTTGCAATTCAGCCCCTGAAGTTTTATGTATTTGCAATTTAGTCCCTGAAGTTTTATGTATTTGCTATTCAGTCCCTGTGGAAAAATTTCTTTTAAGTTCAAAACTTCATAAGTCTTTCGGCACACCTCCCTCACGCTCAATCCAATCATTTGTCAATTTAAGCTCAAATCCTCCGTCGTTAGCCATAATAAAATGCATGACCGATAAAAAATTAAATATGCAATGCATGAAAAAATTAATTTTTGGTGAGAACAAATTCTCATTTTTTTATGTACTTAAGTGAATGAATTTTAAAAAGTCAAAATTTAGGTGTCAACAGCTGCCCCTCTTTGAGCGGAGAGTCGTAGAGGTTTCGCTCAAAGACAAAATTGAACCTAAATTTTGACAATGCAAATGAATGATGATGATGATTTTTTGATTTTTTGATTTTTTTGTGGGGGAGTTTTAATCCCATTTTATATGCAAGTGCGATGATGCATGATGTGCAGGACTGTAAATAACATGTGTTAAGATTTCTCTGCTCCGAGAAAACGGATTAAAGAAACCTGCACATGGATCGCATATAAAATGTTGGTCTTACCAGACACTTCATAATGCTAGTGATTCCCTTAAGCTCCAGGCATTTTGTGGATGCAAGAATCTTAAGGTACTGGTGCCTATCCGTTACCAGAGGTTTCCCCTGATGCGAGAAAGTGCAAGATCTGTAAGGGGATGTGTCCACTGCATCTCTTCGAGTGGAGTCACATAGTTTCTTTCAAGATCATTAGAGCTGGTCCTTGATGATCTGAAAGGGTATCAAAACCATAAGAGCATGTCGATTATGGTTTTTGATAAAATTTGTCGAGACCACGAGAGCATGTCGATCATGGTTCGAACAAGCATCCAGACACAAGAGCATGTCGATTATGAACTGGATGGATAAGATCAAGAACATGAGAGCATGTCGATCATGAACTTGATAGGGTACCAAAATCATAAGAGCATGTCGATTATGATTTTGATAAAATTTGTCGAGACCACAAGAGCATGTCGATCATGGTTCGAACAAGTTTTTCATGCAAGTCACAAGAGCATGTCGATTATGAACTGGACGAAATTTAGAAATGTGCTTTCTCATTGGTGCAAACTCAAAGTTTGCGATTTTTGAAAAGGGTTAGAAAACTTACCTGGGTTTTCTGGGTAGTTGAAAGGTAGACTTCTTTCAAGATCATTAGAGCTGGTCCTTGATGATCTGAAAGGGAACGAGATCACTAGAGTTGGTCTTTGATGATCCAGAAGAGTTTCGAGATCGCTAGAGCGGGTCTTGGACAATCCAAAAGGGAAATGTGCCGCCAATCTCACAGGGCGGTGACCACATCGAGAGGGTGTGCTACACGAGCCATGTCAGTGTAAACACAAGATATCCAAAAATGGGTTCATAAAACTTACCTGGGTTTTCTGAGTGAATGGTCAAGGAGTAGACAGGCTAACTGCATCATACCTGAGAATGCTTGGAGAGCATTAGCCAACAAGGCTTGTTTGTTCAATAACCTCTGGATGAATTTCGAGACCTCGGAGGGTAACTCGACTATCAAGAATGCACTACCTGTCAGATAGTGTCAGAGGTAACATGTGCAAGCATTTTTATCAATGAGTTCATCGGTTCATGCAAAACCATCCAGTTGAGTTTGCAATAATTAAAACCGTATGTGTATGCTCATAATGTGGATCATGCATAACTATTCTGTCGAGTTTGCATTTCCAATTCTGTCCAGGGAGGTTATGAATACCTCGAATGTAACCTGAATGGGGACTTCCGTCCGAAAGGGCTTTCTCTCACCCTCGAGAAAGGCTTGTTTATCCTGATTGCAGGATTTGAAAAGAAATCACTCAACCTTACCATCATCGCATTCAGCGAGGGTCTGAGTGATTTCGCAATTGATACGATCAAGCCGATCTGGAGGTCTTAATTAGGGCCGTAATGTGGGCTGGGTCAAAGGCTTATCAAATGGGACTCATTTTGAGTCAATGCCATTGACAAAAAAATTCTTCATCATCTGCTCCGGGTTTACAAGTCAAGAACCCTGCAAAATGAGAGAGAAATAATCTTGCTGGAACTTCTTCGAGCGATGCTTAAAGTCATTCAACTCTTACATTAATTCAAGTGTTCTAATCAGAAGAGACTTTCAAGGGTCGTAACGTAGGTCGGGATTTGGGTCTGAAAAACAAAGGGCTTGTTTTGGCTCAGAAAAATTTATGAGAAGGGCTTGGTGTTGGTGATCATTGCAGTCTTGTCACCGATCTTTGACCTTCCTAAATTTGTCTTCAATGAATACCACCATTGGTTAAGGGGTGGTAGTTCTTTTACACTTTGCAAACTGACTTCTTTAGGGATCCTTTTTGGGAATTCTCAAAATGTATGTTCGAAGTCAGAAGTTCATTATAGATATATGGGCATTGGTCTTGCTTTTGATAGGCACTTTGCTCTTTCTGCCCGAGATTCTTTGGAGTAGCCTTTGCTTTTCTTACTCCCGACTCCCTTTTGTTTGGAAGCAGGCCCATTTTCTTTAAGCTACAATTGGTTTCCTTTTTCTTTTGTTTAACAATCTTGTGATTTTGAATTTTAGCAACAAGATGATTTTCAACAAATGATAGTAGACATTACATGAAAGTCTAGCATATGAAATGAGCTATTTCGAGAATTCTCTATTGGCCCAATTTTTTCAATTCTGCTCCTTGGGGGAAGGTGTTGTCGTTACCTTGAAATGAGCACCAACATGGGCTTGAGAAATGAATTTGCAGGCTCAATTGGGTCATGCAAAGGATGAGTGTGTAGGATAGAGAAAATAAATGCTCTTCGTCATCCTAAAGCACTTGAATTAAAATTTGAGTATCATGCAAAGAAACACTCAAAGATTGATGTTAGTCCAAGCAAGAGAATTTCTAACCATTTATCTCCTGATATTGTTCGAATTACCTCTGTTTTACCCCCATGTGGGGTGGTTCTTGACAGGGTTATGAAATGAAATCGCCGTTCAAATGGGTTGTCAATGGTTGCCTGAAATGTTTGGAATGGAGAATGAATGCCTCATTCACTTCGACAATCGTACCTTTTGCGAGAAAACCCATTGCCTTGGAGAATGCGGAATCTGTCTTCCACTCAACTCACTGTGGATTAAATATAGGACGTATGTGGAAATGGCTTGCCTTTCATCATCCTGTCATGCCCCATTCTGTACATTCGATGCATCGTGTACAGTTTATATCCCCAGTCAAAATTGACAATTGAACGTGCTGAACGGTCATGCATAAATCATGGAATGTGTAAACATCATGCAAATATGGTAATACAATGTACAAGTATGGAAATTACCCCTGGCTGTGTGGGCGAATCAAACACGTTGGGGGCCTATTCCCCAAGTCGAGGAATAGCTTGTTTCTGGTTTTACCTCTTTTCGATCCAGGGTTTGCCATTGATTTCCCCTATTTCATCAGACAGATCGCATCAGGCGATCATAACTTGGCCCCTTGGAGCTGTTTTCTTTGACGTATCAGATGTTAGTTTAACATTTCCTGTAAAAAGGAAGGAGACATGTTAGCCAGTATCAGAAATGATGAACTGGACACGATATTGAGTTACCCTTGAGTGCTTCGCGCAACTCCTTTACCAGTTTTACCACTCGGGATTTTCTCCGTGGGTATGTCAAGTTAGACATTTCCTGTCAAACAATGGAGGAGAAGACGTATTAGTCAGTATTAGAAATGATGAATTGGATACGATACTGATTTACCCTTCATTTTCAATGCCTCGCACGATCCCCTTATCAGGTTCACTGGATTGAGTTTCCCTTGGCTTTGGCTGGACACTTCAACATTAGGCTAAGATCGTGACAAAATACTGACCTTGGTATTGCTCGTCGAGTATTCCTGTTTCTTTCTGCAAAAAGAAATGCGAGCAAAAGTTATTTTATTTATTTACAATACTTACAACATTTCCGTCCTCGAGGATCGAACTCGGGACGTCTCGGACCACTGTCATTCCCCATGCCATCTGGTCCACAAGACCGTAGGCGTTCGTGGAAGTTCGCCTTTAGGTGTGAATCCTTGAAAAGACGCGGTCTTGCACTAGGCAGTTTCACACCGCAGTTCTTTTCATGGCAATTTTTAATCCCTGTTAAAACGGAGGAAAGTAATTCAGAATTCGAAACGATCTTCGGTAAATTGGAACGATACAAAATTACCCTTCTTTGAGATTGCTCGCGTCCTTCGCATTTTTCTTGTTTGAAGTCTGTCATTCAGTGATAATATCCGCGAATTGATTTGCCCCTAATTTTGTCCAACTAGGGAATTTCGTTTTTGAGTACGACTGTATTCTCGGATCAATTTGCAAATTCCTATAAACAGAAGGGATCTAATTTAGAATCGGGACAATTGAGGGTAAATTGAAATGATACTGCTTTACCCTTCTAGTTCGCGCGGCTTTTTACTCGCAATAAATTCACTACGATTTGGTGTGGTGGTAGACTCGAGCATTTAATTGGGGAAAGAGAAATGATTACTTCTTGCTTTCACGCCAATTCTAGACATTCATAAAAGAAGACAACATCCCATGCAAGATAAAGCATATTCATCCATTCAGGATTGATTTTTCTTCCCCATCTGCAGGCTTTTCTATAATCAGCTGGCTTCATTCCGGACTAGGTACGCGTCGACCATGTTAAAGGTCTGGTGGTAACTGGCTGAGCATGTGCATCACAGCTTCAATGCTTTACCGATACCAAATTGGTTGATTATGGCGAAAAGATCATCGTCAATGTCCGCTTGGTGGTGATCTGTCCCTTCTTCCTCGGGAGGTATTGATGATGATCCAGTAGCATTGGTCCTTTTGTACCCTCTTCCAATAGAACTCGATCCTGTTATAAACTGGTTTAACTCTCCTCTTAAACGTGCATTTTCGATCCTCAAATCATGCATTTCATCGAAGGTGAGGAGGAGGCTATTGCAGTTGGGGCAGGTGGCGGAGTCAAAAGCCTCTTTATACATCTTGTTTTCCGCTTGGAGGTTTTCATTTTCAACTCTTAAAAACTCGGCCTCGTTGTGCTTATGACGAGTCTTCATTCGGGTTCGCCTATTTTGAAACCAGAACTTGATTTGCGAAGGTTTAAGTCCTAGCTCTTGACTCAGTTCCATTTTCTGTTTGCCGTCTGGCATAGGGCATGTTCTGAAGAAATCCTCAAGCCTTTGTACTTGCTCCTTAGTATGGCGACGGTAACGCTTCTTTTGACCCTTACCGTTGTTGTCCTTATCTACTGAGATCTTGGACGTCGTTGGCGGAAGGGCCAGGTTCCATGGGCTCGATCCCAAACATGGCTTCGAACTCTTCCTCTCCCATATTCAACAGGCAACGATAGCTCTCGAGAGTATTGAGTTGAGACATCTTCGATTTGGCGAATGGTTTCTCAAGATCTGCTATCTTCTCTTGTATTCTCACTCACTCTGAATCGTGTATGCTTTAAAACTCTCTTCAAAGTATGGATGAAGATTATCAGGAGGATGTCCATTTTAAAATTTGGCGTGGGCTTAGCATCTGTATTGCCTCTCCCGAGAGTTCTGTCCTTCTCAATCTTTCTTGCGTGTCTCTTGCTTGGCTCGTCTTTTCTCATCTTTTCATAGTGGTAGGGCTCTCGTCGTCGTTTCCACCGTCGATTTGTGAGCGAGCTCTCCGATAAGGACGAGTCGTATCTTCCTTTCTGCCGAAAATTTCCTTGTCTCCCACTCAGCTCGTTTTTTTATTCTTTCTTTTTCAAAGTGGTGGCGTCTCATCCAGCTTTTCCGCAAAGATGTCGAATTTTGCTTGGCTCGAGGTCGCTGCCTAACTGAAATTCGAGCTAACGAGGGTGGTGCCTAATAGAGAATGGTAGATAAGAGAAATCTTGACTAGTTGATACCGTCACTATAAAATCAATATTTACTTCAAAGCAGATTACCATCTTCGCATTCCGCTCATCTGCCTCACCTCTCTCTCCCTTGTATTCTGCTTTCAAAAATGGCTAATTCTCTTAACCATACCTTCTCTGCCGAAGTCCTGGCTGGGTGGGAGAGACTCTACAATTTTCTTGGTAGAGGTTACGCTCATATAGCTCGAAACTCTACCGTTGAGGCTGAAATCCTTGGTTTACTCAGGGCCGTGGACGCTGCTTCTGTTGAGGGTACCTAACTGGGGAATGAGTATCGGAACTTCTCGACCCTCTTCATCAATTTTCTGGCTACCTATAACCGCGCTTATGAGACGGTCCTTGTGTCCGCCGTCGTGAAAGCTCGTTACCAAGACCGGCACGAGTGTTTGGCAATAGTCACATTTGTGGCTGATAATCACAAGAAGGCCCTCAAGTTTGCCAACGATCAGCTTTCGTGGCTGGTTCGTGAGAGGGGAAAGCTGGTGAACCGTCTGGCCTTGGTCCGAACTTACACCAAACAGGAGCCAGGCAATATTGTGATGAGGTGTAAATGCGGTTGGCTGTAGGAGAGACTTGATGACATTACGGCAGACATTGCTTTCGAGAGGGCAGCGATTCCGGACCTGGAGTTTGCTGTCGAGCATTATGAGGCCAGTATGGCCCAGGCTAAGGAGAAGTGCGATCGCCTCTTTTTTAGGCTCGCGGAGCTTAATCCCGAGAGCGCCCGGTGCACCCAGAGCATCAACTGTTTGGAGAGTCAGTTGAGCTCTTTCGTAATGGTTATCAGGACCCAGTTTGGCTTTACCTTTCCTCCCCAGTGAGCTATTGTAATACCTGTTGACGTATGGAATAAAAGGAATGTTTTGCATGTCTATATTTTTATCTTCGCGCCATCTCTTCGTTTCCTCACGAAATCAGAGTCAATACAAATATCCAACTTGGTTAGGATCAGAGCACCTTTTGGGAGGACTTTCTTTACGTCATATGAACCGTCATAGTTCGGTGCAATCTTCTCTTCTGGAAGAGGGACTGTCGGCAGCAATCTTCACAAGACAAGGTCATCTACCTCTGCTGGATCCAGTTCGCCTCTATTAATCGTGCCTCCGAAAAAATATACAGTGAACATGTCCCAGCCTCAACTAGCAAGATAGCCTCAATCATATCTTATCTTGACAGATGGTGGCTGTGATGATTACAACCAGCCAAACAAACAAAAGGGAGACCCCATCATTTCTCCCTAATGATGATATTAAGGACACGGAAAAAGAATTCGACGGCGGCCCCCACCGGTCATAGTGAGGCCCGTGACTGGTCAGGTAAATCAATACAGCCGTAATCACTCGATCAATGTGCTAATAATGAACCCGCCACCTGTTGCGTGCCCCACTTCAATCGTGCTTAGCCTCTTTCGGCGTCCACTTATTGGTGTCGGTCGACTGTAATATTGGGAAGAACGCTTCATGGATTCTGATAATCTGCGTCTTTTCAACAAGAATACAGGAATCCCTCCAATACAATAAAAATGCCCCCATGTTTAACCCGAATACATTTTCCGCCCCATCTACATACAGAGCCCATATGTGCCCATTGGTTGACATAATTCTGTCTCCGGGAGAATGGATTTCTTCGCTTGCCCCTAGGGTCATCAGTTAAGGCATCGATAATTTCCATCCTTTCTGATCCCTGAAGATTATTCCTATTGTATTGGTGAACCCAATTTTACTTCCGCCTCGGGTACCTGTAGTTTCCTGCAAAAGTAAAGAAAATAATCAGTATGTGATCCAATAGGGGTCGGCCCATGGTTCCTACATTAGTCCAATTTTACTTTTCAATTTTAGAGAAAATTTTCTTAGAAAAACATGGGTGAATATCTCAAAAAGAATTTTCTTGCAAATTTTTACAACTTGAAAAATGTGGTAAAACCTCTTTAAAATTTAGCAAATTTCCCGAAGGGATTTTCCTTTTACCAGAATGAATTTTTAGGGATAAATTTGTCAAGAAAATCTCATTTCTATTGAAGTTGAAAAATGTAACAAAATTTTTTACTGGTCGACAAAATTCCCAGAAGGGATTTTTCAGCATTTATTATTATTTTTTGAAATGGGATACCAATTTAATTTTAATTTTCTTTTGAAAAATGACGTTGATGTTAAATTTAAAATTTGACCGACACCTAGCATGGACCAACCAAAAATAAATACAAGATGAAGTTAGAAACCTTACTTTCACCGTGAAAAATATCATGTACGTCACATAGACATGCACATGAATCGTGAGTTTAAATCTTAGACTATCTACTCTAAAGGCTGACAAATTGAAGCGAAAAACTTACGGCAAGGCGACAATCTCGCGCACATAATCAAGATTAGCCGTGACCCCTACGACGTAATCAGGATTAGCCGGGTCTCTCCACTTCGGCTGCTCGAGCTAAAAATTAAAACCACTGCTTTGGTAATCTTACCAAGCCTGAGGCCTAACTTTTAAACTCATTTTTGAAAAGAGGTTCGGGATTGAATCTGGGCTAACTTTCGACGTAATCTCACGCCGAACGCTAAAACCAGATCACAACACCATCCTAAAACTAGTGACCCAGGTTCGGTCACGGGACGTGTGTGATATAGTGCTAAAGTGATTAATCATGCACTGCAGTTAAATTCAAACACCGCTTCAAAAATGTACAAAATTAAACAAATAACCCCAACACCAAGCCTGCAAAATAAAGGGTTAGTCAAACACTCCACCCCTTATAACTTCAATTCTGCAAAACCGTTTAACACCTAAAGGTTAGAATTCACCCAATTCAGATGAAATAAATTTTCATGAAATTTTCTGGCCTAAGTCCTCTAAGTTCTTAAGTTTTTTCAAAAATTAAGAACAAGTCCCCAGCGGAGTCGCCAAGCTGTCGCGACCTAAAAATCGGTTTCCCAATTTTTAAAGTTAATGGATTACCATGTTAATTAAATTGAATTAACTAGCATAGCTCGAACTCTCCCGAGTTCTACCAAATCGTGACTTAGGTTCAATTTCATCAAAAGAAGGATTTATCTTGGAGTCGCCACTAATCATTTTGGGTAGGTTGATTAGACACCTAAATAAAGCATCGGGAGAAATACTTTATTCCTACGAACCAGAGATTAATGAGTTCGGGGACTTGATTACGCTAATTTTTCAATTAACGCCCTTTCGGTACCAATTTCATGAAAATGTTCAACTTGGCAATTTTGATGAATTTTCACTTGAGGTTCAAAGGTGCAATTTTTTTTTGGTTTTCTTTTTATGAATTTTTTTTAGATTTTTCAATGTATTATAAAGAATGCAAAATCACCCAAAGCAAACGAAGATGTGAAGAGAGAGCAGGTAAAGTAAAACTACCCTAAGGACAGTGAAAATAAAACCCGCAACTCGTCGGGTGAATAATTACAGACCAATTAAATAAAACCCGAGACATGATCGGGAACACAACAAAAATGGACCGGAATGGACATCGGTCAAACACCCGTCGCCAAGCCTCGTGGGTCGGGAGTACAACAAAACGGACCGGAATGGACATCGGTCATCCTCCAGTCTTCAAAGCATCGGGCCGAAAGCCAAATGAAAATAATGAACTTATCCAATCGAACATGCACAATCACCAATGAGTTAAGACAATTCAAAAACTCAAAGAAAGTTTAGCACGTGCTGATTAAACTTCATTGAGACCATTTTTTACATTTTCCAATGCATTAACACAAAAAATACGAATTAAATCATACTGTCCATGAACATTCTTAGGGAGAAAGCAGTAACCATAAAATACAAAAGAAATAATGAAATGTATGCAAAAATTCTGAGATTTTTTATATGGATGGGAAAATGTGTCGTTGACAACTTTCATGTTTTATATTCTTACTGAAGAGACACTCATTTTCGTGTAGAAAATGGTCTTTCATGAGAGCTCAGCAGCAAACAAACAAATTTCACAAAACAGACATACTTCAGAATTAAGCTCAAGTGGACACTCAAATCTCAAAATTAATGCACCAAACTTTCCAGTCTACTAAACAAGACCCCAATGAACAACTTTCATTTTTTGTGAAGTTTCAAAAGAAGACTCTAAACATGAGATAACTACGAATCAATATGACCACGCACAGAAAAACACTCTAACTCAAGGACGCCAGCGGAATTGCATGATTTCATTAAATGCATTAAAAATACGAAACGTGCATGAATATTTTTGTATTTTTTAAATGTTATACATTAAGATCTTATGAACAAATGTCATGAAGAGGTATTTATGAAACGAAGTCTAGAATAACCCATGGAAAATCATTTAGCGTGAAAGGTCAGATCAGAAAAATTCCATCTCAGGTTCTGATCACCATATTTCCAGATTTCTGCTCTCCATTTCGGGACCCTTTTGACATAGCAAACGACGTCCATTTTCACGCCATAATATATCAAATCGAAGATCTCGAAGTCATCTACGAATGTTCAGTATATTTGTTTTCGAGATTTCCTCATCTAAACACGAAAAATTGAGTTACCAGATAATTGCACATGCTGATGCACCTAGAGCTCGTTGGAGATGAATCCGTCGCGTCGCCAAGGCTTGTTCCACTGCGCCGAATTTTTCTCTCTCAAAATTTTTTCTCTTGAAATCTCTCCAAATTTTCTTTTCTCAAGGCTCTCATTCTTTCTCCTTTTATAGCCTACTCCCCCATCTTCCTTTCTCTATCTTCATCTATCATTCTAATTTTTCCACTAACTTCATCTTCCCTTCTAATTCCACCATCTTCCCTTCTTTATCTCCATCTTCCTTTCTAATTCCACCATCCTCCATTCTTTATCTCCATCTTCCCTTCTAATTCACCATCTTCCATTCTAATCTTTCCATCTCCCATTCTAATTCTTCATCTTCCCTTCTAATTCTACCATCTTCCATTCTCCATCTTTCCTTCTAATTTTTCCATCTTCCCTTCTATATCTCCCCTTCTCCATCTTCCTTTCTAATTTCTCCATCTTCCCTTCTATATCTCCCCTTCTCCATCTTCCTTTCTAATTTCTCCACTATCCCTAAAATTTTATGTATTTTCAATTCAGCCCCTAAAGTTTTATGTATTTGCAATTTAGTCCCTGAAGTTTTATGTATTTGCTATTCAGTCCCTGTGGAAAAATTTCTTTTAAGTTCAAAACTTCATAAGTCTTTCGGCACACCTCCCTCACGCTCAATCCAATCGTTTGTCAATTTAAGCTCAAATCCTCCGTTGTTAGCCATAATAAAATGCATGACCGACAAAAAATTAAATATGCAATGCATGAAAAAATTAATTTTTGGTGAGAGCAAATTCTCATTTTTTTCATGTACTTAAGTGAATGAATTTTAAAAAGTCAAAATTTAGGTGTCAACAGCTGCAAGTGCTCGTCGATAGACTTTCTAAAAATCAAAATATCGTCAAAATAAATCACAACAAATTTTCCCAAAAAGGGCTTCAAAACCTGGGTCATGAACCTCATGAATGTCGATGGTGCATTCGAGAATCCGAATGGCATAACTAGCCACTCATACAGCCCATCTTTCGTCTTGAATGCTGTCTTCCATTCATCTCTGGGCTTGATTCTGATTTGATGATATCCACTTTTTAAATCCAGCTTTGAGAAGATAATCGCACTAGAAAGTTGATCTAACAGATCATCAAGGCGAGGAATAGAAAATCGGTACTTGATGGTGATCTTGTTGATCGCCCTGCTGTCGACGCACATCCTCCAAGTACCATTTTTCTTAGGCACCAAGAGGGCTGGAACGGCACATGGACTAAGGCTCTCACGTATAAAACCCTTATTCAAAAGTTCTACAATCTGTCGATGCAATTCCTCATGCTCAGTAGGACTCATTCGGTAATGAGCTAAATTCGGTAGGGAGGCACCGGGCATCAAATCGATTCGATGCTGAATATCTCTCATAGGAGGGAGACCTACTGGTAAGTTTGTCGGGAAAACATCTTGGAACTCTTGCAAGAGCGGCTGAACTTGATAGGGTATAGAAGAAACGGCTTCATTCCCTACACCTGTTTTGTGAAGTAAAACATATACAATACGAACCCCTTTCAAAGCATCTTTCACATCCTTCATCGTAAGCAACATAGGAGATAAAGAATGTTCAACTGCAGGAGTTTTTAGAGGCTCCTTACTAGGTGCTAATGTAATCCTCTTCCCACCAAACTCAAAAGAGTACGTGTTACGATAACCGTCGTGAGTAGTTCTCCTATCAAATTGCCATGGTCGCCCAAGAATAACATGACTAGCATCCATCGGTAGAACATCGCACCATATTTTGTCATAATAAACAGAACCAATGGATAGATTAACAAGGCATCGTTTGGAAACGGTTACCTCGGTGCCTTTCGTCAACCACGACATTTTGTAAGGTGTGGGGTGTGCCTTCAATTCCAACTTTAGCTTGTTTGCCGCTACTTTAGAGATTATATTCTCACAGCAACCAGAGTCAATAATCAATTGACATACTTTCCCCATAATTGTGCAAGCGGAATGAAAAATATTGGTGCGCAGCCACCTATCTCCGATATCATTTCGAGGAGTGAGGAAAATTTTTCTCACCATGAGAAGTTCGCCGGAATCAGCATGCACTATTTGTTCATCAACCGCAGCTTCTTCATCATCGTTCAACTCCTCTTCGAGCGGCTCCTCTGCATGCTCATTAGAATCATTATCCACCATGAGGGCTTTAACGGTTGGTCGATTCTTGTTAACTCGACAATTACTAGCACGATGACCCAATTCCCCACAAGAATAGCAATGTATATTGGACGTAGTTGGTTGCTTTGAATTGTTAGGCTGAGTGGAAGACTTACTAGTGGCTTGCATCGTAGCCTCAGTAACTTTAGTTGTGCCGGTGGTTCTCCTGGCGGTTTGATTTGACATAGTAGAGGACTGTTGCCTCCTAGAGCGGGAACGCTCTACTTTGCATGCCCGTTGGTGTGCATCTCCTAAGTCCCAAATGTCGAGGACTTCCAAGGCATCTTGGATATAAAGCTGAAGACCATTCAAGTACTTGTTCACAAGCACCTCTTCCAGATCCTGGATGTTGTTGCGAATCACCAATTCGTTAAATTCATTGGTGTACTCGTCCACCGTTCGCGTACCTTGTCTCAGATTTTGGTACCGTTGGTAGAGCTCCCTCTTGTATCCTTTAGGTAGAAAATATTTTTGGATCTTATCCTCCATTTTTCTCCAAGAAGTGATTGGCGCCTTGCCAACAGATTGGCGAGTTTGCTTCTCATGCCTCCACCAAGCGATGGCTTTGCCTCGGAATCGCATAGCGATGATCCTGACTCGGTGATCCTCCGGAACATTTCGATGCTCAAAAACTTCATTCACTAGTGTCAGCCAATCAATAATTTCATCAGGAGAATCCGTACCTGGAAATTCCAGGACATCTTTTCTTACTTCTTTTTCCCACTCCGGTTCACAAACATTTTGTACGCGATGTCGAGCATTCCTCCGACCACAAAAAGATTGAACACTCTCCGAAGATGAAGAGTCACCATAAGAATCTTCGGTCCTGAAACGGGGTGGAGGATTGTTTACTTCCGCCCTTAAACGCTGAACTTCTTGTGTCAACTCGTCAATTTGTTGTTGCATGTGCTGCTGTAAATTGTCAGCGAGTGCGTGCACTTCATCTAGTGGAAGGGTTCGGCCGCCACGACGTCTGGCTTGTCTTGGGGGCATTGTTCTCTCCTCCAAGGCTCTGATACCAAATGATGCAGCCTTGAGATAGGCTACTCAGACAAAGGATCGGGAGAGCAACTTAGGAACACGCAAACTCCTTCGAGGCCTCCAAGGAAGTTAATTGGGACACCGATTCTTCTAGATCGATGACTGCAACTCTTCAAGGATGCAGAATTTTAAAAACCCCCGACTCTTCAAGGACGGAGTGAAAACTTTTCTAGGTTTTCAAAGGAACGAACTCTTCAAGGTTCGAGATAATTGCATAAAGAAAATTTTCATTCATCAAGATCGTCTGCCGTCTATAGAAATTAGATGGCATTTTATAGCCAAAAGAAACAAACGAGAAGACTAAAGACAAAGCTAGACTATGGAAAATTATAGAAACCATAAAACATTAAAGTTCTTAGAAACTAGATGACTATTAACAACGAGATGTTTCCCAAGGTCTTCATGAATGTCCCAAGGTGTCTTCATTTTTCCAATGCAAAGGGAATGACAAAATCTTCATTACGGGGTGGACTCGCAAGTTTCCAATGCAAAGGGAATGACCAAGCTTTTATTACGCGGTGGACTCGCGGATGAGATTCTTGATTATTGATTTGTGTTCTTCAACTTGTCGAGCTCGAATGCGGGCTGATCTCCTCGGTCGAGTGAGCTCGTCTTCGATGCGGGCTGCATCAGAGTGAGATTGAGTTCAAATGAAACCAGCTTGAAGAATTAGAGCTGTTGATAGCTGAGTCGATGGTAATAGCAGAGTTGGGCACTAAAGACAGTATCAGAGAAGTCAAGCTTGGGGCATGGCTGCAGAAAGCAGAATCCACTAGATCAATTAGCCTTGTCTGAGGATTCCAAGTCATGTTCGCCTAGTCATACACTAATATGCCAATGTTAGATCCCAACATCATATGACATGCTTTGTTGATCAGTTCGGCTATGCTACCAAAGAAGCAACAATTGAAATGGCCAATTTGAGTTATCCCAAAAAAATTAAGTAGGAGGCGATGGTTGTTGACACCTGATTTTTAATCATCTTTTCTCTTTTAAAATTAATAAAAAAATTCATAAAAATTCATAAAATTAAGAAATCAACTTTGGGGACATTGGCCAAGCCTAGAGAACCAATTTTGACCAAAAAGTAATTTTTCATATTTTCAGTATTTTTCGATATTTTTATTTTTGAAAATTCATAAAAAATCAAGAAAAAATGAGAAAATTGCAAAATCGACTTTGGAAGCTTTGTCCAAGCTTAGGCAACCATTTTTGAGCAAAAAATAATTTTTCTTTTTTTTGTATTTTTTTAAATATATTTTTAGAAATTAGGAAAATATTTAATAAATAATAGCATTTGAGGCCACAAAAATACATAAAAATAGTCAACATTTTTCTTTTAAATCCCCTTTCATGTTGGCCATTGCAAATTTAAAAAATCCAATTCGGGGTCGTGTAATCCTTCACGAGCATAATCTCGAATCGGGACTAAAAAAATTCAATTTGAGTCAATTTATTTTCATTTTTCACTTTTAAGAGTTGTGACATTGTTCTCTAATATTCCAAATTTTCATTTTGGCCTAATTTTACCAAGAATGACTCAATTTTGCAAAAGGCCTTTAATTAAATTCTGCATTATTTTCAGTGGCAAGAAATGAGCTTAAATTTGACATGCGGTGAATTTTGACTAAGTATAGGGGAGGTGTGTCAAAAATTATGAGGAGATTTGGGCTTAAATAAATATTTTTTTTTTCATGCACTAAATTGTAAATACTTAAAATTCAGGGATTAGAATGCAAATATCTAACTGTTGAAGGATTATTTTGTAAATGACAAGAAGAAGAGTTAGTGGAGAAATTAGAATAGAGAAGAGAAGATGGAGAAGAGGAGATGGAGAAGAGAAGATGAAGAAGAATAGATGGAGAAAATAAGATAAGAATAGAGAATGGAAGATAGAGAAGAGAAGATGAAGAAGAATGAATAGAGAAAATAAGATAAGAATAGAGAAGGGAAGATGGAGATGAAGAAGAGTTAGTTGAAAAATTAGAATGGGAGATAAATATGGAGAAGGGAAGATGAAAATGAAGAAGAGTTAGTGGAGAAATTAGAATGGGAGATAGAGTTAGTGGAAAAATTAGAATGAGAGATAGATGAGTGGGTTATAAAAGGAGGAAGAAGTGAGCCTGAGAGAGGATTTTTTTTAGAGAAAATTTTGGATGTTTGAGAGGGTTTTGAGAGATTGAAGAAAAATTTGAGAGAAAAAAAATACCAAAAGAGAGAGAGAAAATTTTGAAGATGATGGGAGTTTAAAGCTAGGGGTTATCATCACAAATCCCTTTATCGATCAACATAAATCAAGAATTCATCCTCGTCAACGAGCAAGCAGATTCGAGCTAAGTGTTTTTATTTATTCATTTATTTTTGGTTTTAGTCGCAAATTAGCACAAATTGTATACACTTTCTCCATCTCCCTTTTTCCCATATTTTATGGCAGGTAAAAAAAAAGGGGACAACTCCGTATCAACGATAAATTTCATGGAGGTGCAAAGTGAGCCCAAACAAATTCCAAGATACCCATCAAATTTGCAACCGACCCGTCAACGGATTTTAGTTCAAATTGTTGAAACAATTTGTTGTATTTTATTTTAAAGAACTAAAACCCCAGAATGGAGAGGCAAAGCGCATCCATTGGAGGTCGTTTATTTCCGGCAATTTAAATTCCTGCACCATCAAACCCCAAAGGGAAAAGCCAAGCCAATGCTAGGCCGCATATTAGAGGTTTTTACTTATTGCAATTTAAATTCCTACACCATCAAACCCCAAAGGGAAGTGCCAAGCCAATGCTAGGCCGCCCATTGGAGGTTTTTACTTACCGTTATTTAAATTCCTGCAATTTAATTCCTGCACCATTAAACCCCAAAGGGGAGAGCCAAGCCAAGGCTGGGCCATCCATTGGAGGTCTTTATTTACTGTTATTGACTTCCTGCCGTTTAATTTTTGAATCACCAGACCCCAAAATGAGTAGACTGTAACACTGCATATAAGTTGTTAACACACTCTCTCTTTCGACTTCAGGGAATTTTTAACACTTTGAAAATAAAAAAAATACCACCTATGCATCCTATCTAAAAAGTGAAAATACAAAAAAGAGAACATATCACTAGAGTCTTAGGAATAAACCAAGCTTGAGTTGCCAAAGTAGGATATCCATGAAATTAAGGTACCGAAAGGGCATTAGTTCTAATTAACTAGTGTAACCAAGTCCCCGAACTCATAATCTCTAGTTCGTAGGTATCTAATCAACCTACCAAAAATGATTAGAGGCGACTCCAAATTTTAAAATCATTTGAACAAAAACCAAAGTTGCGATTCGGTAGGACTTGGGAGGGTCCGCATTAGGTTAATTCATCTAATAAACCTAATAATCTGTTAACCCAATCGAAAAAAAAAATTCTTAGGGTCGCGACAATGGTCCACTTGAAAATTATTTTCATTGAGGTTGCTCACTATTCTAAATAGATAGCGAAAGTCATCCTAGTGATAAGAAAAAGTGACACAGTCAAGGTTTGTGTCAACTGCCTAGATCTCAACCAAGCCACCCAAGAAGTTGACTTCCCACTCCTACGCATTAATGTTCTGGTCAAAAGTACAAATGGATTCGAGGCGTTCTCTCTAATGGACAATTTTTCTATAGCTAAATCCGAATGAAAGATGACAAGAAGAGCTAGACTATGTTCATAACCCCGCAAGAAATCTTTCACTACAAGATGATGCCCTTTGGTGAGAAGAACATTGGGGCCATATAGAAGAAAGCTGAGGAAGCACGGAAGGTCGTTGAATATATTCAAGACTCTTAAATAGTACATCTAGCTGGGGCAAATGCCTAAATACCATCAACCATTAACGGCACAAAGTGTTTTTGTCAGCAGACAAGTGGACCCAAAAGAAGCATTTACTCGCCAATCAAGTTTGAGGCTAGAATTTCATAGTCACCCAATCTATTGAAAAAAGGTGACAATTGAAAGGCCATGTCGTAGTGAGGCAAAGTACCTGACTAGCCAATATTGCTAAAAAATGTTGAATAACCTCAAGGGGGAATTGTAAATGAAAAGCCTAAGTGAGCTTGAAGAATGAGGTTTATCGATTACCTCAAGAACAATGTGGAGTGAAGCTGCCCAATACAGCATGAAAAAGCGTGTCATCTCTAGTCTAGTGCTTAAATAAAAGGCGTGGCCCCCCATGTACGCTAATTGCATCGCCTGGTGGTTTGGGGAGTGACAGTGGTCCGAAGCGCCCTGGGTTCCATCCCCAGGGTGGGCATTAACGTATATATTGTACAAAGATTAATAAAAAAAATATTTTGTGTCTTTCTTTTTTGTAGAAAAAAGATGAGAATATTTACACGAGCGAGATCGAGGTCTGTGTATTATCACAACAGTGGCCTTGATGCTTCAATGTTCAGCAAAGCTTAAAGGAGTTCATACTAGTTGCAAAATCTCCGACACTTTTCAAATCATGAGGGTTATAGGCGCATCGAATCATTTGTCGTCAAATTGTGAAGTTCGTACAGGGGAAATTCCAATTACCCCAACAGTGATAGTGAAGCGAAGGATAGTTCTATATCGATTCCAGTTCATCCTTTTGATTACATATCTAACATGCCTTTTCCCCTATCTGATAATAAAAAATTTGGACCCCACGAGTAGCTAGGAAAGGTTGAGGCTTAAGGTCAAGGTTTTGCCTAAATACCTTGACCCAGGTCTTAGATAATGCTATAGCAAAGAGGGAAGAGGAAATGTAGTGATCATGAATCATCTTCCACTCCCCAATCAACCTAAAGAATCTCTCAACAAACTTAGATGGCACATCAGATGGACAAGCATGAAGAACTAACGAGTCCACGAGGACTAATGTCGAATCCAGCCAAGCCCAAGATGGATCAACATCTAGTTTGCTTGATGAGGTTCCTTTCCTCACAATGGGAGATGGAACTTCAATAAAAAGAAGTTTGTTGAGCCAAATAAAAAAGAGAAGTGGGCTATTATGAATCTCTCTACTTGTAACCAGTATTTATAGGCCCCATCAGAGATATCACTGAATGTAGCAATAGGAAAGGGATCTGTATTGGCCAACCAGTTGAGGTGAATAAGTAGTAGCTGTCAGTCAGCTCGAGAAGACAGAACCAGACTTCTATCCCTATGCGTAGATGAAGAAGATGGGAACAACCAGATCCCTTCGCTACCATACATCGATGGATGAAGTCAATACCCTAGCAGATGATTGAACATCTCATCAAATGTGAGGGCGCATCAAGGACATCGCATGGTCATGGTAAGCTCCTACTCCTCGATGACATACCTTCGATAACAGCAACTCCATATTCCTTTCCTAAGCCACCCGTGTAGCATTGCAATCTTTGAAGTCAAGCCTAGATGTAGTTTTGGCTACACGAAAATCAACCCAAATAAAATGGTAACATTGATCGTTTTCAATTTTCAATTCTTTAGCATTCAAGGAATGACATGTTCCTTTTTTGTTCCCAACAGGGTTACTAGGTCGCCACACCATAAGTAAGTCCCTTGAAACAAAGTAGAAATCAAACTAAAAGCTCTTATCACAGGGAGAGGGTTACAAGCGAGAAGATAAAAAAAGAGTTTGCTAAAAGAACAGTGGCTCGAACTCAAAAGCGAGGAGGGACCATCAATCTCTAGACGGGTAAACACAAGGGCAACATTGTATCATTTCAAATTGTCATTTTTGGAAAGATAATAGCTAACATGTTTTCCTTTGCATAATTTGCAAGATCATCCATCCAATGTGAACCAGGTAAGTATCCCTCTCCATAAAACCCTTCAAGAAAAAGGGTTCCTTAAAATGTCTTTTTTATGTCAAGTCACAGATAAGGAATTTAGGTATTCTATTATGGCCTAGGTGAGGAACCTCAAGCATTTTGTAAGTTCCTATATAAGGAGCCTGGGTGTCTTCTTTTGAATGTCATTCTTAAGTGAAAAGTGGTTTCAAATTCGACCCTCTAATAATCATGTAGCAGTTGCGAAAAAAAATGCTGATAACTAGAGAGATGGAGTCAGCGGGTCTTAGTTCATACACATCTTGGACATGAAATTGTTGGTTTTTTAGCAGTCTCGGGTGCTTGTCACACATATGAAAATATGTCATACATGTAGCGGAAGAAAAAAAATTAAAACGGCGCCCCTGATCATCTTAGAAGTCCCTATACACTTTAATTGAAAATCAAACTTTCTAAAGCAAGTTTAGAAATGTACCTTGAATAGCAGAGGTTGGATGCGGCTTTGCTTCTTTGTCGTCGAACCTAAGAGATTTCGGGCCTCTAGTTTAGACACGCCTGTACACCTGTGTGACTTGGAAGACAGAGATTCGGAGAAACGGCCATCGGATTATGCTAGTAATCCTCGCGGCATCTCGATTCGAACCATTTGTTTTTCAACTAACAAAAACACAACTTTTATGTATCCAAATTGATTGATTCTCGAGCTTACTTTCTCACGACGTCTGGCATGTGTGTGTGTAACTCTCTCAGATTTCTAACCTTGGAACCTTAGGCCACTTATCTCTATTTATAGAGGGTGAGTAAGAGGGAGAGAATAAGGGGGGAGAGGCAGTTTATACCCCCCCTCAATCGTCTCACGTGGCGGCCAATAGGAGGTTTCTATGTAGGCTACCAGCTGGCCCACATAGCCAGCTGGCTACTGGTCAAAAGCGGCAAATTGCTGCCTTTGACCAGCCACATGGGCCCTGTCAAGGGGCGGTGGTAAAAGGCGGCAATTTTGCTGCCTTTGACTAGCCCCGTCGGCTGGTGATAGTTGCCTAATTACACAGTCATTTTGAGCGGCGATCCTCGTCCACGAGCTCTAGAAATTCTAGACTTGATGCCTCTCAAGTTTTGTGATCAAATCACATCATTTGACGTGCCAAATGTTAGATAGAAGATCCTATCCTACTTTTGACTTTTCAATGATAACTTTTCTTATCCTTTCTTTTTGGATAACAATCTTTATCCAATGATAATGCATGCATGATGTAGCCATTACATTATCCATGACATCATGATGATGTCATGCTTGTGTCATCAATTTTGTCCTTTAGTGAGCTTTAGAAAAAAGAAACGAATCTAATCCGTTTTAACTCATTTTGACCATCCAAATAGTCTCATCGCATTCTCGCGACCCCGTCTTCATTACAGACGTCGCC
Organism: Psidium guajava; assembly: GCA_016432845.1. Lineage (NCBI taxonomy): Eukaryota > Viridiplantae > Streptophyta > Magnoliopsida > Myrtales > Myrtaceae > Psidium > Psidium guajava. Next base: position 29,132,363 of record CM028228.1, read on the forward strand.
AAATGTCAGTTAAGGCGTATAACATCCCTAGGTTCACCCCTAAACTAGCAGTGAAATTCCTCAAGAAATTGATCGTCCTAAATCAATGCTTAGATCCCACAAACTGTGAGTAACATCTAACAACATATTACGGTTACCCAGTCAGAATGAAGTAAAAAGACAAAGTGAACCTATTGGCCTTGGTTCGGTATTATTTAGTTCTTCTGTCTTACCATATCCTGATCGAATAAGGGCCATGGATATCTGAGTCAAACCCACAGATTCGATCATATGCACAAATTTATCTGACGTGCATTCAATGAGACTCCTCTCGACTTTTGCCATGGCCCAGGACTTTCTAATGCATCGTCACGCATAGATTGCATAGGACATCAACATCATCTAATGAGGAGACAGATCTCAATTTTTGCCCATGCATATGACTTTGTATGTGGAGGATTGTGACCATCATGCATAGAGGCAGCTCAATGATCGGCTAATATCGTACTTGTGAACTACAGCCATCCAATATATAAGCCAGCATTGCGGCTCAGGTCTGAAGACCATTAACACACCAAAGCCAAGAGTGATTGAGATATTGACCAAGCACGAATCCTCCATGTTAGTCAATCGCTTTTTCGTCTCTTTTCGTGGATTCGATCGAACTCGTTTCGATACAAACACCTCTGTTCCAACTTAGATATCTAACATCCGATGACTTGTGACTCGTTATCCTTATTGGGTATCTAATGCTTAATAAGGAGGCCGTGAATACACTGGTCCCAATCAGCTCGTGGATGTCCAATCCACGATTTTTCGACTTGGAATCAATTTGAAGATTAGAGATCGATTGATAACCCGTCACACATATTCTTGATGCCTCAAGAATAGGCATCAGTTCCAACTGGTTTGATGGTGCGAAAATTAAATTGCAGAAACTAAATGCGGTAAATAAAGGACCTCCAACGAGGGACTGCCTTGGCTCGGCTTGCCCATTTTGGGATTTGTGCTATGAAAATTAAATTGCAGAAATTAAATACGGTAAATAAATTACCTTTAACGAGGGACTCGGCCTTGGCTCAGCCTGCCCATTCTGGGGTTTGATGGTACGAAAATTAAATTACAGAAATTAAATGCGGTAAATAAAAGACCTCTAATGAGGGATTCGGCCTTGCCTCGGCCTATATATTTTTGAGTTTATTGGTATGAAAATTAAATTGTAGAAATTAAATGCGATAAATAAATGACCTCCAATAAGGGATTCGATTTTGGCTCGAACTATCCATTTTGGGGTTTAATGGTGCGAAAATTAAACTGCAAAAATTAAATGCGATAAATAAAGAACCTCCAACGAGGGATTCGGCTTTGGCTTGACCTACCTATTCTGGGGTTTGATGGTGCAAGAATTAAATTGCAAAAAGTAAAGGCAATATATACATAACCTTAAACGGGTGGGTTAGCCTTTCCATTCTAGGGTTTAGATTTGTTAAACAAAAAAATGCAAAAAATTGTAGTACGAATACAACATATGGGTATGGAGACATACGAGTACGATATGACATAATCGACATTTAAATCAATCCATTGGGGCAACGAAATTTTTGAAGATTTTAATGGCTAGGATCGTTACCTGATTTGACGGATTTGATTGCCGAATTCGGACCTTGTATCACTTTGTGGATTAAGATTGCAGCTCGAACGACGGGGATGACTCTTGATTTGTGTTGATCGATAAAGGAATTGATGATGAAAACCCCATAGCTTGAAACTCCAACCATTTTCAAAATTGTCTCTCTTTTTGGTATTTTCCTTCTCTCAAAATTTTCTTCAATCCTCCAAAACCCTCTCAAACATCCAAAATTTTCTCTCTAAAAAAAAATCCCCCTCCCAAGCTCACTTCTTCTTTCTTTTATAGCCCACTCATCTATCTCCCATTCTAATTTTTCCACTAACTCTTCTTTATCTCATTTTCTCTTCTCTATTCCCATCTTATTTTCTCTATCTCCTCTTCTCTATCTTCCCTTCTCTATTCTAATTTCTCCACTAACTCTTCTTTTTGTTACTTACAAAATAATCGCTCAAGTGTTAGGTATTTGCACTTTAGTCCTTGAGATTTTAAGTATTTGCAATTCAGTCCCTGAAGAAATATTTCTTTAATTCCAAATCTCCTCCCAATTTTCAACACACCTTCCCTATGCTTGGTCAAAATTCACTATATGTCTAGTTCAATCGCTTGTCAAATTTAAGTTCATTTCTTGTCGCTGAAAATAATGCAAAATTCAATTAAAGCCCTTTTGTAAAATTGAGTCATTCTGGGTAAAATTGGGTCAAGATGAAAATTTGAAATATTAGAGAACAATGTTACGACTCCAGAAATGCAAAAATCGAAAATTACAAAGCTAAAATGAATTTTTTATAATTTTTTGCAATTAATCTAAAAACGAGATTAATAAAGTAATTCCCAATTCTAGATTAATTTTTGGAGATTTTCTTTGACCAAAACGAAGAGAAGATTAAAAGAAAAATACTGACTATTTCATATTTTTGTGGCCTCAAATGCTATTATTTATTAAATATTTTCCTAATTTCTAAAAATCTGCCTAGGCTTGGCTAAGGCTTCCAAAGTTGATTTTGTAATTTGTTTATTTTTTTTATTTTCTATTAATTTTCAAAAATAAAAATACTGAAAAATGCTGAAAATATGAAAAATCATTTTTTTTTGTGGTCAAAATTGGCTCCTTAGGCTTGGCCAAGGTCTCCAAAGTTGATATTTTAATTTTATGAATTTTTTTTATTAATTTTAAAAGAGAAAAGATGATTAAAGATCAAATGTTAACACTATGAATCTCCTAGATGTTAGCCATTTGTATTGTGCAGCTCGGTTTTAGGTCCAAAGTTCGTCGGGATTCGCCATGGCCAAGAGCTTTTGAGCTTTGTCCATGGTGATCCCACCTTTGGATCATGCTAATTTTTAGATGTGTTATAGCTTATAACAAGACAATTCCAACGACACTAAGATCACCCAAATCGGACAAGATCTCAACATTGGATGTCACAGAAAAGTTCTCAGTCATCTATCGATCATCTTCAATGTCGAGCCGTTGACTAGTCAATGTATGTTAATCGGTCAATGGCTGAGGTGGTGCTAATGTGACTGTTACATGGCATGCCACGTCAATCGGCCATTTTCTTTTAAACAATAAAATAAAAAATTATTTTCAAAAATTAAAATTGATTTTCAAAATAAAAAATATTTTTATGATCATGTGGCCTAGATTTGGCCACACATCACGATCTGGTGCTTCCATTTGAAATTCAAAAATTTGGGCAGAAAAATCAAAAAATAAATAAATAATGTGGGAAATTCAAAAATCATTGAAAAATTTGAAATTTTGAAAATTCAAAAGACAATATTTTCAAAATTATGTCGTTTTCTAGACTGACTCTAGACCTTTCAATCTAGGCAGGGCATCCTCGAGGTGCAATCCAAGTCAACCTGACCCGGTCCAAAAAAATATTTAAAATTTTTAAAAAATCTAAAATATTCAAAAAAATTCATAAAATGATTTTTAAATTCCAAAAAAAGGAAAATCCCAAAAATCCCAAAAAAAGATAAAAAAAAATAGGAAATGGGCCATTTTAACTGGCAAATTCTATTCTTGATGATTTGATGCGTTTTATACGCACATTTGGATCCTTGATTTGTGCACCTACTTTACTAATTATGATTGATAGGTTAGACATTCTTGCCTGCATAAACTCATAGGTTCTACAGCTTAAGCCCCTTCAAGTCATTTGCATGAAAATCATAGTTAGGAAATCACTCAACTTGTATATCGAAAGGGCGTCAATGGCAATATTGGCATAACTAAATTGCCGATCCCAAATCTGTAGTTCTATTAGAGTCGTACGGCTTCTCCCATCGCTCGATAAGGTTTTTCGATCTACCTTCCCTAAAGATCAATGGCAACTCTAAAAGCATGTACACATATGCATACATTACATGACCACATCTAAGGTCGAATGTGATAACCCACCGCGATTTGATATGAACTTGGAGAGCTCGAGCTAAGCTCGTTCAGGAGGCCTTAGTAATTCATTCGCCCGATCGATTTATCATTTTTTGAGATTTGGTTGCGACAATGATAAGTTGGCAGGTGCCAATTTCTTTAACTTTTACTTTGGAGTTATTCTCCATATAAATCAACTTCGCTCCCCGTGAAATTCGTCGAAATTTCACAAAAGTATTTATCTCTAGTTACATGGTCTATGGCCCATGAGATTACAATCTATAAAGGATGAGATTTAATTAAAAATATAGAACTTGATACATAACTAATATTTTAAAATATATAAAGGGTTTCTACCTTCTTCAGCTTGCTATAGTCACAAGCAAAGTGACCCTTCTTGTCATAATTATAACATTTCACCCTTGAGATATTTCTTTTAAAGGGACGTTTACCTTTTCCATGTTTATTAAACTTTGATTTCTTGCTAGATGGTTCTGCTATTGTTGGAGAATGGGTCTCTAGAGACTACAAAAAAAAATATCTAATTTGTGGCAATTATGGTATGTCGTTGTGATATAATTGTTTGATCAGTGATACAAGCATTGAGTTTTGGACATGCCTTTTTGCACATTGATTTCTTCGGAAAAACGATTGTGCATCATCATTGGTATTAGAGCCACTTATGCTTGTCTTCCTAATCACAATGCCATGTTTTAGAACCTTTTTTTTTTATCAAGTTCACTTACCGTTTGTACTCTACATGTTTTGTGTTCATGTAATTTTGTTTGATGGTCCTTTTTGAAAAATTTCATTGGTGAAAATAAATTATGAACACATGATTAAAATATCTTAGTCGATCCAAGTCTAGTAAGTGGTTACTCATTGCTAGAGTAGAACGAATGACGTTGCACGCATTGCACGTTCAATGATAGGCCGAGATACCTTGGGGACCGCAATGAAAAGTCGCAATTTCATGACATTCAATGAAAATGGATTTTGACCATACAATCAAGACGGCCTTTACCATACAAGCATTTTGAGGGTTAAAACGTCGCCAGCGGATGACGGACATACTTGCATGCATCGATACACGTTGAAGATTGTCATGACCCGAAAGATAATTTTCAGGTGAACGGATTATCAGGTTAATTAGATTAACTAAACTAACGCGGACCCTCCCAAGCCCTATCGAATCGCAACTTTGATTTTTTATTTAAATGATTTTAAGATTTGGAGTCGCCACTAATCGTTCTTGGTAGGTCGATTAGAAACCTAAATAAATTAGCGGGAGAACTAATTTATTTCTGCGGACTAGAGATTATGAGTTCGAGGACTTGGTTACGTTAAATTACTTTAACGCTCTTTTGGTACCAATTTCATGAAAAATCATTTGGGATGACTTAGGAAGATTTGGCTTCGACTGATCAGAAGGGTAAAATGGTCATTTTTCCAAGCACCGGAGGGGAAAATAGTTCAAACTAGTTGAATGTGGTCGTTCCTTACTTCCCAATATTTTTGAGAACTTTTTAGAATTTTTCGAGACGATTTACCCATAAGGGGGCAAAATCGTCATTTTGAAAATATAAAGAAGGCAAATCATCCAAAAATAGGACTAACCAATCGAAATAGCCCATTCCCTAATTCTTGAGGTTTTTCCGAGTTTTTTCCGAGTTTTTTGAATTTTTGGAGACGATTTGCCCATAAGGGGCAAAATCCTCATTTTGGAAAGATTGGGATGGAAATCCACCAAAAATAGGATTGGTCAGTCAAAATGACCCATTTCCTAATTTTTGAGATTTTTCTGAATTTTTCTGAATTTTTCGGGACAATTTACCTTTAAGGGGCAAAATCGTCATTTTGAAAAGTTTGGAAGGGCGAAATTGTCAAAAATAGCCTTCATCAGCTTAAATGATCCATTTCCAGATTTTTGAGGCTTTTGAGAATTTTTGAAGTTTTTCTGATCTTTCTGGATTGTTTAATTTATTTTCATGATTTTTATGAATTATCATTATTCTTTGTTATTATTTTTTATTCATTTTTTCATTTTTTTATTATATATATTTAAAAAAATTATATTATTATTATTTTTGGATTTTCTGATTTTGATTTTTGATTTTTGATTTTTTGATTTTTTAAATTTAAGTTATTTCGATATTATATTATTATAATATTAAACAAAGGAGATTGGGTCGGGCCTCAGCCCTCAAGCCCACAGATATGGACTATGTTTGGACTGGGCTCGATTGTAATCCTAAACTAAGGATTTTAGAAAATTACAACAAGCTCAAACTAAACATAAACCCAATTGAAGCTGACCCAGTGGCAAATAAACTAAGCCCAACGGAAGAGCATACTTACCTGGCCCAGCATTGTACAAGTCCTCGCTACATGAGATCTGTTACCCGTAATGTTCGGTATACCAATTTAGAGACTATGTGGACATTTACTCAGGTAACCACCAAAAGTTCTGCGCTGGAGATAAAATATGGAGGAAGCTCTCCAAGTGCAATTCTAATGCCTTGTAGAACAGCTTCCATCTGAACTTGAGGCAGTGTCCAAGTGCTACCCATCGTAACCCAAATTGCATGTACTCGTAGAGCTCCTCGACATGCCTTTCATGCATTTCACTGACTCTAACCGGGATAAAGGGCTGCGTTGTCGGAGTCAGATTCTCCAGATCCTGCTGATGCTTCCGTTGTAGCCCTAAGATTGATGTGTCCATCGCAAGCAGGAACGGGAGCTTTACCAGGCCTCGTTCGGGTTCCTTTAGATCACACCCGATCGAATGCGGTCAAGTGAGCGAAGACGTGCTAAAGGTTCTCATTTTTTTTTCGTGTTTAAACATCACCAAACTCACACGCCTGGTTGATGGGATGGCAACGTGGGAGAGGGAGTCTTCCAAACCTATCAGTCTAAGTTCTTCTAGGGTTATATAACCACCGCGATCAATATCAAATTTCTCAAAGACAATCTATGACCGCAAATGCCACTTCTCTGAGTCATGTTCCTCCATTTGATGCACATGAAGAGTTGCTACAACAAACTCAGTAAAATCCACTAGCCCATCCGTGTTGCTATTGATCGCTTGAAGAATCTCTAAGACACGCGACTCCTTCAACTTCCAGAGAAGATTCTGAGCAAGGGCCTGTCTCATTTCTTCAAGACTAATAGAACCACTTTTATCTTCATTAATTGTAGCAAATTGATCCTTGAGGCTAGCAAGTTCCTCTTCATCAAGTGTACTTGCTAATGCTCGTAAAGCAGGAGGCCTCCGTCGAGAAACCTAACCACGTCAATGGGCAACCCCCACCGTAGGCAGAGTATTTGAACAGCCCAAAAACTAGGATCTACCACGAGATGTCGAGCATGACCGACAGCTCCACGATTCCGAACCTGAACACGTAGATCATGAGCTAGGTGAAGAGCACGTTGGAGGAGAGGGCAGCGAAGGAGACTCACGCGGCGACCGAGTTCTTGCGCTGGCGCGATGGGCATTGTTGGAACGGGAACTGGAAAGCGAAGCTGAAATGAGCGAGATCATCCACGCTGTCGTTACAACTGTCATCTTAGCCATGTCTTCGAGCAGGGATGACGCTGCAGCAGAGGAGATGCCACCGGGCAGAGGATGGAGAAGACACTTAAAGCTCAAATGATCGAAGGACTGGCAGTTCTCGATGAAAGCATGTGAGGGCGAGGACGACGACGGAGCGGCTTTTCTTCTCCTCCTACATGCATGTATGCATGCGTGTTCTTTTTCTCTAATCCGTCCCCCCCAGAGCCTTGCTCATTGTTACAAGAAGATGATTAAAAATGACCCGGGAACCCGCCAGCTCTCTCGGTACCTATTCCTACATCTGGGCGATCCTCAACATATTCAGACCGGTCCCGCATGTTGTTGGCCATCTTTTCGGGACTCTGAGTTAGAGTGCAAAACTCGCTCCCTCTTTTAATGTTTAACCATATCTGAGGAATTCTGCCACCCACGTATATGGCAGCCATTTGACCAATGGGAGACCATAGCTCTTGACATATTTAACCACGATCAGCAAATATGCACAGGATTGAATAATGATAACCTGGAAAAAGCATGATCATTGGAGCATCTTTGTTTTGATGAGCTTCCCTAACTCTCTCAGTGATAACACCGGAAACACCCTTGAAGTCCGTTGACTTGGACTCTCATTGGACGTAGACACAGCCAAGGCATTTGAAGATATCAGTGTAGGACACGTTATTGGATACAATCGCCTTGGGTCTTCCATGCTCTCCATGCTACTTCCCGCCCTCATTTCCAGGACCGCTGGAAGGGTCACCGAATGTCTTGTTGGTCCAATAAAACCCAAAAAACAAAGAGCATGGCTCGAGATAACATCCTCCCAAACGCGATGATCACTCTCACGGTCGATGATCCTCTGTGGCTTCTTAAATCCCAATCCGCCGTCATCCTCCTCGCCGCCGTGAGGCATCTCCTTCATCAGCGACTTCGGGGCGGTGCAGGATGCAAGTTTCTAAGTGACCTCAGAATCCATACCCTCCAGGTTCTCCTCTTCTTCGTTGACGGCGATAGAGCTGACGTACGCATCGCGGTCCTTGCCGCTACAGAGGTCGGTGTCCTCGGTAGGCTGTCCTATTCGATCAGTAATGCCCACCGTTCATCATGTATGATGACTATCAACTGGAAGAAATCTCTTGTCCCTTCCTGTCCTCCATGATTCTCACCGGTGCCGTTGTTAGACCTTTTTTTTTCTTTTTAAGTGTAGGCCTTGGTGATGGTGTTTAAGAGAACCTGCCAAATGGCTTCGCCAAGCTCCATTGGGTCTACTCGTGCACAGCAACGTCCGGATTAGTTCGCCCCACCATCGATGGGATCTGGTTATCAAGCCAACGCCAGGGTTGCTCCTCCTTTTTTGCTAAGGTATCGCCTTCGGACCTCAATGGTCTGGCTCGTTGCGTAAGCTCTAGCCTTAGCGTTGTTTTTATCATGTCGTGATCATCTCTTAAAGATTGAGCTCCAAGATCTTAGAGACCTTGCTTAACAGCTTGCACAGTATATGGAACAAGCTTCAAGACCGACTCCTTTTATCAACAACTACACCGACAACACCCTGTGTAATCTTGAGCTTGGATGTGTCACCTAAGTATCTTGCATCACTCCCTTTATTCATCGCCTCAAGTGAACCCATGACTCGGCACTTTTTCAATCGACGACCATTCTGAACTACATAAGCACTAGGAGACTCAGTAGTTCCAGCTAGGAGGTTTCCCATAATCACAGTGGATGCCCCGAGGGACAAAGCTTTGACAATGTGACCAGAGTTTGAAATTCCACCGTCTGTAATGACTGGGACACCATATTGAGAAGCAAGGGATGAAACCTTATAGACAGCAGTAGCCTGCCCATGTTTAACGGCACAAACCTCCAGGGTGGTACCAATGGAACCAGACCCCATGCCAACCTTCAAGATAACTGCTCTCCTTGTTAAGGCAGCAACCCCTAAAGATCAAATAAAGCAATCTCCAAGGCTTGATAATTGGAAGCTCAACGAGAGCTTTGCAACTGGAGTTGTGATTGGAACATATCTTCCTCGGAGTTGTCTTCACCTGGCTTTTTGGAACAAGCACAGCACTGACCCGCTTGATCTTGAACAGTATAGGAATTGAACTTTGCATGAGGCTTGAGGATGGGGTACTCCAACTCCAGTTCAATTCGGCTCTCGAGGATTCTGAGAATGTTTGCATCGGCCCTTGGACCCTCCTCGGGAGGGCATCGTCTTCCTTGAGGGATCCCCCTAACTGGAAAAACCTCCAGAAACTCCTCCATCCTTATAGTCTTAACGAAGCCCCCCTCATAACATGTATTTCTGAGACCAATCCTCAAATGCCCGCTTCTTGCGCGAGAAATCTCTCCTGGTTTCCTCACACATGTCTTTCAGTTTCGTCCTCAGTGTTCTTCACGCGACTTGTTGTTGGAGGTTATTGGTTTTGAGAGAGAAGATGAAGAGTTTTGGAGAAGATGACTTTTGGGTTGCTTGAAGTATTATACCAAGAGATATTAAGTTTGGAATGCTCAACAATGTTACCTCCAGCGTAGGAAACCCTAGAGTTTATATGCGAGTTATTGGGCTCCAGCCCATAAACACGCTTTCACCTATTGGGCTTGTATGTGAATATATTATTTGGATTATATATATTAATAATATATCCAACAATCTCCTCCTATGTTCACCATACAACACAATCCAATAAGGTAGTCAGTGTAATGTTCAAACAAATATAAATCATCCACATTCGATCCAAGACAATCAAGTCGGATTCGATCTCAATCATCATTTGCAATTCAAATGAGTGAATCATCCTTATCATGAATCTGTTTTGAGACCAGCATACCCAAAATAAATCTCAAAAACAGTTCACAACCAACATATATATAATAATCAGGTATAAGTAGGCCAATCAAAGTAGTCAAAGGCCTTACAAATACAGAAAACAAGTATAATAATATCCACAAAATAGAGGTAGCAAAAGGCAAATCTCAAGTAAGTGGACTCCATCAAAATGGACAATAGCAGGTGAACTGTCAAGTCCCCACATACTCTAAATAATATATATTTATTCATCAAGTAGATCATCCTGGTCAAGATCCCACTCATTAAGCTCTCCTCCATCTCTGTCATCCTCTGTAGAATGTCAAATATGAATTTCATATTATCATGAATTCAATCATTTAAATAATCTACTAAAAATGTCTATTTCTACTAAAAGAACTTAGCACCATAACATTAGGCAGTGAATAACATATATTAATGTCATAAAACATCAAGCCAGTTTCATAAATTATGAAGAAGACCGACATATTTCTTATGCAGATAGCTATTTCTACGTTTCAATTTGGAATGTCGCAATTACTAAATTCCTTAAAGTAAAATAATCTAACATCAAGTTTGGAATGAGATCATTTAACCAAAAAAATGACAATCTAACCTAGTCGGATTGTATCATCAAGTTTGGAATGACACGAGCTTTCAGGTAGAACTTTGAACTAGGTTAAAGTTATCTTCATCAAGTTTGGAATGAGACAACTTACCCTTTTCAAATAAGTCAGCAACCACGAACATCGATGAAACATATAATTTGTGCTCGATCGACAAAGGAAGATTCGATAATTCAAAACATACAATTAGAAGGTAAGTAAATGGTAATTAAGACTAGTCTATAAAGTCTTTAACTCCATTTCCCCCACTGTTTTGAATTATCGATCTTTGGGCATACCTTTTGTGAGAGTATCGGCTATGTTATCCTTCGATCTCACGTCAATCAAGGTGATAACTCCTTGTTCTCTCAGATAATTCAACAACGCATGTCTTAGTCTCACATGTCTTCTCTTTGAATTAAAGAGAGCATTTTTGACAACTTGGACAGCTGCTTGATTATCACAGAACAGACTTAAAGAATTAATATGTAGTCGAGTCAAAGGAATATCCAAAATCAGATTCTTTATCCATTCTTCTTCTTCGCCAGCGGAAGCTAAGGCAAAAAGTTCCGATTCCATAGACGACAAGGCAATATAAATCTGTATTTTGGATTTCCAAATAATAGCAGCTCCACCTAAAGTGAATATATATCCACTTATAGACTTACTATTTCCAATTTCTGAGCACCACGAGGCATCAGAATATCCATCCAGAGTTGGAGGATAACCAGAATAGCATAGAACATAATCTTTCGTACCTTTAAGGTATCTCATCAGCCTACTAAGGGCATCCCAATGCTCTTTACTGGGATTACTAGTGAAACAACTCAGCATGCCAACTGTAAAGGCGATGTCAGGTCTAGTGCAACTCGTAGCATACATGAGACTATCGATCAATTTCGAGTACTTTAATTGGTCCACACTAGTCCCTTCATTAGGACTCAATCTTTTATTATAATCACATGGTGTTTCACTCGGTTTACACTTACTGTATCCCTAGGTAGAAAGTAGCTGCTCAATATAATGAGTCTGGCTAAGGGAGATAACTTGCCTTTCAAAGCTTACTTTCATACCAAGAATGGTATTAACAATACCAAGATCTTTCATATCAAATTCTTTAGCTAGAGTAGCTTTCATGTCACTCACTACAGAATGATTGGAGCCAAGAATTAACATGTCATCAACATACAAGCAAATAATGACTATTTTATTTGACATAGAACGATGGTAAAGGCATTTGTCTGAATAACTAGATTGAAAGCCATAACTCTTTACCACTTTGTCAAATTTAAGATGCCACATCTTAGGTGCTTGTTTAAGACCATACAAGGATTTATTCAATTTACAAACTTTGTCCTCAAGACCTTTTATGACATACCCTTCCGGTTGTACCATGTAGATTTCCTCATTTAACTCTCCATTTAGGAAAGCTGTTTTTACATCCATTTGATGCACTACAAAGTGTTCAATAGATGCCAAAGCTAGAAGAATTCTTATAGTTAATAGATGACACACAGTCGAATAAACATCAAAATAGTCTATTCCACTCTACTGTTTATAGCCTTTAGCTACTAAACGTGCTTTGTATCTAGCTATTGATCCATCACTATTCAGTTTCTTTTTCAATACCCACTTACATCCTATAGCCTTAGCCTCTTTTGGCAAATTGACTAGCTGCCAAGTGTGGTTTTGCAACAGAGAGCTCATTTCATCATCTATGGCTTCTGCCCATAGTAGAGATTCCCTAGATCTCATTGCTTCTTGATAAGAAAATGGATCATCCTTTAGATGGTAAGTAACAAAGTTCTCACCATAACTTTTGGGAACTCTTTCTCTTGTAGATACTCTAACTAGAACTGATTCAACAGCCAGCTTTGTGGGATTAGTGTCAGAAGGGCCTGCTTCAGAATTTATAGGAGATTTTAAAATCATATCTGTAGATCCAGAAACATTCAAGTCATGATCTCTGAGAAATTTACTCTCGAAGAATTCTGCATCTCTAGATTCTATCATTGTGTTAGCAGATTGTTGACACTTGATTTTTGGCCAATTTTATTTTCAAAATTTTTAGAAAATTCATAAAAATTCATAAAGTTAAAAAATCAACTTTGGGGACCTTGGTTTGACCTAGGGAACCAATTTTGAGCAAAAAAATAATTTTCCTTATTTTTCATATTTTTCTCCATTTTATTTTCAAAAATTTATAAAAAATAAATAAAAAGTGAGAAAATTGAAAAATCAACTTTGGGGACCTTAGCATAGCCTAGGGAACCACTTTTGAACAAAAAATAATTTTCCTTTTTTTTGCATTTTTTTAATATTTTTCAGAAATTAGGAAAATACTAAAAAATTAATAAAAAAGTAGCATTTTAGGCTAGAAAATTACCAAAAAATATTCAATATTTTTAATATAATTTTTCCTTCATTTTGGCTTAACAAATTTTGAAAAAATTAAATCTAGAACTTAGGGTTTCTTTGCTAATTTCATTTTTTAGATTATTTAAAAAAATTCTATAAAATTCATTTCAGCTCATTAATTTTTCATTTTTTTATTTTCAGAGTCGTGACGGTCCCCTCTATTTTCTAAAATTATATTTTTGTCCAAAAGTTCAAGGAATTATCAAATTTTGCAAAAGGTGTCAAATTAGTGTTGAAATAAATTAATAAAAAAATAAAAGGTTGACCGAGTCAACCAGTTGACTGGGTCAACCAAAAGTTCAAAGAACCCAAATGCTGTGGGTTTCTCTTCTTCACACGCACAGGGAGGCGCAGAAGCATGGTCCAAATAAAACATCAATTTGTGCATGATCGGACCAAAAAATATATATATCGAGGAATAAAAAAAAAAGGAGAGTTGACTTGGTCAACACAGTTGACCCAGTCAACCTAACAAGAGCAGCAACTTTCCTCAGTTCTTGCACGTGCACTGGCTACCCAAGCCACTTTGTTGACCGAACCCAACCAATTAAAGGCAAACAGTAGCATCTTCCCCAAAAAAATCTTCACGCACGAGGAAGACCAATGTCAGTATTGAGCTCTGATCTGTGGAATAATCCGCGTTTGTTGGTATAAATTAGGTTTAGATTGAAATCGGGAGGTTTTTGTGGCCATTAGCGTTGATTTCGAGTTTTTCCGACAAGGTTCGCCGGAATTTGGCGTCGCAATAGTGTCTCCGGTGGCACTGTTCATTTTCTCCGGTGGTGGGGAGGTTAGGCGATTATTAGGGTCTGTTAGTCAGCTAATCAGTGTTTAGTTAGTTTTAATCCTAGTTAGTTAGCTTAGTTAGGCTAAATAATAAAAAAAAAAGAAGTAAAAAATGATGATGATTAGAAAGTGAAAGTATAAAAATGGGTTTCTCACCGTGTGTTGATCGAGTGGAGGTCGACCAGACATGGGTCAAGCTTTGGCCTAATAAAAAGAAGTTTAAAAAAATAGGATTAAAATTCTGAAAATTCGAAAAAATTCAAAAATAAGTACCAAAACTACGTAGTTTCGGTCGGTCGGTCATCCGAGTTGGGTTGTGGGTCGAATTGGTTTTAGTGGGCCGGGTCCATTCGGTCCAGTCTGGATAACAAATAAAAAATAAAAAAGAAATAAAAAATAGAAAATCCTTAGAAAAATCAGAAAATTCACAAAAAGTGTAAATAGAAATAAAAAAATACAATAAATAGAATAAAAATAATAATAAGGAAAATCATAAAACAAAATCATAAAAAATTTCAGAAAACCTTTAAAATAGGAAAATTCAGGAATTATTGGAAAATAAAAAATAGTGAAAATTTGTGAAAATTCATAGAAAAAAAAACTAAAAAAGGGTCATTAAAATTCATAGAAGTTTTAGAAAAATTCAAAAAATTTATTAGAAAATATAGAAAATGTTTGGAAAAAAAATAGGAACAATCTAGAAAACCAAAATAAAAATCCCAGAAAATATAGAAAAGGTTCTAAAAAAATAGAAAAATTCTTAAAAAGCCTTAGAAAAAGCTTAAATATTCTAGAAAATTAAAAAAAATCTAAAACAAATTCTAAAAAAATTCAGACAAATCAGAGAAATTCTTAAAAAATCATGAAAATTAAGGGAAAACCACATTCAACTGGATTGATCTATTTTCACGGTTTTGAATTCCCAAGCCTTTCAAAATGACCATTTTGCCCCTCTGGTCAATTTGACCCAAACTATTCCAAACCACCCTTGAACCCAATCGACATGTTCTCTAGGTTTTCCTGAGACCCTCCTAGGCCAGCCTTGATGTGACTTCCCTTTGATTTAATCCCCTGATTGCACATTTATTTCTATGGATGTGATTGATAGGATAGATAATCCCATCTGCACGAATACCTTAAATCCTTAGAGCCTACCTTATCCAATCTCGCCTGCACGAATTCCTTAGGTTGGAAAATCATTCAACTTAGGTACCGAAAGGGCGTCGATAGCAGTATTGACATAACAAAGTCCCCGAACACAAATCTCTGGTTTTCGTAGAATCGAATGATTTCTCCCAATCGCTCGATAGGGTTTTCAATCATACCCTCCAAGAAATGATTGGTGACGACTCCAATGGCATGCACACTGAGCACATGTCACCCGACCACACTAAGGTCGACTTCGATTTGAAATTTTCCTGCCGCGATTTGGTATAGGCCTGAGAGGGTCCGAGCTGAGCCCAGATATCCAATGGGCCTAGCAATCCATTAGTTCCCTCGGGATCTCGGAAAATCTCGGGAGGGTCGCGACAGACTGGCGACTCCACTGGGGACTTAGTTTGACCCATTAGAGGACTTGAGCCGATTAAAAAGTTGAGTGTTTTCTAATACATTTTTCTGCAGATGCTCTTGAAGGTGAGGTAAGTCCACTAATTGAACGTGTTAAATGTTCTTGCAGATGGGAGTTATAAGGGGAGGAGTGAATGCTGACGTGTTTTATGCAGGGTTGGAGTTTGGGATTGTTTGTTTATTTCCTGCAAATTAGAAGCGCTGTTTGATTTCAACTGCTGTGCATGCCTTGCATACTTTGAGGATCACGACACATGCACACACAAGCGCCTAAACCCAAGCCGCGAAACACTCTTCTTAGGTCGCCATAGATAGGGATCAATATGCAAAGCCCTAGCGTTCGATTGCGCCTGGGTTGACCATATTCGATCCCGCTCGCTATCCGAGTTGATGATTCTTCCCACTTGACGTTCAATTGCGCTTGTGGGCAAAGTCATCGAATCAAATAGTGGGAGCCTTTTAGGTCCATACCCTGTCCTTTCTTTTATTTTCTAGAGTCAATTCCTCATTTGTCTCATGCGCATGTGAATTGGTCGATTGGTATACCTAAAACAAAAAATAAAAAGAGTCTGGTTGGTAAGGCTTTCCTACCTTTAACCTTTAAGTTATTCACATTCGCTTTAAATTCTACATACCATACACATCGTGCAAAAATTATCATTTGAGTGATTGGTCTGAAAGCCATTTTTAGGATAGAAAGATGATTCCCCTAAGTCATGTCATAGTTCTCGAGATAACCACAAGAGGGCAAAGAAGCATTCCATGCCACGACACCAACATGGACCCCTTGAAGCATGCCAATTCGCCTGTAGGAGGGAGCTCCAAGATGGATGGATACATATGAAGAAATCCGACGATTTATGATCTGATTTGGGACATCTTTAGTGGTTATCACATCCATTTATTGCAGATTTCATTTCTAAACTTTGTACTCCAGATTTCCTCATGTGGAAATCATTTCTATCTCATCCCATTAGATTTGATGTACTAGGGATCTTTTGAAATGTATCTATAATATTCTGTCTACACTAGAGATATTAGTAGATGGATGTGATAATGGCTTTCATTCTAATCACTCGAGTGATCCCAATCAATTGCATAATTTTCTTTGAGGGAAATCTGGTTTAAGACTATCTATTAACCTTCTTTAGTTAAATAGGAGTGCTTAACCCTTATTTCACCAAAAGGAAATATGAAATTGAATGGTTCATGCATATATCATCTCATTTCGCATGTAATCCATGATAACTAGTCAAAGTCGTTCGTGTTTTCTAAATTTAAGAAAATATTGGATACTCAAATTGTTCCCATTTCTAGTAAACGACTTTATTTTGGATGTCCTATATTTTATTGAATTTAGGACACATTGAAATTGCACTTTGCATTTATTTTTTATCACTCCGTTAATTTTTCTTGAAAATTGATCAAAAGCAGTTATCGTGGATTACATTCCTTTCAACAGTATGCCTTCTTATGAAAAATGTTGATAAGAGCTTCCCACGCAAGACCAAAACTTGCGTAAAGATCCTTATCTTCATTAATTACCAGAAGACATAAAATTGAAAGGATTTATGTTTTCTTTTCCGTTTTTCCATTCTAATGCACCTATTTCATCTAAAAAATCAGGTAATAACGATGGCGGAAGAAAATCTCACAACTCGCTCAGGAGGACACATGGAAGATAATAACATGAATGCGCGACTTACTAAGCTAGAGGATCAAGTGGCCCAGATTTTTACCATACTCTCAAAGCTTTCAACAGAAAATAAAGCTCTTGCTCCATCATTTGCTATGGAAAGCCTTGTGGTCACACCTACTGGATCGCTAGTTGTCGATACTAAAGATGATGAAGCGGCAGAAGAAATCTTCTTAGTCCCACACTCTACCTTGATGAAAGAATCGAGCTGCTTAATGGAAGGAGAAAGCCATGCAAATTTAACTAAAGCTGAAATTCATCTAGATGTTCCCCAAAAGGATAACGCATTATCTCCTCACTTCGTAGGAAAAGCTACTGATGTTTTTCGAAGGCCAAAGTTTACCAAGAAGTACGATGGCATTGGATGCCTGAAAACTCACATCAATCATTTTTTGGAAGAGATGACCGAATACGTTGACGATGGCTCACTCTTGATCCAGAATTTTCAATATACCTTGATTGGTCCTGCGCTATCGTGGTTTATGGCGCTTGATATCAGAGGTATCGACGAATGGATGATCTTGCTGACCAATTCCTACAACAATATAGGTATAATATGAAGACCGTCCCTACCAGAATGGATTTAAAGTATGTAGAAATGAGGAGGAATGAAAGTTTTAGACCATTCGCATGAAGATGGAGAGCGAAAGCTGCTCAAGTTCAACCCCCATTGGATGAGGATGAGTTGATAGGACACTTTCTAACATCCCTTCCATACAAATTCTTTGATAGGCTGCATACATCTGGTTGTCAAACATTTTCGCATTTGGTGGACGTTAGTGAAAGGGTAGAATGGGCTATGCGAAATGACAGGTCCAGAAATAAGAAGAGATATGGGGAATGCCTTCAAGTCAGCAAAGGACCATTTAATGAAGCAAAGCCCGCGTATCAGGGAATGTCAGCTATGAATCGAACTCCCAAAGATAAGCCAAGATACCAACCACATGTTTACACTTCTCATCAGGGGCAATATGAGTCTAAGGTGGAGAGACCTCGAAAACCTAACCGAGAGAAGAAACTCCCACCAAAGCAATTCACTCCACTCCCATATCCTTATTCGAAACTACTTCCAATGTTGTTAGAGAGTGGGTTAGTCGCGAAGGAGCCGCCAAGGAAAAACCCTCCAAAAGGTTTCTCCGGCTATGACGAGAGTAAGGCATGTGTGTATCATATGGGTGAGATGGGGCATAACGTCGATAATTGCTTGGTTCTCAAGCATAAAGTTCAAGCCCTCATAGATAGTGAGATCCTCAAGCTGGATGACCTAAAGTTGAAAATACTACATAGCCACCCACTTGAACATCAAGGAGTAATCCCCGTAGAGGACAATGAATAAGGTAAAAACTGGATTTCTTAGTCGACACCCCTGAATCACGAGGCAATTTCAATCATGGCATCATCATGCCTCAAAGGAATTCACGGAAGGAAGTGGTTCGCCGATAATTCCATGTTAGCATATGAAGACGCTGGGTCATTCGCAATCGACTCAAATTTTACAAAATCAAGCAGTCAATGCTAATTGCGTGCGTTGTGTCATTTTCATTTAGTCTTTCAATTCATATTGTAAGTAGAACTCAATGACACCTTGGATCTTGAGCCGTTGGTCTAAGGTAGTCTCCTTTGTAAAACGGCCTTATCTTTTCATTCTAGTGAATGCATATGCATGTTTTATTAAGGACGTGCGGGAATATTCCAAACCGGCCCAATGATGATAGCCGTCTTCGATTTTCGAAGACTTGAGGCCCGGATTCCCGCATGATTCCTAGTTTTCAAATGAATTTTACAGGAACGAGAATGTCCGATTGGTATAAGGACTAGTTCCCCCATTTCTTAATTCTTCTGTTGAAAACGTCCTTCAAAAGAAATTTTCAAAACATTCATGCATCAACTTTAATGTTGCTCATACATTTACTCGTGCAGATATCTCCAAGAATGGTACTCGAAAAAGGTAAACGTGATCGTTCTAATGAAAACATCTTATATATAGTCTAACTGTCAGTATATTCCTTTTGGCCTAGGTTAAAGATAGCCAACTACTCAAGATGATAAAAAATGGTGATCAAAGATGAACGAAGAAAGTTTGTTGGAAGCAACCCCCCCAATTCTACCAAAGAAGCACATCGGGGCAACGAATGAGGGAAGTCATCTAAGTGCGATTGCATGGCCCGCGAGAAAAGGACGAGACCGAGTCATCATTTTTCGGTGAAAAGACGTATCGTTCCTAAGTAACTTTCAATCAGTCATGAAAATACTGTTACTTGTCCTTTTCTTCTTCACAGGCGACAAATGAGGTAAAGCACTTGGAGAACAATGCTACCAAATGACCAAATAGAGAGGAAACGTCAAACACTTCGAAGACGGGGGTGGTTGAGAAAGTTGCTTAATCTCCATATAGTAGGATATATAAGTGCGAGCTATTTTCGCTTTTCGAGGAGGCTGACACAAGTTTAGATGGAGGGTAAGGCGGTATCGCTCCAAAATCTTTCATTACCTGAAGGGTCCTTAATTGACATATCTTTTCTATTCATACAGGGTTATCAAACCATCAAGGGGCAAAATATTTTGAAGAGCGATCCCTCACGAAGATGAAAACAACTGATGACTCAAATAAGCCAAAATAAAGAATAGAAGCAATAAGGGAATCCGCTAGGAGCAAGTCCCTCTCTATCCACTGAAAGAGTCAACTCGAGGCATACTCTTCTTTCATCATCAGAGAACATATCAAGACAAAGCCATCGAAGTCTCGAGTGGCGAATAGCAAGACACGTCCTACTGGGGGCAAGGCGTTTGAAAAGAGCAATGCTCTCAAACATCAGAATAACAACTCTAAAAGGGAGTATTCCGTTCTTAAAAGCTCAAATGAACCCAAAATACGGCTAACATTTGTTCCTTCATGCAGGTGAAGAGTGAAAGGAAAACTTCGAATAATAGATATCCCAAACTGGACAGGGGATTACAAGAGAATGTGAAAATATACTGAGCCGTTTGGCTGGGGCAAGTATTACCCAACTGTTGACGCCTGATTTTTAATTATCCTTTCTGTTTTAAAATTAATAAAAAAAATTTAATAAATTTTTTTTATAAAAATTCATAAAATTGCAAAATCAACTTTAGAGACCTTGGTCAAGCCTAGAGAACAAATTTTGACCAAAAAATGATTTTCCATATTTTTCATATTTTTAAATATTTTTTGAAAAAATAAAATACAAAAATAAGTGAAAATTAGGAATAATAGCGTTTGGGGCCACAAAAATGTGAATAAATAGACAGTATTTTTCTTTTAATCTTCTGTTCATTTTGGCCAAAGAAAATCTAAAAAATTGATCTAGAATCAGGAGTTAATTTGTTAATCTCATTAAGTTAATTAAAAAATTATTTATTTTCGAAAAATAATAGAAAATCTATAAAAATTCATAAAGTAAAAAAAATCAATTTTGGGGATCTTAGCCATGCCTAGGAAACCAATTTTGACCAAAAAATGATTTTTCATATTTTCAGTATTTTTACGTATTTTTTATTTATGTATTTTCAAAAATTAATAGAAAATCCATAATAATTCATAAAATTGAAAAATAAACTTTGGGGACCTTGATCAAGCCTAGGGAACTAATTTTGACCAAAAAATAATTATTCGTATTTTTCATATTTTTAAATATTTTTTGAAAAAATAAAATACAAAAATAAGTGAAAATTAGGAATAATAGCGTTTGGGGCCACAAAAATGTGAATAAATAGACAGTATTTTTCTTTTAATCTTTTGTTCATTTTGGCCAAAGAAAATCTAAAAAAATTGATCTAGAATCATGAGTTAATTTGTTAATCTCATTGTTAGGTTAATTAAAAAATTATTAGAAAATTAATTTTAACTTTATAATTTTTTATTTTCGCGTTTATGGAGTCGTGACATTGACCTCTAGTAGTCCAAACTTTTCAATGGCTTGAGGGTTCATTTTCCGTTATTGCGTTCGATTTTACGAATTCAATTTATTATTTAAAAGAAATTTCTCTGTGAGACATTGTCGCGTTCGCGAGACTAGCCGGTCGAGCATGAAGGATTAATTTCATGAGATGTTCTCGAGAATTGAAGTATTTGAGAGCGGGATGTCGAAAAAAAGACTAGGAACTTGGGAGAAGAAAAATTCATGTTGAACCTGTTAGCTACGTAGAGGGCACTATTGCAACGATGCAAAGATGTGATGTTGGTAGCTAATGCTCGATGGACAAACTTACCAAAATGTTGAAAATTGCTGAAATGCCTTTTACGAGCTTCGAGACCACCGAATTTCGATCGCAAAGTGATCCATGAGATACGAGATGCAATAATTGTTAATTCTCCAGCATGTGGGCTTATTCATGTTGCTGAGGCATTAAAAAAAAGAAAGAAAAAAAAATCATATATCCTTCTCACAAATCCGTGGACCCTACCGGCGAATTTTCCCTTTCTCTATCTCGTGTGAAACCATTAGTTGATTGTAAAGTAATCCCATCAAGGAAAATAGTACAAAAACTTTAGAGGGAACAAAAGGAGGAGTTGGACTTTGACTGGTAGGGCACGCAAAATAAAAAAAAAAAAAGGATCTGAGGGCAAGCCTCTAGGGGAGGCTAATAAAAAAATGGAAAAAAATGTTCATTGGGGAGAGATCCTCTCAAGTTATCTCGGGCATCAACTGACTTTCCGACGGAGGAAGAAAGTGAAGTCACAAGCTAACAGCTTCCACCATCTACCACTAATAGGAACGGCACAGTAAAAAGAAGGACAGCTGGGAGAGGCTCGGGAGAGGATCTCCTTAATCTTCTACGTCCAAAAGACCATGGACATGGGCATCGCCCGCTCCCCCCGGCACTTCATCAGCAATGTCAAGAACCAGAGTCTTCAAGCTTCTATCTCAAAGAAAACGATGTTCTCTCGAGCCACTTAATCCAACGCCTAGGCCGACAACGTAAAAGGAAGACTTCACATCAACGACGAGTTTCACGGAGGTGGAAAATCAACCTAGACAAGCTTCTAAGCTATCCACCGATTTCTCAGTTAATCTGTGACTAAAAGTCCCTCTTAATTCAAAAGAGACTCTCTATATTGGGAACATAGAGAGTGAAATCAATTATAAAAATCCCTCCCAGAAAATGGGAGATAAGTACTCTTTCCATTCTTCTGATTTTAAGTGCAGATTAGCACATATATTGTATACTGACACTTCACTCTATTTTATGTCAGGAAGCCGCAGCTCTATATCAATGGTCAATCCTATGGAAGCACAAAATCGGCTTGGAGGAGTCCTCAAGTGCGCACAAATTTCAAATTGTTGAATCAATTCGTCGTATTTCATTTTAAAAAAAATTCATACCCCAAAATGGAGAGGACAAAGTCCATCCGCAATTTAAATACATGCACCATAAATCCCAAAGGGAAGAGCCAAGCCAATGCTTAGCCTCCCATTGGAGGTTTTTACTTATAGTAGTTAAATACCTGCAACTTAAATACCTGCACCTTAAATCCCAAAGGGAAGAGCCAAGCCAATGCTTAGCCTCCCATTGGAGGTTTTTACTTACAGTAGTTAAATACCTGCAACTTAAATACCTGCACCTTAAATCCCAAAGGGAAGAGCCAAGCCAATGCTTAGCCTCCCATTGGAGGTTTTTACTTACAGTAGTTAAATACCTGCAACTTAAATACCTGTACCTTAAATCCCAAAGGGAAGAGCCAAGCCAATGCTTAGCCTCCCATTGGAGGTTTTTACTTACGGTAGTTAAATACCTGCAACTTAAATACATGTACCTTAAATCCCAAAGGAAAGAGTCAAGCCAATGCTTAGCCTCCCATTGGAGGTTTTTACTTATAGTAGTTTAAATACTTGCAACTTAAATACCTGTACCTCAAATCCCAAAGGGAAGAGCCAAGTCAATGCTAGGCCTCCCATTGGAGGTGTTTATTCACTGTCATGTACTTCCTATAATTTAATTTTTGAATCATCAGACCCAAAAGATGAGTAGGTCGTAATACTGCACAGAAGTCGTTAACACACTCCCTCTTTCGGCTTCAGGGAATCTTTAACACTTAAAAAAATATAACAAATAAAAATATATACCATCCATGCATCCTATTTAAAAAGTGAAAACACAAAAGAGAATACCCTACTAGAGCTTTAGGAATAAACCAAGCCTGAGTTGCCGAATTATGATATCCATGAAATTAAGGTACCGAAAGGGCATTAGTTTTAATTAACTAGTGTAACCAAGTCCCCGAGCTCATAATCTCTGGTTCGCAGGAATAAATTAGTTCTCCCGCTAATTTATTTAGGTTTCTAATCGACCTACCAAGGACGATTAGTGGCGACTCCAAATTTCAAAATCATTTAAACAAAAACCAAAGTTGCGATTCGGTAGGGCTTGGGAGGGTCCGCATTAGGATAGTCAAATCTAATTAACCTAATAATCCGTTAACCCCTAGAATTAATAAAAATATTTTTAGAGGGTCGCGACAGACTGGCGACTCCACTGGGGACGGGATTTTTAAATTTTCGAAAAAAGATACCAATTGGAATACTTGAATTTTTTCGAAATTTTAAAAGTCTTAGTGGACTTAGGCCAATGAAAATTTCATGGATATATCGCTTCTGGCGATCTTGTTTGGGACTCATTTTATAAGTGTTATATGTTTTTGCAGGATGGGAGTTATAAGGGGCGGAGTGTTTGGCTAACCCCTTTGTTTTGCAGGCTCGGTGTTGGGTTTATTTGTTTAATTTCGCACATTTTTAGAAGCGCTGTTTTGATATCAATTGTTGTGCATGTCTTGCATACTCTGAGGATCACGACACCTGCACACACAAGCGTCTAAACCCAAGTCGCGAAATTCTTCCTAGAAAACCATAGATAGGGATCGAATATGCAAAACTCTTGCGTCAATTGCGCTCGGGTTGACCATATTTTATCCCGCTCATTATCTGAATTGATAATTCTTCCCATTGTGATTTGATTGCGTGGAGGGTAAGTTTGTCAATTCAGATAGTGGGGGCCTTTTAGGTCCATACCTTGTATCTCCTTCTTTTATTTTCTAGAGTCCACTCCTCACTTGAGTCATGCGCATGACTATGTGATTTGCATTTCTCCAAGGTAAAAGTAAGTTCTCTAATTTTATCTTGTATTTATTTTCGGTCGGTCCATACTAGGTGTTAGTCAGTTTTTGAGCTTGAGATTACGACCATTCTTTTAAAAGAAAATAAAAATTAAATTTGTACCTCATTTCTTTTTAAATTTTTTAAAATGATGTGAAAAAATCCCTTCATGGGAATTTTATTAACCAATAAGGGATTTTTGTCATGTTTTTATTGCTTCAATAAAAATGAAATTTACCTAAAAAAATTTTCCTCTCAAAATTTATTTCAATAAAAAGAAAAATTCCTTCAAAAAAAAAACTCTAGTAGACATCAAGTGATTTTATCACATTTTTCAAATTATAAAAACTTGCAACAAAAATTCTTTTCGAAAAATTCGCTCATGTTTTTCTAAGAAAATTTTCTCTAAATAAAATTAGACTAATGTCTCGGGGGAATTTTGTTAACCAATAAAGGATTTCTGTCATGTCTTTCCTGCTTCAATAAAAATAAAATTTTCCTGACAAATTTACCTCTGAAAATTTATTTTGATAAAAATGAAATTCCTTCAAAAATTTTAGTAAACGTCAAGAGATTTTGTCACATTCCTTAAAAAAAAAATAAAAAAAAAGAGAGTAATAAATCTGCAAAAATATTCTATATCAGAAATCAACCTATTTCTTTCTAAGGAAATTTTTTCTGATTTCTCTATAAAATAGAAAAAATCAAATTGGACTAATATAGGGGCCATGGACCGACATTCCTTGTGTCGTGTACTAATTATATCCTTTACTTTTGTAGGAAATCCCAGGTATCCCAGGCGGGGGTAAAGTTTGGTTCAATAATGCACACCACGAATTATTTTTAGAAATACGAAAAGACAGGAAATTGCTGATTTCTTAATCCTAGGGGCAAGTGAGGAGGTCGATCCTTTCGGACTCAGACATGTGTCAGTTAATGAACACAGGATCCCGCGTCTTTTGAAAGACAATATGGATTATATAATCAGAAACCATGAAACAAGTTCCTTAACCTGATTAAATCAACCAGAGACCGGTCTTAAAATTTCCTCGGATCCGAAACACGCGGAGGGTTTTAGAGGACCGAGGTTCTATCAATGAACATGGCCCACAGGAATTTCTCCCGACGCTATAGGCGACCGACACGAGCAAGTGGACGCTGAAAGAAACAAAATATGGATAAAAGTGGGCACACAACAGGTGGCTGGATTTATTACCAGCGCACTGATCGAGTTGTCATAGCGTTATTGTTCGTGATCTCAAGATGGATAGTGGGGGCCACCGCCGAACCCATCATCAATGTTCTCGATATCATCGTCTGGAGCGATTAAACAAGAACATCAAGAAGAACATTAAGCCTCGACATCTTCGGTACCTCAAATCGTCCTGCGGAAGAAACGATAGCAAGAAAAAAAAAAACAAACAAAGCACGTGAAGCTTTTCTTTCATTCCATTCATCAAAGAGTATTACAACAACTCACTGGGGAGGAAAGGTAAAGCCAAACTGGGCCCTGATGACCATTACGAAAGAGCTCAACTGACTCTCCAAGCAGTTGATGCTCTGGATGCACCGGGCGCTCTCGGGATCAAGCTCCGCGAGCCTAAAGAAGAGGCGATCGCACTTCTCTTTAACCTGGGCCATAGTGGCCTCGTAATGCTCAACGGCAAACTCCAGGTCCGGAATCGCTGCCCTCTCGAAAGCAATGTCTGCCGTAATGTCATCAAGTCTCTCCTGCAGCCAACCGCATTTGCACCTCATCACAATATTGCCTGGCTCCTGTTCGGCGTAAGTTCGGACCAAGGCCAGACGGTCCACCAACTTTCCTCTCTCACGAACCAGCCACGAAAGCTGATCGTTGGCAAACTTGAGGGCCTTTTTGTGATTATCAGCCACAAACGCAACTGTTGCCAGACGCTCGTGCCGGTCTCGGTAACGGGCTTTCACGACGGCGGTCACAAGGACCGTCTCATAAGCGCGGTTATAGGCAGCTAGAAAATTGATGAAGAGGGTCGAGAAGTTCCGATACTCATTTCCCAGTTGGGTACCCTCAACAGAAGCAACGTCCACGGTCCTGAATAAACCGAGGATTTCAGCCTCAACGGTAGAGTTTTTGGCTACATGAGCGTAACCTCTACCAAGAAGATTGTAGAGTCTCTCCCACCCAGCCAAGACTTCCGTGGATAAGGTGTGGTTAGGAGAATTGGCCATTTTCGAAAGCAGAATATGAAAGAAAGGGGGAGAGAGGTGAGGCAGATGAGCAGAATGCAAAGATGGTAAGCTGCTTCAATTTAAATACTGATTTCACAGAGGCAGTCCTTATAGGTTTTCCTATCTACCATTCTCTGTCGGCAACACCCCCGGTGGCTCAAATTCCAGCCAAGTAGCAACCTCGAGCCGAACAAACCCGACGTCTTAGTGAAAAAGCTGGACGGGACTCCACCGCCTTGAAAAAAGAAAGAACGAAAAGACGAGCTGAGTGGGGGACAAAGAAATTTTCGGCAGAAAAGGAGATACGACTCGTCTTTATTGGAGGACCCGCCAGTAAATCGACGGTGGAGATCTTGACAGGGGCCCCCTATCACGAAAAGAAAGAAGAAGACAAACTGAGCGAGAAACAAGGATTTCTCCTTTGATCAAAAGCTGAATGTCAGATTTTCTCCCTCGAAAAATCTAATAGCGCTGCCCGTGAAGAGGGAGGTCGTTGCTATTGCCAGAGAGAGAACTTGTCCTCATTTGATAGTGAGAGTGAGAGTTTATCTGCAAGAACTCGCAGGAGAAAGATAGAGAGGAAGGAGTTCTCGTGGGAGAGGAATTCAAAACCTTCACCATCAAAGCATCGGCTTTGAAAACCTGTTACGAGAAGCTATCGACGATCCCGTGATCCCTCAAGTCCAAGAAGACATCCTGAGGCGGTCTCGAGTCGGCAGTCCTAGATCCAGAAATATGTCGAGCATTAGGGAAACGGGCGCATGTTCAACCCTGGTCGAAGCTAATGAAGTTCCTTACCCTGAGGGTCTACTGGTCATGGCCATTGACGGTAATCCAGTCTCTCTGTCAATCCTTGTTACCGTATTGAGAAAATGCCGGTATAAGGTTGTAGCTCAAGCAAAGGCGACAGAGGCCTTAGAGATATTAAGGAGGAGTGGTGACCAGTTTGATATCGTCCTCACCGCCATGGTAGGGATTGACATGGATGTTTTCACTCTCTTGGAAGTCATCAATTCTAAATTAAACATGCCAGTCCTCGTAATATCGGCAAGCGATGATCAGCAAGCCCTAATGAAGGCTGTCTTAAATGGGGCCCAAGACGTCGTAACGAAACCAGTTAGAGTTCAGATGCTTCAAAACATATGGCAGCACGTGGTAAGGAAGCAATTGCACGACCATGAGAACAAGCATCAAGCCTTCAATTTTGCTCCAAGCAACTGGAGAAAGAAGATGAGTTGGTCTCCCGAGCTGCATCGTATGTTTGTTAATGCAGTTCAGCAGCTAGGAATAGATTCGGCACGGCCGCAACATATACTGGAAATTATGAAGGTAGAGGGACTCACTAAAGCAAATGTTTCGAGTCATCTTCAGAAGTACAGAAAAAGGGTGAGAGAACACAATGCAGCTCAGAATCAAGAAAACCAAGGCGGGACTGATCCAAGCCTGAACGTCGAGTCTCCTCACCACCATAAGTTCCCCAGGTTAGCATGGGGCGAGCCACTTCCCATCATCAACCAAGCTAGTAGCCATGCCATCAATCCCCCAGGCGTTAATCAAAGTATCCCCCAGAATCACCCTAATGCTCTTCAAGAGTATAGACCGCAGGAGCAGTGTATTCAGATTCCTTGGTTTGAGCACCAACCTGTGGCTAGAACTCATCCCATGATCAGCGCGCCTGTGCAGCTAGAGAATCAGACAAGAAGTTATCCTGAGCACTTCCACTTCTCTAATCCTCGAATGGAAGGAGTTTTTGGCAGCAGGACAGTTGGTGATCCCCACACTTTCTCGAGTAATGATGAAGGCTCCAGCATGAGAAGTCAAATTGCTCATGGCGAGGATAGAATGAGAAATCTACCGCCAGCATTTGCCAACAACAATGCCCAATTCGAGCATCAGTTGCTGGAAGGTTCAAGAGATTACCCAGATGATGAGCTTACTGCCCTGGTCAACCAGTTTAGGGTTGACAGACGTCCCAAGCCGCGATCAGGAGCCAGTGAGTAGGGACTCTCAAACATCGGTTATCCACACCCGAACCAACACGAGACTAGCTGATTATCGAAGAGCCACATAAGAGGCAGAACTGACCTTGAATAAGTGCATCTTTCATTTCATGCTTAATTCCCCTGCGTATGATATTTTCCAGCTTTCTAGGTGTCTCGATTTAATTCAAGGACAAGGGGGCAATTTATTTATCCCGTCGAATGCGTGAATCCCTTTTTATGCTAGATTTAGGGCGGATCAATTTGTGGCAACGTCGCTGACTGCCATAATGAGAAATGTTGAATGGCCTCACGTAGGGAAATTTCAAGTGAAAAGCCCAGGCGAGCTCGAAGACGGGTAACTGTGTGTCGTTCCAATTTACCCTCAATCGTTGCAAAATGCTAAATTGGATTTGTTCCATTCTCACCCAGAGGATTGCAAAGTGCCTCAAGAGTGTCGCAAAATGAAATGACCCAATGGAATGCGATAGGACTCATTCGCCTTCAAGGTAACCTTCAAATTAAATGAGCCCTCCGGTCCACGGACCCAATGGCATGGAAAATGATGATGGTCCAAGACAACCCGAAAGAAAACAAGGCCCAACTAAGCAAAGCACATATGTGGCAAGCTCAAAGTGAAGGGCAACTCGGGACCTACAATTCAATCCAATCCAAATGAAGGAACCTCCTCAATTCAAATTCAATGGAAGTATACACAAGGGTAAAACAGTATCGTTCCAATTTTTCTAGAATATGAAGAACATATACTGCCGCATTCTCTTTCATTTTTGCAGGGGAAGTCTCTACTGGCCAGATTTTCCTGTCTACCATTCCCTATCAGTATCACCTCCGCTACTCGTCTCCAATCTCGAGCCAAGCAAATCCGACGTCTCTACAGAAAAGTTGGACGGGACGCCACTACTTTGAAAAAGAAAGGATAAAAAATAAGCTGAGTAGGAGACAAAGACATTTTCGGCAGAAAAGAGATACGACTCGTCCTTATTGAAGAACTCACCAGCAAATTGACGGTGGAGACAGCAACAAGGGGCCCTCTTCCACGGAAAGATGGAAGGAGACGAGCTGGGCGAGAGATACGATGAAAAGAAAATCGAGAAAGCCAGAACACTCGAGAGAGGCAATACAGTTGCTAAACCCACGTCTAATTTTAAAGGAGGCATCTTCTTGATAATTCTCATTCGTGCTCGAAAGAGAGACTCTTAAAGCATACGCAGTCTCCCAGAAAAATCCAGAGAGTGAAAATACAAGAAGAGATATCAAACTTTGAGAAATCGTTAACCAAATCGAAGATGTCTCAACCCAACACACTTGAAAGTTATCGTTACTTGCTGAATATGGGAGAGGAAGAGTTCGAAGCCATATTTGGGATCGAGCCTATGGAGCCCGGCCCTTCCACCGACGACGTCCAAGAGCCCGGTAAGGACAATGACAACAACGGTAAAGGTCAAAAGAAGCGTTACCGTCGCCATACTGAGGAGCAAGTACGAAAGCTTGAAGCTTTCTTCAGAACGTACCCTATGCCAGACGGCAAACAAAAAATGGAACTGAGTCAAGAGCTAGGCCTTGAACCTTCGCAAATCAAGTTCTGGTTTCAAAATAGACGAACCCGAATGAAGACTCGTCATGAGCACAACGAAGCCGAGTTTCTAAGAGTTGAAAATGAAAACCTCCGAGCGGAAAACAAGATGTATAAAGAGACTTTTGACTCCGCCACCTGCCCCAACTGCAATAGCCTCCTCCTCACCCTCGATGAAATATATGATCTGAGGATCGAAAATGCACGTTTAAGAGGTGAGTTAGACCAGTTTATAACAGGATCAAGTTCTGTTAGGGCAGGGTACAAAAGGACCAATGATACTGGATCAGCATCAATACCTCCCGAGGAAGAAGGGACAGATCACCACCAAGCGAACATTGACGATGATCTTTTCGCCATAATCAACCAGTTTGATATCGGTAAAGCATCGGGACTGTGATGCACTTGTTCAGCCAATGACCACCAGACCTTCAATATGGCCGATGCATACCTAATTTGGGATGAAGCCAGCTGATCATGGGAGAGCCTGCAGAGGAAGCAGAACTGATCCTGAATGAGCGAATGTGTTTTATTTCCTTGCGTGATATATTTTTCTGCTTTTGTGAATGTGTAAAAGCAAGGAGTAATAATCCGACTTCCCCCTATTAAATGCTCGAATCCGCCACCTCACCAACCTCGCGACGAATTAATGGCGAGTAAAAATCTGCATAAACCTGAAGGGTAACTCCGTATCGTTTCAATTTACCCTCAGTTGCTCCAAGTTTTAAAATTAAGCCCCTTCTATTCTCAGGAAATTGCAAATCGACCCGAGAACGCAATCATATCCGAATACAAGTTGAACAAAATTTGGGGGCAAATCGATTCATGGGCATTACCACGGGATGGACAGCTTCGGACAAAGGAAAGTACAAGCGAAAGACGCGAACAATCTCAGAAATGGGTAATTCTGTATCGTTCTAATGTGCACATAATCATCTCAAGTCTTGAATTGTCTTATTCCATTCTTAACAGGGATTGCAAATTACCTCGAGAAATACCGTAACATGGCCCAAGGTGATACAACAGGGCTGCTTTATCCCCAAAGATTAACCTTTGAAAGGATAGCCCCATGGACACCTACGGTCCAATGGACCGAATGGTATGGGGGATGACAGTAGGTCCGAAATATCCCGAGTTCGATCCCCGAGGGTGGGGAATGTTGTATGTATTATAAATAAATGAAACAACTTTTTGTGCATTTCTTTTTGCAAGCAGGAATACTTGACGAGTAATACCGAAGTCAATATTTTGCCACATTCTCGGCTTAATGGTGAAGCATCCAACAAAAGTCGAAGAAAACTCAATCCAGCAAAATTGGTAAAAGACTTGTCCAAGGCATTCAAGATGAAGGGTAAATCAGTATCGTTTCCAATTTATCCCTTTTAATACTGGTTGACATGTCTCCTTTTCTTTTCACAGGAAATATTTATACTAACATTTAACATGTTGAAGGAGACAAATCCAAAAGAAAATTATGATCACCTGACAAGATCTATTCTGATGAAAAATGGGGCAAATTGATCGCAAGCTCTGAAACGAAAAAGCAAATATGTCTTCCTTATCTCGTTTGATTTCAAGAATAATTTCTCTGCTTCTTGCAGGGGCATTAAACAAACCAAAATGCTCCCTCGCCCATATGCTTCATCGCGCAGGGGTAAAGTTTGAAACAAACCACCCCTCGACATAAGGAGTAGGCTTCCCAATTTGTTCGGTCCGCCCATATACCAGGGGCAATTTAAATCCGCCCATATTTGTACATTATATAAACACACGTGATGCTAAAAAATTGTCACATCTGCATTGTGCTTACACAGTTCATGAATTATGTATGACTATTCCATGTGTTTAACTTACCAACTCCGACTTAGAGCATAAACTGCACATGAGATATCAAATGTGCAGAATGGGGCATGACAGGATGAGGAAAGGCAAACCATTTTCACACAGGTCTAACATTTTAATCTACAGATAAACAGCCTTTCTCCAGAGTGAGAAAAAGCCCTTTCGGAATGAAGTCCCCCATTCAGATTACATTCAAGGTGTTCATACTATAAGAACCTCCTTAAACAGAAGTGGTAATGCAATACATGATCTATATGTTGATCGATTGCATAATGAGTTATTACATAGACTGCCTTTAATCATGGCAAACTTAGCTGAACAATTTTGTATGAACCAATGAACGCATTGATGAAAATGCTTGCACATGTTAGCTCTGACATTGCCCGACAGGCAACACATTCCCGGTGTTTGAGTTACCTTCCAAAGTCTTGAAATTCATTCGGCGATTATTGAATGAACAAGCCTGGTTGTCGAGAAGCCACCAAGCATTTCTTCCAAATTCTCAGGTAAGTATATCTTCAACCTGAACTTTTCAAGAGAATGAATTTTGACGGTTGTTGGGATACTCGAATCCATTGCGGTACATACAGGTATCCACCTTCTTCAATAAAGCATGATTTGTCTCAAGGACAGCAATGTTCGAGACCTTTTGATCTCTGCCTCTTTGGTTTATTCCTAAAGCGACAGGAGAATATAATTTGGGTTTGAGCTTCTGCAGGATTCCTGGTCTCCCCAGATTTCAAAATGGCACCCTTTGAGGTACACCAAGCCCTTCTTACAGGTAAACTAAGTCCTTCTTACAGGCAAACCAAGTCCTTCTTACAAGCACAAAGTCCTTCTTACAGGCATAAAGTCCTTCTTACAGGCAAATCAAGTCCTGCTTACAAGCAAACAAAGTCCTTCCTACAGGCAAAGTAAGTCCTTCTTACAGGCAAATCAAGTCCTTCTTATAGGCAAACTAAGTCCTTCTTACAGGCAAACTAAGTCCTTCTTACAGGCAAACCAAGTCCTTCTTACAGGCACAAAGTCCTTCTTACAGGCAAATCAGGTCCTTCTTACAGGCATAAAGTCCTTCTTACAGGCAAATCAAGTCCTTCTTACAGGCGTAAAGTCCTTATTACAGGCAAACAAAGTCCTTCTTACAGGCAAATCAAGTCCTTCTTACAGGCAAAGTAAGTCCTTCTTACAGGCAAATCAAGTCCTTCTTATAGGCAAATTAAGTCCTTTTTACAGGCAAATCAAGTCCTTCTTACAGGCAAATCAAGTTCTTTTTACAGGCATTAAGTCCTTTTTACAGGCACAAGTCCTTTTTACAGGCACCGAGTCCTTTTTACAAGCACCAAGTCCTTTTTACAGGCACCAAGTCCTTTCTACAGGCACCAAGTCCTTCTTACAGGTATCTCCATGGTACGACCCACCATACGGGTCAAATGGTACGACCCACCATACGGGTCAAATTTTAATTCAATTTTTAATTAGTAGAATCCTTTTATTAGGAATATATCATGAGTTGACCCACCATACGGGTTCAAGTTCAACTACTCTAAGGTTTTCTTATAACGAATCTTTATGTTCTCATTTCATTTTTAGTGGAACATTCATGTCACGACTCTTTTTATTTTATTGTGTTGAGCTTATTAGAACTCAGGTGTCATTTCGTCTTTGAAATGAACCTCTACCGAGCTTCCTTTCAAAGAGGGGCAGCTGTTGACGCCTGATTTTTAATTATCCTTTCTGTTTTAAAATTAATAAAAAAAATTTAATAAATTTTTTTTTATAAAAATTCATAAAATTGCAAAATCAACTTTAGAGACCTTGGTCAAGCCTAGAGAACAAATTTTGACCAAAAAATGATTTTCCATATTTTTCATATTTTTAAATATTTTTTGAAAAAATAAAATACAAAAATAAGTGAAAATTAGGAATAATAGCGTTTGGGGCCACAAAAATGTGAATAAATAGACAGTATTTTTCTTTTAATCTTCTGTTCATTTTGGCCAAAGAAAATCTAAAAAATTGATCTAGAATCAGGAGTTAATTTGTTAATCTCATTAAGTTAATTAAAAAATTATTTATTTTCGAAAAATAATAGAAAATCTATAAAAATTCATAAAGTAAAAAAAATCAATTTTGGGGATCTTAGCCATGCCTAGGAAACCAATTTTGACCAAAAAATGATTTTTCATATTTTCAGTATTTTTACGTATTTTTTATTTATGTATTTTCAAAAATTAATAGAAAATCCATAATAATTCATAAAATTGAAAAAATAAACTTTGGGGACCTTGATCAAGCCTAGGGAACTAATTTTGACCAAAAAATAATTATTCGTATTTTTCATATTTTTAAATATTTTTTGAAAAAATAAAATACAAAAATAAGTGAAAATTAGGAATAATAGTGTTTGGGGCCACAAAAATGTGAATAAATAGACAGTATTTTTCTTTTAATCTTTTGTTCATTTTGGCCAAAGAAAATCTAAAAAAATTGATCTAGAATCATGAGTTAATTTGTTAATCTCATTGTTAGGTTAATTAAAAAATTATTAGAAAATTAATTTTAACTTTATAATTTTTTATTTTCGCGTTTATGGAGTCGTGACATTGACCTCTAGTAGTCCAAACTTTTCAATGGCTTGAGGGTTCATTTTCCGTTATTGCGTTTGATTTTACGAATTCAATTTATTATTTAAAAGAAATTTCTCTGTGAGACATTGTCGCGTTCGCGAGACTAGCCGGTCGAGCATGAAGGATTAATTTCATGAGATGTTCTCGAGAATTGAAGTATTTGAGAGCGGGATGTCGAAAAAAAGACTAGGAACTTGGGAGAAGAAAAATTCATGTTGAACCTGTTAGCTACGTAGAGGGCACTATTGCAACGATGCAAAGATGTGATGTTGGTAGCTAATGCTCGATGGACAAACTTACCAAAATGTTGAAAATTGCCGAAATGCCTTTTACGAGCTTCGAGACCACCGAATTTCGATCGCAAAGTGATCCATGAGATACGAGATGCAATAATTGTTAATTCTCCAGCATGTGGGCTTATTCATGTTGCTGAGGCATTAAAAAAAAGAAAGAAAAAAAAATCATATATCCTTCTCACAAATCCGTGGACCCTACCGGCGAATTTTCCCTTTCTCTATCTCGTGTGAAACCATTAGTTGATTGTAAAGTAATCCCATCAAGGAAAATAGTACAAAAACTTTAGAGGGAACAAAAGGAGGAGTTGGACTTTGACTGGTAGGGCACGCAAAATAAAAAAAAAAAAGGATCTGAGGGCAAGCCTCTAGGGGAGGCTAATAAAAAAATGGAAAAAAATGTTCATTGGGGAGAGATCCTCTCAAGTTATCTCGGGCATCAACTGACTTTCCGACGGAGGAAGAAAGTGAAGTCACAAGCTAACAGCTTCCACCATCTACCACTAATAGGAACGGCACAGTAAAAAGAAGGACAGCTGGGAGAGGCTCGGGAGAGGATCTCCTTAATCTTCTACGTCCAAAAGACCATGGACATGGGCATCGCCCGCTCCCCCCGGCACTTCATCAGCAATGTCAAGAACCAGAGTCTTCAAGCTTCTATCTCAAGGAAAACGATGTTCTCTCGAGCCACTTAATCCAACGCCTAGGCCGACAACGTAAAAGGAAGACTTCACATCAACGACGAGTTTCACGGAGGTGGAAAATCAACCTAGACAAGCTTCTAAGCTATCCACCGATTTCTCAGTTAATCTGTGACTAAAAGTCCCTCTTAATTCAAAAGAGACTCTCTATATTGGGAACATAGAGAGTGAAATCAATTATAAAAATCCCTCCCAGAAAATGGGAGATAAGTACTCTTTCCATTCTTCTGATTTTAAGTGCAGATTAGCACATATATTGTATACTGACACTTCACTCTATTTTATGTCAGGAAGCCGCAGCTCTATATCAATGGTCAATCCTATGGAAGCACAAAATCGGCTTGGAGGAGTCCTCAAGTGCGCACAAATTTCAAATTGTTGAATCAATTCGTCGTATTTCATTTTAAAAAAAATTCATACCCCAAAATGGAGAGGACAAAGTCCATCCGCAATTTAAATATATGCACCATAAATCCCAAAGGGAAGAGCCAAGCCAATGCTTAGCCTCCCATTGGAGGTTTTTACTTATAGTAGTTAAATACCTGCAACTTAAATACCTGCACCTTAAATCCCAAAGGGAAGAGCCAAGCCAATGCTTAGCCTCCCATTGGAGGTTTTTACTTACAGTAGTTAAATACCTGCAACTTAAATACCTGCACCTTAAATCCCAAAGGGAAGAGCCAAGCCAATGCTTAGCCTCCCATTGGAGGTTTTTACTTACAGTAGTTAAATACCTGCAACTTAAATACCTGTACCTTAAATCCCAAAGGGAAGAGCCAAGCCAATGCTTAGCCTCCCATTGGAGGTTTTTACTTACAGTAGTTAAATACCTGCAACTTAAATACCTGTACCTTAAATCCCAAAGGAAAGAGCCAAGCCAATGCTTAGCCTCCCATTGGAGGTTTTTACTTATAGTAGTTTAAATACTTGCAACTTAAATACCTGTACCTTAAATCCCAAAGGGAAGAGCCAAGTCAATGCTAGGCCTCCCATTGGAGGTGTTTATTCACTGTCATGTACTTCCTATAATTTAATTTTTGAATCATCAGACCCAAAAGATGAGTAGGTCGTAATACTGCACAGAAGTCGTTAACACACTCCCTCTTTCGGCTTCAGGGAATCTTTAACACTTAAAAAAATATAACAAATAAAAATATATACCATCCATGCATCCTATTTAAAAAGTGAAAACACAAAAGAGAATACCCTACTAGAGCTTTAGGAATAAACCAAGCCTGAGTTGCCGAATTAGGATATCCATGAAATTAAGGTACCGAAAGGGCATTAGTTTTAATTAACTAGTGTAACCAAGTCCCCGAGCTCATAATCTCTGGTTCGTAGGAATAAATTAGTTCTCCCGCTAATTTATTTAGGTTTCTAATCGACCTACCAAGGACGATTAGTGGCGACTCCAAATTTCAAAATCATTTAAACAAAAACCAAAGTTGCGATTCGGTAGGGCTTGGGAGGGTCCGCATTAGGATAGTCAAATCTAATTAACCTAATAATCCGTTAACCCCTAGAATTAATAAAAATATTTTTAGAGGGTCGCGACACCAACCAGGGTAAGTGCCACTTGACTGGGGCAAATGGTTCGTTAATGTGATCAAGGCTTTATACGTGAACGACATCTTTCAAACTCAAATAAAAGAGGGTCAGAATGAAATTTCAAAGTTGTCGACCGTCAAGAACTTCAACAAACACATCTAGAGGGATTCACAACCATCAAGCAAATACAAGTCATGCCTATGAGAGCTTTTAGGATGAAGAACGATGGGCAACACTTGACACGACTTGATGAAGGGGCCTTTTCGAAGCAGGCCCACAACAAAAATTCATTGCTGGGCAGATAATTTTTCATAACCCATGCATTCTTTCTTTTGATTAGATTGCATAACCAAGGGTAAGATGTATTGTTCCAATTTACCTCGAATTTGAGGATATATATTAACCTATTCTCTTTAATCTCTACAGGAAACTTCGTCTTGGTGATCAACTAGATGGCAAGATTCTTGCAATCTATACATTGGGATTTCGATGGGAAAACTCGGTCAAGAGTAAGGTGGTATTGTTCCAATTTATTCCGGATATGAAATATATACTAACTCATCATTTTAACCTTGACAGCGACTCAACACCACAAGGGACAGGTTATAGATTCTCACAATCCATGCAACTGTGTTCAGATTGGAACGTATAATCAAGGGTGAAGTTGTATTGTTCCGATTTACTTCAAAATGAAAGACATACACTAACACACTCCCTCTTACTTTTACAGGGATCCTCCGTCGCGACGAACAGGTAAGTATCCCTTCCCTAATGTTCAAAAAATTTTCAGAACCATGTCACTGAATTTTAAGGACTAGAAAATCCACAAAATCAGTTATGTTCAAACGTTTTAATAAGCCCACGTCTTGAAGAAAATATCTGGTTTAAAACCTCATTCGCATTGGGATTCAAAAAGTTTTGAAGTTATCCAAATCATGTTTGAAACATACATCATGCATCATAATCCCCTTATGGAGGTTGAATTTTGATGAAATTGAAATGAATTTCCAAATAAGGGCGTTTGAGATTTATCAATTGGAGTACCTCAAATGATGAGAGACAGACCATACCCAAACATGTCCCTACACACACTTGAGTGGTCAGAGGAGACCTTTACTTAGGGACGTAGGATTTATTCGCAGTAATTACATGGATTGAGATGACGAGAGGCAATTATTTCTCCATCCTAAATACTACAGGTGACCATTGACAAACCTTTTGAGCGACGGTTTCATTTCTTTACCCCTGTCAAAGAACCACCCCACATCGGGGCCAAACGAAGACTGTTCCGGCAACAGTACGAGGTAAATGGTTAGAAATTCTCTTGCTTGGACTAATATTAATCTTCGGGCATGTCTTTGCATTTAATCTCATATGGTAATTCAAGCGCCTTAAAATGACGAAAAGCATTCGCTTCTCTATCCTACACACTTTCATCCTTTGCATGCCCAATTAAGCCTGTATATTCGTTTCTTAAAGCCCTATTGGTGATCACTATCCATTCCAAGATGAAGACGGCACCGTCTCAAAGCAGAGGAATTCAGAAGAATCGGCTCCGCATGGAATTTATGAATTGACTTTTCAAATGCACCAGATTTTCATTTGCATGCGTTTTGTCACAATCTTCAAAAAAATCTTTTGTCAAAAAAAGAGAAAAGAGCAAGAGGCGGGATCTAGCAAAAAGAAGAAGAAGGAGAACAGAAAAAGCCAATCCCGGGCATCAAAAGAGCAAAGTGCCGGTCAAAAGCAAGGCCAATGCCCATTTGCAAATTTCTTCAAAATTTCGTACATCCGTTTTGTAGACTCAGCTTAAAATGTTTGCAAAAGAAAATTCTCCATAGGGGTCAAGTTGCGAAATATATCCCTCCTCAAGCGACGACATCAGCAAAAGTTCGCACTATCCTCATACAACGATAGTGTCCTTGGAAGACTGTCCCAGAAGACCAACATCAAACCCTCCTCATATATTTTTGGGCCAAAATCAGTTTTTTCTCCCTTGATCCCCAATCCTAACCTACGTTACAACCCATAAAAGTCTTTTCAGATTAAGGCATTTGAGTTAACGTAGAGTTAAATGATTTTAAGCATCGCTCGAAGAAGTACGAGCAAGATTATTTCTCTCTCATTTTGTAGGATTCTTGACTTGTAAACCCGAAGCGGATGATGAAGACTTTTCGTTCATGAGCCTTGACTCGTTTATGAGTCCCATTTGCAAACTTTTAACCGAGCCCAACATTACAATCCTCTGAAAGACCTTTCAGATCAATCAAATTGTACGCGCTGCGAATAATTCCGAAACCCTAAGCATAGGTTCGAGAGAAAATTCAAGTGCTTCCTGAATAAAAATCAAAACCTTCTTCGAAGAAATAAGCGAGAAGCCCTCTTTGATGAGCGTACTTCAATTGATATCTTAAGCAAACTCATTTGGCAATTTTAAATCATTTGACTCAAAATCATCATCCTAAGGGATTTTTTATCATACTTGATATGTGACAAGATGCTTTGGGTAACTTTTGACATCACTTTACATCCTAAAAATTTTGCATGACGCATATATGATAATCATAGGAGCATGACTCATTCCAAAAACTTGGAACATGCGAAACGTCAGAAATCTTCTTGCTCATTCATTTCAGTATGACGATTTGGGTTTGAGCTTCTGCAGGCTTTCTGGCTTCACCCAGATCTCAGAATGGCACCCTCCTTGGTAAGACAATTCAGATCAAAGTTTCCATATGATTCATAATTTCATAATCTCGGAATAATATCAAGACAAGACTTTCGCATTCGAAATCGTTTTCAAAGTCTAAACACCCCTCTGATTCGCGAAAGCGTCATCATGGGTCTCCTTAAAAAAAAGAATCACAAAGAGGCATCTAATTCGAGCTCGAAGCTGAACAGTTCACGACTCAAAAAGCATGATAACTTGGATAAATCTTTCTGTAAGTGTTCACAGGCTAGTAGCCGCGGAGCTGTCATCCTCCGGACTGGATCGCTAACCTTCAGCTTCAGAAGATTTAATTTCCCCCTTGGAATCCTCTATGATAGGAATACGCCTCTAAGGTATCTCGAAGCCCAGCTCGAGTCGGAGCCCAGAGTGCTCGCGACTCGCCGCTGAGAGATACGGTGACCGCCTTTTCCGCGAGTGTGCGTCGGTTAGTAGCCTCGGAGCTTTCACCCTCCGGAATGGAGAGCAGCCGATAGCCTCGGAAAAGATTTAATTTTTCCCCAAAACCCTCCTTGATAGGGATAAATCTCTAAGGTATCTCGAAGCACAGTTCGAGCTGGAGCCCAGAGTGCTCGCGACTCGTCGCTTAGAGATACGGTGACCGCCTTTTC
Source organism: Psidium guajava (assembly GCA_016432845.1). Lineage (NCBI taxonomy): Eukaryota > Viridiplantae > Streptophyta > Magnoliopsida > Myrtales > Myrtaceae > Psidium > Psidium guajava. Next base: position 29,173,034 of record CM028228.1, read on the forward strand.
CGCGAGCGTGCATTGGTTAGTAGCCTCGGAGCTTTTACCCTCCGAAATGGATAGCAGCCGATAGCCTCGGAAGAGATTTAATTTTACCCAAACTCTCCATAATAGGGATACACTTCTAAGGTGTCTCGAAGCATAGTTCGAGTCGGAGCTCAAAGTGCTCGCGACTCGCCCCTGAGAGATATGATGACCGCCTTTTCCGCAAGCGTACGTCAGTTAGTAGCCTCGGAGCTTTCACCCTCCGGAACGGATAGCAGCTGATAGCCTCGGGAAATATTACTTTTCTTTACAAAGTTTACCCTACAGGAATCTGCCACAAGATGACCTACCACACAGGTCCGAGTTCAACCACCAGGTGTTTCTGTGAGCGAATCCTTAGGTATTCATTCCACTCTTAAATGAGCAGTCAACAACAGCCACAAGGAAAACAGGTAAGTCCCAGGTAACTCCCTCAATTCCGCCTCTTTCTCCCTCGCTCCCTATCAAAGTGAGCGTCACAAAATTTGGACTTACGCTTTCAAGGAGGAAAATAGAGTTGGATGTCACGACTTTTCATTCTTCCTAGTAGAGTCGGTTAGATCTCAAGTGTCGTCTTGTCTTTGAGGGTACTCTCTCACGAGACCCCCCTCAAAGAGGGGCAGCTGTTGACACTTGATTTTTGGCCAATTTTATTTTCAAAATTTTTATAAAATTCATAAAAATTCATAAAATTGAAAAATCAACTTTGGGGACCTTGGTTTGACCTAGGGAATCAATTTTGAGCAAAAAAATAATTTTCCTTATTTTTCATATTTTTCTCCATTTTATTTTCAAAAATTCATAAAAAATAAATAAAAAGTGAGAAAATTAAAAAATCAACTTTGGGGACCTCAGCATAGCCTAGGGAACCAATTTTGAACAAAAAATAATTTTCATTATTTTTTGCATTTTTTAATATTTTTCAGAAATTAGGAAAATACTAAAAATTAATAAACAAGTAGCATTTTAGGCCAGAAAATTACCAAAAAATATTCAATATTTTTAATATAATTTTTCCTTCATTTTGGCTTAACAAATTTTGAAAAAATTAAATCTAGAACTTAGGGTTTCTTTGTTAATTTCATTTTTTAGATTATTTAAAAAAATTCTATAAAATTCATTTCAGCTCATTAATTTTTCATTTTTGTATTTTCAGAGTCGTGACGGTCCCCTCTATTTTCTAAAATTATATTTTTGTCCAAAAGTTCAAGGAATTATCAAATTTTGCAAAAGGTGTCAAATTAGTGTTGAAATAGAAAAAATTAATAAAAAAATAAAAGGTTGACCGAGTCAACTAGTTGACTGGGTCAACCAAAAGTTCAAAGAACCCAAATGCTGTGGGTTTCTCTTCGTCACACGCACAGGGAGGCGCAGAAGCATGGTCCAAATAAAACATCAATTTGTGCATGATCGGACCAAAAAATATATATATCGAGGAATAAAAAAAAAGGAGAGTTGACTTGGTCAACACAGTTGACTAAGTCAACCTAACAAGAGCAGCAACTTTCCTCAGTTCTTGCACGTGCACTGACTACCCAAGCCACTTTGTTGACCGAACCCAACCCATTAAAGGTAAACAGTAGCATCTTCCCCAAAAAAATCTTCACGCACGAGGAAGACCAATGTCAGTATTGAGCTCTGATTTGTGAGACCCAGGCCGAAGAACGACTTTCATTTGTTCGACGGAGGCCGAGCCGACGTCGGCCAGCTGGCATCTACGCCTGAACAGTACACGTTATCAGCTGGCCCAACAAACTTCGAGCGGAAAATTTGGCTCTGATGCGGTTAAAAGGGACATTCAGTTATCCAAAAGTGGGATTCCTTTGATTCAAAAAAAGATACATAACAGAACAGAGAGAGAGGAGAGATATAGAGAGCACGTACAGAACAGAAAAAAGGGCGATGAAAGCTTGAAGGGTCCGAGACTTTCGAGAAATCTTCAGAGCAAACAAGAGCAAGTCGAGCTTCGAGGTTGGATTTACAAGCATCGCGAAGATCTTACGAAGGTCCAGAACTCTCTCGTTCATCATTTGGTCAAGAAAAAAAGGCGAGTGCCATTACCAAGCTCTCGAAGGTCCGTCAATGGCGGATCTTCGTATCGACAATTAGTCCTCGTGATTTTTAGTTAATATTACTCCTCGTGTCCCTCTGCCCTCGCGTCTCCCCTCGCTTTTCGTTTTTGTTGCATAAATCACTACGTCGACCTCCAAAATCCTTCGCCTCGTCTTGGTTTCACGAGCTCATCTCGCGTGGATCCGAGCTCGTTGGACTACAGGTAAGTTCTCTAATCCTCCTTTGATGTTGTCTGATAGTTCGAATGAAATTTTCAACGTGGATACTGCGGGTTTAAAAGTCGCGTGATCTAGCTCATAACCGGCTTTGGTTTAGGAAGATCTAGGATAGTTTTTTTGTGCTGAATCTGTGGAATAATCCGCGTTTGTTGGTATAGATTAGGTTTAGATCGAAATCGGGAGGTTTTTGTGGCCATTAGCGTTGATTTCGAGTTTTTCCGACAAGGTTCGCCGGAATTTGGCGTCGCAATAGTGTCTCCGGTGGCACTGTTCATCTTCTCCGGTGGTAGGGAGGTTAGGCGATTATTAAGGTCTGTTAGTCAGCTAATCAGTGTTTAGTTAGTTTTAATCCTAGTTAGTTAGCTTAGTTAGGCTAAATAATAAAAAGGAAGAAGTAAAAAATGATGATGATTAGAAAGTGAAAGTATAAAAATGGGTTTCTCACCATGTGTTGATCGAGTGGAGGTCGACCAGACATGGGTCAAGCTTTGGCCTAATAAAAAGAAGTTTAAAAAAAATAGGATTAAAATTCTGAAAATTCGAAAAAATTCAAAAATAAGTACCAAAACTACGTAGTTTCGGTCGGTCGGTCATCCGAGTTGGGTTGTGGGTCGAATTGGTTTTAGTGGGCCGGGTCCATTCGGTCCAGTCTGGATAACAAATAAAAAATAAAAAAGAAATAAAAAATAGAAAATCCTTAGAAAAATCAGAAAATTCACAAAAAGTGTAAATAGAAATAAAAAAATACAATGAATAGAATAAAAATAATAATAAGGAAAATCATAAAACAAAATCATAAAAAATTTCAGAAAACCTTTAAAATAGGAAAATTCCGGAATTATTGGAAAATAAAAAATAGTGAAAATTTGTGAAAATTCATAGAAAAAAAAAACTAAAAAAGGGTCATTAAAATTCATAGAAGTTTTAGAAAAATTCAAAAAATTTATTAGAAAATATAGAAAATGTTTGGAAAAAAAAATAGGAACAATCTAGAAAACCAAAATAAAAATCCCAGAAAATATAGAAAAGGTTCTAAAAAAATAGAAAAATTCTTAAAAAGCCTTAGAAAAAGCTTAAAAATTCTAGAAAATTAAAAAAAAAATCTAAAACAAATTCTAAAAAAATTCAGACAAATCAGAGAAACTCTTAAAAAATCATGAAAATTAAGGGAAAACCACATTCAACTGGATTGATCTATTTTCACGGTTTTGAATTCCCAAGCCTTTCAAAATGACCATTTTGCCCCTCTGGTCAATTTGACCCAAACTATTCCAAACCACCCTTGAACCCAATCGACATGTTCTCTAGGTTTTCCTGAGACCCTCCTAGGCCAGCCTTGACGTGACTTCCCTTTGATTTAATCCCCTGATTGCACATTTATTTCTATGGATGTGATTGATAGGATAGATAATCCCATTTGCATGAATACCTTAAATCCTTAGAGCCTACCTTATCCAATCTCGCCTGCACGAATTCCTTAGATTGGAAAATCATTCAACTTAGGTACCGAAAGGGCGTCGATAGCAGTATTGACGTAACAAAGTCCCCGAACACAAATCTCTGGTTTTCGTAGAATCGAATGATTTCTCCCAATCGCTCGATAGGGTTTCCAATCATACCCTCCAAGAAATGATTGGTGACGACTCCAATGGCATGCACACTGAGCACATGTCACCCGACTACACTAAGGTCGACTTCGATTTTAAATTTTCCTGCCGCGATTTGGTATGGGCCTGGGAGGGTCCGAGCTGAGCCTAGATATCCAATGGGCCTAGCAATCCATTAGCTCCCTCGGGATCTCGGAAAATCTCGAGAGGGTCGCGACACAGATAGGTCCAAAAACCTATCTGCAGCACTATCTTCTGCACTACCTAGATATACACAAGTAATGATTCTAGGTCCCACCTTAGGTCTCTTTGGATCTTGTATTCTTACATAAGCAATACAGCCCCAAGTCTTGAGAGTATCATAACTATAAGGACGCTTATGCCATATCTCATAAGGTGTCATAGACAACTTAGAGTGTGGCAACTTGTTCAGGATATGATTAGTAGTTAGAACTGCTTCTCCCCAGTAAGAGGAAGGCATGCCAGCTATAAGTAACATAGAATTTAACATTTCAGTTAACGTTCTATTCTTACGCTCGGCAACACCATTGGATTGGGGTGAGTAAGGAGCAGTGGTTTCAAGTATTATGCCCTCTAAAGCACAAAATTCTTTGAACCATGTCATTGTATATTCTCCTCCTCTATCACTCCTAAACCTCTTAATTTTCAAGTTGAGTTGATTTTCTACTCTGGACTTGAAAATCTTAAACTTTTCAAAAGCCTCATCTTTCGATTTCAACAAATAGACATGACAATATCTAGAAAAATCGTCTATGAATGTTATCAGATACTTCCGACCTCCTCTAGTGACGTAACTTTTAAAATCACAAAGGTCAGAATGTATTAGCTCAAGAAGTTGTGTGTTTTTAGAAACCGACTTAAAAGGTTTTCTAGTGATCTTAGCCTGTGCACACACTTCACATTTGTCAAATCGAATAGAAGTATCCAATGGAATGTTGTGAGTTTTAGCTAGATGTTGCATTTTCCTGTAGTTCACATGTCCAAGTCTATTGTGCAATAACTTTGGATCAATCAAAGTAGAACTCACATGGTTTATGCTATCAGTATCTAAACTCAACCTATACATACCATTAACCATGAATGCACAACCGAAATAACATGAATTAACAGATAAAGTTACTCTACCATTCATAGTTGAAAAGGACACACCAGCTTTATCAAGTAAGCTCATAGACATCAAATTCTTCTTAAGTAAAGGTACTGCTCTAACATGTTTCAGAGTTAGTAATTTACTTGAAGAAAGCACCAAATTTGCAGTTCCAGTATGAGTCACTTCTGCCTCACCACCATTGCAATTTTCCACGATGTCTTTCACTTCTGTAACTTCAGTGAGTAGGTTATTGTCATTTGCAGCATGACAAGTAGCGCCACTATCCAACCACCACTCAGAAGAGATACTAGCCTTCCCATTTTTCATCATTCCAATGAAGGCTTGAGGCTGAGACTCACTAGTTAGCATATTAGCCTCATTTTGTGGTGTGTTGTTCTTTGGCTTCCTTGGTAGTTTACACTCTGCTGCCCAGTTGTCGCGACCCTCTGAAAATATTTTAAATTTAATTTATTAATTCTAGGGGTTAACGGATTATTAGGTTAATTAGATTTGACTAACCTAATGCGGACCCTCCCAAGCCCTACCGAATCGCAACTTTGGTTTTTGTTTAAATGATTTTGAAATTTGGAGTCGCCACTAATCGTTCTTGGTAGGTCGATTAGAAACCTAAATAAATTAGCGGGAGAACTAATTTATTCCTGCGAACCAGAGATTATGAGCTCGGGGACTTGGTTACACTAGTTAATTAAAACTAATGCCCTTTCGGTACCTTAATTTCATGGATATCCTAATCCGGCAACTCAGGCTTGGTTTATTCCTAAAGCTCTAGTAGGGTATTCTCTTTTGTATTTTCACTTTTTAAATAGGATGCATGGATGATATATATTTTTATTTGTTATATTTTTTTAAGTGTTAAAGATTCCCTGAAGCCGAAAGAGGGAGTGTGTTAACGACTTCTGTGCAATATTACAACCTACTTATCTTTTAGGTCTGATGATTCAAAAATTAAATTATAGGAAGTACATGACAATGAATAAACACCTCCAATGGGAGGCCTAGCATTGGCTTGGCTCTTCCCTTTGGGATTTAAGGTACAGGTATTTAAGTTGCAAGTATTTAAACTACTGTAAGTAAAAACCTCCAATGGGAGGCTAAGCATTGGCTTGGCTCTTCCCTTTGGGATTTAAGGTATAGGTATTTAAGTTGCAGGTATTTAACTACTGTAAGTAAAAACCTCCAATGGGAGGCTAAGCATTGGCTTGGCTCTTCCCTTTGGGATTTAAGGTACAGATATTTAAGTTGCAGGTATTTAACTACTGTAAGTAAAAACCTCCAATGGGAGGCTAAGCATTGGCTTGGCTCTTCCCTTTGGGATTTAAGGTACAGGTATTTAAGTTGCAGGTATTTAACTACTGTAAGTAAAAACCTCCAATGGGAGGCTAAGCATTGGCTTGGCTCTTCCCTTTGGGATTTAAGGTACAAGTATTTAAGTTGCAGGTATTTAACTACTGTAAGTAAAAACCTCCAATGGGAGGCTAAGCATTGGCTTGGCTCTTCCCTTTGGGATTTATGGTGCAGGTATTTAAATTGCGGATGGACTTTGTCCTCTCCATTCTGGGGTATGAATTCTTTAAAATGAAATACAACGAATTGATTCAACAATTTGAAATTTGTTCGCGCTTGAGGACTCCTCCAAGCCGATTTTGTGCTTCCACAGGGTTGACCATTGATATAGAGCTGCGGCTTCCTGACATAAAATAAAGTGAAGTGTCAGTATACAAAATATGTGCTAATCTGCACCTAAAACCAGAAGAGTGGAAAGAGTACTTATCTCCCATTTTTTTGGGAGGGATTTCTATAATTGATTTTCGCTCTCTATGTTCCCAATATAGAGAGTTTCTTTTGAATTAAGAGGGACTTTTAGTCACAGATCAGTTGAGAAATCGGTGGACAGCTTAGGAGCTTGTCTGGGCCGATTTTTGCATATCTACGAGATTTTTGCTGTTGACGTAGAGATATCCTTCTCCTGACATAAAATATGGAAAAAAAAAAGAGGAGATGGAGAAAGTGTATACAATTTGTGCTAATTTGCAAGTAAAACCATAAACAAATGAATAAATAAAAACACTTAGCTCGAATTTGCTTGCTCGTTGACGAGGATGAACTCTTGATTTATATTGATCGATGAAGGAATTTGTGATGATAATCCCTAGCTTTGAACTCCCATCATCTTCAAAATTCTCTCTCTTTTGGTATTTTCTTTCTCTCAAATTTTTCTTCAATCTCCCAAAACTCTCTCAAACATCCAAAATTTTCTCTCCAAAAAAAATCCTCCCAAACACTTCAAATTTTCTCTCCCAAGAAAATCCCCTCTCAAGCTCACTTCATCCTCCTTTTATAATCTACTCATCTATCTCCCATTCTAATTTTTCCACTAACTCTATCTCCCATTCTAATTTCTCCACTAACTCTTCTTCATTTTCATCTTCCATTCTCCATCTCTATCTCACATTCTAATCTCTCCACTAACTCTTCTTCATCTTCATCTTCCCTTCTCCATATTTATCTCCCATTCTAATTTCTCCACTAACTCTTCTTCATCTCCATCTTCCATTCTCTATTCTTATCTTCCATTCTAATTTCTCTACTAACTCTTCTTCATCTCTATCTTCCCTTCTCTATTCTTATCTTATTTTCTCCATCTATTCTTCTCCAACTTCTCTTCTTCATCTCCTCTTCTCCATCTTCCCTTCTCTATTCTAATTTATCCACTAACTCTTCTTTTTGTTATTTGTAAAATAATCCTTCAAGAGTTAAGTATTTGCACTCTAGTCCTTGAATTTTAAGTATTTACAATTTAGTCCCTGAAAAAATATATTTCTTTAAGTCCAAATCTCCTCACAATTTTTGACACACCAAAATTCACCACATGTCAAATTTAAGCTCATTTCTTGCCGTTGAAAATAATGCAGAATTTAAGTAAAGCCCTTTTGCAAAATTAAGTCATTCTGGGTATAATTGGGCCAAGATGAAAATTTAAAATATTAGAAAACAATGTCACAACTCATAAAAAGTGAAAATTAAAAATAAGTTGACTCAAATTAAATTTTTTTAGGCCCGATTCAAGATTATACTCGTGAAGGAACACGTGACTCGAATTGGATTTTTCTGAATTTGCGATGGCCAATATGAAAATAGATTTAAAATAAAAATATTAACTATCTTTGTGTATTTTTTTGGCCTCAAATGTTATTTTTCCAAAATTTTCAAGTATTTTTGTATTTTTTTTAAAAAAAATTAAAAAAATATATATAATATGAAATTTTATTTTTTGTTCAAAAATGGTTGCCTAGGCTTGGCCAAGGCTTCCAAAGTTGATTTTTCAATTTTCTCATTTTTTCTTCATTTTTTGTTTTATGAATTTTCGAAAATAAAAATACCGAAAAATACTGAAAATATGAAAAATCGTTTTTTTGGTCAAAATTGGTTCCTTAGGCTTGGCTAAGGTCCCCAAAGTTGATTTTTCAATTTTATGAATTTTTATGGATTTTTTATTACTTTAGCAATAGAAAAAATGATTAAAAATCAGGTGTCAACAGCTGCCCCTCTTTGAAAGGAAGCTCGGTAGAGGTTCATTTCAAAGACGAGATGACACCTGAATTCTAATCGACTCAATACAAGGAAATAAAAAGAGTCGTGACATGAATGTTCCACTGAAAATGAAATGAGAACCTAAGGATTCGTTATATAAAAAAACTTTAGGGTGGTTGAACTTGAACCCGTATGGTGGATCAACCCATGGTAGATTCCTAATAAAAGGATTCTACTGATTAAAAATTGAATTAAAATTTGACCCGTATGGTGGGTCATACCATTTGACCCGTATGGTGGGTCGTACCATGGTAGATTCCTAATAAAAGGATTCTACTGATTAAATTTTGATTGAGATTTAACCCGTATGGTAGGTCACCACATGGAGATACCTGTAAGGACTTGGTGCCTGTAGAAAGGACTTGGTGCCAGTAAAAAGGACTTGGTGCTTTGCCTGTAAGAAGGACTTTGTGCCTGTAAGAAGGACTTACTTTGCCTGTAAGAAGGACTTGATTTGCCTGTAAGAAGGACTTTGTTTGCCTGTAAAAAGGACTTACTTTGCCTGTAAGAAGGACTTTGTGCCTGTAAGAATGACTTGATTTGCCTGTAAGAAGGACTTCATTTGCCTGTAAGAAGGACTTTATGCCTGTAAGAAGGACTTGATTTGCCTGTAAGAAGGACTTTGTGCCTGTAAGAAGGACTTGATTTGCCTGTAAGAAGGACTTTGTGCCTGTAAGAAGGACTTTATGCCTGTAAAAAGGACTTGATTTGCCTGTAAGAAGGACTTTGTGCCTGTAAGAAGGACTTGATTTGCCAGTAAGAAGGACTTTGTGCCTGTAAGAAGGACTTTATGCCTGTAAGAAGGACTTGATTTGCCTGTAAGAAGGACTTTGTGCCTGTAAGAAGGACTTGGTTTGCCTGTAAGAAGGACTTAGTTTGCCTGTAAGAAGGACTTAGTTTGCCTATAAGAAGGACTTGATTTGCCTGTAAGAAGGACTTTATGCCTTTAAGAAGGACTTGATTTGCTTGTAAGAAGGACTTTGTTTGCCTGTAAGAAGGACTTTGTGCCTGTAAGAAGGACTTGATTTGCCTGTAAGAAGGACTTTGTGCTTGTAAGAAGGACTTGATTTGCCTGTAAGAAGGACTTGCTTTGCCTGTAAGAAGGACTTTATTTGCCTGTAAGCATGACTTGATTTGCCTGTAAGAAGGACTTGGTTTGCCTGTAAGAAGGACTTTGTGCCTGTAAGAAGGACTTTGTTTGCCTATAAGAAGGACTTAATTTGCCTGTAAGAAGGACTTGATTTGCCTGTAAAAAGGACTTACTTTGCCTGTAAGAAGGACTTTGTGCCTGTAAGAAGGACTTGGTTTGCCTGTAAGAAGGACTTGGTGCCTGTAAGAAGGACTTGGTTTGCCTGTAAGAAGGACTTGATTTGCCTATAAGAAGGACTTGGTTTGCTTGTAAGAAGGACTTTATGCCTGTAAGAAGGACTTGATTTGCCTGTAAGAAGGACTTGATTTGCCTGTAAGAAGGACTTTATGTACCTCAAAGGGTGCCATTATGAAATCTGGGGAGACCAGGAATCCTGCAGAAGCTCAAACCCAAATTATATTCTCCTGTCGTTTTAGGAATAAACCAAAGAGGCAGAGATCAAAAGGTCTCGAACATTTCTGTCCTTGAGACAAATCATGCTTTATTGAAGAATGTGGATACCTGTATATATCGCAATGGATTCGAGTATCCCAACAACCATCAGAATTCATTCTCTTGAAATGTTCTGGTTGAAGATTTACTTACCTGAGAATTTGGAAGAAATGCTTGGTGGCTTCTGGACAACCAGGCTTGTTCATTCAATAATCGCCGAATGAATTTCAAGACTTTGGAAGGTAACTCAAACACCGGGAATGTGTTGCCTGTCGGGCAATGTCAGAGCTAACATGTGCAAGCATTTTCATCAATGCGTTCATTGGTTCATACAAAATTGTTCAGCTAAGTTTGCCATGATTAAAGGCAGTCTATGTAATAACTCATGATGCAATCGATCAACATATAGATCATGTATTGCATTACCACTTCTGTTTAAGGAGGTTCTTATAGTATGAACACCTCGAATGTAATCTGAATGGGGGACTTCATTCCGAAATGGCTTTTTCTCACTCTGGAGAAAGGCTGTTTATCTGTAGATCAAAATGTTAGACCTGTGTGGAAATGGTTTGCCTTTCCTCATCCTGTCATGCCCCATTCTACACATTTGATATCTCCTGTGCAGTTTATGCTCTAAGTTGGAGTTGGTAAGTTAAACACACGGAATAGTCATACATAATTCATGAACTGTGTAAGCACAATGCAGATGTGACAATTTTTAGCATCACGTGTGTTTATATAATGTGCAAATATGGGCGAATTTAAATTGCCCCTGGTATGTGGGCGGACCGAACAAATTGGGAAGCCTACTCCTTATGTCGAGGGGTGGTTTGTCTCAAACTTTACCCCTGCGCGATGAAGCCTATGGGCGAGGGAGCATTTTGGTTTGTTTAATGCCCCTGCAAGAAGCAGAGAAATTATTCTTGAAACCAAACGAGATAAGGAAGACATATTTGCTTTTTCGTTTCAGAGCTTGCGATCAATTTGCCCCATTTTTCACCAGAATAGATCTTGTCAGGTGATCATACTTTTCTTTTGGATTTGTCTCCTTCAACATGTTAAATGTTAGTATAAATATTTCCTGTGAAAAGAAAAGGAGACATGTCAACCAGTATTAAAAGGGATAAATTGGAAACGATACTGATTTACCCTTCATCTTGAATGCCTTGGACAAGTCTTTTACCAATTTTGCTGGATTGAGTTTTCTTCGACTTTTGTTGGATGCTTCACCATTAAGCCGAGAATGTAGCAAAATATTGACTTCGGTATTACTCGTCGAGTATTCCTGCTTGCAAAAAGAAATGCACAAAAAGTTATTTCATTTATTTATAATACATACAACATTCCCCACCCTCGGGGATCGAACTCGGGATATTTCGGACCTACTGTCATCCCCCATACCATTCGGTCCATTGGACCATAGGTGTCCATGGGGCTATCCTTTCAAAGGTTAATCTTTGGGGATAAAGCAGCCTTGTTGTATCACCTTATGCCATGTTACAGTATTTCTCGAGGTAATTTGCAATCCCTGTTAAGAATGGAATAAGACAATTCAAGACTTGAGATGATTATGTGCACATTAGAACGATACAGAATTACCCATTTCTGAGATTGTTCGCGTCTTTCGCTTGTACTTTCCTCTGTCCGAAGCTGTCCATCCCGTGGTAATGCCCATGAGTCGATTTGCCCCCAAATTTTGTTCAACTTGTATTCGGATATGATTGCGTTCTCGGGTCGATTTGCAATTTCCTGAGAATAGAAGGGGCTTAATTTTAAAACTTGGAGCAACTGAGGGTAAATTGAAACGATACGGAGTTACCCTTCAGGTTTATCCAGATTTTTACTCGCCATCAATTCGTCGCGAGGTTGGTGAGGTGGCGGATTCGAGCATTTAATAGGGGGAAGTCGGATTATTACTCCTTGCTTTTACACATTCACAAAAGCAGAAAAACATATCACGCAAGGAAATAAAACACATTCACTCATTCAGGATCAGTTCTGCTTCCTCTACAGGCTCTCCCATGATTAGCTGGCTTCATCCCAAATTAGGTATGCATCGGCCATATAAAAGGTCTGGTGGTCACTGGCTGAACAAGTGCATCACAGTCCCGATGCTTTACCGATATCAAACTGGTTGATTATGGCGAAAAGATCATCGTCAATGTCCGCTTGGTGGTGATCTGTCCCTTCTTCCTCGGGAGGTATTGATACTGATCCAGTATCATTGGTCCTTTTGTACCCTGCTCCAACAGAACTCGATCCTGTTATAAATTGGTCTAACTCACCTCTTAAACGTGCATTTTCGATCCTCAGATCATACATTTCATCGAGGGTGAGGAGGAGGCTATTGCAGTTGGGGCAGGTGGCGGAGTCAAAAGTCTCTTTATACATCTTGTTTTCCGCTCGGAGGTTTTCATTTTCAACTCTTAGAAACTCGACTTCGTTGTGCTCATGACGAGTCTTCATTCGGGTTCGTCTATTTTGAAACCAGAACTTGATTTGCGAAGGTTCAAGGCCTAGCTCTTGACTCAGTTCCATTTTTTGTTTCCCGTCTGGCATAGGGCACGTTCTGAAGAAAGTTTCAAGCTTTCGTACTTGCTCCTCAGTATGGCGACGGTAACGCTTCTTTTGACCTTTACCGTTGTTGTCATTGTCCTTACCGGGCTCTTGGACGTCGTCGGTGGAAGGGCCGGGCTCCATAGGCTCGATCCCAAATATGGCTTCGAACTCTTCCTCTCCCATATTCAGCAAGTAACGATAACTTTCAAGTGTGTTGGGTTGAGACATCTTCGATTTGGTTAACGATTTCTCAAAGTTTGATATCTCTTCTTGTATTTTCACTCTCTGGATTTTTCTGGGAGACTGCGTATGCTTTAAGAGTCTCTCTTTCGAGCACGAATGAGAATTATCAAGAAGATGCCTCCTTTAAAATTAGACGTGGGTTTAGCAACTGTATTGCCTCTCTCGAGTGTTCTGGCTTTCTCGATTTTCTTTTCATCGTATCTCTCGCCCAGCTCGTCTCCTTCCATCTTTCCGTGGAAGGGGGCCCCTTGTTGCTGTCTCCACTGTCAATTTGCTGGCGAGTTCTTCAATAAAGACGAGTCGTATCTCTTTTCTGCCGAAAATGTCTTTGTCTCCCACTCAGCTTATTTTTTATCCTTTCTTTTTCAAAGTAGTGGCGTCTCGTCCAACTTTTCCGTAGAGACGTCGGATTTTCTTGGCTCGAGAGTGGAGACGAGTAGCGGAGGTGATACTGATAGGGAATGGTAGACAGGAAAATTTGGCCAGTAGAGACTTCCCCTGCAAAAATGAAAGAGAATGCGGCAGTATATGTTCTTCATATTCTAGAAAAATTGGAACGATACTGTTTTACCCTTGTGTATACTTCTATTGAATTTGAATTGAGGAAGTTCCTTCATTTGGATTAGATTGAATTGTATGTCCCGAGTTGCCCTTCACTTTGAGCTTGCCACATATGTGCTTTGCTTAGTTGGGCCTTGTTTTCTTTCGGGTTGCCTTGGACCATCATCATTTTCCATGCCATTGGGTCCGTGGACCGGAGGGCTCCTTTAATTTGAAGGTTACCTTGAAGGCGAATGAGTCATATCGCATTCCATTGGGTCATTTCATTTTGCGACATTCTTGAGGCACTTTGCAATCCCCTGGGTGAGAATGGAACAAATCCAATTTAGCATTTTGCAACGATTGAGGGTAAATTGGAACGACACACAGCTACCCGTCTTCGAGCTCGCCTGGGCTTTTCACTTGAAATTTCCCTACGTGAGGCCATTCAACATTTCTCATTATGGCAGTCAGCGACGTTGCCACAAATTGATCCGCCCTAAATCTAGCATAAAAAGGGATTCACGCATTCGACGGGATAAATAAATTGCCCCCTTGTCCTTGAATTAAATCGAGACACCTAGAAAGCTGGAAAATATCATACGCAGGGGAATTAAGCATGAAATGAAAGGTGCACTTATTCAAGGTCAGTTCTGCCTCTCCTGTGGCTCTTCGATAATCAGCTAGTCTCGTGTTGGTTCGGGTGTGGATAACCGATGTTTGAGAGTCCCTACTCACTGGCTCCTGATCGCGGCTTGGGACGTCTGTCAACCCTAAACTGGTTGACCAGGGCAGTAAGCTCATCATCTGGGTAATCTCTTGAACCTTCCAGCAACTGATGCTCGAATTGGGCATTGTTGTTGGCAAATGCTGGCGGTAGATTTCTCATTCTGTCCTCGCCATGAGCAATTTGACTTCTCATGCTGGAGCCTTCATCATTACTCGAGAAAGTGTGGGGATCACCAACTGTCCTGTTGCCAAAAACTCCTTCCATTCGAGGATTAGAGAAGTGGAAGTGCTCAGGATAACTTCTTGTCTGATTCTCTGGCTGCGCAGGCGCGCTGATCATGGGATGAGTTCTAGCCACAGGTTGGTGCTCAAACCAAGGAATCTGAATACACTGCTCCTGCGGTCTATACTCTTGAAGAGCATTAGGGTGATTCTGGGGGATACTTTGATTAACGCCTGGGGGATTGATGGCATGGCTACTAGCTTGGTTGATGATGGGAAGTGGCTCGCCCCATGCTAACCTGGGGAACTTATGGTGGCGAGGAGACTCGACGTTCAGGCTTGGATCAGTCCCGCCTTGGTTTTCTTGATTCTGAGCTGCATTGTGTTCTCTCACCCTTTTTCTGTACTTCTGAAGATGACTCGAAACATTTGCTTTAGTGAGTCCCTCTACCTTCATAATTTCCAGTATATGTTGCGGCCGTGCCGAATCTATTCCTAGCTGCTGAACTGCATTAACAAACATACGATGCAGCTCGGGAGACCAACTCATCTTCTTTCTCCAGTTGCTTGGAACAAAATTGAAGGCTTGATGCTTGTTCTCATGGTCATGCAATTGCTTCCTTACCACGTGCTGCCATATGTTTTGAAGCATCTGAACTCTAACTGGTTTCGTTACGACGTCTTGGGCCCCATTTAAGACAGCCTTCATTAGGGCTTGCTGATCATCGCTTGCCGATATTACGAGGACTGGCATGTTTAATTTAGAATTGATGACTTCCAAGAGAGTGAAAACATCCATGTCAATCCCTACCATGGCGGTGAGGACGATATCAAACGGGTCACTACTTCTCCTTAATATCTCTAAGGCCTCTGTCGCCTTTGCTTGAGCTACAACCTTATACCGGCATTTTCTTAATACGGTAACAAGGATTGACAGAGAGACTGGATTACCGTCAATGGCCATGACCAGTAGACCCTCAGGGTAAGGAACTTCATCAGCTTTGACTAGGGTTGAACATGCGCCCGTTCCCCTAATACTCGACATATTTCTGGATTTAGGACTGCCGATTCGAGACCGCCTCGGGATGTCTTCTCGGACTTAAGGGATCACGAGATCGTTGATGCCTTCTCGTAACAGGCTTTGAAAGCCGATGCTTTGATGGTGAAGGTTTTGAATTCCTCTCCCACGAGAACTCCTTCCTCTCTATCTTTCTCCTGCGAGTTCTTGCGAATGAACTCTGACTATCAAATGGGGACAAGTTCTCTCTCTGGCAATAGCAACGACTTCCCTCTTCACGGGCAGCGCTATTAGATTTTCCGAGGGAGAAAATCTGATATTCAGCTTTTGATCAAAGGGGAAATCCTTGTTTCTCGCTCAGTTTGTCTTCTTTTTTCTTTTCGTGATAGAGGGCCCCTGTCAAGATCTCCACCGTCGATTTACTGGCGGGTCCTCCAATGAAGACAAGTCGTATCTCCTTTTCGCTAATGTTTGCCGTGTCTTCCACTCAGCTCATCTTTCCGTCTTCTTTTTCAAAGTGGCGGTGTCTCGTCAAACTTTCTGCGGAGATTTCGGACTCGCTTAACTCGCAGTCGCCATCTGATGGGAATTCGAGCCAACGAGGGTGGTGCCAATAGAGAATGGTAGATAAGAGAAATCTTGACTGGTTGATACCGTCACTATGAAATCAATATTTACTTCAAAGCAGATTACCATCTTCGCATTCCGCTCATCTGCCTCACCTCTCTCCCCCTTTCTTTCGTATTCTGCTTTCAAAAATGGCCAATTCTCCTAACCATACCTTATCCGCCGAAGTCCTAGCTGGGTGGGAGAGACTCTACAATCTTCTTGGTAGAGGTTACGCTCATATAGCCAAAACCTCTACCGTTGAGGCTGAAATCCTCGGTTTATTTAGGACCGTGGACGCTGCTTCTGTTGAGGGTACCCAACTAGGGAAGGAGTACCGGAACTTCTCGACCCTCTTCATCAATTTTCTGGCTGCCTATAACCGTGCTTATGAGACGGTCCTTGTGACCGCCGTCGTGAAAGCCCGTTACCGAGACCGGCACGAGCGTCTGGCAACAGTTACGTTTGTGGCTGATAATCACAAAAAGGCCCTCAAGTTTGCCAACGATCAGCTTTCGTGGCTGGTTCGTGAGAGGGGAAAGTTGGTGGACCGTCTGGCCTTGGTCCGAACTTACGCCGAACAGGAGCCAGGCAATATTGTGATGAGGTGTAAATGTGGTTGGCTGCAGGAGAGACTTGATGACATTACGGCAGACATTGCTTTCGAGAGGGCAGCGGTTCCGGACCTGGAGTTTGCCGTTGAGCATTACGAGGCCACTATGGCCCAGGTTAAAGAGAAGTGCGATCGCCTCTTCTTTAGGCTCGCGGAGCTTGATCCCGAGAGCGCCCGGTGCATCCAGAGCATCAACTGTTTGGAGAGTCAGTTGAGCTCTTTCGTAATGGTCATCAGGGCCCAGTTTGGCTTTACCTTTCCTCCCCAGTGAGTTGTTGTAATACTCTTTGATGAATGGAATGAAAGAAAAGCTTCACGTGTTTTGTTTTGTTTTTTTTTTTAATTTTCCTGCTATCGTTTCTTCCGCATAGCATAACAGAACGATTTGAGGTACCGAAGATGTCGAGGCTTAATGTTCTTCTTGATGTTCTTGTTTAATTGCTCCAGACGATGATATCGAGAACATTGATGATGGGTTCGGCGGTGGCCCCCACTATCCATCTTGATATCACGAACAAAAACGCTATGACAACTCGATCAGTGCGCTGGTAGTAAATCCGGCCACCTGTTGTGTGCCCACTTTTATCCATATTTTGTTTCTTTCGGCGTCCACTTGCTCGTGTCGGTCGCCTGTAGCGTCGGGAGAAATTCCTGTGGGCCACGTTCATTAATAGAACCTCGGTCCTCTAAAGCCCTCCGCATGTTTCGGATAAGAGGAAATTTTAAGACCGGTCTCTGGTTGATTTGATCAGATAAAGGTATTTGTTTCATGGGTTCTGATTATATAATCCATATTGTTTTTCAAAAGACGCGGGATCCTCTGCAATACATTAAATATGCCCCCATGTTTAATCAGTATAAATCCACCGTCATATCAGAATACACTGCCCATACAAGTTTACGGATTGACACAACTTTGTCTGTCAAAGATGGACAATGTTCGTTTACCCCCCAGAATTAACGGTTGAAGCCTCGGTGTTTTTCGTCTTTTGGTATTTCTGAAGATGATTCTTGATATATTATTGAACTTAATTTTTACACCCGTCTGGGGTATCTAGGATCTCCCTGCAAAAGAAAAGGATATAATTAGTATGCGACACAAGAAATGTCGGTCCATGACTCCTATATTAGTCCAATTTGATTTTTTCTATTTTATGGAGAAATCAGAAGAAAGAAAAAAAAATTCCTTAGGAAGAAATGGGTTAATTTCTGATACAGAATTTTTTTCAGATTTATTATTCTTTTTTTTTTATTTTTTTAAAGGAATGTGACAAAGTCTCTTGACGTTTACTAAAATTTTTGAAGGAATTTCCTTTTTATCAAAATAAATTTTCAGAGGTAAATTTGTCAGGAAAATTTTATTTTTATTGAAGCAGGAAAGACATGACAGAAATCCTTTATTGGTTAACGAAATTCCCCCGAGACATTAGTCTAATTTTATTTAGAGAAACTTTTCTTAGAAAAACATGAGCGAATTTCTCGAAAAGAATTTTTATTGCAAGTTTTTATAATTTGAAAGAATGTGATAAAATCACTTGATGTTTTTTTTAAAGGAATTTTTCTTTTTATCGAAATAAATTTTCAGAGGAAAATTTGTCGGGAAAATTTCAATTTTATTGGAGAGAAAAAAACATGACAAAAATCTCTTATTGGTCAATTAGTCTAATTTTATTTAGAGAAAATTTTCTTAGAAAAACATGAGCGAATTTCTCGAGAAGAATTTTCTTGCAAGTTTTTATAATTTGAAAAATGTGATAAAATCACTTGATGTCTACTAGAGTTTTTTTTTTAAGGAATTTTTCTTTTTATTGAAATTTTCAGAGGAAAATTTTTTCAGGAAAATTTCATTTTTATTGAAGCAATAAAAATATGACAAAAATCCCTTATTGGTTAATAAAATTCCCATGAAGGGATTTTTTTACATCATTTTTTCAAAAAAAAATTTAAAAGAAATGAGGGACAAATTTAATTTTTATTTTCTTTTAAAAAGAATGGTCGTAATATCAAGCTCAAAAACTGACTAACACCTAGCATGGACCGACCGAAAATAAATACAAGATAAAATTAGAGAACTTACTTTTACCTTGGAGAAATGCAAATCACATAGTCATGCGCATGACTCAAGTGAGGAGTGGACTCTAGAAAATAAAAGAAGGAGAGACAAGGTATGGACCTAAAAAGGCTCCCACTATCTGAATTGACAAACTTACCCTCCGCGCAATCAAATCACAATGGGAAGAATTGTCAATTCAGATAATGAGCGGAATAAAATATGGTCAACCCGAGCGCAATCGACGCAAGAGCTTTGCATATTCGATCCCTATCTATGGTTTTCTAGGAAGAATTTCGCGACTTGGGTTTAGACGCTTGTGTGTGCAGGTGTCGTGATCCTCAGAGTATGCAAGACATGCACAACAATTGATATCAAAACAGCGCTTCTAAAAATGTGCGAAATTAAACAAATAAACCCAACACCGAGCCTGTAAAACAAAGGGGTTAGCTAAACACTCCGCCCCTTATAACTCCCATCCTGCAAAAACATATAACACCTATACAATGAGTCCCAAACAATATCGCCAGAAGCGAGATATGCATGAAATTTTCATTGGCCTAAGTCCACTAAGACTCTTAAAATTTCGAAAAAATTTAAGTATTCCAATTGGTATCTTTTTTCGAAAATTTAAAAATCTCTCTCCCCAGCGGAGTCGCCAGTCTGTCGCGACCCTCTGAAAATATTTTAAATTTAATTTATTAATTCTAGGGGTTAACGGATTATTAGGTTAATTAGATTTGACTAACCTAATGCGGACCCTCCCAAGCCCTACCGAATCGCAACTTTGGTTTTTGTTTAAATGATTTTGAAATTTGGAGTCGCCACTAATCGTTCTTGGTAGGTCGATTAGAAACCTAAATAAATTAGCGGGAGAACTAATTTATTCCTGCGAACCAGAGATTATGAGCTCGGGGACTTGGTTACACTAGTTAATTAAAACTAATGCCCTTTCGGTACCTTAATTTCATGGATATCCTAATCCGGCAACTCAGGCTTGGTTTATTCCTAAAGCTCTAGTAGGGTATTCTCTTTTGTATTTTCACTTTTTAAATAGGATGCATGGATGATATATATTTTTATTTGTTATATTTTTTTAAGTGTTAAAGATTCCCTGAAGCCGAAAGAGGGAGTGTGTTAACGACTTCTGTGCAATATTACAACCTACTTATCTTTTAGGTCTGATGATTCAAAAATTAAATTATAGGAAGTACATGACAATGAATAAACACCTCCAATGGGAGGCCTAGCATTGGCTTGGCTCTTCCCTTTGGGATTTAAGGTACAGGTATTTAAGTTGCAAGTATTTAAACTACTGTAAGTAAAAACCTCCAATGGGAGGCTAAGCATTGGCTTGGCTCTTCCCTTTGGGATTTAAGGTATAGGTATTTAAGTTGCAGGTATTTAACTACTGTAAGTAAAAACCTCCAATGGGAGGCTAAGCATTGGCTTGGCTCTTCCCTTTGGGATTTAAGGTACAGATATTTAAGTTGCAGGTATTTAACTACTGTAAGTAAAAACCTCCAATGGGAGGCTAAGCATTGGCTTGGCTCTTCCCTTTGGGATTTAAGGTACAGGTATTTAAGTTGCAGGTATTTAACTACTGTAAGTAAAAACCTCCAATGGGAGGCTAAGCATTGGCTTGGCTCTTCCCTTTGGGATTTAAGGTACAAGTATTTAAGTTGCAGGTATTTAACTACTGTAAGTAAAAACCTCCAATGGGAGGCTAAGCATTGGCTTGGCTCTTCCCTTTGGGATTTATGGTGCAGGTATTTAAATTGCGGATGGACTTTGTCCTCTCCATTCTGGGGTATGAATTCTTTAAAATGAAATACAACGAATTGATTCAACAATTTGAAATTTGTTCGCGCTTGAGGACTCCTCCAAGCCGATTTTGTGCTTCCACAGGGTTGACCATTGATATAGAGCTGCGGCTTCCTGACATAAAATAAAGTGAAGTGTCAGTATACAAAATATGTGCTAATCTGCACCTAAAACCAGAAGAGTGGAAAGAGTACTTATCTCCCATTTTTTTGGGAGGGATTTCTATAATTGATTTTCGCTCTCTATGTTCCCAATATAGAGAGTTTCTTTTGAATTAAGAGGGACTTTTAGTCACAGATCAGTTGAGAAATCGGTGGACAGCTTAGGAGCTTGTCTGGGCCGATTTTTGCATATCTACGAGATTTTTGCTGTTGACGTAGAGATATCCTTCTCCTGACATAAAATATGGAAAAAAAAAAGAGGAGATGGAGAAAGTGTATACAATTTGTGCTAATTTGCAAGTAAAACCATAAACAAATGAATAAATAAAAACACTTAGCTCGAATTTGCTTGCTCGTTGACGAGGATGAACTCTTGATTTATATTGATCGATGAAGGAATTTGTGATGATAATCCCTAGCTTTGAACTCCCATCATCTTCAAAATTCTCTCTCTTTTGGTATTTTCTTTCTCTCAAATTTTTCTTCAATCTCCCAAAACTCTCTCAAACATCCAAAATTTTCTCTCCAAAAAAAATCCTCCCAAACACTTCAAATTTTCTCTCCCAAGAAAATCCCCTCTCAAGCTCACTTCATCCTCCTTTTATAATCTACTCATCTATCTCCCATTCTAATTTTTCCACTAACTCTATCTCCCATTCTAATTTCTCCACTAACTCTTCTTCATTTTCATCTTCCATTCTCCATCTCTATCTCACATTCTAATCTCTCCACTAACTCTTCTTCATCTTCATCTTCCCTTCTCCATATTTATCTCCCATTCTAATTTCTCCACTAACTCTTCTTCATCTCCATCTTCCATTCTCTATTCTTATCTTCCATTCTAATTTCTCTACTAACTCTTCTTCATCTCTATCTTCCCTTCTCTATTCTTATCTTATTTTCTCCATCTATTCTTCTCCAACTTCTCTTCTTCATCTCCTCTTCTCCATCTTCCCTTCTCTATTCTAATTTATCCACTAACTCTTCTTTTTGTTATTTGTAAAATAATCCTTCAAGAGTTAAGTATTTGCACTCTAGTCCTTGAATTTTAAGTATTTACAATTTAGTCCCTGAAAAAATATATTTCTTTAAGTCCAAATCTCCTCACAATTTTTGACACACCAAAATTCACCACATGTCAAATTTAAGCTCATTTCTTGCCGTTGAAAATAATGCAGAATTTAAGTAAAGCCCTTTTGCAAAATTAAGTCATTCTGGGTATAATTGGGCCAAGATGAAAATTTAAAATATTAGAAAACAATGTCACAACTCATAAAAAGTGAAAATTAAAAATAAGTTGACTCAAATTAAATTTTTTTAGGCCCGATTCAAGATTATACTCGTGAAGGAACACGTGACTCGAATTGGATTTTTCTGAATTTGCGATGGCCAATATGAAAATAGATTTAAAATAAAAATATTAACTATCTTTGTGTATTTTTTTGGCCTCAAATGTTATTTTTCCAAAATTTTCAAGTATTTTTGTATTTTTTTTAAAAAAAATTAAAAAAATATATATAATATGAAATTTTATTTTTTGTTCAAAAATGGTTGCCTAGGCTTGGCCAAGGCTTCCAAAGTTTATTTTTCAATTTTCTCATTTTTTCTTCATTTTTTGTTTTATGAATTTTCGAAAATAAAAATACCGAAAAATACTGAAAATATGAAAAATCGTTTTTTGGTCAAAATTGGTTCCCTAGGCTTGGCTAAGGTCCCCAAAGTTGATTTTTCAATTTTATGAATTTTTATGGATTTTTTATTACTTTAGCAATAGAAAAAATGATTAAAAATCAGGTGTCAACACCAGTGACCCCACTTTCCACAGTTATGGCATTTTCCTTTCTTCTTCCTTTTGAAGATAGTCTTCTTAGCCTCTAACCGTGAAGAGGATTCACCTTTTGGTGACTTGGATGTTTTCTAAGGTTTATTGGAATGTGAAACTAAGTTGGCAACTGACTTTTGTTGCCCTACTTGTTCCAAACTTTTTCTAGAACCATTTTGATCCTCAATGTGAATATACCTCTTTAATTCATCCAGTCCCATCTGTTCTTTCAGTTTGTGCATTTCATTCTTGAAAGAACTCCATTCAGCAGGTAACTTACTCAATACAAGACCGACAAAGAGATTGTCGGACATATAAGATTTATCATCTTTCAGCTTGTTCCTCATGTTCTCAAGTTCAATTAACTGAGAAGTGACACTTGAATTCATGTTGAACTTAAAGTCAAAGAATTTCTCTGCTAAGAGGGTTTTAGAGAGCCCCTCTTGTTTTTGGAACTGAGCATTCAAGTGATCCCATATCTCTTTCGCCGTCTTATACTCACTATAAGTCATAGCTAGACGAGGATTTAAAGAGTTCAACAAGTAATCTCTGCAAAAATCTTCATCTTTGTTCCATTGATATTCGTCCACATCTTCGACGGTAGATGCAAAATCACTCAAAACAGTGTAGAATATTTCACGTTCTTTCATGACAAATTGAACATGTAATTTCTAACCATGAAATTCAGTGACATCAAATGATTGCAGCTTTATAATATCATAGGAACTACGCTTGGCCATTGAATCAGAGCAAAGTGTTAGAAAGAGTGCACCTTGGAGTTCCCAAAGCTCGAACAAAGTCGAACAAAGCCCCGATCTGAATCAAACTGCTTTGTAGAGGTGGAATTTGCCAAAACAGACCCAAAAAATGGATACGTAGTGCCCAAAAACCTTAAGATCTCTAAAAATGGATCCGTAGAGGCCAAAAACCTTAAGATGAACTGCCCTCGTCGCTGGAAACTCGTTGGAAACTTCCGATTGTCGTATCATCGCTGTCCGACCTCCGTTTGACACGAGTGACCACTCAAAACGTTCGTATTGATGAGTAGAACAAGATCCAAGTGGTTTCACCCTCTAAAATTGGCTAAAATTTCTAGGCTTTTGGATCAAAGATTTTGGCCCCCTGAATCAAACTCAGATCTCGGCCAATCCGACCGTCGAAATCGAAAATAAATTTCACCTGCGAGTTCGTCTTGACGAGATTTTCAAGTAGATACCTTACTCGCTCAAATCCGACATACGATTATAATACTTCAAGATTATTGGAGGTTATTGGTTTTGAGAGAGAAGATGAAGAGTTTTTGGAGAAGATAACTTTTGGGTTGCTTGAAATATTACACCAAGAGACATCAAGTTTGGAATGCTCAACAATGTTACCTCCAGCGTAGGAAATCCTAGAGTTTATATACAAGTTATTGGCCTCCAGCCCATAAACACGCTTTCACCTATTGGGCTTGTATGTGAACATATTATTTGGATTATATATATTAATAATATATCCAACAATTGTGCTGTGATATAGATGCAAATCTTCAATGCCAGATTGAGCATTGTTGAGCAGGTCAATAAATCTTAAAGAGTCCGAGAGCTCTTTCTTGACACCATATGCGAGGTCGATGTTATTGCCGAATAGTTCGACATGATGAGTTGTTTCATGTCCAGTAAGATCCAAGGTTGATTTGGATCGAGGAACTTTGGAGAAGATGGTTGAGAGTCTTATGTTTTAGAGCTGGATCAGTTTTAGAGCTTTCTACTACAACATTGGAGTTCGAGAAGTTTCCAGTAGCATTCAAGAAGTTGGTGTTGGGTGCCCAAGAATGGGGATTATCAACTATTTTTTGGAAGAGGAAAACAACCCAGCATGGTGAACTAGGAATTGACCATCTTGGTGATGGAGATTGTTTTTAGTTCCATGGGAGCTATCCCCGCTGTCAGAGGGATCTCTTTCTCCTCCCTCCCGATTGAATCCCCTCCCCTTTCTTTTTCGCCGAAAAGGGAGACATTTTCTTTTGTGGGGGGAACGTGTTTGCCACTTTCGTTAGTGGAGTTTTTTGTTCCTTTTTTTTAATCATGCACCTTTGCTTTCGGTGGTAGTGGCCGTGTACATGTCTCCATCCACGCTTTCTTTTGCTTTTCCTTTTTTTGTCTGTCACTTCTCTCTCCTCATGAATGAGTGTCGCTCAGTTTGGGGTTCAGGGGGTCGTACCAATTCAAGGAAGGCTCGAGGGAGTCTGATGTTTGCCCATGGAGTTGGACACAAAGTCGATGCCAGACAAACATATAGGCGAGTGTAGAATAGGCTTTCAACTTAGATGAAACAAGAAACAAAGAGGACGAAGCTTAGCAATAAAAGCTACCATTGAAGTGAGCCCGGAAGTCCCTTAATGGCTCGGAAGTTCACTCCATCTCCATGACAAAAGGCTTATTCACGCAATGCAGAATCGACATCCCTTTGGTCATTTTTTCGAAGAAACATTTGACCGACCTGGGCCAGAGTTAAATTTTGGGATGTCTACGCTGCTTAAGCCATGCAAAGCATAAGGACGCGATAAAAATTGGATGGGGAGGAGGAAGATCCAGTTGCTCCGTTTCCCTCCAGAACGGAGGTGGTCTTCCCTTTTTTTTTTTAATGAAGACCCCCCTCCTAATGCAGCCACCCTTGTTTCCTTTTCTCCTTTGGCATCAAGAATAAAAAAAATTCTCCACCAAAATTTTTTTTATCGCCCCACTTTCTACCATTTTTTATTCTTTCTCCTCTTTTGTTTTTTAGTGCTTAAGCTTCTTTTTCCAAGTTTTCTCAGGAGCCACTGCGATAAATCTTCCCATAACATTAATGGACTCCAACCACTCAGCAAATCGTCTTATTGACTCGAGATTTTTCCTTTTCCCAAACTAACCTTTTTTCGCAAGCTCTTGAATTAATGTCCTTGTTCTGCACAGATAAAGCAGTGGCATCTTCATTTTCTCCGAGGTAAGTCTGGTCGTCCATATCAGCCTCGAAGGTATGATCCTCCTGCAAAATTGAATCATCCCAGATACAATTGGGCCAAGATGAAAATTTGGATTATTAGAGGACAATGTCACATCTCCAGAAATGCAAAAATTAAAAATCACATAGCTAAATTGCATTTTCCAGAAATTTTTCAAATGACCTAAAAACGAAGTTAACAAAGAAACTCTCAATTTCAGATTGAATTTCTCAAAATTTATTTGAACAACGTGAAAAGAAAATTAAAAGAAAAATACTGACTATTTTTTCAAATGCCATTTTATTTTCAAATATTCTCCTAATTTCTGAAAAATATTACAAAAATACAAAAAATATGAAAAATTAGTTTTTGGTCAAAATTGGTTCCCTAGGCTTGGCCAAGGTCCCCAAAGTTGATTTTTCAATTTTATGAATTTTTATGGATTTTTTATTAATTCTAAAATAGAAAAGTTGATTAAAAACCAAGTGTCAACAGCTGCCCTTCTTTGACAAAAAGATCGGTAAACGTTCATTTCAAAGACGAGATGACACCTAAATCTTAATCGACTCGACACAATAAAATAAAAAAAGTCGTGACATTTGATCTCTAACACCCCTCTTTGCAAGTTCCGATCTAGATTCTATTTGAGGAGGCTTCCATGCAGTGAGGGAGAGACAAAGAGGAGGGTTTACTTGGCACTTACCTGCCCGTTGTATGGCTGTTGCTTGATACGAATGCTCTACTGAAAATGGAATGAGAACCTAAGGATTCGTCATAAGAAAACCTTAGAGTAGTTGAACTTGGACCCGTATGGTAGGTCAACCCATGGTAGATTCCTAATGAAAGGATTCTACTAATTAAATTTTGATTGAAATTTGACCTGTATGGTAGGTCGTCCCATGGTAGATTCCTAGCGAAAGGATTCTACTGATTTGATTGAAACTTGACCTGTATGGTAGGTCGTCCCATGGTAGATTCCTAGTGAAAGGATTCTACAGATTTGATCGAAACTTGACCTGTATGGTAGGTCGTTCCATGGTAGATTCCTAGTAAAATGATTCTACTAATTAAAATTGGATTGAGATTTGACCCATATGGTGGGTCGCCCCATGAAAATGCCTGTAAGAAGGACTTTGTGCCTATAGAAAGGACTTGGTGCATGTAAAAATGACTTTTTGGTTGCCTGTAAGAAGGACTTTGGTGCCTATAAGAAGGACTTGGTGCATGTAAGAAGGACTTTTAGTTGCTTGTAAGAAGGACTTTTGGTACCTGTAGGAAGGACTTTTGGTGATTGTAAGAAGGACTTTGGTTGCCTGTAAGAAGGACTTTGGGTTGCCTGTAAGAATGACCTTGGGTTGTCTGTAAGAAGGACCTTGGGTTGCATGTAAGAAAAACTTTGGTTGCCTGTAGAAAGGACTTTGGGTTGCTTATAGGAAGGACTTTTGGGTGCCATTCTAGGATCTGGGGAGACCAAGAATCCTGTAGAAACTCAAACTCAATTTAATTTACCTTGAAGGGTGTCATTTTGGGATCTGCGGAGACCATGAATCCTGCAGAAGCTCAAACCTGATTTAACTTACCTTGAAGGGTGTCATTCTAGGATGTGGGGAAATTAGGAATCGTGCAAAAGCTCAAACCCAGATTATATTCTATTGTTGCTCAAGCATAAGTCAAAAAGGCAAAGATCAAAACATTTCGAACATTTCTGTTTTAATGCTTCATTGAAGGTGGATATTTGTATGTGCCGCAATGGATTCAAGCACCTTGACAATCCTCATAATTCATTCTCTTAAAAGGTTCAGGTTGAAGATACATTTACCTGAGGATTTGGAAGACTGTCTAGTGATTTCTTGACAACTAAGCTTGTACATTCAATAATCGCCAAATGGATTTCGAGACCTTGCATGGTAACTCGAATATCGAAAATGTGTTACCTGTCAGGCAGTGTCATAGGAAACATGTGCAAGCATTTTCATCAATGAGTTCATTGGTTCATGCAATACTGTTCAGCCAAGTTTGCAGTGATTAGAAGCAATTTGTGTAATAACTCATGATGCAATCAATCAAAATGTAGATTATGCATGACTATTCTGTCAAGTTTGCATTACCAATTCCGTTCAAGGAAGTTATCATGGCATGAATACCTTAAATGTAATTTGAACGGGGGGCTTTAGTCCAAAAGGGCTTTCTCTCACTCTCGAGAAAGGTTATTTATCCTGATTGCAGGATTGAAAAGAAATCGCTCAATCTCACCACCATCACATTCAGCAAGGGTCTAAGTGATCTCGCAATTGGTACGATCAAGCCGATCTGGAGGTCTTGATTAAGACTATAATGCAGGTTGGGTCAAAGGCTTATCAAAGGGGACTCTTATGAGCCAAGGCCGTTGGAAAAAATCTTCATCATCTATTCCGTGTTTACAAGTCAAGAAACCAGTGAAAATGAGAGAGAAATAGTCTTGCTCGTACCTTTTCGAGTGATGCTTAAAGTATTTCAATTCTACATTAATTCAAGTGCCTTAATTAGAAAAAACTTTCACGGGTTGTAACGTAGGTTGGGATTAAAGATCCAGGAAGTAAAAAGGTTTATTTTGGCCTAGAAAATATATGAGGTGGGTTCGACGTTGGTGATCATCGCATCTTTGTCATCAGTTTTGATCTTCTAAAAATAGACTTCAAAGGGCACCACCGTCGTTTGAGAAAAGTGTCAACCTCTACTATAACTGTCGTTACTCCTGGCCGGTGTAAATTTCAACTGTACATTTTGCAACCTAGTTCCCTCAAAAAATTTTCTCTCACAACCAGATCCGATTGGGGATTTACAATGATTTGAATGGGCATTGGCTTTGCCTTTAATTGGTGCTTTGCTTTTTCATGCTTGGGATTGGCTCTTTTGATCTCGCTTTTTGCCTTTTATCTTTTCTGTTCTGTTTAGAAAAAGAATTTCTAAAAATTGTGCCATATGTATATCAGAGATTTAGCACTCTTGAAGAATTGACTTGGCAGTTCCTAATTCTTCTGAGCTCTTCAACTTTGAGGTGGCGCCATCTTTATCTTAGACTGAGCAATGATCACCAACGGGGTCTTAAGAAACGAATATGCATGGTCAATTGGGCGATACAAAGGATATAAGTATATCGGATAGAGAAACAAATGATTTTCATCATCCTAAGGCACTTGAGTTATCGTGTGAGGTCGAAAGCAAAGGATCACTCAAAAATTGATGTTAGTCCGAGCGAGGAAATTTCTAACCATTTACCTCAGGCTATTGCTAGGACTACCTTCATTTGGCCCCGATGTGGGGTGGTTCTTGACAGGGTTTATGGAATGAAATCGCCATTCAAGTGGGTTATCAATGGTCACATGTAGTGTTTAGGATAAAGAAATGAATGCCTCCTTCCCTTCAGCTATCATACCTTTTGCGAGAAAACTCATTGCCTTTAGGAATAAGGAATCTATTATGCACACGACTCACTATAGATGTAGGACGTGTATGGGAATGGATTGCCTTTTATCATCCTGTCATGCCCCATTCTACATATTCGATGCATTATATGCAGTTTATGCCCCAAGTCAGAATTGACGAATTAAACATGCAGAAGAGTCATACATAAATCACGGAATATGTAAACACAATACAAATGTAGCAATTTTTTTTAAGCGTTATGCATGTTTACGAAATGTGCAAACACATCAAGAATGGGACAATTTGGATTGCCCCTAGGCATATGAGCAGATCGAGGAATACATTTCTGATTTCTCCACTAACTCTTCTTTATTTTCATCTTCCTTTCTCCATCTCTATATCACATTCTAATCTTTCCACTAACTTTTCTTCATTTTCATCTTCCATTATCCATATTTATCTTCCATTCTAATTTCTCCACTAACTCTTCTTCATCTCCATCTTCCTTTCTATTCTTATCTTATTTTCTCCATCCATTTTTCTCCATCTTCTCTTCTCCATCTCCTCTTCTCCATCTTCCCTTATTCTAATTTCTCCACTAACTCTTCTTTTTGTTATTTGCAAAATAGTCCTTCAAGAGTTAGGTATTTGCACTCTAGTCCCTGAATTTTAATTATTTACAAATTAGTCCCTGAAAAAAATATTTCTTTAAGTTCAAATCTCCTCACAATTTTTGACACAATTCACCGCATGTCAAATTTAAGCTCATTTCTTGTTACTGAAAATAATGTAAAATTTAATTAAAGCCTTTTTTGTAAAATTGGGTCATTCTGGGTATAATTGTGCCAAGATGAAAATTTGAAATATTAAAGAACAATGTCACAACTCCTAAAAGTGAAAAATAAAAATAAATTGACTCAAATTGAATTTTTTTAGTCCCGATTCGAGATTATGCTCGTTAAGGAATACACGACCCTGAATTTAATTTTTTAAATTTGCGATGGCCAACATGAAAAAGGATTTAAAGGAAAAATATTGACTATTTTTTATGTATTTTTGTTGCCTCAAATGCTATTATTTATTAAATATTTTCCTAATTTCTAAAAAATATATTTAAAAAAATACAAAAAATATGAAAAATTATTTTTTACTCAAAAATGATTGCCTAAGCTTGGCTAAGGCTTCCAAAGTTGATTTTGCAATTTTCTCATTTTTCTTGATTTTTTTTATGAATTTTCGAAAATAAAAATATCAAAAATACTGAAAATATGAAAAATTATTTTTGGTCAAAATTGGTTTTCTAGGCTTGACCAAGGTCCCCAAAGTTGATTTTTTAATTTTATGATTAATTTTAAAAGAGAAAAGATGATTAAAAATCAGGTGTCAATACATCTCTACCGTTGATTTGCTGGCGAGTCCTCCCATAAAGACGAATCTCATCTTCCTTGTCCCCTACTCGGCGCGTCTTTTCTTCTTTCTTTTTTTGTAAAGTGGTGTTATCCCATCAAACGTTTTACGGATATGTCGGATTTGCATGTCTCGAGATGGCAGGTCAACGGAGATTCGAGCTAGAGATGACACCGAAAGGGGACGGCGAGTAGGAAAATCCGACCTGATAGAGACCGCCCTCGTGAAATCAATATTTAACCTGATTTAGACTATCACCTTCGCATTCCAGTCATCTGCTTCACTTCTCTCATCTTTTCTTTCATATTTTACTTGTCATCCTTGCTTCTCCCCTCGATAATGGCTAATCTTCCTACATACATCTTCCCGGCTGACGTTATGTTCAAATGGGATAGGCTCTATCATCTTCTTGGCATAGGTTATGTTTACATAGCCTATTATCCGAGTGTCGAAGCTAGATTCTCGACTTGTTAGGGGAGGTAAATGCTTCCTTGATCAAAGGCACAAACTTGGAGAGGGAATATAGGGCATTCCCACACATCTTTATCAACTTTCTGGAGGTTTGCCGGAACACCCAGGAGACGGTCAACTTAGCTCGCGTCGTGAAGGCCCGCTACCAAGATCGATATGAATGCCTAGAGTTTGTAGAAGGCTCGGTTACTCGATATAAGGAGGCTGTCAAGTTTGCTGATGAGCGGGTCTTGCTGTTGATTCATGAGAGGGACAAGCTGGTGGAGTGCCTAGCCTTGAACCAGACTTACTTTGAGCATAATCCGAGTGATATCGTGATGAAGTTCAGATATGAGTGGCTGGAGGAGAGGCTTGATGATCTAACGGCGGACATAGCTTTCGAGAGAGACCTGATCGACAATCTGAAACTTGCCGTTGAATACCATGAGATTAATGCAGCCAGGTACAAGGAGAAATGTACTCGTCTGTTCTTCAAGCTTGCAGATCTCGAATCCCAGGTCGCTCAGTGTAGGCAGAGCATTAATTTCATGGATGTTGACACCTGATTTTCAATCACCTTTTTCTTTTTTTCTTTTTTAAAATTAATAGAAAATCCATAAAAATCCATAAATTTGAAAAAATTAACTTTGGAGACCTTTGCCAAGCCTAGGGAACCAATTTTGACCAAAAAATGATTTTTCATATTTTCAGTATTTTTCGGTATTTTTATTTTCTAAAATTGATAGAAAATCTATAAAAATGAGAAAATTGCAAAATCAACTTTGGAAGCCTTGGCCAAGCTTAGGCAACCATTTTTTAGTAAAAAAATAATTTTTCATATTTTTTGTATTTTTTTAAATATAATTTTTAGAAATTTGGAAAATATTTAATAAATAATAGCATTTGAGGCCACAAAAATACATAAAAATAGTCAATATTTTTCCTTTAAATCCCTTTTCATGTTGGCCATCGCAAATTTAAAAAATCCAATTCGAGGTCGTGTATTCCTTAACGAGCATAATCTCGAATCGGACCTAAAAAAATTCAATTTGAGTCAATTTATTTTCATTTTTCACTTTTAGGAGTTGTGACATTGTTCTTTAATATTCCAAATTTTCATCTTGGCCCAATTATACCCAGAATGACTCAATTTTACAAACAGGACTTTAATTAAATTTTGCATTATTTTCAATAGCAAGAAATGAGCTTAAATTCAACATGCGATAGGTGTGTCGAAAATTGTGAGGAGATTTGGACTTAAAGAAATATTGCTCCAGGGACTGAATTACAAATACTTAAAATCTCATGGACTAGAGTGCAAATACCTAATACTTGATGGATTATTTTGTAAATAACAAAAAGAAGAGTTAGTGGAGAAATTAGAATAGATTAGGGAAGATGGAGAAGAGGAGATGAAGATAGGAAGATGGAGAAGATGAGATGAAGATAGGAAGATGGAGAAGAGGAGATGGAGAAGAGAAGATAAAGAAAATAAGATGAGAATAGAGAAGGGAAGATGGAGATGAAGAAGAGTTAGTAGAATGGGAGATAGATATAGAGAAGGGAAGATGAATATGAAGAAGAGTTAGTGGAGAAATTAGAATGTGAGATAGAGATAGAGAAGGGAAAATGAAAATGAAGAAGAGTTAGTGGAGAAATTAGAATGGGAGATAGAGTTAATGGAAAAATTAGAATGGGAGATAGATAAGTGGTTTATAAAAGGATGAAGAAGTGAGCTTGAGAGGAAAAAAATTTTTGGGGAGAAAATTTTGGATGTTTGAGAGAGTTTTTGGAGATTGAAGAAAAACTGGAGAAAAAAAATTCTTTTGGAGAGATTTCAAGAGAAAAAAATTTTGAGAGAGAAAAATTCGCCGCCGTGGAACAAGCCTTGGCGACGCGACGGATTCATCTCCAACGAGCTCTAGGCGCATCAGCATGTGCAATTATTAGGTAACTCAATTTTTCGTGTTTAGATGACGAAATCTCGAAAATAAATGTACTGAACATTCGTAGATGACTTCGAGATCTTCGATTTGATATATTATGGCACGAAAATTGACGTCGTTTGCTATGTCAAAAGGGTCCCGAAATTGAAAGCAGAAATCTGAAAATATGGTGATCAGAACCTGAGATGGAATTTTTCTGATCTGACCTTTCACGCTAAATGATTTTCCATGGGTTATTCTAGACTTTGTTTCATAAAGACCTCTTCATGACATTTGTTCATAAGATCTTAATGCATAACATATAAAAAATACAAAAATATTCATGCACGTTTCGTATTTTTAATGCATTTAATGAAATCATGCAATTCTGTTGGCGTCCTTGAGTCTGAGTGTTTTTCTGTGCGTGGTCATATTGATTTATAGTTATCTTATGTTTAGAGTCTTCTTTTGAAACTTCACAAAAAATGAAAGTTGTTCATTGGGGTCTTGTTTAGTAGACTGGAAAGTTTGGTGCATTAATTTTGAGATTTGAGTGTCCATTTAAGCTTAATCCTGAAATATGTCTGTTCTGTGAAATTTGTTTGTTTGCTGCTGAGCTCTCATGAAAGACCATTTTCTACACGAAAATGAGTGTCTCTTCAATAAGAATGTAAAACATGAAAGTTGTCAAAGACACGTTTTCCCATCCACATAAAAAATCTCAGAATTTTTACATACATTTCATTATTTCTTTTGTATTTTATGGTTACTGTTTTCTCCCTAAGAATGTTCATGGACAGTATGATTTAATTCGTATTTTTTGTGTTAATGCATTGGAAAATGTAAAAAATGGTCTCAATGAAGTTTAATCAGCACGTGTTAAACTCTCTTTGAGTTTTTGAATTGTCTTAACTCATTGGTGATTGTGCATGTCCGATTGGATAAGTTCATTATTTTCATTTGGCTTTCGGCCCGATGCTTTGAAGACTGGAGGATGACCGATGTCCATTCCGGTCCGTTTTGTTGTACTCTCGACCCACGAGGCTTGGCGACGGGTGTTTGACCGATGTCCATTCCGGTCCATTTTTGTTGTATTCCCGATCATGTCTCGAGTTTTATTTAATTGGTCTGTAATTATTCACCCGACGAGTTGCGGGTTTTATTTTCACTGTCCTTAGGGTAGTTTTACTTTACCTGCTCTCTCTTCACATCTTCATTTGCTTTGGGTGATTTTGCATTCTTTTATAATACATCCAAAATACAAAAAAAAATGTAGAAAATCCAAAAAACCAAAAAAAAATGGAAAATCTGAAAATACAAAAAATGCCATTCATGTGCATCTCATGTAGTATGTTTCATGTATGTTTGTTATGTTATCCGTATGTTCATATAGACATATCGTATTTGTTTGTTCTCGTATGCACGTCACGTACGCGACGTTTGCAAATCCACATTTGTCTGTTATGATATGTTATTAACCCATGCATATTCATTCAGAAAAATCAAAAATTTCAAAATGAGGGTTTTATCCCCTCTTTTTCAAAAATGAGGGTTTTATCCCATCTTTTCAAAATGACGACTTTGCCCTTTATGGGCAAAATCGAAATGTACGTATTTACATACACATATCACTATGCATGTCACATATATATGTCACGTATTTGTATGGTGTATGTATGCATGTTACATATCGTATTCGTGCGTCTTCATACGCATGTCACATACGTATTCGTATTCGTCTATCCCCGCATGCATGTTGTATTCATACGCATGTCACGTATGCATATCATTCGCATGTCCACGTACGTATGTCCTTCGCATGTAACGCACGTATATGTATTCGTCTATCTCGTATGCATATCGTATTCATACACATGTCACGTACGTATGTCGTTCGCATGTCATGTACGTATGTCATTCGCACGTCACGCACGTATTCGTATTCGCATATCTACGTATTCGTATATCATATTCGTATGTCCGTATTTGTGTGTCGTATTTGTATGTCAACGTTTGCGTTCATACCCTTTATGCATTTCATTTTAAAGTGAAAACATAAAAAGAACACCTTACCAGGGTCTTATGAATAAATCAAGTGAGAGTTGCCAAAATAGGATATCCATGGAATTAAGGTACCGAAAGGGCATTAGTTTTAATTAACTAGTGTAACCAAGTCCCCGAACTCATAATCTCTGGTTTGCAGGAGTAATTTAGTTCTCCCACTAGGTTACTTAGGTTTCTAATCAACCTACCAAAAATGATTAGTGGTGACTCCAAATTCTAAAATCATGTGAAAAAAAAATCAAAGTTGCGATTTGGTAGAGCTTGGGAGAGCTCGAACTAGGTTAGTTAATTTAATTAATTAATCTGGTAATCCATTAACCTAAAAATGAATTTTAGGTCGCAACAATGGATAGTCCGTTAAACTCTTTTGTGATGCTTATTAGGGCTCAATTTGGTTTTACTTTTCCTCCTTAGTGACTGTTGTAAGGCTTGTTGATATATGGAATGAAGGGAATGTTTTGCATGTTTGTACCTTAATCTTCTGCCATTTATTCTTCCGCGTAGTATGAATGACATAAGGTATTTCTCCCACCAATTTCAGTTAGGATTAGAGCACCCACTAGGGCACCTTCTTCATGACATATGGGTCACCATAGTCTAGAGTAAACTTTCCTTCTGACATAAAGACTGTTGGTAGCAACCTTCATAGGACGAGGTCATCCACCTCTGCTGGAACTAGTCTGCCTATATCAATTGTGTTTCCGAAAAAATACACAGTGAACGTCTCTCTGCCTCAACTGGTAGAATCGTCTCAATCGTATCTTATCTTGATAGATGGTGGCTGTAAAATGATGACACACAACCTAACAGGCGAAGGCAAGACCCCATCACTCCTCTCTGATGATGATATCGAAGACACGGAAAAAGGATTCGGTGGCGGCCCCCACCGATCACAGTAAAACCTGCAACTGGTCATTATTACCGTTCTGACCACTCGGTTAGTGTGCCAATAAATGACCCCGGCCACCTATTCCGTGCCCCACTTTACTCATGCCTATCTCTTTCGGCTTCCACTTGCTCGTGCCGGTCGCCTGTAGCATTGGGAGAAACGTCTGTGGGCCATGCTCTGTAATAAACGCCGGTTCCCCAAAGTTGACGTTGTTCGAATCCAAGAAAGATAAAAAGTAAACCTTTGATTTAATTAGAAATGTTGCAAGATAAGGTTACTATACTTGTTTTATGGGTTCTGATTACACAATCTATGTTTTTTTCAACAAAAATACAAGAACCCCTCCAATACATCAAGAATATCCCCAATCTTGACGGATACATTCACTATACCACTCAAATACACAACTCATACACTCTGCATGATTGATACAGTTCTGTCTCTGGGAGAATCAATATCTTCGCTCACCCCCAGGATTAACGGTTAAAGTATCGACATTTTTCTGTCGTTTTGTATTCTTTGGCATATTGTTGTCCCCAATTTTGCTCCTGTCCGGGGTACCTATGATTCCCTGCAAAAATAGAAGAAATAATTAGTATGTGATCTAAGAGAGGTCGGTCCATGACTCATAGATTAGTCTAGTTTTATTTTTTAATTTCATGAGAAATTAGAGAAAACATTTTTTCAAAAAATATTGGTGAATTTCTCAAAAAAGATTTTCTTGCGGATTTTACAATTTAGAAAAAATGTGATAAAATCCTTTGATATTTAGCAAATTTCCCCGAAAGGAATTTTCTCTTTTATCAAAATGAATTTTTTTAAGGGTAAAATTTGTCAAGAAGATCTGACTTGAAGCAGGAAAGATGTGACAAAAATTCTTTATTAGTCAATAAAATTCCCTGAAGGGATTTTTTTCATATTCAAGTTTTTTCAAAAATGGGGCACTAATTTAATTTTTATTTTCTTTTGAAAAAGGGCTATGATGTTAAGTTCGAAATTTAACCGACACTTAACATGGACCGACCAAAAGTAAATACAAGATGAAGTCAGAAAACTTACTTTCACCATGAAAAATACCATGTAGGTCACATAGACATGCACATGAATCGTGAGTTTAAACCTTAGCCTATCTATCCTAAAGGCTGACAAATTGAAGCGAAAGACTTATGGCAAGGCGACAATCTCACGCACATAATCAAGATTAGTCGTAATCTCACGTCGTAATCAGGATTAGCCGGGCCTTTCCACTTTGGCTGCTTGAGTCAAAAATTAAAACACCACTTTGGTAATCTTACCAAGCCTGAGACCTAACTTTTAAAACTCACTTTTGAAAAGAGGTTCTGGATTGAATCTGGACTAACTTTCGACGTAATCTCACGCCGAACGCTAGAACCAAACCACAATACCATCCTAAAACTAGTGGCCCAGGTCCGGCCACAGGACGTGTGTGATGTAGTGCTAAAATAATTAAACAGGCACAACAGTTAAATGCAAGCACTGCTTCAATATTTTAAAAATTAAATAACAATTCTCATGCACCAAACCTGCAAAACGAAAAGTTAGCCAAACACTTCACCACTTATAACTCCCTCCCTGCAAGACCATTTAACACCTAAAGATCAGAATCCAACTAAATCAAACCAAATAAATTTTCATGAAATTTTTCTGGCCTAAGTCCTCTAGGTTCTTAAATTTTTTCCAAGAATTAAGAACAGTTCCCAGCGGAGTTGCCAAGCTGTCGCGACCCGAAAGATAATTTTCAGGAGAATGGATTATCAGGTTAATTAGATTAACCAACCTAACGCGGACCCTCCCAAGCCCTACCGAATCGTAACTTTGATTTTTTATTTAAATGATTTTAAGATTTGGAGTCGCCACTAATCGTTCTTCTAGGTCAATTAGAAACCTAAATAAATTAGCGGGAGAACTAATTTATTTTTGCGGACTAGAGATTCTGAGCTCAAGGACTTGGTTACGTTAGATTACTCTAACGCCTTTTCGGTACCAATTTCATGAAAAATCATTTGGGATGACTTAGGAAGATTTGGCTTCGACTGATCAGAAGGGTAAAATGGTCATTTTTCCAAGCTCCGGAGGGAAAATAGGTCAAATCAGTTGAATGTGGTCGTTCCTTATTTCCCAATATTTTTGAGAACGTTTTGGAGTTTTTTGAGATGATTTACCCATAAGGGGGCAAAATCGTCATTTTGAAAATATAAAGAAGGCAAATCACCCAAAAATAGGACTCACCAGTCGAAATAGCCGATTCCCTGTTTCTTGAGGTTTTTCCGTGTTTTTTGAATTTTTGGAGACGATTTGCCTATAAGGGGCAAAATCATCGTTTTGGAAAGATTGGGATGGAAATCCACCAAAAATAGGATTGGTCAGTCGAAATGACCCGTTTCCTAATTTTTGAGATTTTTCTGAATTTTTTTCAGATTTTTTGGAGACGATTTGCCCATAAGGGGTAAAATCCTCATTTTGGAAAGATTGGGATGAAAATTTACCAAAAATAGGATTGGTCAGTCAAAATGACCTATTTCCAAATTTTTGAGATTTTTTTGAATTTTTCACAATTTTCCAGGACAATTTACACGTAAGGGGCAAAATCGTCATTTTGAAAAGCTTGGAAGGACGAAATTGTCAAAAATATCCTTCATCAGCTGAAATGATCCATTTCCAGATTTTTGAGGCTTTTGAGAATTTTTGAAGTTTTTCTGATCTTTCTGGATTTTTTTAGAATTTATTTTCATGATTTTTATGAATTATTATTATTTGTTATTCATTTTTTCATTTTTTTTATTATATATATTTTTAAAAAATTTATATTGTTATTATTTTTGGATTTTCTGATTTTGATTTTTGATTTTTTGATTTGTTTAATTTAAGTTATTTCGATATTATATTATTATTTTATTATAATATTAAATAAAGGAAATTGGGTCGGGCCTCAGCGCTCAGGCCCACAGATATGGACTAGGTTTGGACTGGGCTCGATCGTAATCCTAAACTAAGCATTTCAGAAAATTACAACAAGCGCAAACTAAACATGAACCCAATTGAAGCTAACCCAGTGGCAAATAAACTAAGCCCAACGGAAGAGCGTACTTACCTGGCCCAGCATTGTACAAGTCCTCGCTACATGAGATCTGTTACTCGTAATGTTCAGTACACCAATTTAGAGACTATGTGGACATTTACTCAGGTAACCATCATAAGTTCTGCGCTGGAGATAAAATATGGAGGAAGCTCTCCAAGTGCAATTCCAATGCCCCGTAGAACAGCTTCCATCTGAACTTGAGGCAGTATCCGATCCGAGACCAGTTGAAGAAGCCACTCCAAGTGCTACCCACCGTAACCCAAATTGCATGTACTCGTAGAGCTCCTCGACATGCTTTTCATGCATTTCGCTGACTCTAACCGAGATAAAGGGCTGTGTTGTCGGAGTCAGATTCTCCAGATCCTGCTGATGCTTCCGTTGTAGCCCTAAGATCGACGCGTCCATCGCGAGAGCAGGAACGGGAGCTTTACCAGGCCTCGTTCGGGTTCCCATAGATCGAACCCGATCGAATGCGGTCAAGCGAGCGAAGACGTGCCAAAGGTTCTCATTTTTTTTTTGGTGTTTAAACATACCAAACTCACACGCCTGGTTGATGGGATGGCACGGTGGGAGAGGGAGTCTTCCAAACCTGTCAGTCTAAGTTCTTCTGGGGTTATATAACCACCGCGGTTAATATCAAATTTCTCAAAGACAATCTATGACCGCAGATGCCACTTCTCTGAGTCATGTTCCTCCATTTGATGCACATGAAGAGTTGCTACAACAAACTCAGTAAAATCCACTAGCCCATCCGTGTTACTATTGATCGCTTGAAGAATCTCTAAGACACGCGACTCCTTCAACTTCCAGAGAAGATTCTGAGCAAGGGCCTGTCTCATTTCTTCAAGATTAATAGAACCACTTTTATCTTCTTTAATTGCAACAAATTGATCCTTGAGGCCAACAAGTTCCTCTTCATCAAGTGTGCTTGCTAACGCCCGTAAAGCAGAAGGCCTCCGTTGAGAAACCTAACCACGTCAACGGGCACCCCCCACCGTAGGCAGAGTATTCGAACAGCCCAAAAACTAGGATCCACCACGAGATGTCGAGCACGACCGACAGCTCCACGATTCCGAACCTGATCACGTAGATCACGAGCTAGGTGAAGAGCACGTTGGAGGAGAGGGCAGCGAAGGAGACTCACGCGGCGACCGAGTTCTTGCGCTGGCGCGACGGGCATTGCTGGAACGGGAACTGGAAAGCGAAGCTGAAATGAGCGAGATCATCCACGTCGTCGTTACGCCTGTCATCTTAGCTACGTCTTCGACCATGGATGAAGCTGCAGCAGAGGAGATGCCACCAGGCAGAGGACGGAGAAGACACTTAAAGCTCAAACGATCGAAGGACTGGCAGTTCTCGATGAAAGCATCTGAGGGCGAGGACGACGACGGACCGGCTTTTCTTCTCCTCTTGCATGTATGTATGCATGCGTGTTCTTTTTCTCTAATCCGTAAACCCCCCCTAGAGCCTTGCTCGTTGTTACAAGAAGATGATTAAAAATGACCTGGGAACCCACCAGCTCTCTCGGTACCTATTCCTACATCTGGGCGATCCTCAACATATTCAGACCGGTCCCGCATGTTGTTGGCCATCTTTTCGGGGGGGTTTTTTCCCAAATTAAGGTTAATAAAAAAATTATTTACGAAAAAGGGGTGAAAAAGTTTTTTTTACCGAAACAGGGCTCATGCGGCACTAGGCTTGATAATTGGAAGCTCAACGAGAGCTTTATAACTGGAGTTGTGATTGGAACATATCTTCCCCGAAGTTGTCTTCACCTGTTTTTTTGGAACAAGCACAGCCCTGACCTGCTTGATCTTAAACAGTATAGGAAATGAACTTTGCATGAGGCTTGAGGATGGGGTACTCTAACTCCAGTTCAATTCGGCTCTCGAGGATTCTGATAATGTTTGCACCGGCCCTTGGACCCTCCTCGGGAGGGCATCGCCTTCCTTGAGGGATCCCCCCAACTGGAAAAACCTCTAGAAACTCCTCCATCCTTATAGTCTTAACGCAGCCCCCCTCATAACATGTATTTTTGGGATCAATCCTTAAATGCCCGCTTCTTGCGCGAGAAATCTCTCTCGGTTTCCTCACACATGTCTTTTAGTTTCGTCATCAGTGTTCTTCACGCGACTTGTGCTGTGATATAGATGCAAATCTTCAATGCCAGATTGAGCACTGTTGAGTAGGTTAATAAATCATAAAGGGTCCGAGAGCTCTTCCTTGACACCATATGCGAGGTCTACGTTATTGCCGAATGGCTCGACATGATGAGTTGTTTCATGTCCAGTAAGATCCAAGGTCGATTTGGATCGAGGAACTTTGGAGAAGAGGGTTGAGAGTGTTGTGTTTTGGAGCTGGATCAGTTCTAGAGCTTGCTACTACAACATTGGAGTTCGAGAAGTTTCCAGTAGCATTCAAGAAGTTAGTGTTGGGTGCCCAAGATTGGGGAATATCAACTA
Source organism: Psidium guajava (assembly GCA_016432845.1). Classification (NCBI taxonomy): domain Eukaryota; kingdom Viridiplantae; phylum Streptophyta; class Magnoliopsida; order Myrtales; family Myrtaceae; genus Psidium; species Psidium guajava. The sequence continues at coordinate 29,214,309 of CM028228.1, forward strand.
TTTTTTGGAAGAGGAAAATGACCCAGCATGGTGAACTAGGAATTGACCATCTTGGTGATGGAGATTTGTTTTAGTTCCATGGGAGGTATCCCCGCTGTCAGAGGGATCTCTTCCTCCTCCCTCCCGTTTGAATCCCCTCCCCTTTCTTTTTTGCCGAAAGGGGAGACATTTTCTTTTGTGGGGGGAACGTGTTTCCCACTTTCGTTAGTGGAGTTTTTTGTTCCTTTTTTTAATCATGCACCTTTGCTTTCGATGGTAGTGGCCGTGTACATGTCTCCATCCACGCTTTCTTTTGATTTCCCTTTTTTTGTCTGTCACTTCTCTCTCTTCATGAATGAGTGTCGCTCAGTTTGGGGTTCAAGGGGTCGTACCAATTCAAGGAAGGCTCAAGGGAGTCTGATGTTTGCCCATGGAGTTGGACACAAAGTCGATGCCAGACAAACATATAGGCGAGTGTAGAATAGGCTTTCAACTTAGATGAAACAAGAAAGAATGAGGACGAAGCGTAGCAATAAAAGCTGCCATTGAAGTGAGCCCGGAAGTCCCTTAATGGCTCGAAAGTTCACTCCATCTCCATGACAAAAGGTTTATTCACACAACAGCAGAATCGACATCCCTTTGGTCGTTTTTTCGAAGAAACATTTGACCGACTTGGGCCAAAGTTAAATTTTTGGATGTCTACGTTGCTTAAGCCATGCAAAGCATAAGGACGCGATAAAAATTGGATGGGGAGGAGGAAGATCTAGTTGCTCCGTTTCCCTCCAGAACGGAGGTGGTCTTCCCTTTTTTTTAATGAAGACCCCCTCCTAACGAAGCCACCCCTGTTTCCTTTTCTCCTTTGGCATCAAGAATAAAAACATTCTCCACCGAAAGTTTTTTTTATCGCCCCACTTTCTACCATTTTTTTATTCTTTCTCCTCTTTTGTTTTTTAGTGCTTCAGCTTCTTTTTCCCAGTTTTCTCAGGAGCCACCGCGATAAATCTTCCCATAACATTAATGGACTCCAACCACTCAGCAAATCGTCTTATTGACTCGAGATTTTTCCTTTTCCCAGACCAACCTTTTTTCGCAAGCTCTTGAATTAATGTCCTTGTTCTGCACAGATAAAGCAGTGGCATCTCAATTTTCTCCGAGGTAAGTCTGGTCGTCCATATCAGCCTCGAAGGTATGATCCTCCTGCAAAATTGAATCATCCCAGATACAATTGGGCCAAGATAAAAATTTGGATTGTTAGAGGACAATGTCACGTCTCCAGAAATGCAAAAATTAAAAATCACATAGCTAAATTGCATTTTCTAGAAATTTTTCAAATGACCTAAAAACGAAGTTAACAAAGAAATTCTTAATTTTAGATTCAATTTATCAAAATTTATTTGACCAATGTGAAAAGAAAATTAAAAGAAAAATACGGACTATTTTTTCATATTTTTGTGGCCTCAAATGCCATTTTATTTTCAAATATTCTCCTAATATTTCTGAAAAATATTTAAAAAAATACAAAAAAATATGAAAAATTATTTTTTGGTCAAAATTGGTTCCCTAGGCTTAGCTAAGGTCCCCAAAGTTGATTTTTCAATTTTATGAATTTTTATAGATTTTATATTAATTCTGAAATAGAAAGATAATTAAAAATCAGGTGTCAACAAATATGTGCTTTGCATGTGGGCCTTATGTACTCGCATGCCTCATACATGTGTTGACCCTTCATTAGCCGCTACGTAGTTGGACAAATCGTTGCTGACTTGGTAGTCCGGCCAACTCAACCTAGTCCATGACCCATTTAACTTGTTAACTTTTGACTGTTGACCGTTAACTGTTTACATTGACCCAATTAACCGTTGACCAAAAATAAAATAAAATCATGTCGGGGCTTATGTGGGGGCGTGTGATGTCCAATTGGGGTGATTTTGGTACCGATGTATTTGTATCAAAATTTTCTACAATGTGGTATATTTATTTTACCATATTATGCATAATGGATTATGACTAATCTCATTTTTTCCAATTTATTGTAGAAAAATGTCTTGGATGATGTGAACCCCTCTAAGAGTGGATAGTGAAGAAAAAGAAGAAAGAATCTTGAGGCTAAGGAATGCCTTAGTGCTTTACCGCTAGAATGCTTAAGATGACATGATGACTCATATATTGAAAGTTAACGGAAAGATCAAGGAGATCATTTGGAAGGATCACAGAATGCATGATGGCATAGGAGTTATAGCACTAAGGACCACTCTTCTTGTGGAGTGGCAAGGGGTCATCAATCATTCGTGGGATGCCAACCCCAATTCTTTCAAGAGTTTAGGGATTAGATTCCTAAATGAGTATATGAGCAAAGGTAAGCAAAGGACGTTGACCCTTGCTATGAATGGGTCTGGGTAGAGGCATAATGCATCCTGGTATAGAGGGAGTGGTACCCTGAGAGCTTTTATAGGGCCAGCTTGTAGACTCAATAATTTTCTTAGTTTTAACAAGTTTGTGTTGTCATTTCCTACTATTAGGAAACGCTACTAGAGAGGAAATTGTTGCTTTGATGCTTTGTTTCAATTCCTTTAGTTTCTAGGTTTGAGAATATCTCAATCTTGTCGTTGTTAAAGCTAGTTTGTCAGTTTGTGAATACTTCCTATTGTCGGTGGTTGTGAATATTTTATGAAATGTTTGTTTGTGAGTGCAATATGAATTTCTATTTTATAATAGTTTATTAGTATTATATGTTCGAGTGGGGAGTTCTAGAGAGTTTTAGTAATTTTAAAGAACTCAATTTTACCTAAATAGTTGTATTAATGATCATTTCAAATGAGGACACTTAAATAATGATTGAGAGCTTAGTGAGCTTTCGAATCTAGGTCTTTATGTGAAATTGTACATTAGTATAATTAGTTAGTGTAAAACGTGTCCATCAATGTTAGGTATTAATAACTCATGCAAAATGTCTAAATAATCTCATATTCAAATACAAAAGCAATGACGCCAAAGAACATCGTGGCTAAGATCAATAAGGGCGAGAAATTAAATGGTGAAAACTATGAGATTTGTAATATGAAAATTCAGTATGTGCTAGAGGAGGTAGATGTACTAAAAGCTCTTAACCTGGTCATGACAGAACCAGAGAATGGAACCACTGCTCGGCAAAGAAGAGATAAGGAAGCCTTCGCTGCTTGGAAGAAAAAGAATTTCACTACTTGCATTACATCACTTGGTAGCATGGATAATGATATTATGCATGAGTTTAGGTAGCATAAGAATACAAAAGATATGTGGGATGCATTAAAGATTATGTTTAGGCAGACATCAATCACCCAACTAAGGTAGCTTGCAATTAGATTTGACACATATAAGATGCCACATGAGCATAATATGAAGTAGTATTTGAGACGCATGTTGGATATGATTAGTGAGTCGAAGGATGTAGGTCACTTATTATCTAATGAGCAGCAAGTGTAAATAGTGATTTGCTCTTTGCCTCATAGTTAGAAGCACATGAAAGTTAGCCTACCTCATAATAAGAATGTTAAGACTTTTGAGGATGCTATGCATTACTTTGAACTGGAGGAGGATCGCCTTCTAGCAGCTAAAACACAAACTGACGTGTATTTTGCTGGCTCTGGCTCACATGAAGTTTCGAGCTTCAAGCATAAATATCCCGGTGGGTTCAAGAAGGGGAAAGTTAAAAGAGCGGAACCATCTGGCAAGAAACAGAAGTTTGACAAACATGGAAAAGGGAAATGTCCCTTTAAGAGAAACATTTCAAGGGAGAAATATTATAATTGTGGCAAGAAAAGTCACTTCACTCGCGACTATGACGAGATAAAGAAGGTAGAAACCCTTTATATACTTAAAAGTATTAGTTATGTATTGAGTTCTATATTCTTAACTGAATCTCATTTTTTGTGAATTGTAATCTCAGGGGCCCAAGACCATGTAGTTAGAGACAAATATTTTGATGAATTCCAAGTGGAGCAAAGTGGATCTACGTAGGGAATAACTCCAAAGTAGAATTCAAAGGAATTAGCACCTGTCAACTTATCATGCACGGTAGTCGCACTTTGTTCCTACACGAAGTCCTATATACTCTTGAGGTTTGTTGAAATATTGTCTCTATGTTGGTTTTAGTGAAGCTTGGCTTTTGTATGAATTTTCATGACAATGACATGGATTTGTTAGATATTACTTTCTATGGTTCAAGTTATTTTTTAAATAGTTTTATTGTGTTGAATATTGAAAATATTATTCCTTTTTTACATCTTCCATTCTAGTGATAATGATGTAAATGTGTGACATGCTAGACTTAATCATATTAACTAATAACATATGAATACATTAGCCAAAGATGCTTAATGGGCAATATTGAGAAAGTCAAATTGCCCACTTGTGAATTGCCTAGTGAGAAAAACAACTCGAAAGCCATTTGAAAAAGGAACAAGAGCTGGATTTTCATTGCAATTAATCTATACTGACATCTGTGGCCTAATGAATGTAAAGGCAAGGCATGGGGCTGTATACTTCATCACTTTTATAGGTAATTATATTCGATTCGGATATATCTATTTGATTTCGCATAAATCTGAAGCACTAAATTGATTTAAGAAATTATCATCTTAGCGAAGAATCAATTAAATATGAAATTAAAAATATTGAGATCCAATCGAGATCGAGAATACTTATTTGATGAGTTCAGAAATTTATGTGATGAAAGATAATAGAAAGATAATTGTCCATCCCATACACTCCACAGCATAATGGCATTACAAAGAGAAGAAACAGAACCTTAATAGAAATGGTTAGGTCTATGATGACACGAGTTAATTTGCCTATCACATCTTAGGGTGATACTTTGTTAACTCTCATCTATATATTTAATTGTGTGCCATCAAAGTTAGTCTCTTCCACTCTATATGAGTAGTGGACAAGTCAAAATCATAATTTGAGTTTTCTTAAACCTTGAGGTTGTACTACCTATACTCATGAGTCCTCTTATAGATATGAAAAATTTGGACCTAGAGGTAAAAAGAGTATATGTGTTCACAAGTAAGCAAAAAAACGGAAGTATGATTGAATTTGAATATTGATATGTCACGTTCTTAGATAATAACTTTTCGGGAAATGGCAAAATAGATTAAAATTATTCCCTATTTGAGACCTTGGATAGAGATAATGGGACAGTCGGATATAATGATCTAAGTGGGAACAATGTCAAAAGTGGAGAACTAAGTACAAATCAATCTCAATTACAATTTTGATGAGATAATTCCATTATTTAATTCGAGTGAAAGAATAATGGAGAATGAAATACCTAAGGTACAACCTTTACCATGGCAAACAAGTTGCAAAAGCATTCTTCATCGATGCTTTGAGATTACAAGGGAAGCTTTTGTGATCATTTCATAAAAGGATGATGAGCTAAGAAATGTAAGTGAGGCTTTATCATGTCTTGATAAGCAAAAGTGGATGAAAATGAAAGAAGAGATGGAGTCGATGATATTAAATCAAGTTTGGAACTAGTTGATTTTTTCAAAGGATACAAAGCCATTGGGAACAAATTAGCTCTTAAAATAAAGCATAAGGCTGATTACTTGATTGAGAGATATTAGACTTACCTTGTTATGAAAGAGTATAACCAACATGAAGGAATTGACTATGAAGATACTTTTTCTCCTATAGTGAGATTTACCTCAATTCACATAATCTTGGCAATTGTAGCAAGCTTGGATCTTAAATTACATCAAATGGATATAAAGATTGCTCTTTCCAATGGTATATGTCGATGATATACTACTTACTGGAAGCAATATGGAGTTTATTAAGATAGTTAAAAGTTGGTCATCTTCTAATTTTAAAATAAAAATGTGAGTGAAACTACATACATTCTTGAAGTAAAAATTTCAAAAGATCATTCAAAAAGTTATTATTATTTTTTCACAAGAAACATACATAAACAAAATACTTGAACAATTTTGTATGCAAATCTATAAACCCATTGATACTCCTATTACAAAAGTTGAAGGTTTGAGCCCCAAAATGTATCCTAAAACTCCATAAGAGTAGGAGCAAATGAAAAATGTTCCTTATGCGAGTATTGTTGAAAGCTTAATATACGTTGTGATGTGTATAAGACCTAAATTTATTATGTAGTTAGAATGGTGAGTAGGTACCAATCCAATTCAGGTCAAGCAAATTCAGTTGCTATCAAAAGAATCTTGAGGTATTTGAAAGCTACTACTGATTATGCACTGAGATATTAAGGAAGTGATCTGCACTTTGAGAGTTACACTGATGCTAATTAGGGAGGAGATTTAGATAACAGAAAGTCTACCTTTGAAAATGTGTTCTTATTGAATAATGACGCCATATCATGAAGCAGTAAGAAGCAGAAATGTATAACCTCATCTACCATGGAAGCTAAGTTCAAGGTTTTTGTTAGTAACAGGCATGAGGGTACCTAGCTTAGGAGATTTTTGAATCATTTAGGTGTTGCTGATGATGCTGCAAATCCAATATTAGTATATTATGATAGTCAAGTAGCAATAGCTTACACTAAATATCCCAAATTTCATTGTGAGACCAATCACAGAGATATTAAGTATAAAAATATTAAGAATATAGTTGCACGAAAGGACATGAACATATAGTATATATCTATGCATAGAATGTTAGTAGATCCAATGACAAAGCCGATTCCTAGAAATGTTTTCTATAGTTATGTAAAATCTCTAGGATCACATAAAATGTAATATAATGGATATTATAATTTTCCTAAATATTCACTGTTAATGAAATTCGAGATTATTTCCTATTAATTTTCTGTGATATTTATGGATATTAAGCTTGGTGCTTTATGTTGGGAAAGTATTTCGAACAGATAAGAGATTAGCTCACTCACACAAATAATTGACCCTATTTACTGTGTGATGAATAGAGATAAGACAATTTTAAGTTCATTATCTAATTGATAATAGATAGCTTGAAATTAGAATATAAATGTCACCTTAATAGAAAGTTAAGATGAGGATTTAATGTTTATTATGTCCGAAAGTGAAATAACCTAATCTACATATTTCACTTTATTTATCTTTACTGCTAGATATAAGTTCTGATGGGTACTTTTGAGCAAAATAGTTATGTGACATCAAGTTAAACATGGAGTATATCTAAATTATCATTTGTACGGTATTAAAATGGTTAGACATACACTCCATAGGAATGAAAGAATATCGTAATATATATTTCATGTTACGTGTACATGAGTTGACCAAGAAAGTTGGCAAAAGTTTTGATCTCAACTTTTTAAGTCATATGAGGCTCTCAAAGATAAAAATTCCTTATTTAGTGCCCTCACGACTCTTAATTATTTTCAAGATTTCTATTCAATGTTCACTATTTTAGGATGTTGCCAATGGTCATGAGATTGATTTGAACTAATGAGGCATTTTTAGAAAAGTGAGTTAAACTGAAATTGAGAGGTCTAATTGAAGAGGAAAATCGATTTAGATTTTTTGAGTCACATTATAGATTTATATTTATTGACTTGTCAGTTATGATTATTTAGTATAATCATAACTATGAATCTAACATATCATACTTAAATGAGATCGAGAGAGATATATGTATATGAATTGATCTATCTAGAGTATAATATATGAAAATCTACTTTTGATTATGTCCAATTTTGAACTGTCATATACTCCCAATGGATGTACGACGACGAGCTCAGTGTATGTTGGTCACATGAATTATTTGTCATTATGAACTTCACAAAGAAGAGACGGTTGTGTTTAGCCCTCCGTGAGTAAATGGGAGTTATTAGTCCTCCATGGATAAGCGAGAGCTATTTGCTCTACATGGGCAAGTGAGAGATGTTAGAGTATGGCTCTTTCGGTATACTGCTTATGCGCACAACCACACCCAACCCAAGCAGTTATCAGCAATTATTTTTTTGAACATGAAAAAGTAATGTCTTTTGGTAGGTGTAACTTCTCCCTCTTTTTCCTCCCTTTTGTCAGTCGTATTCCAAAAAAAAAACGACACAACAACACAAGGAAAGAACAATGCTCTCTCCCCCTCTACTGTTGAATCACATTCAAAGTGAAGGGAACTCTCGAGACTACAAAGATGACATCTAGTCTATGACAATTACAATATGTCCTCGTGATGTATTCGTTCGATCGGTGATGCAAGCATTGAGTCTTTGACATGTTTTTTTGCACGTTGATTTCTTTGGACAAATGATTGTGTATCATTATCTCTCATTTGAATCACCCCTCAAGAATGTAGATAGCTTTTCTCCTCTCTTCTTCTCTTCTTTTCTCCTTTTTTTCTATCACTCGAGCCCACCTCCACAAGATGGCGGTGGTTTCTCAAGATTCAAGACCATGCACCTTAGCCCTCGACGCCACACATTTCCTTCCTCGTCGGCCATTCTCGTGGGACAGCACATCATTGAGGAAAAAGTGTAATTTTGAGCTTGTTTGGAGGGCAAATTGAGCTCCATTTTTTCCTACACGACCGTTAAATCATGGGCAACTCAAGTAGAAGGGATGATTGTCCAAGAAATTGATGGAATTTTGTAAATTTGAGTTGCACCAAAGCTGGAAGAGTAAACCCACGGTTTATTCGGCACAATTTGAGCTTTCTTTCCATTTGTTCTTCAAATTAAGGCAAGTACTACTTCTATCCCTACTACTAAGCAACCCAATGTTCATTTGTTTCGATGATTTGGGTTACTTCAAAAATGGGTGTGGTAAAGGGAAGTTTTGAATGCATGGAGGGAAAAACGTTATTGAACAAATGATCCATTGCTTGATAGGGTATCTTTGGGTAATGGCTAGTAAAGGTAAGAAAGTTGATTGTTTGATTTATCGATGAATCGAAGTGAATTGAACTTAGAACCCATGGATGGATATTCGACCACGAGCTTTGAATGGGGTTAATTGCCCGATTTGTTGTGCATATTGATTTTACTCACAAGAGTATGTTCCTAGGTCTATGGATAACCTGAAGATGTGAGCCATTTATCTTAATTGTCTTCAAGTCTACTTGAATTGAACTAGGAGCCGCAAGTAAGCTTTCAAGGATAAACTAGGGGAGGAGCTTATGAAGCTCCATTGTGTGCGAATCGAATATGGTTGATAATCTAGCATCTTGAGGTCCTTAGAAATTGGAATTACAAGATGGATTGTTGTGGTTGTCTACAAAATGACGGGAATCAGAGATTGAACCATAAAAGGGCATTTGACCATGAGCATTAAAGGACCATTTGTGAGCTTTGGTAGTTCAAATATTGACTCCAGTGGAAATCTAATTAGCCGTAGCCCTTATATGTATGCTATGTGATAGTTGTTAATGTGCTCCTTGGTATTTGCTGAATGTTTGGTTACCAACTGAATGAATGACAAATTAGGTAGTTTAGTTGTTCCCTAGATGTATTTACTTATTGAGTTTCAGGTCACCCTTTCATTGTTGAAACTTTTCAGATATCTAGGTTTCCGTGACTACGGATGATAGTGATGGTGTTAAAACAAATTAAATGTGATATGGAGAGTATTTGGGTTTAAATGTCACCTTTGTTTCATCCTAATGTATTTGTGGTCTTAAAAAGCATGTAATGAACATTTGTAATGTATCAAAATGTATGTATTTTCCAATTTGCTGAGTGCTCCTACTTATTGTAAACCATAGTGAACCTCAGAGGCTGCAACCATTAGACATGCCTACCATTTTCCTTTTCTCAAGCTCTTGTCTTTCTCTCGGGTGGCCCACTGCTTGTTTTTAGATGGATTAACTTCTGTGTGCGCCCTCTATTACCTATATAATAACTTATTAAAATAGAGCTCCCTAGTGTTGGACGATGCCTTGGGACGTTAGTAGCTCTCTTTAAGGGATTAAGGAGCTGTCCCTGACATCCATAGCTTGCTCTCATATTCATTGTACTAGGGATGTCTTAATGGATCAAATGCAAAGGAAAATCAGCTCTCTCTTTCTTTGCAAATGATTTTCTCTGCTAAGCAATGCTCACGAATAGGCAAATTGATTTTTTTAATATCGCGTAATAAGCCCTCTTGGCTAATTTATTCATTCGCTGTTAGCCAATATGACCCAACCTAGCATGTCACATATTCACATCATTATCATAAGATTAAGAATATGTAAATAGGAAATAATAAATTTTCACATTATTGTACACAATAATCATTACAATAAAATCATATAGAAAAATACCCAGAACTATAATAACTTGTTCCTAATGACAAGTCAACACCATCTTTATGAAAGTTCAAATTAAAATCAAGTTTAATCAAAACTAACATGGAAACTAAATTTCATCGAAATTTTGGAGCATATAACATATCGTGTACGTATATGGTGTGACCACCACACACATATAATTGGCAAGTGCCAATCTCTTTTACTTCCATTGGGGAATTATTTCCCATATATATCCCTTTTGCTCCATGTAAAACTCATTGAAATTCCACGAAAGCATCTCTATCTTTAGCTACATGGTTTATGGCTGTTGAGTCTGTAATGCACAAAGGATAAGGTTCAGTTACGAAAACTGAACGGGAAACATAATAAACACTCTCAAGTATACAAAGAGTTTCTACTTTCCTATGCTCACCACAGTCGTGAGCAAATTGACCCTTCTTACCACAGTTAAAACCTTCCACTTTTGAGATGTTTTTCTTAAAATGATGCTCTCCTGAAGAATGTGTACAATTTCCCTTCCACTTCTCAAACTCACCTTAGCACTTATGCTTAGAGCTTGAAGCTCCATGTGAGCTAGAACTAGTCTAATAAATGTCAGTTTCTAGTTTAGTCAACAGATGGCGATCCACCTCTAGTTCAAGATGACTCAAAGCATTCTCAAAAGCTTTTACTTTTCATTGTTGTCATGACCCAAAAGAAAATTTTTTTGAATTCGATCGGATGAACGGATTATCAGGTTAATTAGATTAACTAACCTAATGCGGACCCCCTCAAGCCCTACCGAATCGTAACTTTGGTTTTTTTAAAAGATTTTAAGATTTGGTGTTGCCACTAATCATTCTTCGTAGGTCGATTAGAAACTTAAATAAATTAGTGGGATAACTAATTTATTTTTACGAACCAGAGATTATGAGTTCGGAGACTTAGTTACATTAGATTACTCTAACGCCCTTTCGGTACCAATTTCATGAAAAATCATTTGGGGTGACTCGAAAAGATTTGGATCAAACTGACTAGAAGGGTAAAATGGTCATTTTTCAAGAATCAGGAAGTGAAAACAGGTCAAATCATTTGAATGTGGTCATTCCTTATTTTCCATAATTTTTTAGAATTTTTGGAAATTTTCTGAGACAATTTACCTATAAAGGTAAAAATCGTCATTTTGAAAAGATTAGGAAGGAAAATCATCCAAAAATAGGATTGGTCAGTTGAAATGGCATGTTTCCTAGTTTTTGAAATTTCTGAGAATTTTCTGCGATCATTCAGGACAATTCGCCCATCAAGGGAAAAATCGTCATTTTATAAATATTAGGAAGGAAAATCAACAAAAATAGGAATAGCCAGTCGAAATGGCCCATTTTCTAATTTTTGAGATTTTTCTGAATTTTTCTGAATTTTACGAGACAATTTACCCATAAGAGGTAAAATAGTCATTTTGAAAAAATAGGAAGGAAATTATCAAAAATAGGATTGGCCAGTCGAAATGGCCTGTTTTCTAATTTTTGAGATTTTTCTAAATTTTTCTGAATTTTTCGAGGCAATTTACCCATAAGGGGCGAAATCATTATTTTAGAAAAATCAAGAAGGAAATTCATCAAAAATAGGATTGGGCAGTCAAAATGGACCGTTTCCTAATTTTTGTGATTTTTCTGAATTTTTCGAGTCAATTTACCCATAAGGGGCAAAATTGTCATTTTGAAAAAATCAAGAAGGAAATTCATCAAAAATAGGATTGGCCAGTCGAAATGGTCCGTTTCCTAATTTTTGTAATTTTTCTGAAATTTTCTGAAATTTTTTGAGATAATTTACCCATAAGGGGCAAAATCGTCATTTTGGAAAAATCAAGAAGGAAATTCATCAAAAATAGGATTGGCCAGTCGAAATGGCCCGTTTCCTAATATTTGAGATTTTTATGAATTTTTATGAATTTTTCGAGACAATTTACCCATAATGGACAAAATCGTCATTTTAGAAAAATCAAGAATGAAATTCATCAAAAATAGGATTGGGCAGTCAAAATGGCTTGTTTCCTAATTTTTGAGATTTTTCTGAAATTTTTCGAGATAATTTAACCATAAGGGGCAAAATTGTCATTTTGAAAAAATCAAGAAGGAAATTAATCAAAAATAGGATTGACCAGTCGAAATGGCCTGTTTCCCAATTTTTGAGATTTTTTCAGAATTCTTTTTTTGGATTTTTTAGATTTTTTTTTTATGTTTTCACTTTCCTAAATGCAATGCATGAATGGCGATCAATGAATAAGTGAACAAAAATGAATCCAATAACATGAATAGTTAAAAGAATGCAGTGAAAGGCATGCGAAAATTAAGATTTAATTTTTTTATATGCGAAATTTAACCAATCAGTTAAAACATATAAAATGATATTAATGCGACTATAATATAACATGCAGAACAATGTGCTCTAGTTACGCGAATGACGTGGCATAATGACAGAAAAATGTGACATGACAAAATAATGTGATTAACTATATGACCTAGCAAAAATGACATGAAAATATGATGACATGACAAAATGGTATGCAGATAGCATGACACGTGATCAATGACATAGCAAAAATGATGACATGATGAGATAAATGCAACAAATTATATGGCCTATCGAGGTATGCATTCTAACCTATATGACGGGCATATAAAATAAAACAAATTATCTAAATGCATGATATGGAATATTCTAAATTATATGAATACATATGCACAAGGTATTTTTGGTATTTTGTTTAATCGATTTCGAAATTAATTATTAATGGAATTAAAACTATCCTAAACAAAGATTATCCTAAATGTCTAGGAAATAATTTGAGTTAAATCCTAATAATATCTAGGAAATCTTTGGTCCTAAGTCTAAATGTTTTAACTTATAATATCCTCTCTAAATAACAATGCAATCTTCAAAAAATAAGCAAGTGAGTATCCCAAGTTTCAATTTAGAAAATACCTGAAATTGCTTTCCGATTTTGATTCGCACCGAAACTTGTTCAAGCCTTGCACTTTGGACCGAACGACTAGGAAACTTCGTGCACGGTTTGAGTTAATAACTACGTGATCAAGATGTCCAGGAACAGTGACGTCGATGAGCTATTGGGTTGGCGACAAAAACACTCTTCAAATTCAAAGTCCAAGGGACTCCAATAAGCCTTCAGGCGTCCGAAATACTTCTGCTTCTCCTGTGCTGTCTGGAATCACCCTTGTTCAAACCTGATGAAGTATCGATGAACTTGAGCTTGATCTCTTCAAGAGCCACACGAAATGTCTACTTGAGTAAGGACTGACGCAGCGTGACAACCCTTTTCTTAGGTCCAACACAACCACCTTTGATCATAAGGTAATCATCTTTCACAACACCATAGTGAGGGAAGCCACCCATGGGAATGACGTCTTTCTCAGTCTTGTCAAACCTGGTGCTTTTTGAGGTTCCTGGCAAGTCTTGCCAACCTTGTAAACTTTCTGTTCCTCACGAAGTGGGTCTGGTTATATCTGTCTTGAACTCCTGAAGCAAAGCCTCGAATTCAGCTTGGTTCAGGTTCTTGTTAATCTCAGTGTTAAATAGCTGCTCCATCTCCTCGAACTCGGTGGTGTAGAACCTCAGGGCCAAGAGGGTCTCCTTGATAACTTGCTTATTGGCCTTCTTGGTGGACTTTTTGGGAGCAGTCGGCTGAGCGGTGGCCAACATTTGGATGGTGACGAACCTGGAGCACGAGGGCACTATGGGGTTGATTAATCTTGGGGTGTTGGCGAATTTTGAGATGGGTTCGAGGAGAGCCATCTCTACTTCCATCTCCAAGAGCTAGAGGGTGAGCTTGAGCTGGGAAAGTGTATTCATCCCAGCGAGGAAGATGGGGACCGTTGCTAGGAGAACCAGAACTTCACCTCGGCGGCCGATGAAAACCGTAATAGAAGATGGCTACAATCTTAAGTAACAACTTATATGAGTGTTTTTGTACAGCAGCCACACCACGTAACAGTGGCAAGGGGAGAAACCATCCACTAAGAAATGAGAGTTTTGAACTTCTATTGCAAAAGCTGACTAAATATCAATAGCTTATCAAGAGTCTTTACTATCTATGTAGCATTGCAGGATAGGAGTTTCCAGGCAAAATGAATGCATCCAAACCATTGCACCTGGTAGAGGTAATTGATAGTGAATGAGGAGACGATGTACAGCTTGCGGAGGTGATTGCAAGAGCATTAAGCTCTGATGATGTGCACTTAGAGTTGCGCTTGTTCCACTCCATACCATACAACGGTTACTGTATTTGACCCAAACAAAAAAAAAAAAACAGACGTGACATCTCTATAATGCCTTCTCTCGCCATCTTGGAAGTTTCAGCGAAGTTCTCATTCCAAGCTTTGTAAGGGACGCCGAGTACAACAGGTGTAATAGGAAAACTAGAAATATGGAGTTCAATAGAATAAGAAAGATTCACAGAACTCCAGCGATTGTGCAAATTTCACAAGCCATCTCCCCAGTGGCTCCCACTCCCTATACCCAGGATGAAGCTTGAAGTCCGACCTCAACCAACAATAATGCTGCGATTCTGTCTTTAACAAATCTTAGAATCAGTGCATGATACCTCTATTCCTTTGGTTGCAAGTGATGTGGCTAGTAACGACACCTAGAGCAGGGGTGAATAGGTGCTTCTGAAAATTTTGAGATTCAAATGCAAGCAGGCGCAGAAGCGATGTATTGAACGTAACAGAATAAATATGCACGAAATAAAGGAGTTCAGAAGGAGAATTGTGCACACAAATTTATAGTGATTCGGCTATAGTAAGCCTACGTCCACTCTCCCACGATGACAGCCGATTGGCTGGATTTCACTATAATGATCACAAAGTTACAATGAACTTCTCTCAACTCACTGACAAGAGTATTTCCACGAGAAGTTAAAAATTGTTTTCTCAACAGTTTTGCTCTTCTTTTCTATATCTCACATTCTGTTCTTTCTTCGAATACCAACACCCTCCTTTTATACCCCTTTCACCTTGAACTAGCCGTTGTCAAGGTATTCCACGGGATCACTCGTCAATCTTCAATCAGCCTTGATTGAGCGAGATAAACTTGGAAAGATGCTAGGTAGTCGTTGAAGAAAGATTCTGGTAATCTTCAGATTTGGTCGCCCATACAACTAAATCTTCAGTTTCCATTTACGTGAGATGTTGAATCTTCTTGAAAGAGGGGAAGAAAGATAATATCCAATCAAGGATTTTGTCTTAATAAAGATGGACAATCATCTTGTAGATCGAATCCTTTCATTTCCCGTATTTTCCGAAATCAATCGGACTCTTTGTCAATCGTGGGTCTTTTTAGTCCAGCTGCAGAATCTGAATCCATTCAAAAATAGCTTTCAAACCATGTGAGGTCTCTGAATCTGATTCGATATTACACTGTGAATCTGAGCTCTTAAAGCTCCTGCTGGTGACGACTCACACGAGTCTTCTTGAGGTCTTCAAAGGCAATGCTGTCCTCAATCTGAATCCATTTGAGACAGTTAAACACTTTATCTGAATTATTCATACGCAGACTCCTCCTTCTGATTCCTTTAGAGGCACAAGCATAGTTCCTCCTTCTGACCATTCAGAAGCACTATGGTGACGACCATTCCTTGAGTCTGAACGCCAGTTGTGGGATATTCAACGCTCTTTTCACATCGTGATTTTCTGCAAGGAAGATATACTTCCATTAACTAGATTTCTAAAAAACAAGTTTTGTCAAAATCAAAATTCTTGGCGGGATAGTTTCCTCAACAATCTCCCCCTTTTTGATGATGACAAAACTCCTTCGATTTAAAGTAATGGTAAAATAAAAATAAGCACGAAAGATTATAAGAATCTTTTTAAAAGATGGAGGTGGATAGAAAAACTGTCGAGAAAGTGCAACACGGTGAGCGATATATATTCTTTTGAAGAAAATATCACTGTATCAGCTACGGTTGCACATTGTTATAAGTTTAGCCACCTGCAATATCACATGCAAACAACAGTTCATACTTTCTCCCAACATTGTTGTAAATCTGCAAACAAATCATACGCTCTCCCCCTTTTTGTCATCAACAAAAAGAGAAGTAGGTAAAACAATATGCTGAATAAATGATGTGGATATTTCAAAATCTATAGTAATAAACAATGTTTAAGAAACAAATGAATTAGGAATGAGTTGGCTCGTCATCATCCTCTTTGGCTTCATCTTGAGGTCTGCTTTTCTTGGATTTGACAATAGTGAAACTATCGAGATCATCTATTTTGAAGCAAAGCAAACTACAAGTCTTCTTGATCAAATCTTCCAACGCAGCCAGTTTAGCCTCCACTTTTGTCTCAAATGCCTGCATCTGTTCTCTGTTCTCCTCTCTGAATCGAGCTTTATCTCTAATCTCTGTTCGCAGATTTTGAACATCTTGCTGAATTTGAAGTAACAGATGGTCAGGTGCTGAAGCAATAGCTGCATTTGCTGGTTGAGATTCAGATGGCTGAGGCGGCTCTTCAGCAGTTGATTCTGAAGGCTGGTCTGCTGGTGGTGGTGCTGAAGGCTGTTCTTCAGCCGTTGCTTCTGAAACCTGTTTTTCAACAGAAGGATCTGAAGATTGGTTTTCAGCTGGTTGATCTTCAGCTGTTTGTGCTGAAATCGGTTCTTCATCTGGCTGGTCCTCAACTAGTAAATCGGAAGACTGTTTCTCAATTTGTGATTCTGAAACCTGTTCTCCAGCTTGCTGCTGTTCCACAGCAGTTCCTTCTGAAGACTGTGCTTCAGTTAAAAGTTCAGAAGGCTGTGCTTCAGCCGTTGGTTTTGAAAGCTGTTTGTCAGCTAGAGGAGCAGTAATCTGTTCGTTAGATTTAGATGAGGATTTTGCTGTAAACTTTTGTGGCTCTAGATATTTGGAGAGCCTTGAGAAGACAATCTTTAAAGGAACTTCTTCCTGAAGAATAATAGGAAGTTCCTCTTCTGGTCGTGCATCGAGAAGACTTAAAACTCTCGCAGCTTCCATCTGCCGTTCGAAGAGTGCTTCTTCATCTTCCGCAGGCACTCCTTCAGTTGTTCCCAGAACCTCCCCCTGAGGTTGTGCACGAGGTATCTCTTGTTCAACCTCCATATGAACTTGTTCCTCAGCAGCTGAAGGTTTCTCTGCTGCAAGTTTCTTCTTCTTCTCCTTCTGAGACTTTGTTCTAGCCGAAGTAGACCCTGATTTTTTCTGAAGAGTCAACTTCTTTGTCTTCTTAGGTGATGCAGGGGGTGTTTCCCCATTGTTAGATTCAGAGCTGCTGCTCTGAATTGTCTGCTCTTTTCCCTTTGTTGCCATAACCTTTCTTCTTTTGGCTGATCTCTCATCCTGATCAAAATCCACTGGTACTGCTCTTGACTTGTTGTACCACTTCCCATCTTTCAGCCTGAACCCCATTTTCTGAAGCATTTCAGCTCCACCGGTTTTGATTGGAACCTTTGTCTCTGTAAGAGGTTTAGGTAGGATTTGATTGTGGTATCTGACGATGTCATGGATGAGAGCTGCATATGGCAGTTGACCTTTTGTCTTGTGCACAGTTCTATACATATGCAGTATGACTACATGTGCAAGACTAAAATTATATCCTATCAACAATGCCCACATCAACTTAGCCTCGAATCTTGAGGTGTCAGTCTTGGATGATGCTTTGGGTCGTAAAGACTCAATCACAATTTTGTGCATCATGATGTGCTTCAGGGGAAAATCATCATAGGCAATATGTGCCTTGGAATCTCTGGAGAAATTATCTTTCCCTGTCAGATATGCAAAAGCCTCATTCGGCTGGATATTGATAGGAGTAAACTCTCTGTATTTGACCCCCATTATATGAGCCAATTCATTATCCCTCAGATAGCAGACTTTATCACCTATCTTGTAATACAGAGAATTGGCATTAAAGAAGGACAAAGTAGAGTAGAAGTAGGCAACCAAGTTAGGATAAATAGGAGCCTTTCTCTCCATGAAATAATCCAGTTTGCATTTTTTCAGATGCACCTTCAAAGGAATTCCGACAGACTCCAAGTAATTAAGGTCAAAAACCCTGTGAGGCATAATACCTCTCTCTTTAAGAATTTCAAATCTGTCCTTGTGATCGGAGTTCACAAAGAATTGATCGGTATAACCTTCTCTTCTGACCAAAACAGTTTTAAACTTCGCGAAGTTTCTGTACAGATACTCATCATCATCCTTTGACTCTTCTCCCTTTCCTTTCTCAGCTGATTCCTTAGGCACATTTCCTTTGGGAGATGTCCTTTTCGAAATAGACTTTTCAGGGACCACTTCCCTTTTTCCCTTTTTCATCGCCATAAACAGGGTGTCATCATCGCCCGGAATGACAGTTCTTAACGGCTTATTCAGATAATCTAAGTATTCTTCTTCACTAGAAAAACGATAAGTGGCCAGAAACTTATTGACACTAGTGTACGCACCATCTCTTGCTTTCAGATTGTCATAGATGTGCTTGATGCGATGAGCCGTCTCGACTTTCTCATCAAAATACTCCATGGGCTTCATTGTCGGAGATGATTCTGAAACTCGAGGTCACTTCCCGACTCTCTGTGATCCTTCAGCCTGTTCATATAGAGGACCAGATGTCTTCTTTGCCGTCGAGGATGATTTAGGAGCCATTTAGAAAGAGGAATGTGATGAAGAAAAGATGAGGTCTTTTGAGAGTGAAAGAGCTTGTGAAAAAACTCGGAAGGGTTTAGGGTTTTTCAAAAGAAGAGAATTCAATATTTATAAGATAACACAAAGTATCAGTATTTTTGGCAACAGAATCAGAAATATTGCGAAAATATTTGAACGAATATATTTTACCAATCAAGATCGTATAAATAGAATTAAGATAGAGAACGTACCTTTTGTCTTAGATTCTGTCAATCAAATAAAATTACTTACAAGAAATTCTGAGTAATTTGAAATCTTGCTCCCGTAGTTTCATATAATCTGCTTCTGAATCTAAATCTTTAAACTGACCTTTCAAGTTTCGTCTGAATACCTAGTTCCTGAGATAACTTGGTTTTGATAGTTTCCTGTTTCTTATAGATCTTAACAAAAAGGGTTAGTGATTGATAGTCTATCACGAATTAAATTAAAACTTAACTTATCAAGAGGCTTGGTAAAAATGTCTGCAAGTTGATTATTCGTGTCCACATGATGAATCTGAACCTCCTGGTTCTGAACATGATCTCGTATGAAGTGATGCTTTATCTCAATGTGCTTTGCTCTTGAGTGGAGTATTGGATTCTTGGTGAGATTGATAGCACTTGTGTTGTCGCAAAGAATTTCAACATTTGAAGCTTCAATTCCATAATCCCTTAGTTGCTGCTTCAACCATAGAATCTGAGCACAACAGCTTCCAAGAGATACATATTCTGCTTCTACTGTTGATAGAGCTACGGTGCTTTGCTTCTTAGAGAACCATGAGATTAGCATATCTCCCATTAATTGGCACGTTCCAGAAGTGCTTTTTCTATCAACTTTGCAACCTGCTAAGTCTGCATCTGAATATCCTTTTAGCACAAAAGTTGATTCTTTTGAGTACCATAGTCCGAGATTTGGATAAGTTCTAACGTATTTGATTATTTTCTTTAGAGCCGAGAGATGTGGTTCCCTGAAACTGGATTGAAATTTTGCGCATAAACAAACACTATACAAAATATTAGGCCTTGATACCGTAAGATATAGCAGCAAGCCAATCATGCTGCAATATAGCTTCTGATCAACTTCCTTTCCATCTTCATCCTTGTCCAATTTTGATGAATGGGCCATGGGAGTTTCCATTTTTTTGCTATTCTGCAAACCAAACTTCTTTACTATTTCAAGAGCATATTTCTCTTGATAGATAAAAGTTCCTTTCTCAGATTGATGAATCTGAAGTCCAAGAAAGAATTTTAATTCTCCCATCATGCTCATTTCGAATTCATCCTGCATAGCTTTGGAGAAATTCTTACACAGTGATTCGTTAGATGAACCAAATATAATATCATCAACATAAATCTGAACGATCAAAAAGTCTTTACCCTGCTTCTGAATAAACAGAGTAGTGTCTACTGTGCCTTTTGTGAACTTCTTTTGAGAAAGAAAATTACTTAACCTTTCATACCAGGCACGATGAGCTTATTTTAAACCATATAGAGCTTTGTTCAATAGATAAACTAGATCCTTTCCTCTTGGTTCTTCGAACTCTGGTGGTTGTTCAACGTAAACTTCTTCCTTGATGTAGCCATTTAAGAAGGCACTCTTTACATCCATCTGAAATAACTTGAAATCATTGTAACAAGCATAAGCGAGAAGTAGCCTGATGGCTTCTAATCTGGTAACTGGTGCATATGTCTCATCATAATCTATCCCTTCTTCTTGGGAGTACCCTTTTGCAACCAGTCTTGCCTTGTTTTTGATTACTTTTCCCTTATCGTCTAGTTTGTTTCTGAAAACCCATTTTGTGCCGATGACAGGTCTGTCTTTGGGTTTTGATACTAATTTCCAAACGTTGTTGATCTTGAATTGCTGAACCTCTTCTTGCATTGCATTTATCCAGCTTTCATCAATTAGAGCTTCTTCGATACTTTTTGGCTCCAATTCAGATACTAGTACAAAGTTCCCTGATAGCTCTCGTATCTTCGATCTGGTGCTTATACCTTCATCCAAGTTTCCTATAATGAGATTCTTTGGATGACTAGATTTATGCTTCCAGTTTGTGTTGAATTTTTCATCTTCTTGCGAAGTGGTAGAGTTGTTCTGCCTTTTTTCTTGATTTGAAGAAGTTGTTGCTTTAGGTTCATGAATCTGAATATCTCCTAAACCATTATCTTCTTCTGAGTTGAGATGTATAGTTGGCATTTGAATAGCTTCTTCCTTGTTTCTTTCCTTCTGATTGCATTCTGCGAATTTGACATTCATAGATTCTTCTACCGTTCGAAAGAATTTGTTGTATACTTGAAAGACTTTGCTGGTTGTTGAGTATCCAAGGAAAATCCCTTCATCTGACTTTTCATCAAACTTGCTAACACGATCATTAGCATTTTTCAATATAAAGTATTTACTGCCAAATATATGATAGTATGAAAGATTTGGTTTTCTTTCTTTAAAAATTTCGTGAGGAGTCTTTTCAAGGATTGGTCTTTAGGAAACTCGATTCAGAATGTAACAGGCTGTAGAAACTGCTTCTGCCCAAAAATGAGATGCAATTTTGCTTTTAATAAGAAGAGTTCGACCCATTTCTTGTAAAGAACGATTTTTCCTTTTAACAACCCCATTCTGTTGAGGTGTGTAAGGAGTAGAAAAGGTATGTTTGATTCCAGCATCATCACAGAAACTAGAGAAATCCTGATTTTCAAATTCTCCACCGTGATTGGTTTTAATGCAAGAAATCATAAAACCTTTTTCATTCTGAATCCTTTTTGAAAATTTTGCAAATGCAGCAAATGCATCACTCTTGTGAGCTAAGAAACTAACCCATGTAAATCTGGAGAAATCATCAACAATGACCATACAGTATTTCTTACCTCTAAGACTTAGTACCTTGTTTGGTCCAAAGAGGTCCATGTGAAGCAACTGTAATACACGATTAGTTGAAACATGATTTATAGGCTTAAATGTGCTTCTGACCTGTTTTCCCAGAGTGCAAGCAGTGCAAAGTTCTGGCTGTTCAAATTTTGATTGAGGTAATCCTCAAACTAGGTTCTTGGATGATAATTTCGAAATATGCTTAATACTGATGTGACTAAGCTTCCTCCAAATGATACACTTCTGCCACTAATCATAGATAACTTAGTAAATTTTTCTGGATTACCAGTCATATGACTTGAGCATCCACTGTCCAGAAACCATTTCTTATTTTCCTTTCGAGGTACCTGCAAGAAAAATAATCTTACCTTTGTTTTGGTACCCTTATTTACTAGGGTCCATGGAAGTTAGTATAAGCAGATCTATTTACAAGCTTCCAAACAAACATACATTCATTTTTACTATGATATTTACCACCACAATTTGAGCAACTTCTAGAGTAATATCCTTCTATTGATTGCTTGTTAGGATATTTTAGACCTGTATGTTTTCTATAGAAGTTCTGCGGATAATGAGGTTGGTAAACACTCTGAAAGTAGTTAGTTCTGGGCATGTTTTGAAATCGTCTAACAGAATTATGATATGATCTATAATGATTTTGTGAATGATATGGCTTGTAATAATTCTGTGAAGGTCTAGTATAATGCCTGTATGAATGATGCGTTTGATATGGTTTTGTAACCTGATTTTGGAAATGATTGAGTGGATAAAAACATTTGTGAGGTTGATGTGATGATTTAGTAAATTTCTTGGAAAAGTGTTGTTGATAAGCAGACTTGGTAGGACGATGCTTCAATTTGTTTTCAGAATCTGAAAAACTGTTTTTTAAGACTATCTTGTTTTTCAAAACCAAGACCAGATTTTTTGCCAAAAGGAATTTGGGTGGAAATGATATTTTCTAGATCTCTAGAACTTTGAGAAAACTTCTTATTTATGTTTTCAACTTTGGTCTTTAAAGTATCGTTTTCTTTTAAAGTAAGATCGTGACTTTCCTTTAAAGAGTGAAATTCTTTTTGTAAAAACTCGATCCTATCTTTTTGAGAAAGATCTTGCTGTTTCAAAGATTGATTTTACTTTTTCAAATATGAAATCTTTTTGAGAACTTCTTTATAATTTTTGCACAGCTCTGTTATGTATTCAGAAACATTATTAGGTAGCTCAGAAAGGTTTACCTCCGTATCTGATTCTGAGTCTGAATCTGAATTTGCCATAAGACATATGTTTGCATAGTCCTCGTCGCTTTCTTCAGAATCGCTTAGTGTTTCTACCTTCAAGGCCTTCTTGTATTTTTCAAATTTGGCTTTATCCTTTTTCAGCAGTGGACATTTGGGTTTAATATGTCCCACTTTCTTGCAATGAAAGCATACGATGTCCTTGCTTTCCTGTTTGTCATGACCAGATTGTTTGTGGTCATTTCTTCTGAATGTCTTCTTTCCCTTGAAGAATCTACCTTTCTTGACTATCTTTCTAAACTTCTTCACCATTAATGCGAGCTCTTCATCGTCTTCATCCTCATCATCTGAATCTGAAATTTCATCATCAAAGTTAGATGAAAGAGCAATGGACTTCTTACCTTTTGAGATCTCTGGTTTATTGTTGTTTCTCTCTGTCTCATATGATTGCAGAGTTCCAACTAACTCGTCGATGGATAGTGGTCTTATAGTTTGGCATTCTTGAATGGAAGGCTTGATGTAGTTCCATTCTTCGGTTAATCCTCGGAGGATTTTTCTGACCTGCATTGGCTCAGCCACAGGTGCACCTTGTTGTGCGAGACCACTAGCCAGAATCTGAAACCTGTCAATCATTTCAACAATTGTTTCATCAGGTTTCATTTTAAAGGCTTCATAGTCACTCAGTAATATACTGAGTTTAGTCTCTTTAACCCGATTAGTGCCCTAATATGTGACATGTAGTCTGTCCCATATTGCCTTCGCAGATACTTCTTATGCTACACGATTATAGATCGGTGAGGATAGTGCACAGAAGAGTGAGTGGACAGCTTTAGAGTCGAGTCCTTGTCTCTTGATTCTCTCAGCATCTGTAAGTATTGCTAGATTTTTTTCTGATCCCGTATTTGCGGAAATGATAGGGACCACTCCTCTGGTTACTACATCTCACATTTGATCATCTAGTGCTTTGATGAACCATTTCATCTTGTTGCACCAAATGTTGTAATCCTTTCCGTCGAAATACGATGGTTTGTTGTGGAATGATGAATCACCAGAACCTGAGAAATTGTTGCTAGACATGATAGATCGTTAGCTCTGAAGTAGAACACTTCACAAAAGTGAGCAACCTGGCTCTGATACCAATTGATGTGGCTAGCAACGACACATAGAGGGGGGATGAATAGGTGCTTCTGAAATTTTTGAGATTCAAATGCAAGCAGGCGTAGAAGCAATGTATTGAACGTAACAGAACAAATATGCACGAAATAAAGGAGTTCAGAAGAAGAATTGTGCACACAGATTTATAGTGGTTCGGCTATAGTAAGCCTACGTCCACTCTCCCATGATGACAGCCGATTAGCAGGATTTCACTATAATGATCACAAAGTTATAATGAACTTCTCTCAACTCACTAACAAGAGTATTTCCACGAGAAGTTAAAATTTGTTTTCTCAACAGTTTTGCTCGTCTTTTCTATATCTCACATTCTGTTCTTTCTTCGAATACCAACACCCTCCTTTTATACCCCTTTCACCTTGAACTAGCCGTTGTCAAGGTATTCCACGGGATCACTCGTCAATCTTCAATCAGCCTTGATTGAGCAAGATAAACTTGGAAAGATGCTAGGTAGTCGTTGAAGAAAGATTCTGGTAATCTTCAGATTTGGTCGCCCATACAACTAAATCTTCAGTTTCCATTTACGTGAGATGTTGAATCTTCTTGAAAGAGGGCAAGAAAGATAATATCCAATCAAGGATTTTGTCCTAATAAAGATGGACAATCATCTTGTAGATCGAATCCTTTCATTTCCCGTATTTTCCGAAATCAATCGGACTCTTTGTCAATCGTGGGTCTTCTTAGTCCAGCTGCAAAATCTGAATCCATTCAGAAACAGCTTTCAAACCATGTGAGGTCTCTGAATCTGATTCGATATGACACTGTGAATCTGAGCTCTTAAAGCTCCCGTTGGTGACGACTCACATGAGTCTTCTTGAGGTCTTCAAAGGCAATATTGTCCTCCATCTGAATCCATTTGAGGCAGTCAAACACTTCATCTGAATTATTCAGACGCAGACTCCTCCTTCTGATTCCTTTAGAGGCACAAGCATAGTTCCTCCTTCTGACCATTCAGAAGCACTATGGTGACGACTATTCCTTGAGTCTGAACGCCAGTTGTGGGATATTCAACGCTCTTTTCACATCGTGATTTTCTGCAATGAAGATATACTTACATTAACTAGACTTCTTAAAAACGATTTTTGTCAGAATCACAATTCTTGGCGGGATAGTTTCCTTAACAGCAAGAGTAACGGCTGACCAGCTGGCTTGAGGCCGCAGCCTCGACATCGTCAACTCTGTGGTTGTGACAGTGGACGCCACAGATCTTGGAGTCCGTGAGGTTGTTGGAGCCATGTTCATGACTAATGGCCTCCTCCAGATCGCTACCGGCTATTTTCCCGTCACCCGCTGCGTGCTCAACCCCTCAGTGCTGGTCAGAGTTGGAGAAGTAGACCTCGATGTGGTTCATGGACAGAAACCTTGAGCTCTTTGAACGAGAGAAAACTGGGATCACGCTCACATTGGAGACGCACCAGTGAGCAATCTTCTTCCCAAAGCTTCTCTTGGTTCCTTTGTCGGATTTCGGGATCATAACAATTTCGGCCGAAAGATGAGCCTCTTCCCTAGAGGAGTACTCCTCCATGAGCTTGGCGTAGTTCGGTCTAAGGTCCAGCTTCATTTACATCGAGTCTTTGAGTCTGGACAAATAAGTGGAACCAAAATGCAGTTGGAACAAGAAGATGAACATGTGCCCTGAGCTGCAGCTATCTCAAACATGACTGGAGCACCAAGAGTCACTGCAGAACATGGTCCAGAACTGTCTCCTGATTGTGTATCCTTCTTCTAAGCTCTAACCAGCAATGTTTACTAAAACAGAGTAGGCGAAGAAGGCACGGGTTGACTCTGCTTCGACTATAGAGAACGGAGCGTAAGAATGAGATCACCAACCGCTCCATCCGCCCCTGGAATGACGACCTTTGGCCCCTTCGCTGGAATCTGATAATCATCCCCAGAAATCCCTAAACTCCTCTTGCTCGAGAAGCCCCCTTATATCCCCAACCTTCCTTTGTTTCTTTCTTTTTCTCTTTTTTTTTATAAAATCACCGAAAGCCCCCTCCCACTCCAAGTTGTCTTCCACAAGCTATAACTTGGACACCACACAGCTTTCACAATCATCACCATTTATGAAAAAAAAAACAAGCCCTTTTAGGGAGCCACCATGGCCTGCATTGAGTCATCTACCCTTCTTCGTATTGTTCCTCATCAAATCCTGATCATTTTCCTCTATCGTACCCACCAGATCGTGTTGATTGTTGCGATCAGTCAACCCTTTCTATCATTTTCCCAGCTACTGTCATGGCCAACATCTCTTTTTCCTCTTCTTTTGGACGTGTGGTTATCAGCCAGGGAGTATCATTTCTCCTTTTAGATCTGTCTTTTTCTTTTCTTTAAGTTCTCCTTTTCCTATGATGGTGTCTCCCATCATTCGTCCGTCCATTAACTTTTTCTTTTGCTTTTGGTCCACCCCCTTGTTTATTCTCAATTGAGAAGTGACACAGCCATCCGATGCATGACTCTTTTCACTGATAAGGTTCCGAGCACAAACATCTGAATATAAACTCATCTCTGTTGGCACTATATGGTTGTGGTTAACGCCTGACTAGCTTAAACCGTTTTGATGATAGGATCCTGTCCTCATATTAGATGATGTAGCCTGTTGGTGCGGCCGTACCTTGAGGGTGTTGCAAACTGATTGGGATCCAATATCTCCAGCTTCAAGTTGGCGATGGGACTCAAGCAAACTCAATGGCCGGTTAAGAGTCTAAAATCTTAAAGTAGTGATCCAAAGATAGTCTTGAACTTGCGTTATTTGAGAACAAGATCGATGATTAGCAAGCCCCGATGAATTAGTATTTGTGCTCATGGCCTTACAATTTCTAGGTAGCTTTACAACAGGCATTCCGATAGAAACAACTAATTTGGCTACATAAGTATCAGGACACATGGAACCTAGGACAAATTGTAGTTGCAGGATCAAACTCTTCACTTCGTCCATTAATATGTAAAGAAGAATCGACTTGTATGACTCCATGCCAAGTGATTGGAGTAACTACAACTGTCAACATTCCAGCTGAAAATTGCTGACGCATCTCATTTTGTGTCACACCCCGAACCCACAAACCACGCGACATCCCTATCGTACCTGTATGGTCGAATGATCGACAATCACGATGGCTTAGGAAACTCATCGTAACCAAACGACCTCAGAGTTCCTACCACAATGAAAGCGAACTCTTCCCAACATCTATGCAAAGAAAAGGGACAGAAGACAAAGAGACGATCAATAACCTCAAACTCTTATTTCACATATTATGTTCATAAACAGAAAACAGAGACCAGTTACAATTCAAAACTTTCCATTCTCTTCTACCCTACAAGCTTTCAAGCCCTAGTCAGGTCGACGATTACTTATAACTCAAAATCTCCGCCTCTTCCTAACGTCCCATTGCTCGACCTTTGACAAAAAGGAACGAGGTCGGCAAGATACTCCGATTATAGTCCGCTCACGCTATTCACAGGATTATCTATAACAACCCGACTCCTCTCATGCTTACTCGTCGTCATCCGTGCCTCCATCCGGGGTTTCACTCCACTCGGGCGATAAGGGTTCCTCGGGGTCAGATTCCTCAGGAGTACAAGGGACGATCGCCTGGCTGGTCTCAGGAGAACTCTCGAGATCCATTGGAGCACTGCCTTGGGAATGTCCATTTGACTCCTCCTCAGACGCCTTAATTATAGTCTGCTTCTCCCTAGCTGGGTCCCAAGGTACTAGATACTCCGTCGGAACCTCGTATTCCTAAAGGGGTCCGTGAAGCACCTTGCCACTCTCGTACATCCATGCAATATAGATATGGGGCTACCACTGCGGTATTCTAAAGTCTACCCAAACCGTGCTCTTTAGCCTAACAAACACACCACCTCTACCCTGAGGGTTAGGGTACCTTCGTTTCTCAACATCTATGTCACGTGGGATACCCTGCCTCACAGGTATGGCGTTCATTTTGGGGCTTAAGGGTCTAAAACAAATAAGGACAATTACCTATGAGAACAAATCTCAACAAGCTAACCTCTAAATCCTTTCTGAGAATACCAAACACCCTCAGACCCAACTCCATGCCTCATCCAGGCAATCAAAACACATAGTCACTTTTTAAATCATAGGGCCAAAATCAAAGGTAATGCCCAAGTAAAAACTGGTCATAAATGGTCATTTATAAAAAGATAGTTCAGGTCTAATCCAAGATCATAAAACTTGAATATCACATAAAACAGTTAACCAATGGTTCGCCACAAATAGCCAAGTTATAAAACAAACAAGTCCAATCTAGGACAATCAATGCAAAAACATATGCATGCACACTCAATCATGAGCCTCGGCTTAATAGCCAATTTGGCTTGCGTCATATAGGGGCCTCAGGTCTGACTTGCGTATCATACGCATCACGTCCGTGCCTCAACCCACGTGTGGGACGCCTCAGGTTGGCACCTTATTGTTCCAGCTACCCCACGTCAAATGCTTTAGGACGCACGAGACTAGGTTTTTCGTCTCTAAGGCTACATTTTATGCCTCTGTGGCTACATTTTACACCAAGTGACTTCATGACTACATTTTATGTCAAGTCACAATGATATGCAATCAAACATAACCGTCGCATTCGCCTTTCAGGCAATAAAATCCCTTTAAATTTATTTGGACAGAAATCATCGGCCAAGTAAATTAGGCCACATTTCAAATACAAGTCCAAATATTCAATTCACATTTTTGGCCAAATGGCCAAGCCAATAAACTCATTTTGCGAACTCAAATTGTCGCACTCACCTTTCAGGCAATAAGATCCTTTAAATTCATTTGGACAGAAATCATCGGCCAAGTATGTTAGGCTACATTTCAAATATAAGTCCAAATATTCAATCAGGCATATGAAACAATGCCAATTTCAATTGAGCAAAACCTTGGCCAAGTACGTTGGGCCAAAACTTAAAACATGTGCCTAAATATTTCAATTCACATGGCCGACACAATGGTCAAACCAATCAATCTCTTTCATATGCTCAATTTTATTAAAAATGCCAAATTTCTCACGTCGGACCTAAAATGATCAAATAATTAATTTCAAGTATACATGGATAATCCTCAAATATTATTTTAAATACGAACACGGCCCCCAAATATTTGAAATAATAACATAAAATATTACCCGAGCTCGATTTTGCATAAAACGCTCCATAAATCCATTTTTCGGTACTCGAACCTCGCGGGACCCACTCCAAAAATACCATTTGGCCCGGGCTCCATAAATAATAACACAAAACTTGTCACTTTCAAATCAAAATTAAATTGGGTAACACATGAACAGTATTTGGAAGTTCATGGACAGCGATTTCAAAATACTATTTGGCCCGTGTTTTGCACTAAATCTCTCAAAAATCCATTTTTCGATACCCAAACCTCGCGAGACCCACTCCAATCACCACAAACAGCTCATATCCAGCCAAGATAGCAACATACCAAGCCCAAATAATATATCATAGCCATGCCACAGAATCAATTTGCTCAAATACGCCAATTACGGCAATTTTTCCTAAATTGATTTACCTCGAATCGAACCCTAGAGCTAGTCCATGGCATGTACAATATTCTAATTAAGAAATAGATGTATAACTTACCTAATCGAGGCTGAAAGGAGCTGAGAAAGCGGTGGAAACGGCAGCGACCGAAAGGGGACGATGGATTCCGGTGGATTTCGTCCAAACCGGGCTTGATCAAGGGCTGAACGGGGTGGTTCTCAAGTTGAAAATCAATATTTTCATATGAAAATGAGCTCTAGGGGTCGGTAGGGCCAACATATATCAACATGAGTTCTATATCAAATTCAGATAACAAAAGATTAGTTCGTCGACTGAAATGGAAAAGCAGATTTAGAAGGTCAAACGACCTCGGATTGAAGTGATTCAAAGTTCTATGAACTCAACTTGGATAGGAGTACAACATATTCAACAATTATGAAAATCCAACTGTCGGATTTATGTCGACGGCTGATCGAATTTGGTGGAAGAAAGTTGGAATTCAGCAGGGAGAGAGAGAAAGAAATCCGAAAATTCTATAGAGAGAGAGGAGAGAGAATGTTCTGGTGATAATCATGGAAGAGAGAGAGAGAGAGAGCAGATATTATCTCTAAGGGCAATTATTAAAAATTACTATTTACTGAAAGCGACTTAAAGCTGAACAAATCAACTTATTTTTGAACTATCAGTGAAATTTAGACTGATAAAGCGTGTGCCTCAATAATTTCGATCAAAACTGGTCAAATTAGTCAAAAAGATGACCGAAGAGACATTTCTCGAAATTCGTGAAATTTTAGGACCGGTAAGGGCTCAATTAATGCTGATTTGGCTCAATTGCGATCGGAAAATAATTCGTAATGCCACCAAACAAATTTTC
Organism: Psidium guajava; assembly: GCA_016432845.1. Taxonomy (NCBI): domain Eukaryota; kingdom Viridiplantae; phylum Streptophyta; class Magnoliopsida; order Myrtales; family Myrtaceae; genus Psidium; species Psidium guajava. The sequence goes on from CM028228.1 coordinate 29,244,826, forward strand.
TAGCCTCGCTAAAATTACTAACACTCTCTAACCATAGATTCTAGCACAAGATGGGGGCGAGATGGAAATTTCAAATTTTTCCATTTTCTCTAGGCATTCTAATGCCACGCTGCCAATTTACGCCTTTCGAAGCGACATCCGATTTCAACCTCTGTAACACTCTTGAAAATCGATTGTCCTATTTTGAAATTCAATTCGTGGCCTCATTCATAAGACGACAGCTTTAAATAAATTCTCAAACTAATGGGTGACTTTTAGGAGTTACGCGTATCGACCATTTGGTCCACGTGCTTATATTCTTAGTTAGCATTTCCCTTTTGGTTAGTCATCTCAAAGTGGTCAGCCCCAAGTGAGATTTATTTATAGTTCCTCCATGAAATAACCATTCTGTATTCAAATTTCGGAAAAAGGATCGAATTTCAGAATGTCAAATTTTGTATCTCGAGTGGATGGGTTTCTTCATTGTAACTACTTGAAAGTGTCCACTGATGATTTCCTATGAGCGCATCTCATCCAATAATCCCTTCGCCTACAATGTTGATCTGATTTTTCATCATCATCTTGTCAATCAGTGACTGAGTTTTTATCTGATGCATGATTTTCAGGCCCAGCAAGGAAATTATGAGGAGGGACCAAGCATCCATCAAACTCTCCTATAGGCACTTTGCTGATCACATATCCAGTAGTTGGAGGAGGAACACAACATCGCAAGGGTTCGTGATAACATTCTTCCCATATTGACAGCCATGAAAAAAAGATTCAAATTTTTTCCCGGTGATTACGAGATCGCAAGAACCCTCTGTAACCAAACGATCGCTGAAACTCTGGATTTCCATTTCTCCTAAAGTGGGTTGTCATTCCTTTGATTAATTTTCTCCTCTATTCTTATTTTGCTATATATCTCTCCATACTTCATTAACTGTCTTCTTGCTCAATGGACTAGTTAATGAAAGGCTTCCCTAATCGGCCGCAGGCGGGGGGGGAGAGGGGGGGAGAGCATTTTTATTACCCACAACATCCGTAAACATTGACTGACTGGCCTCAGATGTCTAGACATTCTTCGAAAGCTCGTCCAGGTTCATGCTACTCAACGGCTTCCCTAAATTACCCAACTGGTTTTGGACCTCATCAAGTGTGAGACTGTATATTGAATTCTACCGAGTCAATGGTTGAACTTCAGTGGATTTTCCATTATTACTGCCGCCGCCGTCGACATTACCGCCGACACCTTGTGAAGCCATTGTTTGAATCCTCATTCAACAAGCTAATCTGCAAGTCGAACAATGAGGAAATCGATCCACAAGTGAAAAGAATAACTTTTTCGAGTGCAAACGCGAATTACGGGAGGAATATTTAGCTATTCAGTCGTAGGTGGCAGAGAACAGTTCGCAGGCGCGAGCACGAGAGAGAGACCCGTTGAATGATAAATTGAATTCGGAACCGAGCGCAACAACGAAAAATGCACCATCAGGACATAGAAAGATGTGGATTATTAGAGGACAATGTCACGACACTAGAAATGCGAAAATTGGAAAATTACAAAGTTAAAATGAATTTTCTATAATTTTTTCAATTAATCTACATATGAGATTAACAAAGTAATTCTCGATTTTAGAACAATTTTTATAGATTGTATTTAGCCAAAATGAAAAGAAAATTAAAAGAAAAATACTGACTATTTTTTCATATTTTTATGGCCTCAAATGTTTTTCCCTAATTTTCAAATATTTTTGTATTTTTTGAAAAATATTAAAAAACGAAAAATATGAAATTTTTTTTGTTCAAAAATGGTCGCCTAGGCTTGGCCAAGACTTCCAAAGTTGATTTTGCAATTTTCTCAATTTTTTCTTGATTTTTTTATGAATTTTTGAAAATAAAAATGCTGAAAATTACTGAAAATATCTTAACCAAAAAAATTATTGAAAATATGAAAAATCATTTTTTGGTCAAAATTGGTTCCCTAGGCTTGGTCAATGTCTCTAAAGTTGACTTTTTAATTTTTTAAATTTTTATGAATTTTTTTATTAATTTTAAAAGAGAAAAGATAATTAAAAATCTAGTATCAACAGCTGCCCCTCTTTGAAAGGAAGCTTGGTAAAGGTTAATTTCAAAGACAAGATGATACCTGAATCCTAATTGACTCAACCTAACAAAAATAAAGGAGTTGTGACATTTGATCTCTAATACTTTTTTGTGTAAGCTCTGACCCAGACCGGACTTAAGGAGGCTTTCATGAAGTGGGGGAGAGATGGAGAGGAGAACTTACCTGGCACTTACTTGCCCGTTTTATGGCTGTTGCCTAATATGAATGCTCTTTGCACAGGCGCCCTCAGGATACTCCGGGGAGGTTGTGTTTTGACTCGTTTAGTAGGTCAACCCATGGCAGAGTTCCTAATGAAAGGACTTTAGTGGCGATCTATCCTATTTAGAGGATTCACTTACATTTTGACCCGTATGGTGGGTCATACCATGATAGAATCCTGACGAAATGATTCTACTAAGTGGTTTACCCGATGTGGGGTTCACCGAAGAAAATGCTTGTAAGAAGGACTTTGAACATGGTCCACCCAATGTGAAATCTACCGAAAGAGTGCCTGTAAGAAGGACTTTGTATCTATAGGAAGGACTTGGTACCTGTAAGGACTTGGTGCCTATAGAAAGGACTTGGTGCCTGTAGAAAGGACTTGATGCCTATAGGAAGGACTTTTGCAAATGGCTCACTCGATGTGGGATTTGCCGAAAGAGTGCCTGTAAGAAGGACTTTGTGCCTGTAGGAAGGACTTTTATGCTTGTAAGAAGGACTTCATGCTTGTATGAAGGACTTTTGAAAACGGACCGTTTCGTAGTAGGATTTCCAATGGAAGGGCTCTAGAGATAGATTACCCTAGAAAAAGGGCTCATTCATGTGGTGCCTGCAACTTAGGACTTGAAAATGGACTGTTTTGTATTGGGATTTCCAATTGAAGGGCTCCAAAGATACCATACCCTAGAAAAAGGGCTCGTTCATGTGGTGCATGCAACTCATGACTTAAAAATGGACCGTTCCGTATTGGGATTTCCAATGGAAGGGCTTCAGAGATAGCATATCCTAGAAAAAGGGCTCGTTCATGTGGTGCCTGCAACTCAGAACTTGGGAATGGATTATTCTGTGTGAGAAATCACCAATGATTACCTAAATGTCATATTTTAGGTGGACGGGAGAGGTATTGACACAAAGGGTGCCATTTTGGGATCTAAAGAGATCAGGAATCCTGCAGAAGCTTAAACCCAAATTATCTTACCATGAATGGTGCCATTCTGGGATATGGGGAAATCAAGAATTTTACAGAAGCTCAAACCCGAATTATCTTACCTTGAAGGGTGTTATTCTGGGATCTGGGGGACCAAGAATCCTGTAGAAGCTTAAACCCGTTTTCACTTCTCTTGTTACTTTAGGAATAAGCCAAAGAGGCAGCGATCAAGAACACGAGAGCGGATCGATCGTGAACTAACAAAGGTCTCATGAGAACATGTCATTCATGAGTTGAAAGAGTTCAGAAAACTTACCTAGGTCTTCTGAGTTAATGATCAAGGCATAGGCAGGCTGACTATGTCATGCCTGCTTGTTCACTGAATGAGCATGTGTGCCACGCCGAGCATTTGCAAGACACGCCCCGTGGTTTCTCGACAAGTAAGTTTGCTCATTCAATAATCGCCGAATGAATTTCAAAACCTTGGAAGGTGACTCGAACATCGGGAACGTGTTACCTGTCAGGCAGTGTCAGAGATAACATGCGCAAGCATTTTTATCAATGAGTTCATTGGTTCATGTAAAATTGTTCGGCTAAGTTTGCAATGATTAGAAGTAGTTTATGTAATAACTCATGATGCAATCAATCAACATGTAGGTCACGCATAACTATTTTGTTAAGTTTGCATTACCAATCCTGTTCAAGGAAGTTATCATAGCATGAACACCTCGAATGTAATTAAATGGGGGACTTCAGTCTGAAAGGGCTTTCTCTCACTCTCGAGAAAGGCTGTTTATCCTTATTGTAGGATTGAAAAGAAATCACTTAATCTTACCATCATCGCATTCAGCAAGGATCTGAGTAATCTCGCAATTGGTACAATCAAGTCAATCTGGAGGTCTTGATTAGAACTGTAATATAGGCAGGGTCAAAGGCTTATCAAATGGGGCTCTTTTTGAGTCAAAACCATTGACAAAAAGGTCTTCATCATTTGCTCTGGGTTCACAAGTCAAGAACCCTACAAAAATGAAAGAGAAATAGTCTTGCTCGTACCTTTTCAAGTGATGCTTAAAATCATTCAACTCTACGTTATCTTAAGCGCCTTAATTAGAAAAGATTTTCACAGGTCGTAACGTAGGTTGGGATTATGGACCAAGGAAGGCTTATTTTGACTCAGAAGATATATGAGGTGGGTTCGACGTTGGTGATCATTGCATTTTTACCTCCAATCTCGACCTTCTAGAATAGTCTTCAAAAGGCACCATCGTTGTATGAGGAAGGTGTCAATTTCTACTGATACCGTCGTCGCTCCCGCACGGCGTAAACTTTCACTGAGTATACTTTACAATTTGACTCTTTTGAAGAGTTTTCTTTTACAACCAGATACCATTGGGGATTTACAAAAGGAAACAACATGTTTTCACTAAGTTTACAAAATGTACATGTAAACTTCAATGAACATTGATCTAAATGGGCATTAACTTTACTTTTAACTAGCGCTTTGCTTTTTCATGCCCGAAACTGGCTCTTTTCTTCTTTTTTTTTTCAAAAGATCTTCCAAAGACTGTGCCCTATACACATGCATATCAAATATCACATTTGAAGAGTTGACTTAGGAACTCTATGTAGACCCACTTCTTCTGAGTTCTTCTGCTTTGAAGTGGCGTCATTCTCATCATGGAATGAGCAATGATCACCAATAGAATTTTAAGAAATAAATATGCAGGCTCAATTGGGCGATGCAAAGGATAAGTGTATCAGATAGAGATACAAATGCTTTTCGTCGTCCTAACGCACTTGAATTACCGTACGAGGTTGAAAGCAAAAAAACACTCCAAAATTGATGTTAGTCCGAGCAAGAAAATTTCTAATCATTTACCTCCTGCTACTTGCTGGGACTACCTCCATTTGGCCATGATGTGGGGTGGTTCTTGGCAGGGGTTACAAAATGAAACCACCGCTTAAATGGGTTGTCTATGGTCACCTGTAGTGTTTGGGGTAGAGAAATGATCGCCTCATTCCCTTCGGCCATCGTACCTTTTGCGACAAAACCCATTGCCTTGGGGAATGCGGGCTCTATTTAGCACACAACTCACTGTGGATATAGGACGTGCATGGAAATGGGTCGCCTTTCATCGTCCTATCATGCCCCATTCTACACATTCGATGCACCACGTGCAGTTTATGCTTCAAGTCAAAATTGACAAATAAAACATGCAGAATAGTTATGTATACATGGAACGTGTAAACACAATGCAGATGTGGCAGTTTTTAACATCACACGTATTTATAGAATGATCAAGTATGGAGGAAAATCTCAACAATGGGAGAATTTGAATTGCTCTTGGACATGTGGGCGAATCGGACAAATCGGAAAGTCTACTCCTTAAGCCGAGGAGTGACTTGTCTCTAACTTTGCCTCTGCATAATAAAATGCATGAGCGAAGGAGTCAATCGAAGATCTGAAGCATTTGGGCTTATTTAATGTTAACAACCGTCATGGTCATCGGTCGAATGCCCTTACAAGAAAGAAAGTAGAAAGGTTATCCTCGAAACCAAATAAGTCCAAGAAGACATACTCTCATTTTCAATTCAAGTATTGCTATCAATTTGCCCAAGTTCATTGGTATAGATCTCATCAGATGATCATAATTTTGCCCTTTGAACTTATCTCCTTCAACATGTTAAATGTTAGTGTAAAGTTCCTGTCAAAAGGGAAAGGAGAGTGTTAGCCAGTATCGAAAGGGATAAATTGGAAACGATACTGATTTACCCTTCATCTTGAATGCCTTGCACGACCTCTTTACCAATTTCGCCCGATTGAGTTTCCCTCGACTTTCCTTAGATACTTAACTATTATAGCCAAGATTGTGGCAAAGTACTAACTTTGGTCTCATTCATCAAGTATTCTTGTTTTTTTCTGCAAAAAGAAATATGCAAAAAATTGTATTATTTGTTACAACATTTACAGCATTCCCTAACCTTGGAGATCGAACTCAGGATGTTTCGGACCACTATCATTCCCCGTGCCATTTGGTCTACGAGACCATGGGCGTCCATGGAGGCTCTCTTTTAAGAGTTAAGTATTGAAATGGCGTGGTCTTGTTGCATTGCATTGGGCAATTCCACGTCACGATGCTTTTCAAGGTAATTTACCATCTCTGTTAAGAATGAAATAAATCAATTTAAAACTCGAGACGATTATGGGTAAATTGGAATGATACAGAATTACCCATATCTGAGATTGCTCAGGTCTTTCGTTTACATTTTTCTTATTTGAAGTCATCCATCCAGACGCAGTGTCCACGAATTGATTTGCCTCCAGTTTCGTTCAATGAGAGGACTTTACATTTGAGTATGACAGTGTTCTTGGGGCAGTTTGCAAACTGGAGTAACTGAGGGTAAATTGAAACGATACGGAGTTACCTTTCGAGTTTGCGCAGACTTTTAGTCGCAATTAATTTGTTGCGAGTTTGGTGTAGCAATGGATCCCTGCATTTAATAGGAGGAAAGCAGACTATTACTTCTTGCTTTTACATAAATTACAGACACCTATAAAAGCAGAAAAAATCCTACGCAAGGAAATAAAACTTATGCACTCGTTCAGACTTGGTTCTGTTTCCTCTACAGGCTCTCCCATGATCAGCTAACTTCATTTTGAGTCAGGTACTCATCAGTAGTATCGAAGGACCTGTGATCACCAGTTTCGAAATACAGGCTTATGTGCACATTACAGCCCCGGTGCTTCATCAACATCGAATTGATTGATCATAGCAGTGAGCTTATCGTCAATGCCACTTGCTTGGTGGTGATACAGCCCCTTTTCCTCAGGAAGCATCAATGCTGACCCGATAGGATCTGTCTTTTCGTACTTTCCCCCAACAGAACTCGGTCTTGTTATGAACTGATCTAACTCACCTTTTAAAAGGGCATCCTCGATCCTCAGATACTACCTTTTGTCGAGGGTGAGGAACCTATTGCAATTAGGGCAGGTGGCGGAGTTGAAAGCTTCTTTATACCTCTTGTTCCCTACTCGAGTTTTTCATTTTCAACTCTTAGAAACTCAATCTTATGGTGCTCATATCGAGTCTTTACTCGGGTTCGTCTGTTTTGAAACCAAAACTTGACTTACGAAAGTTCCAACCCTAGCTCTTGGCTCAGTTCCATTCTTTGTCTGCCGTCTGGCATAGGGCACGTCCTAAAAAAATCCTCAAGCCTTTGAATTTGATGCTTAGTATGGTAACGGTAACACTTCCTTTGATCCTTGTTGTTGTCATCCTTATCTTTATTGAGATCTTGGACGTCGTTGGCGGAAGGGCCAGGCTCCATGGTCTGAATCCCAAACATGGCCTAGAACTCTCCCTCTCCTATATTTAGTAAGTAACGATAGCTCTTAAATGTGTCGGGGATGTCACGCCCCGAACCCTACGGACTCGCGACATCCCGCCAGTCATCACTCGCGTCTTCCTGGTCCATGATATGCGACGGCCCAGGAAATTCCATTGCGACCAGATGACGCATCGACCAATCATAAACCTGCGGAAACCAATCTCCAACCCATACATGCATACATACGATAATGGGGTGGAAGGGGATAAAGAAGGTAGTCGACATTAATAGTCCAACATAACATACATATATAACCAGAGCATTAGGTACAGACCACCAGCAGAGGGTATCAAAATACAACACAAAAATCTATGCTCGGTCAGACCACTTAACCTAAGGTCTATCATCTAGTCCTAGTCGATCTCACTCCAATCGGACTACCAAGGAAGCTCCTCTGGGTCCTCCTCATACTTTGGAGAGAAAGGCTTGGTGTCCATCGGATCGCCCTCAGTATGGCCATCGATCACCATTTATCCTGGCGACGGCAACTGCTCTAACAGCTCGGGGTCGAGTATCTCTCTTCCATAGGTAGCGGGATGGAGCAGTGTAGGGTCATCCACCTTGGCAATCGGAACGTCAAAAGCTTGTATGGGTCCCACGAAAATCTGATCTCTCTCTACCATCCAAGCTTCATACTTATGTGGGACTAGAAGAGGACAACCTTGGTTTACCCGAATAATGGTTAGTTGCCTGGCCCAAAGGGTACCATCCTCCTCGACGTAATGGCCTATCTCGGTCTCCACCTCCACTGGGAGTCCAAAAAATGTCAGGGTTACATCCATTACTGCAGTTGGGGATCTGAAAATGTTGGCAACCAACGCCAGTGAGTCAAAGACTCAATAAGCTCACTACTAATCCTAGCATAGGAAAAGGTATGCTAGTCGGTTCGGCCCTAACCTGCATTTTAGGGCTAACTAACTCTCCCTAGTGTAACTTCGTCAACCACGCACGTGAACTAAAGTAGATGAGAGCTAGTTCTACTAACAATCTCAAGTAACGGGGAATAGAATCACATGCAGGAATGAACAAACAGAGCATGCCACGATCTTGAACTCGATGTTCAATGCACGATGCACGATGCTAATGCACATGTGACCACGAATGGCCCGCGTCTCATACACGATAGGATCGTGTCCCAACCCGCGTATGGTATGCCTCAAGTTGACACGCTTATCTCTCCAGCTACCCCGTGCCTCGCACATCAGGGCGCACTATGCCTCCACCAGGTACATTAGGTCCGTACACTTATCGCTCCACATCCCAAGCGCTTAGCGCCTTATAGGGCCGTTCTCCCCTTGTCGCTTCATACAACGGTGCATGCCATGCTCTTGCTTAATCGGTGCCAAAGCACATCATAATGTCACAATGCACAAGTCACATGATCTCAGACAGACAATCAATATGCATAATACAGCATGGCATGTCACAATGAAACATAATATTTTGATTCATATAAATAGTATAATCCTATCGAGTGTACATTCCCTTTATGCCAATTTATTTATATAACTCTCAAGCCTACACTCTGGCTCATTGATCACTCTTGGCCTATTACCTCATTCGAGTGCTCGATCTTACATTTTAAATCGTTTATGAATCACGTCTGACGGTCCTCAACCCAAGAACATCACATCCTGCTCGAGTCATTCAACTAAGCCCATCGGGCCCTTTTGGAAGAATATAATTCACTTGAGCCCATTTTGACCTACGGCCCACTTTCATCACTTGACCCATAAGATTTCATTCTCAATCATCGAAGTCAACCTCTTGAGTCCTCTAATGAAAGCTCATGTCCCAATTTTGCTCAAATTTTACCTTAAGCCTAATTGGACCCACAAGTCCATTCTAAGCCCATTTTAACTCACGGCCCATAATTCACATTTGGGTCCATCAAATACTCGTTTAAACTCAACCTAGTCCAATTTGATGGGCCTTAGAAGTCTAAGCCTAAGCCCATTGTCAAATAATCTAATTTAAGCCCACTAACCCCACTTTGGCCCAATTCGATCTATGGCCTATCATCACACTTGGGCTTTCCAATTTCTTATTTAGATTCCACCACAAGACAGCCCATAAAGTCTTATGAACCATGTCCGAGCCTATTGCCATAAAAATTCAACTTGGCCCATCAAGCCCGACTAGTCTAATTTGGCCCAAATTCACTTTCTAGCCCATTTACTTTCCTCACCCTTCATTCTCACACCCCAAATGCCAATCCACAGCCCTCATGAAGCCTAGCCAAGCCTACAAACAGATCCCAAGCCCAAGAGTTGGCTCGTTCTTCCTCAGACCCCTAAATCGGCCTAACCATTCTAAGCGATTTTCAAGTTTTCTAGTCGATTTGCATACTCCAAGCAAATTAGCAACCAAACCAATCACACATTTAATATTCCTAGGCCAATATTAGTGAGTTTTCTTACTGAAAAGGGGCTGAAATGACGACGGAGACGGTGAGACCTAAAATAGCAAAATAGGAGTCCACAGCCGAAGATAGGAACACAACAAAATTGGGGGCCGAGTGAAGGCTAAACCGGGCCCATTTCAAGCTAGAAAACAAGGACATAACATGCATATAAGTCCTTTAGGTTCCCAAGTTCAGATTATGATCACAAAATATAAGGCGCGAAACTGACCTAGAAAAATAATTTCGTCGACCGAAATGAAAACGCACGAATGGAGACCCAAATCATATCGGATCGAAGTGAAATCAAGTCCTGTGAACTCATCTCAGATGGAGCTATAACATATCCAAAATTTAGGAAGATCCAACAGTTGAGTTTTCATCGGCGGCCGTTTGAAGTTGGGTGGCTGCAGGGAAGTCCGATTCTGCGTAGGGTCACGGTTTGGCTTAATTTTGAGGGGGTTTCAGGAAAGATCTGGGGAAAAGGCTTCTAGATCTTCAAAATCTTTGTCTTATGATCGTGTGGGAAAAAACGGAGAGTCGTTTGGACTCCGGATGAGCTCGAACGGACCGTTTTCGTCCGATTGCGCGCTGGAACCCGAGAAGACGCGGAGGGAGAGAGAGCTTCGGGAGGGATCTGGCCGAAAATTGGAGAAATGAGAGGGAGAAAGAGAGTGTCAAGAGATTACACTAAGGAAGAGACAAAAATCCAAGATCAAGTTAGTGGGGTTAGATATAGGGTTTGTGAATGAAGTTGTATTTTGATTGACCTTTGATGGACTTTAGTTGATTGCTTTGGGAATTGTGCCATTTGACATTGATTGATTGATTGATTTAACATGATTGACTGATGTGACATTTGACGAGACATTTGCCTCGGTATGCGTGCTAAATGCACCGATCGAGTACCGAGGGCGAATGAATTTCAGATCGAAATTGACGCTGTACTAATGCGTCCACTCACAAATAATTCTAATTATTCTCATTCTAAGGATTGAGCATTGATCGGGACCATTTTAGTAATTTTCCACCCCACGTCTTGCTTCGCAACGTTCACTGGCTGTCTGCTCGACTAGCGACGCTTCTGCGATCAAATCCAATTCTCCATTGTAACCATCATAAAAATTCGATTGTCCAATATCGAAATTCATTTTGTGGCCAAAGTCATTAAATAATGACTCTGTCGAAATCTCAGACAACCGGGCGGCTGTTTAGGAAACTATCCTAGGTAGCCTCTCCCCTTCGGTTAGTCGTCTCAGAGTAGCTAATTCTGGGTGAGAGTCGATTAGAGCGTACTAATGAAATATATCCATTCTATACTGAAATCCCAATAATTGGGTCGAATTTTCAGACTATCACAATTGGGTTGATATATCCTCGATTTGGTTAATGGTTCCTCAAAGTTTGCGATCGTGTATGCTTTAAAACTATCTTGAGAGCATGGATGAATATTACCAAGAAGACATCTCTTTTTAAAATCTAGGCGTGGGTTTAGAAACTATATTGCTTCTCCCAAGAATTCTGTCTTTCTCAACCATTTTATCATGTTTCTAACTCGACTCGTCTTCCTTCATCTTTTCGTGGTAGGGGGCCCCTGTCATTATCTCCACTATCGATTTTGTTGGTAAGTCCTTCCATAAAGACGAATCCCATCTTCTTTTTTGCTGAAAATTTTCTTTGTCTCCCACCCAGGTCATCTTTCCTTCTTCTTTTTCAAAGTTCTGGTATCACCTCAAAACGTTTTGCAGAGATTTCAGATTTTTTGGCTCAAGACTGCCGACCGACGGGGATTCGAGCCAACGGAGGTGACACTGAAAAGGAATGGCAGATAAGAAAATTTGACCAACAGAGAATGGCATTGTGAAACCAATATTTAACGCAAGGCAGATTAGCACTTCCGCACCCACTAGTCTGCCTTGATTCTCTTCTCCAATACTTTCGCATTCTGCTCGTCAGCCTTGATTTTCTCCTCGATAATGGCTAATCTTCCTACACACATCTTCCTGGCTAAAGTTATGTTCAAATGGGAAAGACTTTATCATCTTCTTGGCCGAGACAATATCTACATAACCCATCATCTGAGTGTCAAAGCTGAGATCTTTGGTTTGTTCAGGGAGATAAATGCTTATTCGATCGAAGGCACCAACTTGGAGAGGGAATACAGGGCGTTCCCACACGTTTTCATCAACTTTCTAGAAGCTTATCGAAACACTTACGAAACAGTCACCCTAGCCCGCGTCGTAAAAGCTCGTTATCAAGATCGATCTTAATGCCTAGAATTTGCAGAATACTCGGTTGCTCGATACAAGAAGGCCGTCAAGTCCACTGATGAACGGTTCTCGATGTTGGTTCACGAGAGAGAGAAGCTGGTGGAGCGCCTAACTTTGAACGAAACTTACTTTGAGCATGATCCAATGATATCGTGATGAAGTTCAGATATGAGTGGCTGGAGGAGAGACTCGACGATCTAACGGCGGATATAGTTTTTGAGAGAGACCTGATCAAGAATTTGAAATTTGCCGTTGAACATAATGAGGTCAACGCAGCTAGGTATAATGAGAAATGTACCTGTCTATTCTTCAAGCTTGCGGATCTTGAGTCCCAAATCACTTAGTGTAGGCAGAACATTAGTTTCATGGAGAACCAGTTGAGCTCTTTTGTGATGCTTATTAGAGCTTAATTTGACTTTACTTTTCCTCCCCAGTAACTATTGTAATACTCCTTGATGAATGGAATTAGAGAAAAGCTTCATGTGTTTGTGCTTTTATTTTCCTGACATCTCTTTTTTCGCATGGCAAAATAGAACAACTTAAGGCACTTCTCGCACTCACTTCAGTTAAGATCAGAGCACCTCTTGGGAGCATCTTCTTCACAATATACGGGTCACCATAGTCCAGAGCAAACTTTCTTTTTGAAATAGGGACTGTTGGCAGCAACCTTCGTAGGAGGAGGTCATCCACCCGAAGACGTCGAGGTTTAACATTCTTCTAGCTGTTCTTGTTAACTGCTGTAGACAGTGATATCAAGAAAACTAAAGAAAGATTCGGCGGTGGCTCTCTACTGTTCGCCTTGAGACCTGCATTCAATCATGTAAATTAGTAAATTTGTGACCACTCAATCAGTGTACCAATAAATGTACCAAGCCACCTATTGCGTGCGGCTTCATTCATGGTTTGTTTCTTTCGGCGTTCAATTGCTCGTGTTGGCAGAAACGCCCGTGGGCCATGCCTATTATTAAAGCACCAGTCCTCTAAAGTCCTCCACGTGGTTCGAATATGAGGAAGCTAAAAGGCAAGCCTTTGTTCGATTTAATCAAAAAGGCATTGCAAGGTCGGGTTAATAAACTTGCTTCATGGGTTCTGATTACACCGTCTATGCTTTTTCAACAAAAATATAGGAACCCCTCTCAACACATTAAGCATGCCCCCAGGCCTGACGAACACATTCACTGCCCCATCAAAATGCATAGCCTATACATGCTCATTGATTGACGCAATTTCGTTTTTGGGAGAAGGGACTTCTTCGCTTACCCCAGGGTTATCAACTAAGGCATCGGTAATTTCCCATCCTTTCGTATTCTTCAAGATTATTTCTAGAATTTTATCATCAATGAGCCGAATTTGCTCTCGCTTGGGGTACCTATGATTCCCTGCAAAAGTAGAGGAAATAATGAGTATGTGATCCAAAAGAGGTCAGTCCATGACTCGCCTAATTGGTCCAAAATTATTTTTCCATTTGTGTAGAGAAATTAGACAAAATTTTCTCAGGGAGAAATGGAGAAATTTCCTAGAAAGAGTTTTCTTGCAGATTTTTATAACTTGAAAAATGTGATAAAATCTCTTGAAGTTTATCAAACTTTTCTCAGGAATTTTCCTCTTTTATCACGATGAATTTTTAGGGGTAAATTTGTCAAGAAGATCTCATTTCTATTGAAGCAGGAAAGATGTGACAAAACCCTTTATTGGTCAACAAAATTCCCTGAAGGGATTTTTCCACATTTTTTTAGAAATGAGATACCAATTTGACTTTTATTTTCTTTTGAAAAAAATTATCACGATGTTAAGTTCAAAATTTGACCGACACCTAACATGGACCGACCAAAAATAAACATAAGATAAAGTTAGAGAACTTACTTTTACCTTGAAGACATGCCAATCACATTGACATGCACATGAATTGTGAGTTTAAATCTTAGTTTAGCTATCCTAAAGGCTCACAAATTGAAGCGAAAGACTTACGGCAAGGCGATAATCTCGCACACACAATCAAGATTAGCCATGATCCCACGATGTAGTCAGGATTAGCCGAGCCTTTCCACTTTGGTTGTTCGAGTTAAAAAATTATAACCCCCGTTTCGGTAATCTTACCAAGTCTAAGGCCTAACTTTTAAAACTCATTTTTGAAAAAAGGTTTGGGATTGAATCTAAACTAACGTTCAACGTAATCTCACGCCGAATGCTAGAACCAAATCACAATACCATTCTAAAATTAGCCGCCCAGGTCCGGTAACGGGACGTGTGTGATGTAGTGCTAAAGCGATAAATCATGCACATCAATTAAATGCAAACACCGCTTCAATAGCTCAAAATTAAATCACAAGTTTCACATGCCAAACTTACAAAACAAAGGGTTAGCCAAACACTCCACCCCTTATAACTCTCATCTGCAAAACCATTTAACATATAAATGTTAGAATTCAATCAACTGTCAAACCAAATGAGTTTTCATGAAATTTTTTTGGTCTAAGTCCACTAAGCCATTTAAAATTCCAAAAAAATTCAAGTACTCAAATTAGTGCTTTCTTTTTTGGAAAATTCAAAAAATTCAAGTCCCAACGGAGTCGCCAAGGTGTCGCGACCCGAAAGAAAGCTTTTTGGAATTCGATCGGGTGAACGGATTACCAGGTTAATTAGATTAACTAACCTAACGCTGACACTCTCAAGCCCTACCGAATCGCAACTTTGATTTTTTTTTGTTTAAATGATTTTGAGATTTGGAGTCACCATTAATCGTTCTTAATAGGTCGATTAGAAACCTAAATAAATTATCTGGAGAACTAATTTATTTCTGCGAACCAAAGATTATGAGTTCGAGGACTTTGTTATGTTAGATTACTCAAACGCCCTTTTCGTACCAATTTCATGAAAAATCATTTGGGGTGACTCGAAAAGATTTGGATTAAACTGACCAGAAGGATAAAAAGATCATTTTTCAAGGATCGAGAAGTGAAAATAAGTCAAACCATTAAAATGTTGTCATTCCTTATTTTCCATAATTTTTAAGAATTTTTTGGAATTTTTTGAGACAATTTATCTATAAGGGGAAAAATTGCCATTTTGAAAAGATTAGGAAGGGAAATCATCCAAAATGGCTAGTCGAAATGACCCGTTTCCTAGTTTTTAAAAATTTTGAGAATTTTCAGGGATCTTTTAGGATAATTCACCCATCAAGGGTAAAATCATCATTTTAAAAATATTAGGAAGGCAAATCATCAAAAATAGGATTGACCAATCGAAATGGCCTATTTCCTAATTTTTGAGATTTTTCTGAATTTTTCGAGATAATTTACCCATAATGGGTAAAATCATCATTTCGAAAAAATCAAGAAGGAAATTCATCAAAAAAATAGGATTGGCTAGTCGAAATGGTCCGCTTCCTAATTTTTGAGATTTTTTTGAATTTTTCTGAATTTTTCGAGACAATTTACCCATGTGGGGCAAAATCATCATTTTGGAAAAATCAAGAAGGAAATTCATCAAAAATATGATTGGCCAGTCGAAATGGCTCGTTTCCCAATTTTGGAGATTTTTCTGAATTTTTCTGAATTTTTCGAGACAATTTACCCATAATGGGCAAAATCATCATTTTGAAAAAATCAGGAAGCAAATTCATCAAAAACTAGGATTGGCCAGTTGACATGGCCTGTTTACTAATTTTTGGTATTTTTTAAATTTTTCTGAATTGTTCAAGATAATTTACCCATAAGAGGCAAAATCATCATTTTGGAAAAATCAAGAAGGAAATTCATCAAACATATGATTGGACAGTCGAAATGGCCTGTTTCCGAATTTTTTGGAATTTTTTCAGAATTTGTTTTGGATTTTTTAGAATTTTTTTGATGTTTTCACTTTCCTGAATGCAATACATGAATGGTGATCAATGCATGAGTGAACAAAAGTGAATCCAATAACATGAATAGTTAAAAGAATGTAGTGAAAGGCATGCGAAAATTAAGATTTAATTTCTCTATATGCGAAATTCAACTAATCAATTAAAACATATAAAATGATATTAATACGACAATAATATAACATGCAAAACAATGTGCTCTAGTTACGCGAATGACGTGGCATAACGACAGAAAAATATGACATGACAAACTAATGTGGTTAACTAAATGAGCTGGTAAAAGTGACATGAAAATATGATGACATGACAAAATGGTAAGCAGATAGCATGACACGTGATCAATGACATAGCAAAAATGATGACATGATGAGATAAATGCAACAAATTATATGGCCTATCGAGGTATGCATTCTAACCTATATGACGTACATATAAAATAAAACAAATTATCTAAATGCATGATATTGAATATTCTAAATTATATGAATACATATGCACAAGGTATTTCTGGTATTTTGCTTAATGGATTTCAAAACAAATTATCTAAATGCATGATATTGAACATTCTAACCAGTAATTGAAAAAATTTCACAAGACCATCTCCCAAATGGCTCCCACTCCCCATACCTAGGATGAAGCTTGAAGTCCGACCTCAACCAACAATAATGTTGCGATTCTGTCTTTAATGAATCTTAGAATCAGTGTATGATATCTCTTTTCCTTTGGTTGCAAGAGTAACGGCTGACCGGCTGGCTAAAGGCCACAGCCTCGGCATCGCCAGCTCTGTGGTTGTGACAGTGGACGCCACAGATCCTAGAGTCCGTGAGGTTGTTGGAGCCATGTTCATGACTAACGGCCTCCTCCAGATCGTTGTCAGCTAAATTCCCATCATCTGCTGCGTGCTCGACCCCTCGGTGCTGGTCAGAGTTGGAGAAGTAGACCTCGATGTCATTCATGGAGAGAAAGCTTGAGCTCTTCGAACGAGAGAAAACTGGGATCGCACTTACATTGGAGACATACCGATGAGCGATCTTCTTCCTGAAGCTTCTCTTCGTTCCTTTGTCGGGTTCCGGGATCATAACAATTTCGGCCAGAAGACGAGCCTCTTCCTTGGAGGAGTACTCCTCTATGAGCTTGGCGTAGTTCGGTCCAAGGTCCAGCTTCATTTGCATCGAGTCTCTGAGTCTAGACAAATAAGTGGAACCAAAATGCAGTTGGAACAAGAAGATGAACGTGTGCCCTGAGCTATAGCTATCTCGAGCATGACTGGAGCGCCAAGAGTCACTGCTGAACATGGTCCAGAATTCTCTCCTGATTGTGCATCCTTCTTCCAAGCTCCAACCAGCAATGTTTGATAAACCATAGTAGGTGAATGAGGCACGGGTTGACTTTGCTTTGACTGTAGAGAACGGAGCACAAGAATGAGATCACCAACCGCTCCATCCGCCCTCGGAATGATGACCTTTGGCCCCTTCGCTGGAATCTGATAATCATCCCCAGAAATCCCTAAACTCCTCTTGCTCGAGAAGCTCCCTACATCCCCATCCTTCCTCCATTTCTTTCTTTCTTATTTTTTTTAAAAATAACTGAAAGCCCCCTCCCACTCCAAGTTGTCTTCCACGAGCTATAACTTTGTACCACATAGCTTTCACAATCATCACCATTTATGAAAAAAAAAGCCCTTTTGGGGAGCCACCACGGCCTACATTGAGTTATCTACCCCTTTTCGTATTGTTCCTCATCATATCCTGATCATTTTCCTCTATCGTGCCCACCAGATCGTGCTGATTGTTGCGATCAGTCAATATCGCGACCTGAAAATTTTTTTCTTTTGGTATAAAAATTTCCAAGTTAATGGATTATCAGGTTGATTACATTAATTAACTTAATACGGACCTTCCCAAGTCTTACCGAATCGCAATTTAGATTTTTTGTTTAAATAATTTTAGAGTTTGGGGTCGCCACTAATCATTTTTGGTAAGTTGATTAGAAATCTAAGTAAATTAGCAGGAGAACTAAATTACTTCTACGAACCAGAGATTCTGAGTTCGGGGACTTGGTTACACTAGTTAATTAAAACTAATGCCCTTTCGATACCTTAATTTTGTGGATATCCTAATTTTCGCAACTCAGACTTGGTTTACTCTTAAGGTTCTAGTGAAGTGCTCTCTTTTTGTATTTTCACTTTTTAGATGGAATGCATGAATGGTAATAGGTGCATGAACAAACAAAACGTGAATATGCAAATATAGACACGCGAATGTATACACGCGAACATGGACATCCAAATACGACATACAAACGCGGACATGAGGATGCGATATACGAATGAATCATCAAAAATAGGATTGGCCAGTCGAAATGACTCGTTTCTTAATTTTTGGGATTTTTCTGAATCTTACAAAAATTTTCAAGACAATTTGCCTATGAGAGGGCAAAAGCGACATTTTAAAAATATTATGAAGGAAGGTCATCAAAAATAGGATTGGCCAGTCGAAATGGCCCGATTCCTAGTTTTTGAAAAAAAAATTGAATTTTTTTTAATATGCATGAATCAATGACAATACGAATACGTATGCGGCATGACAAAGTATGCATAAGCTATACTATATGAAATGCACATGAAAGAAATTTTTTGGTATTTTCAAATCATTAAAATTTCCTGAAGCCGCAAGAGGGCGGAACTAACGATTTTTGTGCAGTGTTGCAACCTCTAGCAGGTGGCTCAGCCTACTCATTCTGGGGTTTAATGGTACAACAATTAAATTGTAGAAAATTAAATTGCAATAAATAAAAAACCTCCAACGGGGGACTCAACCTTGGCTCGGCCTACCCATCGTGGGAGTTGATGGTACTGAAATTAAATTGTATTAAATAAAGGACCTCTAACGAGGGATTCGGCCTTGTTTCGGCCTACCCATCGTGGGGTTTAATGATACTGAAATTAAATTATAGGAAATTATAATGGAATTAAATAAAGGACCTCCAACAAGGAACTCGGCCTTGTTTCGGCCTACCCATCGTGGGGTTTAATGGTACTAAAATTAAATTGCAAGAAATTAAATTACATTAAATAAATGACCTCTAATAAGGGACTCGGCCTCTGCTCGGCCTACCCATCGTGGGATTTAATGGTACTGAAATTACATTGTAGGAAGTAAAGACAATATATACAGAACCTCCAACGGGTGGGTCAGCCTTCCCATTCTAGGGTTTGGATTTGTTAAGCGAAAAATGCAGAAAATTATAGTACGAATGTGACATGTGGATATGGAGACATACGAGTACGATATGACATAATCAAAATTTAAATCAATTCATTTAGGCAAGGAAATTCTAGAAGATTTTAATGGTTAGGATTGTTACCTGATTTAACAGATTTGATTGCCGAATTCGGACCTCATGTCACCTTATGGATCAAGATTGCGGCTTGAACTATGGGAATGAACTCGTGACTTGCATTGATCGGTAGAGAAATTAGTTATGGTAACACATAAATTTAAACTCTTTCCATCTTCAAGACTCTCTTTTGAAAAAAGGATTCTCTCTCCTTTTTTTATTTTTTCTTTCTTTCTAATTTTTTTCAATCTCTCAAAACTCTCTCCAATATCCAAAATTTTCGCTCCAAAAATCTCTCTCCAAACTCTCTTCTTCTTTCTTTTATAGGCAACTCATTTATCTCTAATTTCTCTACTGATTCTATCTCCCATTCTAATTTCTCAACTAATTTTTCTTCATTTTCATCTTCATTTCTCCATCTCTATCTCACATTCTAATTTCTCCACTAACTCTTCTTCATTTTCATCTTCCCTTCTCCAAATCTATCTCCCATTCTACTGACTCTTTTTCATCTCCATTTTCCCTTCTCTATTCTCATCTTATTTTCTCAATCTATTTTTCTCCATCTTCTCTTCTCCATCATCTCTTCTCTATTCCAATTTCTCCACTAACTCTTCTTTTTGTTATTTGTAAAATAATCTCTCAAGTCTTAGGTATTTGACTCTAGTCCGTAAGATTTTAAGTACTTGCAATTCAATCTCTGGAGAAATATTTCTTTAACCAAATCTCCTCAGAATTTTCGATACACCTCCCCTATGCTTAGTCGAAATTCACCTTATGTCAAATTTAAGCTCATTTCCTGTTGTTGAAGATAATGCAAAATTTAATTAAAGCCCTTTTACGAAATTAAGTCATTCTGGGTATAATTGAGCCAAGGTGAAAATTTGAAATATTAGAGAATAATGTCACAACTCCTAAAAGTGAAAACAAATTGACTCAAATTAAATTTTTTTGGCCCGATTCGAGAATATACTCGTGAAGAAATACACGACCCCGAATTGAATTTTTTAAATTTGTGATGGCCAACATGAAAAGGAATTTAAAAGAAAAACATTGACTCTTTTTATGTATTTTTGTGGCCTCAAATGCTATTTTTTATTAAATATTTTCCTAATTTCTAAAAAAATATAAAAATACAAAAAATATGAAAAATTATTTTTTGTTCAAAAATGGTTGCCTAAGCTTGGACAAGGCCTCCAAAGTTGATTTTGCAATTTTCTCATTTTTTCTTGATTTTTTATGACTTTTCAAAAATAAAAATATCGAAAAATACTGAAAATATGAAAAATCTTTTTTTGGTCAAAATTGGTTCCGTAGGTTTGGCCAAGGTCTCCAAAGTTAATTTTTCAATTTTATGAATTTTTATGGATTTTCTATTAATTTTTCATAATAAAAATGCCGAAAAATACTGAAAATATGAAAAATTATTTTTTGGTCAAAATCGGTTCTCCAAGCTTGGCCAAGGTCCTCAAAGTTGATTTTTTTTATTTTATGAATTTTAACGGAGAAAAGATGATTAAAAATCAGGTGTCAACAATTGCCCATGTTTGAAAGGAAGCTCGATAGAGGTTCATTTCAAAGACGAGATGACACCTGAATCCTAATTGACTCAACACAAGGAAATAAAAAGAGTCGTCACATTTGATCTCCAATATCCTCCGTAGTAAATTCCGATCCAGACTCGATTTAAGGAAGCTCCTATGAAGTGAGGGAGAGATATAGAGGCGAGGGATTTACCTGCAACTTACCTGCTCGTTGTATAACTGTTGCGTGGCATGAATGCTCTACTGAAAATGGAATGAGAACCTAAGGATTCATTGTAAGAAAACCTTAGGGTGGTTGAACTTGGACCTGTATGGTAGGTCAACCCATGGTAGATTCTTAACGAAAGGATTCTACTAATTAAAGCTTGATTGAAATTTAACCCATATGGTAGGTCACCCCATGGTAGATTCCTAATGAAAGGATTCTTAAAATTAGATTAAAATTTGACCCGTATAGTAGGTCATCCCATGGAAATGCCTATAAGAAGGACTTTAGTGTGCCTGTAAAAAAGACTTTGTGTGCCTGTAGAAAAGACTTTGTGTGCCTGTAGAAGGGACTTTGAGTGCCTGTAAAACGGACTTTGGGTGTCTGTAGAACGGATTTTTGGTGCCTGTAGAAAGGACTGTAAGAAGGACTTTTGTGTGCCTGTAAGAAAGGAATTTGGGTGCCTATAGAAAGGACTTTGGGTGCCTGTAGAAAGGACTTGGTGCCTGTAAGAAGGATTTTTGTGTGCCTGTAGAAAGGACTTTGGAAAATGGACCATTCCGTATTGGGGTTTCTAATGGAAAGGCTCTAGAAAGGGCATGCCGTACTAAAATGGCTTATTCATGTGGTATCTGCAACTCAGGACTTGAAAGATGGACCGTTCCGTATTGGGATTTTCAATGGAAGGGCTCCATGACTCTTCTATATGATGTCTACAAGCATGACTAGAAGATGGACCATTCCGTATTAGGGTTTCCAATGGAAGGGCTCCAGAGATAGCATACCCTACAAAAAGGGCCCGTTTATATGGTGCCTGCAACTCAGGACTTGAAAGATGGACCGTTCTGTATTGGGATTTCCAATAGAAGGGCTCCATGACTCGTCTATATGGTGCCTGCAAGTAGGACTAGAAGATGGACCGTTCCGTATTGGGGTTTCCAATGGAAGGGCTCCAATGACAGCATACCCTATAAAAAGGGCTCGTTTATATGATGCTTGTAACTCAAGACTTGAAAGATGGACCGTTCCGTATTGGGATTTCCAATGGAAGGGCTCCATGACTCGTCTATATGGTACCTACAAGTAGGACTAGAAAATGGATCGTTCCGTATTGGGGTTTCCAATGGAAGGGCTTCAGAGATAGCATACCCTACAAAAAGGGCTCATTCATATAGTGCCTGCAACTCAGGACTTAGGAATGGATCATTCTGTGTTAGAAGTCACCAATGATTACCTAAATGTCACCTTTCTCGGGTAGACAAAAGAGGTATTGACCGAGAAAATAATTTTTGGGGGCCATTCTGGGATCTGGGGAGACCAAACATCCTATAGAAGCTCAAACCCAATTTAACTTACCTTGACGGGTACCATTCTGGGATTTGAGAGGAACCAGGATTCCTATAGAAACTCAAACCCGATTTAACGAGAGCTGGTTGATCGTGAACTAATGAAGGTCTCATGAGAGTATATCGTTCACGTGTCAAAATGGTTGAGAAAACTTACCTGGGACTTCTAAGTTAATGATCAAGGCATAGGCAAGCTAGCTGTGTCATGCTTATTTGCTCACTAAATGACTGTATATGTTACACTGGATTCAAACACCCTAACAATCATTAGAATTTGTTCCCTTGAAAGGTCCGGGTTGAAGATATACTTACCTACAGATTTGGAAGAAACGCTTCGTGGTTTCTTAGCAATTAGGCTTGTTCACTCAATAATTGTTGAATGGATTTCGAGACCTTGAAAGGTAACTCGAACATCAGGAATGTATTACCTATCAGGTAGTGTCAGAGGTAACATGTGCAAGCATTTTCACCAATGAGTTCATTGGTCCATGTAAAACTACTCAGAAAAGTTTGCAATGATTATGAGCAATCTATGTAATAACTCATGATGCGATCGATCAACATGTGGATCATGCAAAACTATTTCGTCAAGTTTGCATTGACAATTCGGTTCAAGGAGGTTATCAGGATATGAACGCCTCAAGTGTAATCTGAATGGGGAACTTTAGTTCGAAAGGGCTTTCTCTTACTCTCGAGAAAGGCTATTTATCCTGATTGCAGAGTTCAAAAGAAATCACTCAATCTTACCATCATCGCATTCAATAAAGGTCTGAGTAGTCTCGTAATTGATACTATCAAGCCAATCTGGAGGTCTTGATTAGGACCATAATGTAGGCTGGATCAAAGGCTTATCAAAGGGGACCCTTTTTGAGTCAAGGCCATTGACAAAAAGACCTTCATTACCTACTCTGGGTTTTACAAGTCAAGAACGCTGCAAAAATGAGAGAAAAATAGTTTTGCTCGCACTTTTTCGAGTGATGCTTAAAATTATTCAACCCTACGTTAACTCAAGCGCCTTAATTAGAAAAGACTTTCACGGGTTGTAGGTTGGGGTTGGGGACCAAGGAAGTAAAAGACTTATTTTGGCCTAGCAAATATATGAGGTGGGTTTGACGTTGGTAATCATCGCCAGTCTCGACACTCTAGAATAGTCCTCAAAGAACACCACCGTTGTATGGGAATGGTGTCAACTTCTACTGATGCCACCATCACTCCTGAATGGTATAAACTTCAACCACATGAATTTCGCAATTTGACTCCTTCGAAATGTTTTCTTTTGCAACCAGATCCACTAGGGATTTACATTGATTTGAATGGGCATCGGCTTTGCTTTTGACTGTCGCTTTATTTTTTCATACCCGAGATTGACTTTCTTCTTCTTCATTTTTCTTTCTCTTTTTTTTAATAGAAAAAGTAATTTCCAAAGATTGTGCTGTTATACACATGCATATCAAAGATCACCCTTGAATAGACGACTCGGGAACTCTTTGTATGCCTACTTCTTCTGGGTTCTTCTGCTTTGAGGTGGCGCCATCTTTATCTCAGAACGAGTAATGATCACCAACGGGGTTTCAAGAAATGAATATGCAGGCTTAATTGGGCGATGCAAAGGACAAAAGTGTAATGGATAGAGAAACGAATGCTTTTCGTCGTCCTAAGGCACTTGAATTATCGTACAAGGTTGAAAGCTAAGATACATTCAAAATTGATGTTAGTCCGAGCAATAAAAATTTCTAACCATTTACCTCGCTTCATTTGCTGGGACAACTTCCATTTGGCCCCGATGTGGGGTGGTTCTTGACAGGGATTACGAAATAAAACCGCCGCTCAAATGGATTGTCAATGGTCACTTGTAGTGTTTAGAATATATAAATGAATCCCTCTTTCCCTTCAGCTATCGTACCTTTTGCGAGAAAACCCATTACCTTGGGGAATGCGGAACTTATTTTGCGCACGACTCACTATGGATGTAGGACGTGTATGGGAATGGATTTCCTTTCATCATCCTATCATGCCCCATTCTACACATTCGATGCATCATATGTAGTTTATGCTCTAAGTCAGAATTGGCAAATTAAACATGCAGAAGAGTCATGCATGAATTATGACATGTGTAAACGCAATGCAGATGTGGTAATTTCTAGCATCACGTATGATTACAAGATGCGCAAGTATGGAAGAAAATTCTCAAGAATGGGAGAATTTGAATTGCCCCTAGGCATGTGGGCGGATCAAGCAAATTGGGAGTATACTCCTTAAGTCGAGGAGTGGCTTGTCTCTGACTTTACCCTGCACAATGAAATACATGGGTGAAGGAGCATTTGGACTTGTTTAATATTGACAACCGTCATGGTCATCGGTCAAATGCCCTTCGATCAACTCTGGCTGCAGTTTCTTGAATCACTGTCAATTTCCTATCGGAGAAATGGATTCATCTAAGGAAAGTTCCATATTATGGGATATCATTGGAACAAATACATTTCACCTGTTCCAGTAAATCCGTATCAGTGGGACCCTCAATATTGACTTTGGTGGCTTGTTGATTCGGGAGCTTTCCCTGAACCTGGGATCACATCAAACAAATGTGTGTATGCATGAATGCATGTAATGCATGTAATAGTCCTAAAGTTACTCATATTGTCCAAAAGGTAGCCAAACTGGCTCCTGCTTTCATTTCCAAGATGATACTGCTTGACTGCATCCGCATTTATAGGATATCCTAACTCTTTCCCATCCATATTTATAAGAATCAAGGCTCCCCTAGGAAGAACCTTTTTGACGACATAAGGACCTTCATAATTTGGGGTGAACTTGCCCCTAGGATGAGGAACATTTGGAAGTGTCTTTTTCACTACTAGATATTCTACTTCAAAATTCTTAGGCTTAACTTTTCGATTGAACGCTTTGGCAACTCTTCTCTGGTAGTTTTGACCGTGACATATTACCCTCAGACGCCTTTAGTCAATCAGGTTCAACTGTTCATATCTCTGCTGCGTCCACTCAGTTTCGGAGAGTTTGACTTGGGACAAGATCCTTAGAGAAGGGATTTCAACTTCCACCAGTAGAACTGCCTCCATACCGTAAACTAGGGAATATGAGGTTGCCCCAGTCGAGGTCCGTATCGAAGTCCGATATGCCATCAAAGCGTACGGCAGTCTCTCATACCAGTCTCTATAAATTCTCTGCGGTTTTTGCTAGGATTTTCTTGATGTTATTGTTTGCCGTCTTCACAGCTCCATTCATTTGTGGACGATAGGGAGATGAATTAAGATGTCGGATGTTGAAAGCTTGCAGTAAGCCATCGACTATCTTATTGTTCAAATTAGAGCTATTGTTTGTGATTATTGCTTGAGGGGCCCCATATCGAGAGATAATATCCCTTCTGATGAACCTGGCCACATTCTTTGCTGTGACATTCGCATATGAGTTTGCTTTAATCCACTTCGTAAAATAGTCGATCGCCACTAAGATGAAGCGGTGCCCATTAGAAGCACTAGGGTGAATGGGACCGATCATGTCCATCCCCCACATGGTGAATGGCTAAGCCTACGACATCTGGTGGAGCTCATTCGGGGGTGAGTTAATTCTGTCGCCGTATACCAGGCACAAATGACAGGATCTTACATGTTGGTTGCAGTCCGCTTCCATGGTCATCCAATAATAACCAAGCTGCATGATTTTCTTTGTGAGGAGGTGGCCGTTCATTTGAGGACCGCATATCCCTTCATGGATTTTCTTCATGAGCATGTTTGCTTTTTTGGCGTCTATACATCTCAATAGGACTGAATCGAAGGACCTTTTATAGAGAGTTTGCCCACTCATGAAGAATTTAGTAGCCATCTTTGCTATGTACTTCTTATCCCGACCTGACTCCCTTGAGGGAGTTCTCCTTTCGAAAGAAAATTCTTAATGTCATGATATCAAGGCTTGCCATCGAATTTGCCTTCCAGCACCATGCAGTAGGCTGGCTGATCCATGACATTGATTTTCAAAGGCTTGATGTTGAGCCAGTCTTCCACTTGCAACAATGAAGATAGAGTGGCTAACGCGTCTGCAAAGTGATTCTGGGTCCTTGACAGATATTAGAACGAAATTTCGTCGAAATTATCGGTTAACTCCTCTAGGAACTTATGATAGGGGATGAGCTTAGAATCCCTTGTTTTCCATTCTCCCTAGGTCTAGAGAATAATCAGTGTAGAGTCTCCATAAACTTGTAACCTTTGCACCTTCATGGTGATGGCTAATTGTAGGCCTAGAATACAGGCTTCATATTATGATATATTATTGGTGCATGGAAATACCAACTTCGTGGAAACCGGATAATATAGGTCGTCCGGAGATATCAGTACTGCCCCAGTTCTAGATCCGGCCAAATTAACTGCACCATCAAAATACATGGTCCACTTATCATCAGATAGTGCGAGGATTCGATCCTCCGCCTCGTCCTCATCAGGGATTACAAGTCCTTGTAAATTTTCTGCCAACATATCGGCTATGCCCCGCCCCTTGACTGACTTCTGAGGTAAACTCCTTATGTCAAATTCTGATAACAGTACTTGCCACTTAGCCATCTTTCCCAATAAAGCGGGTTTCTCCACCAAGTACTTAATTGGGTCGCATTCTGTTACCAGCTGGATATGGTGATGGAGGGTGTACTGTCTTAACCTATGGAGCACCCAGATTAGTGCGACACATGTCCTTTCAACCATCGGGTAATTAGCCTCCGACTGCGTGAACTTCTTGCTTAGGTAATAAATCGCTTGCTCTTTTCCGTCCTCCGATTTCGTCTGGGTGAGTAGAGCTCCTAATGATTCATGATAGATCATCAAGTATAGAGTCAAGGGGACTCCCGGGGTTGGTGGTACCAATACTGGAGGTAGGATCAGATACTCCTTGATCTTCTCAAATGCATGATGGCATTCTGAATCCCAAATGATTTTGGCGCCCTTCTTGAGGAGCTTAAAGAATGGTTTTGCCACATCAGAAAGGTGGGATATAAATCTAGCAATATAGTTTAATCGACCCAGTAGGCTTCTTACTTCCCTTACTGAGGTTGGGTTATTCATGTCTCATATAGCTTTGATCTTGGAAGGGTCGACCTCGATGCCATGACTGCTAATCACAAATCCTAAAAGCTTTCCAGATCTTGCCCCGAATATGCACTTGTTGGGATTCAGCCTCAGCTTATATTTTCATAGGCGTTTGAACAACTTTCTTAGCACCAGAACATAGTCCTCTCCTAGTCTAGACTTGGCAATCATATCATCTACGTACACCTCGATTTTCTTGTGCATTATGTCATGGAATAGAGCGACCATGGCTCTTTGATATGTCGCCCCAGCATTTTTCAATTCGAAAGGCATAACCCTATAACAAAAGGTGCCCCATGGTGTTATGAATGATGTCTTCGCCTTGTTTTCCTCCTTCATTAAGATCTGATTATAGCCAGAAAATCCATCCATAAAGGAAAACCGTTTGAACCCAGCTGTACTATCGACCAACACATATATGTGCGGCAAAGGAAAATCATCCTTTGGGCTGGATTTATTTAGATCTCGGTAATTGACGCAGATTCGGACTGTGCTGTCTTTCTTCATCACTAGCACGATATTAGCGATCCAATCGGCATAAGGGATCGCTTCTATGAACCCCACCTTGAGGAGCTTCATCACTTCCTCCTCAATTTTCTTGGAAACTTCGGGCTTCGTTCGCCTAAGCTTTTGTTTTTTTGGCGAGATGTTAGGGTTAGTGGGCAATATGTGCTCCACAATGTTGGGGTCGAGGCCAAGCATGTCTGCATACGACCAAGCAAAGACATCTTGGTAATCCTTGAGAAGTTCAGTCATTCGAACAACATCAGAGGGTGACAAAGACTCCCTAATCTTCACTTCTCTGACATTCTGTGAGTCGCCCAGGTTCACTACTACTGCCTCTTTTGCTGTTAGGGGTCTAAACTCTTCGTACTGATTCCAATCTCTTTGAATATCCACAAAGTCCCTATCATCTTCATCAATACTGTATCAATAGCCTTCTCGATGGTCCGAGTCATATAGTAACCTATTGTGCATGCTTGGAATGATATGCCTGAAATGTCATGAGAATGGTTAGTCTATTTTGACAAGTAATCGTGATGCATGATTTTTTGAAAATCTTTTTAAACAAAAGAAGGCACAAAAGGAGAGCTGGTTCTCATATCCTCGGACATCGCTGCCTTCTGAGTCCATTTTCCAAACTAGGAAACGTGCGAGAATTCAAACCTCAAATCTTCAAGGATCAAAGATAAGCATCATCATTGGGCTGGTTTGGAATGTTCCCACACGTCCTTAATAAAACGTGCACACGCATTTTATTGAATTTCATTGATAAGGCCGTATTACAAGGCAACCATTTGGACCAACGGCTCGAGATCCAAAGGAATCTTCTTGGAATTAAACAACAACAAAAAGGATGCAAACGAAATGCAACAACTGAATTGAAATTGCGGATAAAGAAATGCTGTAAGAAGTAGAAGAAGAGCCTCTTTACTTATGTAGCTCGGTGTCGGTGTTAAGCCACTCCACAATAGTATTCACGGAATCTTCAAAAAGGGAGTCAAGTATATCAGGATCGGCTGCAGTTTGGAGATCTTCATCTACCAACCATTTAGGGTACTCAGAGAAAAACTGATTAAGGTGAGTGTTGAACATCTTTGCTTTGCCTTTCCAAACACCAGATCTCACAAATAAGCTAATTCTTTCTCCTCTACCCCTTGGGCCTCGGCCTTGGCTTCTATTGCCACTTCTCGAAGTGAAATCAAAGTAAGTTTTACCTATATAACCTAAACTAGTTCGGTGTTCATTAGACTTCAGCTGAAGGGGTTGGCGAATTCCCTGGCAGTGCTTCACTAGTTCCCTCCCAAGGATAAAACCATGAACCAATAGCATTCTCCCAAGCGCGAGTATAGCTTGGCAGTGCGAGATTCCCTATTTTAGTCCCTGGGGGTGTGTGCACAAAAGCCACAAGGTCGAGGGAGTGGTAGCTTAACTCCTCTTTAGACTCGGGCTCTATATAAGGCACAGCACTCTTCTGATAGGACGTGAGGTCTGTCTCACCATGCATTGTTATCACCTTGTCGTTTACCACAAATCGGACCTTTCGGTGCAAGCTCGAAGGTATAGCGCCGGCCGTATAGATCCACGACCTTTCAAGTAGTAGGCCGAAAGCATTGGGGAGGTCCATAACTTGAAAATCAATGGAGAACTTGACTAGCCCAATGAACACATCCAGTTCAATTTCTCTGACGACGGTTTTCTTCATTCCATCGAAAGCTCGAATGGTCGCCCTAGAGGTGCAAATCAGTCTCTTCATTCATGCCTAGACTTCTTAGCATGACCAAAGGGCATATATTAAAGGCCGACCCGTTATCCATCAACACATGGGACACCTGCTTACCGTAGCTCCTCACTGGTATGTATAAGGCCTTATTGTGAGCTCACCCATCCATGGGAAAGTCTTCATCGGAGAAGGCGATTTGATCCTTTAATAGGATGGCACTAACAAAACACTCTGGCCGTATTTTGTTAATCGTCTCAGTTATGTGTACCTCATTCAGGACCCTCATCAACGCATTTTTATGCTTTTCTGAGTTCACGAACAGATCTAGTAATGAGATCTGGGCCGGCATTTTTCGTAACTGCTCTATCACTTCAAATTCGCTCGTTTTGATGATGGTTAACAGCTTTTCGGCATCTTCTTTAGTTATGTCTCTCTTCTCGGTCTCTCCCTCTTTGGGTGCATAACACCTCCCCGACCTCATCACTACATCTATTTCGCCCGCTCCGTAGTCCCAATGAACCGCTTTGGGATCATACTCTTCCACTGGATGGATCTTTAATACAACCGACCTAACACCCTCAGCCTCTCCTTCCGGATCATCATTCGCCTCCTCATTAGAGATGCTGATTGTATGTGGCTTGACTACGTAATCATTTTCTTTTTTTCCAATTGTCAACCTTGTCTAGGTCAATTACAAAAGTTTCTATAGTCTCAATCATCCCAATGAGGTCATCCAAGTCTTTAGAATTGTACTCGTATCTGGGTTTAGCATAAGACGTCTTATCATGTCCATTAGAGGGTAGCGCATTGGGCCCTCTAGCATCCTTACTCTTTAGTCTTCCGTTGGCGAGTCCCCATTCAACTTTCTCGCCTACCCGTAGCAGGTGTGAGAACGAGTCGAAGGTGGTCACGGTCATTTGTTAGAAGAGCTCGTACGGAAGGGTTCTCAGAAAGTACTCGATTAACTCCTTCCCAGTTAACGGAGGATTTATTTGTGAGGCACGCGACCTCCATCTATGCACATAAGTTTGGAAGCGCTCTTCGCTTTGTTTAACCACTTGAAGGAGGTTAGCTTGGGTGGGGCACCTCCAATGCCGGATCTATATTCGTTCATTTGTTCCTTAAACTTACCGACCACGATTGCCAATTCCCCAGTCGCTTCTCTATTGCAGTCAGCCTACGACCTTGGTTTTCGACCCTTGTGTGTAGCTTCAGTGAAAGCGCGTCACTCGTGACCCACGCTTGACTCACTTCTCTCGACCGTTAAAGCAAATCTAACAACTTTTCGGAGACGAAATTTAGCTTTCCCTCGATGTTACCGAAGCGTTCTGTGATGCTTGACCCACCTAATGGGTCAGCTTCTTTCTCATTTGTCGCAATAGAGACGATTCCATCAATTGTCTTAAAGGAGTCTTTCTCGGAAAGACCCTTTTTTAGCACCTCTTCTATATCCTCGATACCTCTCCACCGGTCGGGCACTATTTCTTTCACTTTTTCGAAGAAACGTGGTGGTATTGAGTATAGAACTCTATAGTTGTAGCCTCTGCTATGCTACCCTAGGGTATCCACAATTTCTCCTCTCCTACGGGCTTCGCGAACAAATCTCTTGTTTGCATGGCATGCCTTTGTTACTCTAAGCTCCTCTTCGTCTAACTCCTTCTCTCCGAATATCATACCTACTACCCGGCGATCCGGGAGTGGGTTTTGCTGTACATTTGGCTTTGTTTTATCGAACTGAAGGATGTGATTGTCAATTGAGTGCCTGAACCTTGAACTTCAGGGTGACGCAATTGTCAACATTGTGGTCTTTCTCTCCCATGTGGTAGACACATGATTGGCTTGGATCATAACTCGAAAACCTTAAAGGATTTAATCTTGGTGGCTTCTTGGCGACTAGCCTCCCTTCCAACAGCATTGGGAGCAGTTTAGATAGTGGCCTAGGGAGCGGAGTGAACTGTTTGGGAGGCGGCTTCCTTTTCTGTGGTTGAGGCGACTTCGGTGTCGACTATGACGAGCTTCCTTGTGCCATGATGGAGTTGGAGAACCGCTTTGGCTGCGATAGATTAGGCACGAAAGCCACGTCGACGCTGGGCTCTCTTTCCTTCCTAGGTAAATACTAGCGTCTCGTTATAGTCTCAGGAGCCTTTTTCTCTCTCATTGCCCATTCAAGTTTTTCGACGACTTTTATGAGGTGTACGAATGTCTGGCACCCAGAAGTGTTCAGTTTGTCGAAATACTCATACGGGAGTACCTTCAGAAATAGGTCGACGAGTTCGTCTTCGAGGATTAATGGCTTAACTTGTGTAGCCAAAGCCCGCCACCTTTAAGCATAATTACGAATGGCTTCATTTGTTCCTTTTACCATTCTCAACAATTCTTCCCTAGTAGGGGCAGTTGCGGTGTTGAATTTATACTGGTGCAAGAAGTTCTCAGCTAAATCTTCCCAACCGTCATAATCTTCTAGATCCAACTCGATGAACCATGCTAGAGCAGTACCTGCCAGACTCTCCTAGAACGTGTTCATTAATAACGGAACATAATCGGAATAATGCGCCATCTTGCGCAAGTAGTACTTCAGATGAGCTCGGGGGCAGCCTGTCCCATTGTACTTTCTGGCGAACTCGGGCTCTTTGTAATCGGGCGAAACTTCCACTTTAGCGAAAGGGGATATCTTGTCGAAACGGGCTAGTTCATATCCCTGGCTACTGAGGCATTCCTCAATCTTTGTGAGCCTCCTCGCACCCTCCTCTACTTTGCTCACGGGCTTTTCTTCTTTTCAGTATTGAGGTCGATAACCACGGGCGGGGATTCAGGTGACGGCTCGACATTCTGCACCTTTCTTGGAATGTGCGCCTCCCTTGGAGCTTGAGCCACGGTCGAAGGGTGGGATGATGACGGGAGAGTAGTTTGGGCCGGATCAATTGGCGGGGTAGTCTTCGCCTAGGCTTCTATCATCATAGCTTTCATTTATGCCAGCATCGTGGCCATGATTGTCATCTGCGTCTCCAGGTTAACTACCTTGGGGCTCAATTCCTCACGTTCCATTATTGTCCCGAGACGGGTTCTGATACAGCTGCATGGCACTTCCGTGATCAATAGGTACCTGAAAAAAAGAATTTATACAAATGAGTATGATGGATGAAAATGACAAGTCGGTCCACGACAACCCTCTAGAACCAAGAAACAAAGCCAACATGATCAAAAGATTAATTCGAACAAATTTTGATTTCGTTAGCTTTTACGAGAAAATTCGTATCAATTCCCATAAACTTCGAAAAAGTACCAAACTTTGCAAGCTGATAATTAAGACAATGATGCACAACTTTCATTTTTTGAGATTGGGAGGATTCCTCATGGATTAGTACAGTTTAATACTTCTTTCTAAAAAAAACATTTCAAAAAACTGATTTGTCCGGTTTTTACTTTGAGGATAAATAGGTCATCAAAAATGTGAATTGATGCCCAAAAATTTCCAATCCACTAATTAAAAGCTCAATCTACAACTTTCATGTTTTGAGTTTTCTCAAAAAAGCATGTTTTCTAGTGATAAATGGAGAAAGAAAAGTGAAGTTGAGAAAATTCCAGAATCCAGACAGTTTTTCTTTCACCTTAAATTCGGTAATAAATGAAAAATGCATTAAATTGATTCAAAACGTTTTTGAATGATGAATTAGGGTTTTGTGAATATTTTCTATAAAGATTTTATGGGTCAATTAAAATTGTAGAATTTAATAAAAATTATGCAATACCAGAGAGTCAAGTCTAAACAGTAATCTTTATTACAAGAAAAGCTCATAAAGTCATGAAAATACAATTAAACATGGAACAAGAATCCTAAATATGGCAAATCAAGATATTTTTCTTTTCTTTATGGCAACGCGATCTATAGACGAACGGGCCTCCAACTCTTTCTGAAGTTGTGCATTCTCCTTAGCCAAAGTCTCCGTTTGTTTCTTTGCCTTTTGCGCCTTCTTTGCATAGGTCTCGATCTTGGCTTGACGGGTGGGCTTCACAATCACCAACGGGAACTTCGGAAGCATGTGAGTTGGTATTACATGGTGCTCAATATACTAGGTCTTCGCATGATAACGTCTTTCCTTTCCTTTGAGCTCCTCCTTGGGTAGTGATAGTGAGCGAGTCTTGGACTTGAGCCAAGTTTGGTCAAGATGCTTGATCTCGGTTCTATAATTCTCGGCTACAACAAATTCAACTTGAAAAGCATTTGGCCTCAAAAGTGGTAGAATATCCTGTAAAAGTCCACATTACCGTACCACACGGAGAGAATGATACTACGTCATGCCGATAATACCCAAAAGAAGTATAGGCTCCCGCTCACCATGGTACAAACGAGCCTTAGAGACTTGAAACCATATAGCTTGCCATAGAAAAACCTTGAGACTCAGATCTTTAAATAAATCAATCCACTCGGAATAAGATAATCTAGCAATATTTTTTTGCGACTCTTGAAATTTTGCAATTGGATTTTCCTCTTGACTTACCCGTCGAATGGTCATTCTTGAGCCGAACTTAGTATAATGAGAGAAAAATCACATTTGCAAAAGTCCAACCAGAGCGTGAAATGTTTTGTCCTTGTTTTGCTTAAAATGAGTTAGAGATATAAAAGTCTTGGCTAGGATAACATTAGTAAAGTTCATTCCACTGCAAACTTGCCTAGCTATCCAAGCCATGGATGGATTAATAAAATCCTTTTGGAGTGAAAAGATCACAAGTCCGAAGAAAGCTAGAATAAAGATCCTGCTTCGCAAGTGAGAATTGCTCTCATGAAAAAGTTCAATGACGAATGAGAAAGGGCACATGTGACAATTTCCTTTTAAAATTTTCCTCATTTTATTTTCGCTAATTTTCAAAAACTCAGCAAAAATGAAAATTGGATCCATTCTCACACAAAGGCGAATTAAATCAATGTTTAAAGGTTTTCCAATGGCAAGGCTATACTCTTCCAAAGTCGGAGTGAGCTCGTGCTTACCTAAAATGAAAGTAGTAGTATATGGGCACTAGAAATTTGCAATCCCCTGCATGACCCCAGTCTGTAATTCGATATCCAAAAGTAGCAACATGTGACCCATACGGCTAAGGGCATAGGTCCGTGCGTCAATGCTCAAACGCCTCCACATCTACTTCAACTCGACCTTCGGAATGTACACGAACAAAAATACTATAGATATGACCTTTTCTCTACGTGCGATTCGTTAAAACAGAAAATTCTCTTTTCTTTATTTTTCGAAAAGGGTTAAATTTAAGAAAACGGGATTCAAGATGCAAGTCCAATAAAAAAAGAAGTTTAGGAATCCCCCTCTCGACGCAAACAAAGGGAGACTTTTTCAGCTGGTATCATACATTTTTTTTTGGCGGCATGGCCGAGCGGTAAGGCGGGGGACTGCAAATCCTTTGATATCGATGTGTCCCATTGTCTATAGATCACGCGCCACAATCCTAAGTGTCATGGACCGACCCAAACAATAACATGAAACAAGATGAAGTTCAGAGGCATACTTTACCATAGGATGGGAGAATAAACAATCACATGAACATGCACATGACAATCACATGGACATGCACATGACTCGTGGGTTAACCTTATTCTAACTATCCTAAAGGCTCACAAATTGAAGCGAAAGACTTACGGCAAGGCGACATTCTCGCGCACATAATCAAGATTAGCCGTGATCCCACGACGTAACCAGGATTAGCCGAGCCATTCCACTTCGGCTGCTCGAGTTAAAAATTATAACCCCCGCTTCGATAATCTTATTGAGCATGAGACCTAACTTTTAAAACTCATTTTTGAAAAGAGGTTTGGGATTGAATTTGGACTAACTTTCAACGTAATCTCACGTCAAACGCTAGAACCAAATCACAATGTCATCCTAAAATTAGTGATTTAGGTCCGGCCACGGGACGTGTGTAATGTAGTGCTAAAACAATTAATCATGCACAACAGTTAAATTCAAACAGTGCTTCAAAATGTGCAAAATCAAATAAACAATTTCAGCCCCAATCTGCAAAACAAAGGGTTAGTCAAATGCACCACCCCTTATAACTCTCATTCTGCAAAACCATTTAACACCTAAGGAATGAGTTGCAAGCAAGATCGTCAAAAGCGAGGTATCCATGAAATTTTCATCGGCCTAAGTCCGCTAAATCTTTTAAAATTTCGAAAAAATTCAAGTACTCCAATTCGTACCGTCTTTTTCAAAAATTCAAAAATTCCAATCCCCAATGGAGTCACCAAGCTATCGCGATCCGAAATTTTTTTTCTTTTGGTATAAAAATTTCCAAGTTAACGGATTATTAGATTGATTAAATTAATTAACCTAATATAGACCCTCCCAAGTCCTACCAAATCGCAACTTTGATTTTTTGTTCAAATGATTTTAGAGTTTGGAGTCACCATTAATCATTTTTGGTAGGCTGATTAGAAACATAAGTAAATTAGCGGGAGAACTAAATTACTTTTACGAACTAGAGATTCTGAGTTCAGGGACTTAGTTACACTAGTTAATTAAAACTAATGCCCTTTTGGTACCTTAATTTCATGGATATCCTAATTTTGGCAACTTAGGCTTGGTTTACTCTTAAGACTCAAGTGAAGTGCTCTCTTTTTGTATTTTCACTTTTTAGATGGAATGCATAGATGGTAATAGGTGCATGAACAAGCAAAATATGAATAGGTAAATATAGACATGCGAATGTATACATGCGAACGTGGACATGCAATCATGAACATGCGAGCATAGGTATATAAATATGACATGTAAATGTGAACATATGTTACAAGCGAACATGGACATGCAAATACGACATACAAACGTGGACATAAGGATGCGACATACGAATAAATCATCAAAAATAGGATTGACCAGTCGAAATGGCCCATTTCCTAATTTTTGGGATTTTTCTGAATCTTACGAAAGTTTTCAAGACAATTTGCCTATGAGGGGCAAAATCGTTATTTTGAAAATATTATGAAGGAAGGTCATCAAAAATAGGACTGGCCAGTCGAAATGGCCTGATTCTTAATATGCATGAATCAATGACAATATGAATACGTATGCAACATGACAAAGTATGCATAAGCTATAACATATGAAATGCACATGAATGACATTTTTTTGGTATTTTCAAATCATTAAAATTTCCTGAAGCCGCAAGAGGGTGTGAACTAACGATTTCTGTGCAGTGTTGCAACCTCCAGCAAGTGGCTCGGCCTATTTATTCTGCGGTTTAATGGTATAGCAATTAAATTGTAATAAATAAAAGACCTCCAAAGGGGGACTCAGTCTTGGCTCGGCCTACCAATCGTGGGGTATAATGATACTGAAATTAAATTGTAGGAAATTAAATTGCATTAAATAAAGGACCTCCAACGAGGGACTCGGCCTTGTTTCGGCCTAACCATCGTGGGGTTTAATGGTACTAAAATTAAAGTGCAGGAAAATATAATGGAATTAAATAAAGGACCTCCAACGAGGGACTCGGCCTTGTTTCGGCCTACCCATCGTGGGGTTTAATGGTACTGAAATTAAATTGCAAGAAATTAAATTACATTAAATGAAGGACCTCCAACGGAGAACTCGGCCTCGGCTCGGCGTACCCATTGTGGGGTTTAATGGTACTGAAATTAAATTGCAAGAAGCAAAGACAATATATACAGAACTTCCAACAGGTAGATCAGCCTTCCCATTCTGGGGTTTGGATTTGTTAAGCAAAAAATGCAGAAAATTGTAGTATGAATGCGACATGTGGATATGGAGACATATGAGTACGACATGACATAATCGAAATTTAAATCAATTCATTTGGGCAAGGAAATTCTAGAAGATTTTAATGGTTAGGATTGTTACCTGATTTGACAGAATTGATTGCCGAATTCGGACCTCGTGTCACCTTATGGATCAAGATTGCGGCTTGAACGATGGAGATGAACTCGTGACTTGCGTTGATCTGTAGAGAAATTAGTGATGGTTATACATAGATTTAAACTCCCTCCATCTTCAAGACTCTCTTTTAAAAAAAGGATTCTCTCTCTTTTTTTATTTTTTTTCTTTCTTTCTAATTTTTTTCAATCTCTCAAAACTCTCTTCAACATCCAAAATTTTCTCTCCAAAAATCTCCTCTCTAAACTCTCTTCTTCTTTCTTTTATAGGTAACTCATTTATCTCTTATTCTAATTTCTCTACTAACTGTCGCGACCCTCTAAAAAAATTTTAAATTTTAAAGGGGGTTAACGGATTATTAGGTTAATTAGATTTGACTAACCTAACGCGGACCCTCCCAAGCCCTACCGAATCGCAACTTTGGTTTTTGTTTAAATGATTTTAAAATTTGGAGTCGCCACTAATCGTTCTTGGTAGGTCGATTAGAAACCTAAATAAATTAGCGGGAGAACTAATTTATTCCTGCGAACCAGAGATTATGAGTTTGGGGACTTGGTTACACTAGTTAATTAAAACTAATGCCCTTTCGGTACCTTAATTTCATGGATATCTTAATTCGGCAACTCAGGCTTGGTTTATTCCTAAGGCTATAATAGGGTATTCTCTTTTGTGTTTTCACTTTTTAAATAGGATGCATGGATGGTATATATTTTTATTTGTTATATTTTTTTAAGTGTTAAAGATTCCCTGAAGCCGAAAGAAGGAGTGTGTTAACGACTTCTGTGCAGTATTACAACCTACTTATCTTTTGGGTCTGATGATTCAAAAATTAAATTATAGGAAGTACATGACAGTGAATAAACACCTCCAATGGGAGGCCTAGCATTGGCTTGGCTCTTCCCTTTGGGATTTAAGGTACAGGTATTTAAGTTGCAAGTATTTAAACTACTGTAAGTAAAAACCTCCAATGGGAGGCTAAGCATTGGCTTGGCTCTTCCCTTTGGGATTTAAGGTACATGTATTTAAGTTGCAGGTATTTAACTACTGTAAGTAAAAACCTCCAATGGGAGGCTAAGCATTGGCTTGGCTCTTCCCTTTGGGATTTAAGGTACATGTATTTAAGTTGCAAGTATTTAACTACTGTAAGTAAAAACCTCCAATGGGAGGCTAAGCATTGGCTTGGCTCTTCCCTTTGGGATTTAAGGTATAGGTATTTAAGTTGCAGGTATTTAACTACTGTAAGTAAAAACCTCCAATGGGAGGCTAAGCATTGGCTTGGCTCTTCCCTTTGGGATTTAAGGTACAGGTATTTAAGTTGCAGGTATTTAACTACTGTAAGTAAAAACCTCCAATGGGAGGCTAAGCATTGGCTTGGCTCTTCCCTTTTGGGATTTATGGTGCAGGTATTTAAATTGCGGATGGACTTTGTCCTCTCCATTCTGGGGTATGAATTCTTTAAAATAAAATACAACGAATTGATTCAACAATTTGAAATTTGTGCGCGCTTGAGGACTCCTCCAAGCCGATTTTGTGCTTCCATAGGATTGACCATTGATATAGAGCTGCGGCTTCCTGACATAAAATAGAGTGAAGTGTTAGTATACAAAATATGTGCTAATCTGCATCTAAAACCAGAAGAGTAGAAAGAGTACTTATCTCCCATTTTTTTGGGAGGGATTTCTATAATTGATTTTCGCTCTCTATGTTCCCAATATAGAGAGTTTCTTTTGAATTAAGAGGGACTTTTAGTCACAGATCAGTTGAGAAATCGGTGGACAGCTTAGGAGCTTGTCTGGGCCGATTTTTGCATCTCGACGAGATTTTTGCTGTTGACGTAGAGATATCCTTCTCCTGACATAAAATATGGAAGAAAAAGGAGAGGGAGAAAGTGTATACAATTTGTGCTAATTTGCGAGTAAAACCATAAATAAATGAATAAATAAAAACACTTAGCTTGAATTTGTTTGCTCGTTGACGATGATGAACTCTTGATTTATATTGATCGATGAAGGAATTTGTGATGATAACCCCTAGCTTTAAACTCCCATCATCTTCAAAATTCTCTCTCTTTTGGTATTTTCTTTCTCTCAAAATTTTCTTCAGTCTCCCAAAATTCTCTCAAACATCCAAAATTTTCTCTCAAAAAATTCTCCCAAACACTTCAAATTTTCTCTCCCAAAAATTCTCTCAAACACTTCAAATTTTCTCTCCAAAAATCCCATCTTAAGCTCACTTCTTCCTCCTTTTATAATCTACTCATCTATCTCCCATTCTAATTTTTCCACTAACTCTATCTCCCATTCTAATTTCTCCACTAACTCTTCTTCATTTTCATCTTCCATTCTCCATCTCTATCTCACATTCTAATCTCTCCACTAACTCTTCTTCATCTTCATCTTCCCTTCTCCATATTTATCTCCCATTCTAATTTCTCCACTAACTCTTCTTAATCTCCATCTTCCCTTCTCTATTCTTATCTTCCATTCTAATTTCTCTACTAACTCTTCTTCATCTCCATCTTCCCTTCTCTATTCTTATCTTATTTTCTCCATCCATTCTTCTCCAACTTCTCTTCTTCATCTCCTCTTCTTCATCTTCCCTTCTCTATTCTAATTTATCCACTAACTCTTCTTTTTATTATTTGTAAAATAATCCTTCAAGAGTTAGGTATTTGCACTCTAGTCCTTAAATTTTAAGTATTTACAATTCAGTCCCTGAAAAAAATATATTTCTTTAAGTCTAAATCTCCTCACAATTTTTAACACACCAAAATTTACCACATGTCAAATTTAAGCTCATTTCTTGTCACTGAAAATAATGTATAATTTAATTAAAGCCCTTTTGCAAAATTAAGTCATTCTGGGTATAATTGGGCCAAGATGAAAATTTAAAATATTAGAAGACAATGTCACAACTCATAAAAAGTGAAAGTTAAAATAAGTTGACTCAAATTAAATTTTTTTAGGCCCGATTCGAGATTATACTCGTGAAGGAACACGTGACTCGAATTGGATTTTTCTGAATTTGCGATGGCCAATATGAAAATAGATTTAAAATAAAAATATTAACTATCTTTGTGTATTTTTTGGCCTCAAATGTTATTTTTCCAAAATTTTCAAATATTTTTATATTTTTTTTTAAAAAAATTAAAATATATATAATATGAAAAATTATTTTTTGGTCAAAATTCGTTCCCTAGGCTTGGCTAAGGTTCCCAAAGTTGATTTTTCAATTTTATGAATTTTTATGGATTTTCTATTAATTTTCGAAAATAAATAAATAAAAAATACGTAAAAATACTAAAAATATGAAAAATCGTTTTTTGGTCAAAATTGGTTCCCTAGGCTTGGCTAAGGTCCCCAAAGTTGATTTTTCAATTTTATGAATTTTTATGGATTTTTTATTACTTTAGCAATAGAAAAAATGATTAAAAATCAGGTGTCAACACTAACTCTATCTCTTATTCTAATTTCTCCACTGACCTTCTTCATCTTCATCTTCATCTTCCATTCTCCATCTCTATCTCATATTCTAATTTCTCCACTAACTCATCTTCATCTTCATCTTCCATTCTCCATATCTATCTCCCATTCTACTAACTCTTCTTCATCTTTATCTTCCCTTCTCTATTCTCATCTTATTTTCTCTATCTATTCTTCTCCATCTTCTCTTCTTCATCTCCTCTTCTCCATCTTCCCTTCTCTATTCTAATTTCTCTACTAACTCTTCTTTTTGTTATTTGCAAAATAATCCCTCAAGTCTTAGGTATTTACACTCTAGTCCTTAAGATTTTAAGTGCTTGCAATTCAGTCCTTGGAGAAATATTTCTTTAACCAAATCTTCTCACAATTTTTGACACATCTCCCCTATGCTTAGTCGAAATTCACTTTATGTCAAATTTAAGCTCATTTCCTGCCGTTGAAGATAATGCAAAATTTAATTAAAGCCCTTTTGCAAAATTGAGTCATTCTGGATATAATTGGGCCAAGATGAAAATTCGAAATATTAGAGAATAATGTCACAACTCCTAAAAGTGAAAATAAATTGACTCAAATTGAATTTTTTTGCTCGATTCGAGATTATACTCGTGAAGAAATACACGACCTCGAATTGAATTTTTTAAATTTGCGATGGCCAACATGAAAAGGAATTTAAAATAAAAATATTGACTATTTTTATGTGTTTTTATGGCCTCAAATGCTATTATTTATTAAATATTTTCCTAATTTCTAAAAATATATATAAAAAAATACAAAAAATATAAAACAAAATTATTTTGTGTTTAAAAATGGTTGCCTAAGCTTGGCCAAGGCCTTCAAAGTTGATTTTGCAATATTCTCATTTTTTCTTAATTTGTTTTATGAATTTTCGAAAATAAAAATATCGAAAAATACTGAAAATATGAAAAATCATTTTTTGGTCAAAATTGATTCCTTAGGCTTAGCAAATGTCCTCAGAGTTAATTTTTCAATTTTATGGATTTTTTATTAATTTTCCAAAATAAAAATGCCCAAAAATATTGAAAATATGAAAAATTATTTTTTGTCAAAATCGGTTCGCCAGGCTTGGCCAAGGTCCCCAAAGTTGATTTTTTTTATTTTATGAATTTTAACAGAGAAAAGATGATTAAAAATCATGTGTCAACAGTCAACCCTTTCTATCATTTTCCCAGCTACTGTCATGCCCGACATCTCTTTTTCCTCTTCTTTTGGACGTGTTGTCATCAACCGGGGAGAATCATTTTTCCTTTTGGATCTATCTTTTTCATTTCTTTAAGTTCTCCTTTTCCTATGATGGTGTCTCCCATCATCCGTCCCTCCATTAACTTTTTCTTTTGCTTTTGGTCCACCCCCTTGTTTATTCTCAATCGAGAAGTGACACAGCCATCCGATGCATGACTCTTTTCACTGATAAGGTTCCAAGCACAAACATCTGAATATAAACTCATCTCTATTGGTGCTATATGGTTGTGGTTAACGCCTGACTGGCCAAAACCGTTTTGATAATAGGATCCTATCCTCATATTAGATGACGTAGCCTGTTGGTGCGGCCGTACCTTAAGGGTGTTGCAAACTGATTGGGATCCAACATCTCCAGCTTCAAGTTGGCGATGGGACTCAAGCAAACTCAATGGCCAGTTAAGAGTCTGAAACCCTAAAATAGTGATTCAAGGATAGTCTTGAACTTGCGTTATTTGAGAACAAGATCGATAATTAGCAAGCCCCGATGAATTAGTATTTGTGCTCATGACCTTACAATTTCTAGGTAGCTTTACAATAGGCATTCCGATAGAAACAGCTAATTTGGCTGCATAAGTATCTGGACACATAGAACCTGGGACAAATTGTAGTTGTAGGATCAAACTCCTCACTTCGTCCACTAATCTCACATTCTCCATAATATGTAAAGAAGAACCGACTTGTATGACTCCATGCCGAGTGATTGGAATAATTGCAACTGTCAGCAT
Source organism: Psidium guajava (assembly GCA_016432845.1). Taxonomy (NCBI): domain Eukaryota; kingdom Viridiplantae; phylum Streptophyta; class Magnoliopsida; order Myrtales; family Myrtaceae; genus Psidium; species Psidium guajava. The sequence continues at coordinate 29,288,088 of CM028228.1, forward strand.
TCCAGCAAAAAATTGCTGTCGTATCTCATTTTGTACCTCGGGTGGATGGGCTTCTTCATAGTAACTACTTAAAAGTGTCCATGATGATTTCCTTCGAGCGCAGCTTATCCAATAATCCCTTCGCCTACAATGTTGATCTGATTTTTTTTATCATCATCTTGTCAATCAATGACTAAATTTTTATCCGATGCATGATTTTCAGGCCCAGCAAGGAAATTATGAGGAAGGACCAAGCATCCATCAAACTCTCCCATAGGCACTTTGCTGATCATAGATCTAGCAGTTGGAGGAGGAACACAACATCGCAAGGGTTCGTAATAACATTCTTCCCATATTAACAGCTATAAAAAAAAAGATTCAAATTTTTCCCGATGATTACGAGATCGCAAGAACCCTCTGTAACCAAACGGTCGCTGAAATTCTGGATTTCCATTTCTCCTAAAGTGGGTTGTCGTTCTTTGATTTATTTTCTCCTTTGTTCTTATTTTGCTATATATCTCTCCATACTTCATCAACTGTCTTCTTGCTCAATGCACTAGTTAATGAAAGGCTTCCCTAACCCGGGAGGGGGGGTGGAAGAGAGCATTTTTATTACCCACAGCGGTGGCCTCAACATCCGTAAACATTGATTGACTGGCCTCAGATGTCCAAACATTCTTCGAAAGCTCGTCCAGGTTCATGCTACTCAATGGCTTCCCTAAATTACCCAACTGGTTTTGGACCTCATCAAGTGTGAGACTGTATATTAAATTCTGCCGAGTCAATAGCTGAACTTTAGTGGATTTTCCATTATTACCACCGGCACCTTGTGAAGCCATTGTTTGAATCCCTATTCAACAAGCTAATTTGCAAGTCGAACAATGAGGAATAAAATCGATCCGCGAGTGAAGAGAATAACTTCTTCTAGTGCAAACGCGAATTGCAGGAGGAATCTTCAGTTATTCAATCGCAAGTGGCAGAGAACAGTTCGCAAGCATGAGCACGAGGGAGAGACCCGTTGAATGATAAATTGAATTTGAAATTGAGCGCAACAATGAAAAATGCACCATCAGGCTATAGAAAAATTTGGATTAGTTGAGGACAATGTTACGACTCTAGAAATGCGAAAATAGAAAATTATAGAGCTAAATTGAATTTTCTATAATTTTTTTCAATTAATCTGCATATGAGATTAACAAATTAATTCCCTATTTTAGATCAATTTTTACAAATTTTCTTCAACCAAAATGAAGACAAAATTAAAAGAAAAATACTGACTATTTTTTCATATTTTTATAGCCTCAAATGTTATTTTTCCCTAATTTTCAAGTATTTTTGTATTTTTTTTGCAAAATATTAAAAATACAAAAAATATGAAATATTAATTTTTATTAAAAAATAGTCGCCTAGGCTTGGCCAAGACTTTCGAAGTTGATTTTGTAATTTTTTCATTTTTTCTTGATTTTTTATGAACTTTTGAAAATAAAAATGCTAAAAAATACTGAAAATATGAAAAATCATTTTTTGGTCAAAATTGGTTCCGTGGGCTTGGCCAAGATCCCCAAAGTTAATTTTTTAATTATATAAATTTTTATAAATTTTCTGTTAATTTTAAAAGAGAAAATGATTAAAAATTAGGTGTCAACAATTGTGAACTAAGTGGATTCTCATATTCACCTAGCTATAAGACAAAGAACGGATTACTGCTTACATCTACTGCTCATTAATTAAAACATGGCCTACATCTTAGAGTTCACTTATTGTGTTTGACATACACCTCAAATGTTATTTTATATTCTACCCATGAGGCATCATATAAACATCAAACCTTATAGTGATCTATCTTGATTTGGTGATCGATGTCTAACCAAACTTGGCTTTTGATACTTCCTACATGACTTTGGCATTTTCAAAAAAATACTTGAACTCTCGCATGATACCACTTTCCATTCTACTCAATAAGCTAGTGCAAGCAGTAGAGTTCATCTTTTTTCATGAAGCAAATGCCTCTTTATCCCTTCTATGATGTGCAGTATTTCCATCATCAGGTTCTTCCATAAACTAGATTAAGAGCTTCTAGTGTTTCTTGCTATTCTAGCACACGCTGGGTTTTCACATTCCAGTTTTGATAATTCTTGCTATTCAAAATTCTTTCATTTATCAAGCTCAGTTACAATATTTTAAGAAGTTATAGCCATTGTATCTGAATACGAAGTTTTATAAACATGTATTCACAAACTATCAATGCTTAACATTTATGCATCTATTTTACACTAACTAATTATATTAATGAATAATTTCATAGAAGGTCTTAGATTTGAAAGTTCACTATGTTCTGAATCATCGTCTAAGAATCCTTGTTTGAAATTACAATTAATATAATCATTTATATAAAATTGTTTTCATTAAAGTTACTAAAAATTTATAGAACTCCCCACTTAAATAAAGATTATAAATCATACAATGATTCTCTTATCTTGTAATCATAAAAACGCATGGCATGATTCGAACGGAATACCAATAGGTCATGCATCAAATCATAGTCAAATTTCAAAATACAAGATTAAATAGCAAGTACTCTAAACTTTATACATGCTATCAGGAACCATGCTCCACACAATTTGCATGTGATTATGTACATGTTGGCCATCATCTACTTCTTTCAAAATACTCGAAAATGCTCCAAAACACGTGTTTAATCGGTTTTGTACATTTTTTCATAATTTTAAATATATTAAATATTTCCAAATAATATACCAAATTAAAGATAATTTTCAGACAAACACAATGGAACTTCGCAAGCCTCGATTGAAGTCTCCATGCACCAACACGTGCCAGTCAAAACTTAGGCACATGTATTTCACACGCAGTCAACGATTAATTGTCAAATGTTGACAGTCAATGGTTGAGCCAGTCAATAGGTTGGTACTTGGGTCGGGTCCTGATTCTTGGGTCTCGAGTCAGGTTGTATCCAGACCGCTAACGTCATCATGACGTCACTTGCCATGTCACCAAGCCACGTTGGATGCCACATCACCACCACGTAAGAGTCACATCAGCAAGTAGTTTTCCACAATTCACGCCCATGCGGAGCACGTGGGCTCATGAGAACCACGTGCAGTGGTCCTCAACAGCGCATGTGAGCTTCTTTAGTGGTATCTAGCGACGGTTGGCCTCTTAAATTGCTCATACGACGAAGACGAACCTGTTGGTATACTCAAAATCCATTTTCATTCAGTAAAAGTTCACGAAAGGGCGACGTTTTGCCAGAGCACCGAGGAATCCCACCCCGTCATGGAGCATAGAGAACATGTGGCCTTTTTTGGCGTCACCTCATGACGGGCAACAATTCCAAATCTTCATCCCGCCAAGCCCATTCTATTTATGGGTTCGAAAATTATTTTTATCGAATAGAACTAAAATGATTGACGATGAACAGTACATTTGAAAAACCGTTCTTATGCACTAAGTCGATTACTAAAACTAAAAAAAAAAAATCGGGAAGGAAGAACGTATGGTGCTGATACCAATGAAAAGAACATATCCCACAACATACGTAGTGGAATTATACGAAAAACATGCGCTAGAATCAACATGAATCATTGATCGTAAAGGAGTATATCAACCAAGGGACATACCTTGATTTCCACATATTAAGAGTTACTATTGCAATCCCTTAGGAGATCTTTCATCCGTTTGATGCTTGGAGGTGGAGTCGAAGTTTGTCGTTCGTTCTTTGTTCTCCTCTCACTGTTTCTCTCTTTTGAATAATCTAAAAGGAAGAAACAAGGTCTAATTTCTTAACTTAAGGATGATGAAACTTAAAATGTAACCCTTTACCACATTCAAAAATTGATAACTACCTTTAGTAGCTATCCAATGCGGTCAAAGGGTGTGGTAGCCTATATGATAGGACCACAGTACTTCCCGTACACCCCATAAAATCCAACACTAACATACTCAAAAAAATTTCCAAACAATCCTTCATGGCAGTGCAAATCAAGTAGCTCATATTAGAGGATGGATTAAATGGTCCCATTGTCTGGTAACTTACTTTCAACACGTTTCTATCTACTCACGTGGAAGAAAACCTTCGCGATATGAAGAGTGTCGGACTATAGTTGAGAAGTCGTCGTTTCGTGATGCCAAGAAATGCGTTCAATCCTTTTCTTCCCCAAAAACTGCACGACGAAAACATTCTTTCACCAGCTAAAGATGTGGACGCGTAACCAATATGCCATATATTACTTAGGGTTTAGGGTTTTAAGATGCTTGTGTATGACCAGGTACATTAACACGTTATTCTCGTGTTCTAAATAATTAATATCGCCGCTTCGATATATGGTCAATTTTTAGCAAGACCTGTATTTTTAAGCAGAAAATACATTTTGTTTTCTCTCCCAGTTTTTAGTCGTATGAATAGATTATTATTAGCCTTACATTTTGGGCCACCGATCAAAGCATTTTTATTCATTATTCGATCCGTTTATTCCCAAAAAATTTCCATATACATGGTAGGTCGGTACAAATTGTTGGGTGCTAACTGGAGCCCAATGTTGTGACGCATCCGATCGTAATTTTCAATCCCACCCAACTGCATCTTGAAATCCTTTTTCCCTCCAAATAATTTGTCGATAGGTAGATAAGACTCGTCTACTCGTCTACTATAACAAAAACACGCCATATCCCTTCAATGAGGTCAACTGAAGATCTCCCTACCAACACAATGTTTGCAGGATCCCAATTTGCTCCGACAGTGTGCGTTATCCCACAAGGCATGGACTCGCAAAAATAAATACGCACCATAAATAAAAGTCGGTGCTTTTCTACGTGGCGCTATGTGAGGCCTCTTTTTTTTTTTCACATATTCGTGTCATATTTGTAGAGACTTCATTCATCAGATTTTGAAGTAAGCGTCTCACCTAACTTAGGAGAACGGTGAAATATTGCATATTTAAATCAAGCATCACTCAGTCTAAGTATTCTCACTCACCACTTTATGGATAGAGCCTTGCTTAATACATAAGGACAGAGTGATTTGTATGCATTTTTAGAGATTAATCCATCTAAAAATCTCTATACTAATGTAATTGTCACGCCCCGATCCTCGGGCACGAGTCATCCCTACCAAAACGCCTCAAGTCGGAAAGAATAGCGTTCTAGGTACATTAACGATCAAACCAAAAATCTTACGCATATAGAAACGTTTTTAATACTCCCAAACAAATAAACAAGCAGGGATAGAAAAGCAAGATATTCCATTAATTTAATCAAATATTTTTAATATATCAACAAGCAGAAAATTGCTAACCCTAGGAGCTAAACAGCTTAAATATAATCTCACTCTTCGGGATGGCTCTCTATGACCGACAAAAAGATAGGTGGGTCCAAAAGGGTTAGCTAATCACCTACTCTCGAAAAAGGGACTACTCCACCCTCAATTATCATTTGCAAAAATAAAAAAGGGACCAACATGCTCTTATAGCTAAGGAGACATGGAAGCATCATCGGAGGCCTTAGAGGGGTCGGTCTCGATAGACGGCTCGGACTCTATGGGAATCAATCCTAACTTGAAAAATGGTAATCACAACGGGGGGAGAAATACATCTCGCTGAGTCAATGACCTAAGCTCAAATAAAAAGATTATTCGCTCAAGCGTCCCAATTAATAATATGCCAAATCAACCCATAGTTTTACAAAAATACCAACCAATTCAAGTCTTCTCTTGAAATAATTTTATCGGTAATCACGATGTTCATTGCACACAACTAGTGTGACTTAATACTGTGATTGACAGTGTCTTCCGATAATTCATAAGATTTAAACGACTGGCACAATACGGTACTATTAAGAAAATAGCACGCGACTAATGTAGTAAAGCACTACGACCGGCAGCAGAAGTAGAAGAAGAAGAAGAAGGACGACACGCTACGAGCTGGAGCGTGACGAGAAGAAGAAGAAGACCATGTAGCAACAACAACAGAGACCGAAGGAGAAGAAGGACGACAGGCTGCGAGCTGGAGCGTGACGAGATAAAGCAGAGGAGAAGTAGCAGCTGAAAGCTAGCCGAAAAACAAAAGAAAAAGAAGAAGAGCTGAAGAAAGAAGCAGAAGGAGATGACGTGAGGGGAGCCAACTTTCTCGCGTGAACAGTAGAATGCAGAAAAGTTGGTGGCTTGAAAATGATGGAGGCAGACTTTCTTTTTTGCATGGGGAAGGATTTCGGTTGGAAATGATGGGCAAGAGACAGAAGAGTGCACGTTTCGTTTTTTTTTTTTCTTTGAGGAGGGTGGGGGAGCTATGAAGCACCGCCACGTTGCCGGAGTCACCATATTGGTGTTGGACATGTGTCGCCTGTCGGACACGTCTCGACACGCGATCAACGTGTGCCAAACTACTGACACGAAGTCAATGAACCGGACACGCTAACGACGCGCAAGTCCGAAGGATCTAGTGAAGGCGGGAGAAGAGGAACTGGATGAACACTTGGTAGCGGTGGACGTCGGCGAGGGAGATGGGGAGAGGCGGCACGTGAGGTCGGAGGAGGCGAGGTAGGCAGTGGGACGGCAAGAACAGTGATGGTGAAGCGCTGGGCCAGACCGAGAGGACGTCCGTGAAGGTGGAAAGCTTCAGGAGATGACTGGTGTCAACGGTCTCTCTCTGCTATGCCCTAAAAACCACCATGGGAGCACCCTTTCGTGCTCCATGGTCTCTGATGAAAATAGGGATTGCAAGTGAAGAGGAGAAGAGAAGAAAGCAGAAAAGGGAGAGAGAAAAGTGAATGACAGAGAGAAGTGACCAATCAATGAGAATGAAGAGGCAACATCAGGCGTGCGATGATGTAGGGAGTTTGACCATAAAAAAGAAAAAGGTGAGGTGAGTTTAGCGGTGGTAGAGTCCAGCAATGAGAGAGAGGGAGAGTAATCTGACACTTGAGAGACTCCATTACTTGACTCAATCACCAAGTTTTCGAACAAACAAGAATTACTTTTCTATTTCAAAATCTCTCTAGTTTCATGAATTCCCAAAATGAAATTGTAGTTGAATTTGTTAACTCAAAATAATGAATAATATTAACAAACTATGAATTAATATTTTAGAGTAAATTTATTTTAGGCTTTTTTTACTTATTTTTTGTGGATTTAAATTAAATTAATTTGATTGAAATAATTATAAAAATAATAAGTTACCATATATATAAATTTAAATTAAATATATAACGTGTTCTAACGTGTCGAAATTCTCTATTTTTTAAAAAAGACGTGTCGGCATGTCGTGTCGCGTGTCCGTGTCGGTGCTACTTAGGGGGGAAGCACCTAAAAAAAAGATAGGAGAAGTGGGGGGCAGTTGACCGGCAGGAATAGGGAAGGAAATAAAAGAAAAAGGGGTCCAAAAATTTTGAATTCCCTTATCTTGTACTACATAATTTCAGGGGTAAAAGCGTAATTGAAAATTTTAAGAGTGGGTGAAAAATTCGCACAACGAATGGGAATATTTTTAAGGTTTGTGCGACAATGATTCAGACACGATTTGGTTCAACACGAATGAGAAATTTTCGGCGTGAATGGAAAATTTTCTTCGGCGTGATCAAACGAAATTCAAACTTCGGATGACGCTCCCCCTAAATTAATATTCACGTTCGAAAACTGATCCTTTTTTCACAAAATCTGAATTTTATTACGATTTCAGATTCCAAAATTTTGGGAGGTTATAGTAATCATAAAAGTCCATTGAGATATCATTTTTTTCTATCCCACGTGTCGGTTTGAGTCCCTGTTTCACTAAAGTCTTGGTTTAGTCAACAATCGGCGGTGGCTGGTGGGGGTTCAAATGGACACAGAAGTTCATGGTCATTGGGTTGGATTGAAAGATAGATCCCAACGGTCTTTTTAGAATGACAAAGCACTGTAACTATACTTAGCTGTGCCATTGAGTATGAAGAAGACACTGCCTCTAGATACACAGATTGATATGAAAAAAAAAAAGTAGAGTTAGTAACAAGACGTCTAAGAGTGTTGAACGATATTTGCTCTATAGAAGGTGAACAAGCCATTGGATGTAAGATATGTTACGGACTGATAGACATTGCAAATAGTAAATAAGTTATTGGATGAGACGTCACAAGGACTTTCTGGATGGTGAACAAACCAGAAGACGTGAGAACCGGGTTTGGATGGACCAATGGAAAATGAACGGCCTAGAGGCCATGAAGACATCAATAAGCTTGAATAGGCCATGAGCATAGTGAACAACCTAAAGGAATTGTGATCATCGAAGCGACTAAATGGACCAAGTAGAAATTAAGTGAACAATCAACAAAAAAAATAATAATAAGGATGTCAATAAGCTAAGAGGGATCTAAATGCAGAAAGAGAACTAGCTCAGACATGTAGAAACTAAAACAGTCTCTTTCAGAGCTACAAAGTGTCATTCTGTGATTGCAAATGGCAAAACCAAGAACTACTCATGAGATTTGAACTTCAAACGATCATATGAGGTCTGCTGGCTTGCATAGACTTGGTGAGGGTGGCTAGCGACCTTTGCCGACCATATAGAACAATCGATATCCATGTCATCGATTTTCAGGCAAAATTGGCAAATCCTCATAAAGTTTATGACTAAATTGATCAAATTAAAAGGTTTAGGATTGAATTGGCCCCCAAACAATATGTTTAGAATTTTTTTGGACAATTTTCTCATTAATCAACTATCCATAGAAGAGGCAAAGTGGTTGTTAGACCTATACTCGGTGATTCCAACCCATTCGCTCCAACCAAATCTTCTTATAAAACTCACCCTGATATTCTTAAAGATGATTTTCATCCCACTGGAAGAACTTCAAATGATTGTTTGAATTTTGGTACTTTGCAACAAGAACTCCTCTGCGCTCGACCATCTAGGAAGAACTCCTAGGGCAATTATTTAATCTTAACACTTTGTGGATCGTTGTCTTGTCCGAAGAATTCCGAATGCGCCATCTCAAATCCCGATGGAAGTCAAGTCCCTGGTTTGAAGTACTCCAAAAGGGCTCAGGCCTCTGCTCAGAAGAATTTTGAAGTGACCGTCTCAAATCCTGATCGAAGTTAGGACTTCGTCTAGAGACCTTGGAAGGTGTCATCGTGAACTCTATAGTAGAGGAACCCTGAGGAGCTTAAAATGAAGACCTGTACCCGCGACCGAAAGCCTAAGATAATGTTTTCAATCTTGAGTTCGGGCAAAGCGCGGGTGCCACCTCGCAAGATAATTACTTTGCGTTCGCCTAACAATCTGTTTAGCTCTCTTGAGATTCACTTCGAAAAGGCCAAGATATTAACTTTTGTACACATGAAAGTAACTTTCATTACTCTCACTAACTTTTTTTAAGATAAAAGTAACAAAATTTCATATGTCTAGATGTTTCATCTATTCTTAATCCTCATGTCATTTGTAATCCTCATGCACAAATCGAAATGACTTTTAATGCGCTTTGTCGGCACGTGAGCATGTGCATAAAAAGGCACGTGTGCATAAAAATGCCCCGTAGTCCCTCCCCTGAAAGAGGAGAAAAACTGCGAAGCTGCAGCGAAGTCTTCTCAATTCCCAGTCGCAGCTCAATGAGGCGCGAAGCAAAGAGAACGGCGGTTTTGGAAGTTGGCGATGATGGCGTCGCTCTCATCACCATCGTCAACCCTCCTGTCAATGCTCTCACTGCCGACAGTACATCCTCTGATCCTTTCCGACATCCTTCGATTTGTCGAATGCTGTCGCTGCCTTGATTGGTTTTACTGTACTCGCCGACATTTTTCTTTTGGTGGGTGTGGAGTTTCTTCATGTTTTTTTGTTGCCTATTGTGGATACAGTAATTTCGAAGGTGATCATCGGCGATGATGGAGTGACCTCGCTTTTATCAACTAGCTTAAGCTTTTAAAGTTTTAGCCATGAATGGAATACATCTCTTGGCCTCACTTGGTTGCAGTCAAACTTTCGTTTCAGTCACGGAACGATAAACTGAAGCACTTGGGCAATTAATCCGTATAGCAAGCAGATTGCAAAATTCGTTGTGTGAAAAGTTCGCTGAAAGTCTACTCTTTGTGTGTGGAGTCTAACTAAGTCCTGAATCATTCAATTGGCACTATCGAGTCGGGAAATTTTTACCCAAATTACCAAATCAAAGCTGTCATTTGCAAATGCGCACTTAGCGGAAGAAAATTTCCTGTGCGGCAGAGGTTGCCATATAGTAGCAGTGATAGAAGTGATGACTGGAATGGTGTGATTGCAAAATTTTCAGAGAAAATATTTAGGACTTGATTGTGGCAATTGAGCGGTTCGGATTGATTGCACTACGTGTGCAAGCTCCAGGAATTCTAGTGTTCTTTTCCCATTTGTTAGGGGGATTGATCAAGTATGGGAGACTTGTGTTGAAATTTCTGCAGAAGAGATAATGTTTAGACTTGATTCACTTCACATTGAACAACTCGCTAATTTTGAACATTGGTGGGCAGGGAGCTGCTGTTAGAAGTGAATATTATGGAAAAAGTTGTACCTGTTAAATATAAATGTGGCCCAACTTCTGACCTTTGTTCACTTTCTCTAAACTCTGTGTATGGTTGCTTCATGTTGGCACATTTCAACTCTGCCATTCACCATGCTTTTAACAGGCATTGTCTCTCTTTTTTTATGGCTTTAGGATATGTGTTTCTGCCAAAGTTCAGATAAACAATTCATTACTATAATAGCTGTAAACGTGTAACTGATCTTTTCCTTTGCCTTTCCCAGTATTCCGCAGCTTAAGTGAGAGCTATGAGCAGGCTATGGGGAGAGAAGATGTGAAAGCAGTTGTAGTCACAGGTATTGATCAGAATTCTTTTTCCCTCTTGTATATCTTGCATCCAGAAGGATTGAAATGCTGGGACAATTCTTTTCTGGAACAGGTGCAAAAGGCATTTTCTGTGGGGGCTTTGATGTTAGTGGCTTTGGCAGACAAAAAAGCGGGGGAGGTATATTACTTGCATGTTTGTTTCATACTATATTAGTTGACTCTTGATTACATTATCATGTCCTTTTCTTTGTCTAAATTCTCGCAGAACAAACAAAGCCTGGCCATACATCAGTTGATTTCTTCACTGATGCAGTTGAAGGTATGTGCTTGTCCTTTATTGCTTCCTACTCCACTTATTGCTTATTCAATCTTGTGTTCTCTTTTTAGCGGCTAAGAAGCCTTCTGTTGCTGCTATTGACGGCGTTGCTTTGGGTGGAGGATTAGAACTCGCTATGGTGCTAATACCTTTTTGTTTATAGATGAGATTTTCCTTTATGGGTTTAGAACATTATTTTTCGGTTTTCAATTTTCCATTTTTCTTGATCAGGCATGCCATGCAAGAATATCGACTCCTACCGCGCGATTAGGCCTCACTGAACTTCAGTTTGGTGTGATTCCTGGACTTGGAGGTAATGCCATTATTCAAGTTGAGCATTGTCTGCATTAATTGCATTCAAGATATCTGTTTAATGGGGCATGCTGTATTATCTGTAAGGTGAATGTCAATGCAATACTTCGTGACCTGAATCAGCTTCTCTTCACTAATTTTAACAGAATAAACATTATTTCTTTGAAACATGTTCAGTTATTTTTCGAAGTGTTTAAGTTCATGCAATTCTCGAATGTGAACTGAGATCGGGTGCACATGATGGTTTTATTGCTCATGATATTTATCCAACTCCATGTACGTTTTCGGTACTTCTAAACAGTGAATCAATAATGAAATTGCAGCAAACTAAGTTCACAAAAAAAAAATTTTTTGCTACAGAACACTGTTTTTTTCACTGGCATGTTGCCCCAAGGAATATAAGGTTCTCATTCTATTGAGTCATGCAAGGTATCATCATATAAGCTAAGCTCAAAGTTCCATGTTACTGAAGTTGCATATGAATTTTGTTTTGGGTAGTGCATATGAAGGTAGTTGAAACTTAGAAATGGCCAGCATGTCAAAGTGCAAATAACCCATTTTCTAAGACTATAGTGCCAAATTCTGAGTTTTCCATATCCATTACACTCAATTGATGTACAATTTCTTCGCCATTTTTCTCTTCTGGGATCTCAGTTAATTTCGTCTGGATTTTAGGCATAGAGTAAGGGATCAAGCAGTAACAGAAGCAGCATTGGGTAGTGGAAGTGTTAATCTAAAAACTGAGTTTGGATAGATGTGTATTGGATTACATGTCATCCCTCTGTATGATGTTTTTTATTTAAATTCAAACAAACCTACTGCTTGATCTATCTCGAACATTAGTAATCCAGTGCCACATCATGCACGGATCTTGACCAAGAGCTTGGGACATATATGTAGCATTTTTGTTATCAGTTTGATCAAGTGCTTTTACTTATTAAGCTGTGGCATTAGGCTATTTGAGGATGATAGAGACCTAGATTCTAACTGCTTAGCTTATGTCTCTGAATAAACATTAGGATCTGTTCCACCTTTGAATTTCTCTAATTTTTTGGCCATAAGTTGCATGTATTATTTCCTTTGTCAAGTTACCATGGTCCTTACATTACACAAAGCCCTTAAAAAGATAAATACATACAAACAATACGCATGTACTGACCATGCGTTGAATTTTCATTTATTTGGCTTTTATTTTTAGTTTATTTTAAGCTTTTCACTTCGGGTTCATCGACCGCCGACCCCAATTGGTTTGGGATAAAGGTGATGATGTTGATGTTGATGCACTATGACTGGAATGCAGCCTCTTATCCGGTAAAATTGTGACATGTTTGAAACTTGTTGCCAATTTTCTGGAAGCAACGCCATGTGGCAGCTACACCAAGCTTGTCGTAGAAAAATTGACCAGATATCAGTCAAGGTGCGTCAATTGAGAAAGAAAAAAGAATGAAAGTTTGTGCATCGAGTAGTGACGTAAATGTAAAATCTACTAAAGTTCAGTGAACAACAATGAGACTATAGCAGGACAATAAAGAATGCTTTGTTTTATTCTGGTTCTTGCATCTCATTACTTTTGTATTTCATCCATTGTATATTTGAACCGTCCATTTAGCAAGTAGATGTCAGAATTTACAATATATGTTCTCTCAGATTTAATCCACAATAAATTAAATGCTAAATTCTGGACTGGGACTTCTTTTTGTGACAAAGCGAAATATGAAGGTGCCCGAAGAACAAGGGTTAATGCGTTTCCTTAGTGGTGGTGTTATAATGACCTCTATTAGTATGGCTTAAAGTTCTTATGACTGCTTTACCTGAAGCTTCATCTTATTGCACACACTAGCATATTTGATGTGATTTTCCATTTTTTTTTATTTATATATAATTAAGGTCATGCACCTGAACTGCACCAGGAACACAGCGGCTTCCACGCCTTGTTGGTCTCTCCAAATCGCTTGAGATGATGCTGGTACCCTTTGGCTTTATGGGTTTTCTGTTTTTTGCTTCTATACTAGTTCTGAATATGTCGAGTAACTTGCCCGAGCTCCCCCAATGACTTACCATATAGACCTCAAAGGCAGTGGAAGGGACAGAAGCATGCAGTTTGGGCCTTGTGGATGCTGTTATATCATCAAATGAACTTCTACGCACTGCCCGAAAATGGGCTCTGGATATCTCACAGTGCAGGAGACCATGGATTGCTTCGCTTTACAGGACGGACAGGCTAGGATCCCTTGAGGAGACAAGGCAAATAATTAATTTTGCGAGATCTCAAGTCAAAAATCAGGCTCTTAATGTCAAGCATCCTCTGATCTGCATTGATGTTGTTGAAGAGGGTATAATCTCTGATCCGCGGGCTGGACTTTGGAAGGTACTGCCTAATCTAGCTTTTGTAGCCTTCTTATTGGATTGAATTGTGAAGTATTGTGAACCAGATCATGTATTGGCAGGAGGCTAAGGAGTCTCAACAGCTTCAAAAATCTTACACCACCAAGTGCTTGGTCCATGTCTTCTTTGCTCAACGTGGAGCTTCAAAGGTTTGAGCATAACTCTCTGTTTGTATACTGTTGATCTGGCGTAGAATAAAAGGAGGATAAAACAAAGCTTTTGGCCTTGAATTTGGTATTTTACATGCTTTGGGCAATGACACGGATTCATGGATGTTACATTTTTTCAAAAGACATTCATGAAATTCTATCCATATCCTGTTGAATGGCTACTATGACTTTCATATTGTTCTTTGGTTACTTGAAGTTGTTTTTATCAAAGATTGGTTTATGGTTTATCACCTGGTAGTGTGGATTACCTTTTGGAAAATGTCTGATTTTTTAATTCATGTGAAGGTACAACAGTTAGACTTGGCAACTGAGTAGATTGAGTTCTGGGTCAATATGGGTTCATATCATCAAAAGCAATTATTGTGGCAAATATATATTTTTTACCCAAAAATTTAATACATGATAAAGCACTTATGAATTACACTCTAACTAATAACATGATGCCGTCCAACTTGGCTTCTATATTGGATGAATGAATAAAAAATAAGACTGGATATCGTATCCTTCTGAAAGATAGGTATAACTGTTTTTTGATTCATCCATCCAACTTGGCTTTTATATTGGATGGATGAATGTCGTTTTGATTCATCCATCCAATATAGGAAATATATAGTATTTACGGTCAATATATATAATATACATCTGTTCTAAGCTAAATAAGACTGGATATCGTATCATTCTGACTCTTCAAAAAATTCAACTATGATCAACATCAACATCAACATCACCTTTATCCCAAACCAATTGGGGTCGGCGGTCGATGAACCCAAAGTGAAAAGTTTAAAATATACTAAAATAAAAGTAAAAATATATATAATATAAAAATAAAAATAAAAATAAAAATAAAAATAAAAATAAAAAAGTTAAAATATGGCTATCCAAAAATAAATAAACATATAAATAAATAGAAAGTACTAAGCAGGGCACTCTGGGACATAGGGAATCCCCCTTTCTACAATGCGGATAGCTTTCCTCCACTCCGTCCTAAGGCAGACCATACGCCAATCTATTTCCCACTCTATTAAATCTTGTTTCACTACCTTCCCCCAAGTAAGTTTCAGCCGACCTCGTCCTTTCTTCAAATCGTTTTCTCGGTAACACACTTCTGTTCTTATCGGAGCTTTTAAGGGTCTACGAAGAATATGCCCAAACCATCTCAATCTATGTTCTCTCATCTTCTCTGCCACCGGAGCTATTCTAACTTTTCGTCGAATATCGTCATTTTTTATCTTATCCATCCTTGTATGACCACACATCCACCTTAACATTCTCATTTTCGCTACTCCCATTTTATGCTCATGTTGCTTTTGTACCGGCCAACATTCACTCTTTAATGATACTTTTTTCTTCTCAAGAATCCACCACAAAACTTTTCTTGGGACTCTATCGTATGCCTTCTCGAGGTCAATAAATACCATATGTAGATCCTTCTTCTTTTCTCGATATCTCTCCATTAACTGTCGTATTAAGAAGATAGCCTCCATGGTAGATCTTTCTGGCATAAATCCAAATTGATTTACAGAGACCTTGGTTTCTACTCTCAAACGATGCTCAACTCCATTTTGACTCTTCTTTGTGCCTGTGTACCATAACTTGAATCCAGTACCTTCCACTTCCTTAGCCTTCTCTCCAACCCATTTAGTCTCTTGCAGGCACGCAATATTCACTCTCCTTCTAGCAAAAGTATCTGCTAACTCTCTCAACTTTCCCGTTAAGGTTCCTATGTTCCAACTCCCTATTCGAATCCTTACTCCTTGGGCATTTCTTGCCCCCCACACTCGCCCATAAAAGTGTAAGGACCCTAGCTTACTTTTCACCACATTCGGGCAATGTGGCACATCACTTTGGGAATAATGGCCCAAGGCTAACTTCCTTACCCCTCGCACCCGCCTATCTTGGTGCAAGGACCCTTGCCCATTTTTCGCTGCACCCGGGCGCCGATGCAACGCGTCGCTAAGAAGGGTACGCTCAAACGAAAAATCTTTAGGGTTCATCTCATAAGGGGTAGCTCTTTTTTTTGCAGCCGGCTCGCTACGCCTGACACTAACCCTCCTCCTTTACCCTGGCTTGGGACAGGCTATGTAAGCTACATAGGCGGAGTTAAAAAAAAAAATTCAACTATGATCATGGCAAAAAAAAAAATCTTTAAATGTCGGTTCAAATCAAGTTGAACCAGTTTGACCTAATCCAATCTGGAAATGTCCAGCTTGGATTTCACTTGGTTTTTCGCGGGGTGCCAAAATGTCGACCTTTTACCCTATTAATGAGGACAGGTTATCGATTCGTTTTCAGTTTTTCCAGATCAAATGACGATTTCACCATATTCGTTTCTCAATGTAGTACATGTCTCTCCCCTTTCCTAATTACATGTCATATTTTCAGATGTGACTTCCACAATTCTTTTGACCATTGAGCGCAGAGTAAGAGAAAGGCTGTAACTAGCTTCATCAAACCTGTCTCTGTTCATAAAAGCACAAGGAGTTATTGCTTTCTCTAAACAAAAAAGAAACTTAATTAGCTGGCCCTTTATAGTGGTATATGGCCCCGGCTGAATCGTAGTGGATGAAAGCTTTTTGAAGTCTGGATTCAATGTTACTCATCTTGACTTACTGAACTTTTTAGAAACTTGTGTAAATTGACACTCCACTGCTGTGAAATAGGTCCCTGGTATCACAGACAGAGGTTTGATGCCTAGGCAAGTCAACAAGATTGCTATTCTTGGTGGAGGACTAATGGGATCTGGAATAGCAACTGCATTAATACTTAATAATTATTCTGTCATCCTCAAAGAAGTAAACAAGAAATATTTGCATGCTGGTATAAGACGAGTCAAAGGTAACAATAGTATTATTTTGATGCATGTTATTGTTTACATTCAAGCACTTTTCTGTTCTTGTTAACTTTTACTTTTTTAGGCATGCCATTTGTTAATAGTTTGTGTTCTTCTAGCAAATCTGGAAAGCCATGTTAAGAAAGGCAAAATGACTGAGGAGAAGCTTGAAAGAACAATGTCCCTTCTAAGTGGTGTGTTGGACTATGAAAGCTTCAGAAATGTGGACCTGGTTATCGAGGTAGTTAGAAGATGTTCTCCAACAATTTTATCTTAAGGAGGATTTTTGGAAGTTCCTTTAGTACTTGTACTTGATGCTTTAAACAGGCTGTTAACGAGGATGTTGCCTTGAAGCAACAAATATTTGCTGAGCTCGAAAGATACTGCCCACCATATTGTATACTCGCCAGCAACACCTCCACTATTGATTTGACCATCATTGGTGAGAGAACCAGGTCCCTAGATCGGATTGTTGGGGCCCATTTTTTCAGGTGATGTAGTTCTTATTTTTGTTCTTCATTTCCTGCCTGCCTTTTGCTAAAATCCTGGGAGCCACTTCCAATGCAGTCCTGCACATGTCATGCCTCTTTTGGAAATTGTTCGTACTCGGCGTACATCCCCCCAGGTTGTTATCGACTTGCTTAATGTTGGGAAAAAGATGAAGAAAATCCCAGTGGTGGTTGGGAATTGTGTAGGCTTTGCTGTAAACAGGATGTTCTTCCCTTACACACAAGCAGCTCTTTTGCTCGTTGAGCGTGGCACCAATCCCTACAGGATTGATAACACGATTACCAAATTTGGGATGCCAATGGGTCCTTTCAGGTCTTAAAACATTCTAGAATTTGAATCATTTTCATTTTCCTCGCCAAATGGTTGAATGTTTAACTGAGTTTTTACTGTATGCTGGCAGATTAGCTGACCTTGTGGGTTTTGGGGTTGCAATTGCTACTGGCATGCAATTCATGGAGAATTTCCCTGAAAGAACGTATAAATCAACGCTTATCTCCATCTTGCAGGAGGATAAGAGAGCTGGTAAAACTGTTACTGATGCATCATGACCTGATTTTCGAACTTTTTAGGAAGTCTATCCAAAAAGCCTTTTTACTATTAGGTGGAGAGAGACTTTATGCATAGAAGGCCCTATCAAGCACTATAATTAATTGATGAGAGATATGCTTTTAACACCCGGTGCAAACTTGCACCAGACAAAGGACGACACTGCCAATTGTCAAACCAAAAATAAGACAAACAAGAACCACACAAAATGAATTATTTAATGGGGCATAAAAAATTGGGACTTGGCTTTTTCAGCCATTTGGTTTTCTTTTCTACACTGAATTCTTCTTGCTCTTGTTGCAGGAGAATCTACCAACAAAGGATTTTATCATTATGACCAAAGGCGCAAACCTACCCCAGATCCTGATCTAGAAAAATATATGGAGAAGGCCAGAAGCATTTCTGGTGTTACTGTGGACCATAAGGCCTCTCTCTCTCTCTCTCTCTCCCCCCAATTGATTGATCACACTCGCTTGTGCTTTACAACTTGGAAGGGGATAACCATTAATCCGTATCCAGGAAGAAAAATTAAAAAAGAAAGAAAAGAAAATCGATGCCTGTTTTGTTGGTTGAGTTTTGATAGCTTCTTTCTAAACATATCGCTTTCAATCGCTCAAAAACTGATTTTTCATCCTTGCTTGTGCTCTAAATCGTGGAGTGGATAACCATAAATGTGTACCCACGGGAAAAAACAGAACAGTGAAGAAAATCCACACCATTTCATGCTAGTCGAGATATATATGATATCTTCTGTGTGAAGTTTATGCTGTATTACTGTTAGAAGCTCAGAAGTAGTTGCAACTTTTTGAAGTTGCAGTCTTTTCCTATTGATGACCATCATTCTTCTTCGCTAATATGGTGTTCTTATTAAACAGCTCGTGAATATAGCAGAAGACGACATCGTGGAGATGATATTCTTCCCTGTGGTAAATGAGGCCTGTCGAATCCTTGCCGAAGGAATCGCTGTCAAGGCAGCAGACCTTGACATTGCTGCTGTCATGGGCATGGGCTTTCCACCTTATCGGTATGTGATCTTTAAGTGCTCACAGGTTCCGTTTTCTTTTATTTGTGCGAAATCTAAAGCTGTGCCATGCAGGGGAGGCGTTCTCTTCTGGGCCGATTCATTGGGTTCCAAACACATTTGTTCAAGATTGGATGAATGGTCAAAGATGTATGGAGATTTCTTTAAGCCGTGCCCCTACTTGGCTGAAAGAGCAGCCAAAGGGATTCCTCTGGTGAAAAATTCTGAACTACGTGCCTTTGATTATGTTTGCTAAGCCCAGATCAATTTTAGTTCACTTTGAAGTTGCTAGAGATCCATCAAACTTAGGGCACTCCATTGCATGGACCTAGAATAGTAGATGCATGATTGGTCATCCTCAGAAAAGCATTAAGATTTATGTAGATTAGTCGCAATCATCAGTGTGCAAGAACATGCTAGCTTTGATTTTTATGCACCCACATCACTTCTCAAATATCTGTATCGATTCTGTCGCAGAGTTCGTCGGCAGATCAAGCCAACTCTAGGTTGTGACATCAAGTTGCTCATTTCCTCAAGGACATCTTCTCTGGCTTGTGAGTACAAGCTAGACTGCTTCGAGCTTGAGTAGTATTGTTGATGTATTTGTTGGATAATTAGTAGATGATGCTAGACCCTGGACGACAAAACTCCGCAATTTCTAAAGTGTTCTATTTAAGTAGCATGAATTCTCTATTTAAACCTTATACTGTCTTGACCTTTTTGTATATTGTTTTGTCGGGTGATGAGCGTCCTGATATGCACATTCGTCACTCGAGTAACTGAAGAGAGAATGGTGCAGATTCATGAGTAACTCAACCGAAAACATGGTGGAAGTTTCTGCTTCTAGACATTCTATTCAGTCATCATCAAATGATTTAATTACAACATGGCAATATCAAGTATAACTTGCACAAAAAGAAAACATTCACAAACATTAATTCACTGAAAGGCCCGCAAAGCATTAATCTATTCTGAAATCTATTTCAATTTTTTTTCCGCAAGCTCTCTCGATACGAAAAACCTAATAATCAACAAGATACTCATCTCCCGACCTGTTGTGGACTGTATTTTTGACAAGAGGATATGCCGTACATTTTGTGGATTTCATCAATCCTCGACATAGCTCAGAAACTGTGGAGACATGGCAGAGTTTTTTGTCACTGACGAATGCCAAACTCAGTGTGTTGTGCGTATGAGATGTTGTACTGTTCGATAAGATCATCGGGAGATAATTTGTCTTACTGATCTAAAGATGAACTGAGAGTAAGAAGGTCCATGGTGATCGCATGTACCCTACTGGTAAGCTCTTGTCACCGAGTGTAACTTGCGGGATAAACGAACTAACACAACAATGATGTGTTCAATGAAACATGCTTATCGTCGAGTTTGTCCTCTTCCCACAATAGAAGGGAAAAGTGTAACTTGAACCCACGTAGCTAAGAGAAGAGAGGGAAAGAAGACGGCCTAAAGCAATCCATCCAACCAGTCAACCTATGAAGTTGAGTACAACGCTTTAATTCTACTAGGATCAACTATCAATCTCCTGGCCCTTGCTTTGCTTATGGATAAGCCGTAGTTGTGGTTGTTCCTCAAAATACGGAAACCTTTTCGGTTTTGAGCATTGAGCCCTTGATTTTATGTTCATTTTTCTCGGAAAAGAAGGCTTCATGTTATAGGGATCTACTCTAGTTCTTACCGTCTAGGCATACTCTCCAGTTCTCCGTTGCCAGAACCTTTGAGCTAATAGCATGATATATTAGCAAGTTCGATAGCCAACCTCTCTCTCAACCTTACACTTGCGAGCATCCACATCCAGGATTGACCACATCATGGTTTTTTTTTTTTTGTGGTTTGGGGGAAGGGGGGTGGGGCCAAATAATTTAACTTCTTTGTAGTCGACACCGAGCATGATGCGACGGACACGTCTGGAGATTTAGATTGCAAAACCAAACAAACATCACGAGTAATTGTGAAAATGTCTCTTAAAGATGTAAGAGAAAGACGTACTTGGAAGACATTATCATGAAGTTGCATCACCATTTTATTCTTACATAAGATTTGACGGGCTCTCGAGAAGGGACGCCAAGTGACATCGAATGTCACACATCCTATTGCTCTCTATTACGCTTGTGAATTTTTGTTCGAGGTTTCTGGTCGTTTTAACTTTTATTTTAAACATGATGATCTTAAACCCTTTGCTTCTGAAACAATTCTTGTAAGCACTCAAGACACGTGAGATTACTCCATCTCGATCATTGAATGATATCAGCGCCAACAAGACCAACGTAATTTAATGGACACGCGCGCATCATGCAAGACTTGCTCTGACTTTTTCCCTTTTCTCAATTGATGGTATGTACTTCTTTTATTTATTTATTTATTTATTTATTTATTATTATTATTATTATTATTATTATTTGTAAGTTTCTCAATGAGTAGATGTGCTTGGGGGAATTTATAAACTTAATCAAGCCTAAATTGGTTATAACGTGAGGATATCAACCGGAATTGAGGTCATGCGGACTTGTCTGCCTTTAGATTTAGAGTTATATGGCTAGTTTAAAACTGTCATTAATTGTTAATCAACTGAGACATAAAATTTCAACCTCGGTGGTCTTGAAAATTTCCACATTGTCTTCATTAGAGTCCCTACGTATGGCCGTCACTAGAATCCTACCTGATATCGGTTGAGATGGATTTTAATTTTGGTATTTTTCTGTCGTTTCATTCCTAATTCAATTTTTGGTAGTTTGTTTATAGAAAGTTTATCCTTCTTTTATATTCAATTTTGCGATAAAAATATTGACTTGAAATTTATGGAAGTGACTCTCAATAAGAGAAAATCAATGAATTTGCCGATATCGTTGGTTAGATGACTCATTAAAAGACATGATGTTTCATGATTCGGATATTTGATTGGGGAAAAAAGTCTCAATGAATATTGTCCAATAACACTTTTTCATGGGGTTTTCAACAAAGTTTGATCTTTGGGACAAGTCAGTCCAATCTGAAAAGCCTTGAGATGTCTCGTGAAATTTCGATACTACCTATTGCAAGGTAATCCGATTTTTAATTTTTTGAATAATTCAACTTGCCTTGAACCAAAGGAGCCACCACATTTGGCTATCGGCCCATTTACCCGTTAATGGCCCCTTGTTCGAATTAGTAGACATCAAGCCACCAATGATCCTAGGTTGTTTGATAATAAAGGATTTATATTCGTTAAAGATCTATTACAGGAACTACATCTACCAAAGTTACGCGACCAATTATGAATAGCCACAACCCATGAAAAAAAAAATCGTATTAGAAGGAAAACATAATGGATTTTTACTTAAGAAACCATGAATACATTAAAAATTTTCAGATGTTAAATGAAACTTGCTTTGGCGTTACTATCAAATTTCTGTTTATATGCCAAAGAAAAGCTCAAGGATGCCAATAAAAGGAAAATCAAATATACATCTTTTTGGTTAACTAAGAAATTTCACTTCCTATATTTCTATTGGAAAATATTAAACTCACAAGGAAAAATAGAGAGTAATGTTCAGATTATGTTAGGAAACCATAACAAATTAAGAAGTATAGGACATACGATCCACTCGAGCATGAAAAGCGTAATGAAAAGTATAGTAATCCCCAAAAAATCATATCAAATTGATCTCAAAGTCCCAAAATATTATGAGAATTTCAGCTGAAACATTTACACGACTTTAAAATCGAATCAAAACATTAAAGTTCAGAAATCAACAGCACAATCTATTAAAAATATAGTTTCTATAAAGGTCTCCACACATAAAATAACTAGTGTACCCCCACATGCTTATAAGCATTTCGGCCACCTATGACTCTACCACCACTTGGGAATTGTTGGCTTCAATACGCAAAAGTGAAGTTAAACTTTTACTCTTGTTGCCGATTTCAACTTGTCAAAAATATTATAGGCGGCATTATCCACTTCATACGGCTTACTTTTGACTCAACTTTTCATTGATTCAAAAAGAAAATTCCAACTTGAATACAAGTCTAAATTAATATTTTCTTCTTGAACCAAAATCAGTTTTACTATCTCTAACGCAAAGCTCAGCCCGATGAGAAATCCTTGTGGCATATCGAGCATTCGCGCCGGTTCGCCTTCTCGGAATGGTCCTTGAAGTTGTCGAGATAGGTGCGGCCCGGATTACCTTCAATCCCCTGAGAAGCATCAATAGCTCTCACCTTCCTGCTGTTATACTTATTTTCCCTCACCTGATTCCCCGAAAACTGGGATTGAAGGGAATCTCGGCTGCCCCGAAGCAAGATCAAGAGTGATCACGCAAGGCTGCGGGTACAAAGCAAAGGGTCCGGATTGGGTCGATGAAATTTGGCCGGCAAGATTTCGTCAACCCGGACTCTCTGCCGCGTGCGCGTTCGACCTTAACCGCTAGCCGCAGAACTGGCACGGATTTTCTAGGGCATTTTCCATCAGCCCCAAGACTTGCCAGGATTTCTTATGGTTTTCTCGGAGACAACGACCGAACCGTCTTGCTCCCTCCGAGTGCTGTCATGGATCACCAATGGCGGCTCTCTCTCCATTGGGTTCTTGGCCAAGTGACCCCTCGCGTGACCTCCCAACCCTCGTCCGTCCGAGAAGATCCTATCGCAGAGCTTCCACTGATAAAATTCTCTCCGTATTCTCTCACATTAAATCGTCAAACCGCAAAAACAGCAGAAAAGCAGAGCGAAATCGAAGAGAGAAAATGCAAAGAGTTTGGTCGAAACTCAAGAAAGGTCTAGACTTTCTCGCTCACCAAGAGAGAGAGAGAGAGAGAGAGCGCACGGAGGAAGCAGGGGAATCAGGAAGTACCCGAAGAAGAAGCTGGGTTTTGATACGATGATTGGTTAGTTGGCTGTCGTTAATTTAGAAAACTTTCCTATGTTGGTGCTTGCGCACCTCGTACTGGCGATGCCAAAGAGGGAAAAAATAACGCACCATAATTTAAAAGTTTCATTCTTGTCTTTGGTCTCCCATGTTTGCCCTCATATTTGGGATTTAGAGAGAGAAGTTTATATAGATATAGTTAGGAACTTCGTTACAAAATCGATCTTCATTAGATGTTTAGTCCAGAAATATGTTACGGACATCCTAGTCACGATTATGACAATTTCAGATTGAATTTTCCAACTCCTTATGTGCTTATTCCACTGGGCGACGAGGCCTACACGAGTATCCTTTTGAATAACCTATGTTGTATCACCTAACTTGTATGTCGCAAGACGTACCATCAGTCGAGGTTCGAAAATAAGTGGGCTCAGCTTTTGCTTGGGCTCCATGGCTGAGAAAGGCAAGATGGCTCATGCTACAGAGTCTGGGCCTAAGGCCTCGAAACATGGTCCTTGGGCCTTTTCCACTCTAGATCAATTTATCTTCGGCCCAAAAAGCACGAGCTGATACGTTGAGGGCAAAAATAAGCCCATCTTTGAAAGGATCCAAAAGAACAAAACAATTGGGCCCCCATATTAAAAAAAAACGAACTTTTACCCATTGTCACGAAACTAACTCTACTTTCAAACTAACAAAAGATTAGCACAAATTTTAATTCGAGAAATAAGAGTAAAGAACTGTTGATGTCTCCTTCTAGAGAAGCTTATTTGACATCTGATGTGGTTAATGGCAGCAATGCGAACAACAAACATGTTAGCTAAGCTAAAAGAGTGTTCTTTTGCTTCAATTATAATGAGTTATTTGCTCAATCCGTCTTGGAATTGATAATTTGGGAACTCAAAACACCAACCAAACTTCCCAAGTCACTTAAACTCTACAAAATATCTCAAAATCAATTATATGGAATTCTAAGTTGCAAATTGGATTTGGGGCAAAATCCTCGCCATCCAATTTGAAAACTCGATTTAAGGTTAAACCTTTTCTTTTTCTATCATTTCAAAAGAATGAGCCAAAGACCTACCCAAATGACATCGTTTTCTTTTTATTGGATTACAGTGTTGGTTTGGCTCAATTGACGTGTCAATTGTACATGTGACTATCCTTAGCCCTATCAAATGCCACGTGATCTTCTTCGAACTGTAAAATTATCGGAGGATTTTTTTTCCTTCAAGAGAAAATATGAGGCTTTTTGTTCGGGTTCTGTTGAAAAATGTGGTTAGTTTTGTCCCTTTCTAGCATTTGACCTTCACCTTTCGCCTCAACAAATTAATCAGTCAAATGTTAGGATTTGACACACAATCACAACGAAGAAAAGCTTCAAAGCGAAAAGGAGAAATCGAGACGCGAGATTTTATCTTAGTTCACAATTAAACTAAGGTTACGTCCAACAGAGAATACCATTATAATTAGCACATCGCATCTATCATTATATGACTTAATTACATGCAAAAAAAGAAAATATATAGTAGTGACTATTCATAAGTCCAAATACAAATTATCAATAAAAAATTATGGGCTTAAATTAAAAAAGTCGTCTGATGTTCAAATGACACTATCCCTTAAGACTCCTCCTAAGATAGCTCCACGTACTTTTCTATCATTGATGAGTATGGACACACCCTAATATCAAATACAACTAACTATAATAAAGAAAGAGAACTCCATAATTTGCGCAATTTCCGATGGAATCTAATCAATAACATAACAATAAAATTGCCACTTGAGATCTGTCCGGGCTATGCAACGTGCACATAAGCCCATGCAAATGAAAAATTCGATTGGGAATTTAATAAAACTATTTACATGCAATCGTGCCCTACTTGCAGCCTAGGTAGCACGGACACGGACACGACACGCGACACGACGTGACACGCCGACACGTCATTTTTAAAAAATAGAAAATTTCGACACGTTGGGACACGTTAGATAATAAATTTATATTTCATATATATACATTATAAATTATCATTTTTGTGATTATTTCAAGCAAATTAATTTGATTCAAATTTGCAAATAAATAAATAACTAAAAAATCATAGAATTAGTCCCATATAAATGGTGAGAGACAGAGACAAAAGCAAAATGACTTGATTCATGAGTCCCACATTGATTGTGAGGGAGAGTGACAAATATGAAGTCTCTTTAAAAAGCTAAGGATGAGACTTGGAGGCTTATAAGTTAAAGAAAAGAGTCCCACATTGGTTGCCTAGTGAAGATAACAAGTAAGATGTCTCTTTAAGACGAAGTCTCTACATTGAGGCTTACAAATATCTCATCTTGGCTTTTTGACTAAGATGAAATCTCTACTTTTCTTAGTAATTTGGCTAAGATTAAGTATGTAATTATATTATTAATTTTTTTTTAAAAAAAGCTTTTTAAGATGCCCGACACGCGTGTCCTTTGCGTGTCGGGCGCGTTGAGCGCGTGTCGGACACGTGTCCGAACGTGTCGGCCGCGTGTCGCACGCCGACACGTGTCCGACACGGACACGCCCCCCTTTGAGGCGTGTCCGTGCTTCTTAGCTTGCAGCTATGGTCCCCGCCCCCCGACAGGGCAACACGAGCTTTTATTATTTTTTAATAAAACAATTTATTTAAAGAATAAATTATTTGTCATATATAACTTTCAGCATGGCTACTTCAAGCCTAAGCAATGATCTGCCAGCAAGAGAACAACGTTGTTATTCGCATGAATCTTGACGATCCATGCGTGGAAATATTTTTAAGGAAATTCCAAGTATCCGATGATGTGCTGACTTTAATCTTTGAAATAAAATGTTTACGGTCGGGGGCATTCGAACACTTGGGTCTGGGGAGGAAGGGGCTTGGCCTCCGAGAGACCTTTTTAATTTTTTATATATCGTATTATCTAAAGAAAATTATTAAAAATTTTCTAAATTTATTATAATTGTGCCGATTCAATTTTCATTTTATTTTTATTTTTCAGTCATATAATTTTATATTTGTACCAATTCGGTCCATTAATCATATTTTGATCCGAAATTGCAGACATGGCGCGGCCAGTAATAACGTGGATAATTTCTACTTATATTTTAATACATATATATTTTTAAAGTTTTTCTTTATCCTTTGTCTTTCTTCTTTCTCTAGCTAGTCGCCGGACCTTAATGACTGGCCAATGGCGAGGTTTAGAAATTGAATTGACACAAAGACAAAAGGTTGTCGCGACCTAAAAATTCAGTTTTAGGTTAATAGATTACCAAATTAATTAAGTGAAATTAATTAACTTAATTCGAACTCTCCCAAGCTCTACCAAATCGCAACTTAGGTTCAATGTTTAATTATGCAAAGATTTTTAACATGGAGTCGCCACTAATCATTTCTTGGTAGGTTGATTAGAAACCTAAGTAATCTAGTGGGAGAACTAAATTACTTCTGGGAACCAGAGATTTTAAGTTCGAGACTTGGTTACATTAATTTTTTGAATTAATGCCCTTTCGGTACCAATTTCATGAAAAAATGTTTGATTTGGCAATTTTGATGAATTTTGAATTGAAGTTCAAATGTGCAATTTTTTTTTTGGTTTTCTTTTGTTAAATGTGACGCAAATACAATCTAACTATATGACATGTGAAATGTAATGACGTGGCAAGAACTATGCTACATGCATGACGTAGCAGATATGACATAGCAATATATGCACGATGTTTAATATTACATGCTATGCAAAATGAATGACTCTTTTTTTTAGGGTATTTATTTTTTTTAGATTTTGGATGTATTATAAAAGAATGCAAAATCACCCAAAGCAAACAAAGATGTGAAGAGAGAGCAGGTAAAGTAAAACTACCCTAAGGACAGTGAAAATAAAACCCGCAACTCGTCGGGTAAATAATTATAGACCAATTAAATAAAACCCGAGACATGATCAGGAATACAACAAAAATGGATCGGAATGGACATCAGTCAAACACCCATCACCAAGCCTCATGGGTTGGGAATACAACAAAACGGACCGGAATGGACATCAGTCATCCTCCAGTCTTCAAAGCATCGGGTCG
The DNA here is from genome assembly GCA_016432845.1 of Psidium guajava. NCBI lineage: Eukaryota > Viridiplantae > Streptophyta > Magnoliopsida > Myrtales > Myrtaceae > Psidium > Psidium guajava. The sequence continues at coordinate 29,315,899 of CM028228.1, forward strand.
AAAACCAAATGAAAATAATAAACTATCCAATCGGACATGCACAATCACCAATGAGTTAAGACAATTCAAACGCTCAAAGAAAGTTTAACACGTGCTGATTAAACTTCATTGAGACCATGTTTTACATTTTCCAATGCATTAACACAAAAAATACGAATTAAACCATACTGTCCATGAACATGCTTAGAGAGAAAGCAGTAACCATAAAATACAAAAGAAATAATGAAATGTATGCAAAATTTCTGAGATTTTTTATGTGGATGGGAAAATGTGTCGTTGACAACTTTCATGTTTTGCATTCTTATTGAAAAGACACTCATTTTCGTGTAGAAAATGGTCTTTCATGAGAGCTCAGCAGCAAACAAACAAATTTCACAAAACAGACATACTTCAGGATTAAGCTCAAATAGACACTCAAATATCAAAATTAGTGCACCAAACTTTCCAGTCTACTAAAAAAGACCCCAATGAACAACTTTCATTTTTTGTGAAGTTTCAAAAGTAGACTCTAAACGTGAGATAACTACGAATCAATATGACCACGCACAGAAAAAACACTCAGACTCAAGGACGCCAACAGAATTGCATGATTTCATTAAATGCATTAAAAATACGAAACGTGCATGAATATTTTTGTATTTTTTTTATATGTTATGCATCAGGATGTTATGAACAAATGTCATGAGAGGTCTTTATGAAACGAAGTTTAGAATAACCCATGGAAAATCATTTAGAGTGAAAGGTCAGATTAGAAAAATTCCATCTCAGGTTCTGATCATCTTTCCAGATTCTGCTCTCAATTTCGGGACCTTTTTGACATAGCAAACGACGTCCATTTTCACGTCATAATATATCAAATCGAAGATCTCAAAGTTGTCTACAAAAGTCCAGAAGATAAGTTTCCAAGATCTCGTCATCTAGGCATGAAAAATGCAGTTGCAAGACCACTGGGTATGCTGATCCGAAAATAAAAACTTGTGGACTTGCACTGCAACGTCAACCACCATCAATAAGCAATACAAGTTCAACGTATTTATGACATATACATCGGTTGCAGCAGCAAATGATCACTGGTCACCCCCAATCTCCTCTCATTTAGGCTCAAATAATCATCCACTCACAATCCTTGTCATACATACGACTACAAGGTTTGAGAAAATTACCTCTCGTGATGTGGTGAGTTGTGTTGATGATGAACCCGGGACGGTGGCGCAACAAAGGGAGAAATATTCCGGCCTCCTCTTCTCTTGCTCTCCGCGGTCGCTCTTCGGTTTTTTTTTAAGATCACTCTTGTTTTTTCTCTCAAAATCTCAATCCTTCCATATTTTTTCTCTCTTCCTCCCCCTCTTGGGTCTTTTTTTTTTCAAAATTTGCTCAAGGCCACCAACTTATAGGCCTCCTCCCTTCTTTCTTTTCATTTTTTTATTTTAGTGGAAGGCATCTTTCTCTTTTCTAATTTTTCCACTAACTTCTCTTTTCTTCTTTTTTCTTTCTTTTTCTTTCTTTTTCTCTTAATAGAAAACATCTTTTTTTTTGTGGTGGAGGACCATCTATTTTTTTTATTTTAGTGGAAGACATCTTTTTCTTTTCTAATTTTTCCACTAACTTCTCTTTTCTTCTTTTTTCTTTCTTTTTCTTTCTTTTTCTCTCTTTTTCTCTTAATGGAAAACATCTTTTTTTGTGGTGGAGGACCATCCATTTTTTTATTTAGTGGAAGACATCTTTTCTTTTTCTAATTTCTCCACTAACTTCTCTTTTATTTATTTACAAAATGATCCCTCAATTTTTAGATATTTGCATTCTAGCTCTTGAAATCTTGAGTATTTGCAATTGAGTCCATGAGATTTTGAGCATTTGCATTCTAGCTCTCGAAATCTTGAGTATTTGCAATTGGGTCCTTGAGATTTTGAGTATCCGCAATTCGATCCTTGAAGAAATTTTCACAAAATGTTTGGCGCATTTTCCCCATGTCTAGTCCAATCATCTATCAAATTTCAGCTTAAATCCACCGCTGTTAGCCTTAATGCAATGCAGAAAAATTAAACATGGAATGCATGAAAAATTATTTTTGGCGAGAATCAATTCTCATTTTTATGCAAAATAAAAAATCAAAAAATCAAAAATCAAAATTTAGGTGTCAACAAAGGTTTAAGAATGAATTGACACAATTGAATAAATTTAGGATTTTTTTGGTAATTCTCCCCATTTTCTATTCTCAAAATGAAGCAAACTTTTCAATTTCTTGTTCAGGCTCACATTCACAGAAATGTTCTTGATTTTCCGCTAATTCAAAATATGATAATCACCCACCACTCCTGGCTATGCTTATCTACTAATTCCCTCCACTAATCCACTAATCCACAAAAGGGTTCGGGCAGTACACATCACTGCTAACCTCTTAGCTCGTGATGTCTTTTGGTAGACTTTCAATTTGTGTGAAAAGGTTTACTGATTTACGTATCACTACTCATTTTGATTGTTCAAGTATTTCTTCTTTGGTACACTTGTTGAAGTAACGCTTTTCACTTCACCAAGTAGAGTTCGGTTAAGGCAGACCCTGGGAGCGCAGCCGGTTAACTATACTTTGTGCATGACATGAGTGTCGCGACCTAAAAATCGGTTTCCCAATTTTTAAAGTTAATGGATTACCATGTTAATTAAATTGAATTAACTAGCATAGCTCGAACTCTCCCGAATTCTACCAAATCGTGACTTAGGTTCAATTTCATCAAAAGAAGGATTTATCTTGGAGTCGCCACTAGTCATTTTGGGTAGGTTGATTAGACACCTAAATAAAGCATCGGGAGAAATACTTTATTCCTACGAACCAGAGATTAATGAGTTCGGGGACTTGATTACGCTAATTTTTCAATTAACGCCATTTCGGTACCAATTTCATGAAAATGTTCAACTTGGCAATTTTGATGAATTTTCACTTGAGGTTCAAAGGTGCAATTTTTTTTTGGGTTTTTTTTTATGAATTTTTTTTAGATTTTTCAATGTATTATAAAGAATGCAAAATCACCCAAAGCAAACGAAGATGTGAAGAGAGAGCAGGTAAAGTAAAACTACCCTAAGAACAGTGAAAATAAAACCCGCAACTCGTCGGGTGAATAATTACAGACCAATTAAATAAAACCCGAGACATGATCGGGAACACAACAAAAATGGACCGGAATGGACATCGATCAAACACCCGTCGCCAAGCCTCGTGGGTCGGGAGTACAACAAAACGGATCGGAATGGACATCGGTCATCCTCCAGTCTTCAAAGCATCAGGCTGAAAGCCAAATGAAAATAATGAACTTATCCAATCGAACATGCACAATCATCGAGTTAAGACAATTCAAAAACTCAAAGAAAGTTTAACACGTGCTGATTAAACTTCATTGAGACCATTTTTTACATTTTCCAATGCATTAACACAAAAAATACGAATTAAATCATACTGTGCATGAACATTCTTAGGGAGAAAGCAGTAACCATAAAATACAAAAGAAATAATGAAATGTATGCAAAAATTCTGAGATTTTTTATATGGATGGGAAAATGTGTCGTTGACAACTTTCATGTTTTACATTCTTACTGAAGAGACACTCATTTTCGTATAGAAAATGGTCTTTCATGAGAACTCAGCAGCAAACAAACAAATTTCACTGAACAGACATACTTCAGGATTAAGCTCAAATGGACACTCAAATCTCAAAATTAATGCACCAAAATTTTCAGTCTACTAAACAAGACCCCAATGAACAACTTTCATTTTTTGTGAAGTTTCAAAAGAAGACTCTAAACATGAGATAACTACGAATCAATATGACCACGCACAGAAAAACACTCAGACTCAAGGACGCCAGTAGAATTGCATGATTTCATTAAATGCATTAAAAATACGAAACGTGCATGAATATTTTTGTATTTTTTATATGTTATGCATTAAGATCTTATGAACAAATGTCATGAAGAGGTCTTTATGAAACGAAATCTAGAATAACCCATGGAAAATCATTTAGCGTGAAAGGTCAAATCAGAAAAATTCCATCTGAGGTTCTGATCACCATATTTTCAGATTTCTGCTCTCCATTTCGGGACTCTTTTGACATAGTAAACGACGTCCATTTTCACGCCATAATATATCAAATCGAAGATCTCGAAGTCATCTACGAATGTTTAGTATATTTATTTTCGAGATTTTGTCATCTAAACACAAAAAATTGAGTTACCAGATAATTGCACATGCTGATGCACTTAGAGCTCGTTGGAGATGAATCCGTCGCGTCGCCAAGGCTTGTTCCACTGCGGCGAATTTTTCTCTCTCAAAATTTTTTCTCTTAAAATCTCTCCAAATTTTTTTCCTCAATCTCCAAAGTCCTCCCCATTTCTCTCTAATCTTCCTCCTTTTATAGCCTACTCCCTCATCTTCCTTTTTCTATCTTCATCTATCATTCTAATTTTTCCACTAACTTCATCTTCCCTTCTTTATCTCCATCTTCCCTTCTAATTCCACCATCCTCCATTCTTTATCTCCATCTTCCCTTCTAATTCACCATCTTCCATTCTAATCTTTCCATCTCCCATTCTAATTCTTCATCTTCCCTTCTAATTTTACCATCTTCCATTCTCCATCTTTCCTTCTAATTTCTCTATCTTCCCTTCTATATCTCCCCTTCTCCATCTTCCTTTCTAATTTCTCCATCTTCGCTTTTATATCTCCCCTTCTCCATCTTCCTTTCTAATTTCTCCACTATCCCTAAAATTTTATGTATTTGCAATTCAGCCCCTGAAGTTTTATGTATTTGCAATTCAGTCCCTGTGGAAAAATTTCTTTTAAGTTCAAAACTTCATAAGCCTTTCGGTACACCTCCCTCACGCTCAATCCAATCGTTTGTCAATTTAAGCTCAAATCCTCCGTCGTTAGCCATAATAAAATGCATGACCGACAAAAAATTAAATATGCAATGCATGAAAAAATTAATTTTTGGTGAGAACAAATTCTCATTTTTTTATGTACTTAAGTGAATGAATTTTAAAAAGTCAAAATTTAGGTGTCAATAGCTGCCCCTCTTTGAGCGGAGACTCGTAGAGGTTTCGCTCAAAGACAAAATTGAACCTAAATTTTGATAATGCAAATGAATGATGATGATTTTTTTTTGTGGGGGAGTTTTAATCCCATTTTATATGCAATTGCAATGATGCATGATGTGCAGGACTGTAAATAACATGTGTTAAGATTTCTCTGCTCCGAGGAAACGGATTAAAGAAACCTGCACATGGATCGCATATAAAATGTCGGTCTTAGCAGACACTTCATAATGCTGGTGATTCCCTTAAGCTGCAGGCATTTTGTGGATGCAAGAATCTTAAGGTACTGGTGCCTATCCGTTACCAGAGGTCTCCCCCTGATGCGAGAAAGCGCAAGATCTGTAAGGGGATGCGTCCACTGCATCTCTTCGAGTGGAGTCACATAGTTTCTTTCAAGATCATTAGAGCTGGTCCTTGATGATCTGAAAGGGTATCAAAACCATAAGAGCATGTCGATTATGGTTTTTGATAAAATTTGTCGAGACCACGAGAGCATGTCGATCATGGTTCGAACAAATGTTTCATGCAGATCACAAGAGCATGTCGATTATGAACTGGATGAAATTAAGGAGTGTGCTTTCTCATTGGTGCAAACTCAAAGCTTGCGATTTTGAAAAGGGTTCAGAAAACTTACCTGGGTTTTTTGGGTAGTTGAGAGGTAGATTTCTTTCAAGATCATTAGAGCTGGTCTTTGATGATCTGAAAGGGAGATGTGTCGCCAATCTCACAGGGCGGTGACCACATCGAGAGGGTGTACTACACAAGCCATGTCAGTGTAAACACAAGATATTCAAAACTGGGTTCAGAAAACTTACCTGGGTCTTTTGAACTAATGGTCAAGGAGTAGACAGGCTGACTGCATCATACCTGCTTATTCTCTTGAAGTAATATTATGCGCTTAGACCAAATCAATGCTAATGCGACATGTATTTCATAAAAATTACGCTTCACTGAAGAAGACGAATATTTGAATGACTGTATGTGTCGCAACAGATTTGAGTGCCTTAACAATCATCAGAAGGCTCAGGTTAAAGATATACTTACCTGGGAGCTTGGAAGCTTGCCAGGTAGGCACTTGCCAACACGGCTTGTTCATTCAATCATTCTTGGATGAATTTCAAGACCTCATGAGGTAGCTCGAATGTACTTTGAATGGGGGACTTCAGTTCGAAAGGGCTTTCTCCTACTCTTCGAGAAAAGCTATTCATCATAACTGTAGGATTCAAGAGAAATCACTCAATCTTACCATCATCGCTTTCAACGAGGGTTTGAGTAATCTCGCAATTGGTACGACCAAGCCGATCTGGAGGTCTTGATTGGGACCGTAATATAGGCTAGGTCAATGGTTTACCAAATGGGACTCCTGTGGAGTCAAGGCTTTTTGAAAGAGATCTTTATCATCTGCTCCGGGTTTACAAGTCAAGAACCCTGCAAAAATGAGAGAGAAATAATCTTGCTCGAACTTCTTCGAGCGATGCTTAAAATCATTCAACTCTACGTTAATTCATATGCCCTAATCAGAAGAGACTTTAAAGGGTTGTAACGTAGATCAGGATTTGGGACTGAGAAAAAGGCTCGCTTTGGCTCAGAAAATATATGAGAATGGCTTGATGCTAGTGATCATTGCTGTCTTATCACCGGTTTTGGCCTTCTGAAATTGATTTCAAAATGTGCCATCACTGCTTGAGGATGGAGCTTCCGCTGATGATTGCAATTTCCATTTGATTCTCTTGGAGGCTTTTTCTTTACAAGTCTGTCATTTGGGATTTTTAAAACAAATGAACAAGGATTTGAATGGACATTGGCCTTGCTTTTGATAGGCATTTTGCTTTTTACTGTCCGGGATTCTGTGGGACTAACCTTTGCTTTTCTTAATCCCGATTCCCATTTTCTTTCTTGAGAGAGAGCTATTTTTTGACACCTCTCTTCCTTTTCCTTTCTTTGTAAGGAATGATGCTAGACACTACATGAGAAATCTAACATACGAGATAAGTTCACTTGGGGATTCTTTACTGCCCCGGTCTCTTCAGTTCTATTCCTTGGTGATAACGTTATCTTCAAATTGGAACGAGCAATGATCACCAATGGGGCTTGAGAAATGAATATATACAAGCTCAATTGGGCTGCACAATGGATGTAGTGTATAGGATAGAGAAATGAATGTTCTTCATCATCCTAAGGCACTTGAATTAAAGTTCGAGTTGAATGTAAAGAAACACCCGAAGATTGATGCTAGTTTGAGCAAGAGAATTTCTAACCATTTACGTCATGCCGCTGCTGGAATTACCTCGTCTTGCCCCAATGTGGGGTGATTCTTGACAGGGTTGAGAAAATGAAACCGCCGCTCAAAGAGATTTGCAATGGACACTTGTAGTGTTTGGATAGAGAACTGAATGCCTCTGTCACTTCGGTTATCGTACCTTTTGCGAGAAAACCCATTGCCTTGGAGAATGCGGAATCTGTCTTCCACTCAACTCACTGTGGATTAAATATAGGACGTATGTGGAAATGGCTTGCCTTTCATCATCCTGTCATGCCCCATTCTCTTTTCGATCCAGGGTTCGCCATTGATTTCCCCTATTTCATCAGACAGATTGCATCAGGCGATCATAACTTGGCCCTTAGGGGCTGTTTTCTTTGACGTATCAGATGTTAGTTTAACATTTCCTGTAAAAGGAAGGAGACATGTTAGCCAGTATCAGAAATGAACTGGACACGATACTGAGTTACCCTTGAGTGCTTCGCGCAACTCCTTTACCAGTTTTACCACTCGAGATTTTCTCCGTGGGTATGTCAAGTTAGACATTTCCCTTCATTTTGAATGCCTCGCACGATCCTCTTATCAGGTTCACTGGATTGAGTTTCCCTTGGCTTTGGCTGGACACTTCAACATTAGGCTAAGATCGTGACAAAATACTGACCTTGGTATTGCTCGTCGAGTATTCCTGTTTCTTTCTGCAAAAAGAAATGCGAGCAAAAATTAGTTTTATTTATTTACAATACTTACAACATTTTCGTCCTCGAGGATCGAACTCAGGACGTCTCGGACCACTGTCATTCCCCATGCCATCTGGTCCATAAGACCGTAGGCGTTCGTGGAGGTTCGTCTTTAGGTGTTAATCCTTGAAAAGACGCGGTCTTGCACTAGGCAGTTTCACGCCGCAGTTCTTTTCAAGGCAATTTTCAATCCCTGTTAAAACGGAGGAAAGTAATTCAGAATTCCAAACGATCTTGGGTAAATTGGAACGATACAAAATTACTCTTCTTTGAGATTGCTCGCGTCCTTCGCATTTTTCTTGTTTGAAGTCTGTCATTCAGTGATAATATCCGCAAATTGATTTGCCCCCAATTTTGTCCAACTAGGAATTTCGTTTTTGAGTACGACTGTATTCTCGGATCAATTTGCAAATTCCTGTAAACAGCAGGGATCTAATTTAGAATCGGGACAATTGAGGGTAAATTGAAATGATACTGCTTTACCCTTCTAGTTCGCGCGGCTTTTTACTCGCAATAAATTCACTACGAGTTTGGTGTGGTGGTAGACTCGAGCATTTAATTGGGGAAAGAGAAATGATTACTTCTTGCTTTCACGCCAATTCTAGACATTCATAAAAGAAGACAACATCCCATGTAAGATAAAGCATATTCATCCATTCAGGATTGATTTTTCTTCCCCATCTGCAGGCTTTTCTATAATCAGCTGGCTTCATTCCGGACTAGGTACGCATCGACCATGTTAAAGGTCTGGTGGTAACTGGCTGAGCATGTGTATCACAGCTTCAATGCTTTACCGATATCAAACTCGTTGATTATGGCGAAAAGATCATTGTCAATGTCCGCTTGGTGGTGATCTGTCCCTTCTTTCTCGGGAGGTATTGATGATAATCCAGTAGCATTGGTCCTTTTGTACCCTCTTCCAATAGAACTCGATCCTGTTGTAAACTGGTCTAACTCTCCTCTTAAACGTGCATCAAAGGTGAGGAGGAGGCTGTTGCAGTTGGGGCAGGTGGCGGAGTCAAAAGCCTCCTTATACATCTTGTTTTCCGCTCGGAGGTTTTCATTTTCAACTCTTAAAAACTCGGCCTCATTGTGCTCATGACGAGTCTTCATTCGGGTTCGCCTATTTTGAAACCAGAACTTGATTTGCGAAGGTTCAAGTCCTAGCTCTTGACTCAGTTCCATTTTCTGTTTGCCGTCTGGCATAGGGCATGTTCTGAAGAAATCCTCAAGCCTTTGTACTTGCTTCTTAGTATGGCGACGGTAACGCTTCTTTTGACCCTTACCGTTGTTGTCCTTATCTTTACTGAGATCTTGGACGTCGTTGGCGGAAGGGCCAGGCTCCATGGGCTCGATCCCAAACATGGCTTCGAACTCTTCCTCTCTCATATTCAGTAGGCAACGATAGCTTTCGGAAGTATTGGGTTGAGACATCTTTGATTTGGTCGATGATTTCTCAAGGTTTACTATATCTTTCTGTATTTTCACTCTCTCTGAACCGTGTATGCTTTAAAACTCTCTTCAACGTATGAATAAAGATTATCAGGAGGATGTCTCTTTTAAAATTTGGCGTTGGCTTAGCATATGTATCGCTCCTCCCGAGATTTCTGTCTTTCTCAACCTTTCCTGCGTGTTTTTTGCTTGGCTCGTCTTTTCTCATCTCTTCATAGTGGTAGGGTCCCTATCAACGTCTCTACCGTCTATTTGCTGGCGTGTTCTCCTATAAAAACGAATCCCATTTTCCCTGTCTCCCACCCAAGTCACCTTTCTTTCTTCTTTTTGAAAGTTGTGTCATCTCGTCAAACTTTTGGCAGAGATGTCGGATTTGCTTGGCTCGAGATTAGAGACGAGTGGCGGAGGTGATGCTGATAGGGAATGGTAGACAGGAAAATCTGGCCAGTAGAGACTTTCACTGCAAAAATGAAAGGGAATGCGGCAGTATATATTCTTCATATTCTAGAAAAATTGGAACGATACTGTTTTACCCTTGTATGTACTTCCATTGAATTTGAATTGAGGAAGTTCCTCCATTTGGATTGGATTGGATTGTATGTCCCGAGTTGCCCTTCACTTTGAGCTTGCCACATAAGTGCTTTGCTTAGTTGGGCCTTGTTTTCTTTCGGGTTGCTTTGGACCATCATCATTTTTTATGCCATCGGGTCCGTGGACCGGAGGGCTCCTTTAATTTAAAGGTTACCTTCAAGGCAAATGAGTCCTATCGCATTCCATTGGGTCATTTCATTTTGCGACACTCTTGAGGCAATTTGCAATCTCCTGGATGAGAATGGAACAAATCCAATTCAGCATTTTGCGACGATCGAGGGTAAATTGGAACGATACTCAATTACCCGTCTTCGAGCTCGCGTGGGCTTTTCACTTGAAATTTCCCTATGTGAGGCCATTCAACATTTCTCATTATGGCAGTCAGCGACGTTGCCACAAATTGATCCGCCCTGAGTCTAGCATAAAAAGGGATTCACGCATTCGACGGGATAAAAAACAAATTACCCATGCCCCTGAATTAAATCTAGACACCTAGAAAGCTGGAAATATCACACGCAAGGGAATTAAGCATGAAGTGAAAGGTGCACTTGTTCAAGGTCAGTTCTGCCTCTCCTGCGGCTCTTCGATAATCAGCTAGTCTCGTGCTGGTTCAGGCATGAATGACCGATGTTTGAGAATCCCTAATCACTGGCTTCCAATCATGGCTTCGGATGTCTATCAACCTTAAACTGATTGACCAGGGCAGTAAGCTCATCATCTGGGTAATCTCTTGAACCTTCCAGCAACTAATGCTCGAATTGGGCATTATTATTGGCAAATGCTGGCGGTAGATTTCTCATTCTGTCCTCGCCATGAGCAATTTGACTTCTCGAGCTGAAGTTTTCATCATTACTCCAGAAAGTGTGGGGATCACCAACTGTCCTGCTGCCAAGAACTCCTTCCATTCGAGGATTAGAGAAGTGGAAGTGCTCAGGATAATTTCCTGTCTGATTCTCTGGCTGCGCAGGCGCGCTGATCATGGGATGAATTCTAGCCACGGGTTGGTGCTTAAACCAAGGAGTCTGAATACACTGCCCCTGCGGTCTATACTCTTGAAGAGCATTAGGGTGATTCTGGGGGATACTTTGATTAACGCCTGGGGGATTGATGGCATGGCTACTGACTTGGTTGATGATGGGAAGTGGCTCGCCCCATGCTAACCTGTGGAACTTATGGTGGCGAGGAGACTCGACGTTCAGGCTTGGATCGGTCCCGCATTGGTTTTCTTGATTCTGAGCTGCATTGTGTTCTATCACCCTTTTTCTGTACTTCTGAAGATGACTCGAAACATTTGCTTTAGTGAGTCCCTCTACCTTCATAATTTCCAGTATATGTTGCGGCCGTGCCGAATCGATTCCTAGCTGCTGAACTGCATTAACAAACATACGATGCAGCTCGGGAGACCAACTCATCTTCTTTCTCCAGTTGCTTAGAACAAAATTGAAGGCTTGATGCTTATTCTCATGGTCGTGCAATTGCTTCCTTACCACGTGCTGCCATATGTTTTGAAGCATCCGAACCTTAACTGGTTTCGTTACGACGTCTTGGGCTCCATTTAAGACAGCCTTCATTATGGCTTGCTGATCATCGCTTGCCGATATTACGAGGACTGGCATGTTTAATTTAGAATTGATGACTTCCAAGAGAGTGAAAACATCCATGTCGATCCCTACCATGGCGGTGAGGACGATATCAAACTGGTCATTATTCCTCTTTAATATCTCTATGGCCTCTGTTGCCTTTGCTTGAGCTACAACCTTATATCGGCATTTTCTTAATACGGTAACAAGGATTGACAGAGAGACTGGATTATTGTCAATGGCCATGACCAGTAGACCCTCAGAGTAAGGAACTTCATCAGCTTCGACCAGGGTTGAACATGCGCCCGTTTCCCTAATGCTCGACATATTTCTAGATCTAGGACTGCCGATTCGAGACCGCCTCAGGATGTCTTCTCGGACTTGAGGGATCACGGGATCGTTGATGGCTTCTCGTAATAGGCTTTGAAAGCCAATGCTTTGATGGTGAAGGTTTTGAATTCCTCTCCCACGAGAACTCCTTCCTCTCTATCTTTCTCCTGCGAGTTTGTGCAGATGAACCCTCACTATCAAATGAGGACAAATTCTCTCTCTGGCAATAGCAACGACTTCCCCCTTCACGGGCAGTGCTATTAGATTTACCGAGGGGAAAATCTGACATTCAGGTTTTGATTAAAGGGGAAATCCTCGTTTATCGCTCAGTTTGTCTTCTTCTTTCTTTTCGCAGTAGAGGGCCCTTGTCAAGATTTCCACCGTCGATTTACTGGCGGGTCCTCCAATAAAGATGAGTAATATCTCTCTTTCTGCCGAAAATTTCTTTGTCCCCCACTCAGCTCGTCTTTTCGTTCTTTCTTTTTTTCAAAGCGGTGGAGTCCCGTCCAGCTTTTCCACAGAGACGTCAGGTTTGTTCGGCTCGAGGTTGCCACTTGACTAGAATTTGAGCCACCGGGGGTGTTGCCGACAGAGAATGGTAGATAGGAAAACCTATAAGGAGTGCCCCTGTGAAATCAGTATTTAAATTGAAGCAGATTACCATCTTCGCATTCCGCTCATCTGCCTCCCTTCTCTCCCCCTTTCTTTCGTATTCTGCTTTTAAAAATGGCCAATTCTCCTAACCACACCTTATCCGCCGAAGTCCTGGCTGGGTGGGAGAGACTCTACAATCTTCTTGGTAGAGGTTACGCTCATATAGCCAAAAACTCTACCGTTGAAGCTGAAATCCTCGGTTTATTTAGGACCGTGGACGCTGCTTCTGTTGAGGGTACCCAACTGGGAAAGGAGTATCGGAACTTCTCGACCCTCTTCATCAATTTTCTAGCTGCCTATAACCGTGCTTATGAGACGGTCCTTGTGACCGCCATCGTGAAAGCTCGTTACCGAGACCGGCACGAGCGTCTGGCAACAGTCACATTTGTGGCTGATAATCACAAAAAGGCCCTCAAGTTTGCCAACGATCAACTTTCGTGGCTGGTTCGTGAGAGCGGAAAGCTGGTGGACCGTCTGGTCTTGGTCCGAACTTACGCCGAACAGGAGCCAGGCAATATTGTGATGAGGTGTAAATGCGGTTGGCTGCAGGAGAGACTTGATGACATTACGGCAGACATTGCTTTCGAGAGGGCGGCGATTCCGGACCTGGAGTTTGCCGTTGAGCATTACGAGGCCACTATGGCCCAGGTTAAAGAGAAGTGCGATCGCCTCTTCTTTAGGCTCGCGGAGCTTGATCCCGAGAACGCCCGGTGCACCCAGAGCATCAACTCCATGGAGAGCCAGCTGAGCTCCTTTGTGATGCTTATTAGGGCTCAATTTGATTTCACTTTTCCTCCCCAGTGAGTTGTTGTAAGGTTTGTTGGTGAATGGAATGAAGAGAAAGTTTCACGTGTTTGTGCTTTTCGTTTTCCTGCTATTTCTTCGCCCATATAGCATGATAGGACGATTTACGGTACTGAAGACGTTGAGGCTTAACACTCTTCTTGGTGTTCTTGTTATCTGCTGCCGGCGATGATATCAAGGACATTGACGAAGGGTTCGGTGGCGGCCCCTACTTGTCACAGTGCCGTGAGTCAGTCGTGTGAATTATTGCAAATCGACCACTCGATTAGTGCTCCAATAAACAAACCAGGCTGCCCGTTGCGTGCCCCACTTTACTCCTGCCTATCTCTTTCGGCGTTCACTTGAATGTGTCGGTCGCCTGTAGCGTTGGGAGAAATGATTGCGGGCCATGCTCGGTAATAAAATACTGGTCCTCCAAAATCTTCCATGTGTTTTGAATCCGAGGAAGGTAAAAAGGCAAGCCTTTGTTCAATTTAATCAGAAAGGCGTCGCAAGGTCGGGTTCATAATCTTGCCCCATGGGTTCTGATTACACAGTCTCGGCTTTCTCAACAAAAATACATGAACCCTTCTAATACATTAAAAATGTCCCCAGGCCCGATCTGGAAAAATTTACGGCCCCATCAAAATACAAAGCTCATACATGATCGTTAATTGACACGATTCTGTCCCCGGGAAGATCGATTTCCTCACTTGCCCCTTGGGTCATCAGCTAAGACATCAACAATTATCCGTCCTTTCGTATACCTCGAGGTTATTCCCGGTATAATGCTGAACCCGATTTTACTCCTACCCGGGGTACCTGTGATTCCCCTGTAAAAGAAAAGGACATAATGAGTATGTGATTCAAGATGGGTCGGCCCATGATTCCTACATTAGTCCAAATTTATTTTTACAAAATTAGAGAAATTAGAGAAAATTTTCTTAGAAAAACATGAGTGAATTTCTTCAGAAAAAATTTTCTTGCAAATCTTATAACTTAAGAACAATGTAACAAATTCCTTTGATATTTACCAAATTTCTCGAAAGCATTTCCTTTTTCATCAGAATGAATTTTCAAGGTAAATTTGATGAGAAAATTTTGGGTCTATTGAAGTGTTAAGGAAAAATATGACAAAATATTTCATTGGTAGATAAAATTTCCCTAAGGAATTTTTCCACATTTATTTAATTTTTCAAAAATGGGTCACCAATTTGATTTTATTTTCTTTTGAAAAATGGCTATGATGTTAAGTTCGAAATTTAACCGACACCTACATGAACCGACCAAAAATAAATACAAGATGAAGTTCAGAAAACTTACTTTCACCGTGAAAAATACCATGTAGGTCACATAGACATGTACATGAATCGTGAGTTTAAATCTTAACCTATCTACTCTAAAGGCTGACAAATTGAAGCGGAAGACTTACGGCAAGGCGACAATCTCGCGCACATAATCAAGATTAGCCGTGATCCTCTACAACGTAATCAGGATTAGTCGGGCCTTTCCACTTCGGCTGCTCGAGCTAAAAATTAAAACCACTGCTTTGGTAATCTTACCAAGCCTGAGGCCTAACTTTTAAACTCATTTTTGAAAAGAGGTTCGGGATTGAATCTGGGCTAACTTTCGACGTGATCTCACGCCGAACGCTAAAACCAAATCACAATACCATCCTAAAACTAGTGACCCAGGTTCGGTCACGGGACGTGTGTGATGTAGTGCTAAAACTGTAAACACAAGCATAACATTTAAATGCAAACACCGCTTCAATAATGTGCAGAATTTAAACAAATAATTCCCATACCAACCTGCAAAACAAAGGGTTAGTCAAACACTCCACCCCTTATAACTCCCATTCTGCAAAACCATTTAACACCTAAAGGTTAGAATTCACCCAATTCAGATGAAATAATTTTTCATGAAATTTTCTGGCCTAAGTCCTCTAAGTTCTTAAGTTTTTTCAAAAATTAAGAACAACTCCTCAGCGGAGTCGCCAAGCTGTCGCGACCTAAAAATCGGTTTCCCAATTTTTAAAGTTAATTGATTACCATGTTAATTAAATTGAATTAACTAGCATAGCTCGAACTCTCCCGAGTTCTACCAAATCGTGACTTAGGTTCAATTTCATCAAAAGAAGGATTTATCTTGGAGTCGCCACTAATCATTTTGGGTAGGTTGATTAGACACCTAAATAAAGCATCGGGAGAAATACTTTATTCCTACGAACCAGAGATTAATGAGTTCCGGGACTTGATTACGCTAATTTTTCAATTAACGCCCTTTCGGTACCAATTTCATGAAAATGTTCAACTTGGCAATTTTGATCAATTTTCACTTGAGGTTCAAAGGTGCAATTTTTTTTTGGGTTTTTTTTATGAATTTTTTTTAGATTTTTCAATGTATTATAAAGAATGCAAAATCACCCAAAGCAAACGAAGATGTGAAGAAAGAGCAGGTAAAGTAAAACTACCCTAAGGACAGTGAAAATAAAACCCGCAACTCGTCGGGTGAATAATTACAGACCAATTAAATAAAACCCGAGACATGATCGGGAACACAACAAAAATGGACCGGAATGGACATCGATCAAACACCCGTCGCCAAGCCTCGTGGGTCGGGAGTACAACAAAACGGACCGGAATGGACATCGGTCATCCTCCAGTCTTCAAAGCATCAGGCCGAAAGCCAAATGAAAATAATGAACTTATCCAATCGAACATGCACAATCACCGAGTTAAGACAATTCAAAAACTCAAAGAAAGTTTAACACGTGCTGATTAAACTTCATTGAGACCATTTTTTACATTTTCCAATGCATTAACACAAAAAATACGAATTAAATCATACTGTGCATGAACATTCTTAGGGAGAAAGCAGTAACCATAAAATACAAAAGAAATAATGAAATGTATGAAAAAATTCTGAGATTTTTTATGTGGATGGGAAAATGTGTCGTTGACAACTTTCATGTTTTACATTCTTACTGAAGAGACGCTCATTTTCGTGTAGAAAATGGTCTTTCATGAGAGCTCAGCAGCAAACAAACAAATTTCACAGAACAGACATACTTCAGGATTAAGCTCAAATGGACACTCAAATCTCAAAATTAATGCACCAAAATTTCCAGTCTATTAAACAAGACCCCAATGAACAACTTTCATTTTTTGTGAAGTTTCAAAAGAAGACTCTAAACATGAGATAACTACGAATCAATATGACCACGCACAGAAAAACACTCAGACTCAAGGACGCTAGCAGAATTGCATGATTTCATTAAATACATTAAAAATATGAAACGTGCATGAATATTTTTGTATTTTTTATATGTTATGCATTAAGATCTTATGAACAAATGTCATCAAGAGGTCTTTATGAAACGAAGTCTAGAATAACCCATGAAAAATCATTTAACGTGAAAGGTCAAATTAGAAAAATTCCATCTGAGGTTCTGATCACCATATTTCCAGATTTCTACTCTCCATTTCGGGACCCTTTTGACATAGCAAACGACGTCCATTTTCACGCCATAATATATCAAATCGAAGATCTCGAAGTCATCTACGAATGTTCAGTATATTTATTTTCGAGATTTCGTCATCTAAACACAAAAAATTGAGTTACCAGATAATTGCACATGCTGATGCACCTAGAGCTCGTTGGAGATGAATCCGTCGCGTCGCCAAGGCTTGTTCCATTGCGGCGAATTTTTCTCTCTCAAAATTTTTTCTCTTGAAATCTCTCCAAATGTTTTTCCTCAATCTCCAAAGTCCTCCCCATTTCTCTCTAATCTTCCTCCTTTTATAGCCTACTCCCCCATCTTCCTTTTTCTATCTTCATCTATCATTCTAATTTTTCCACTAACTTCATCTTCCCTTCTTTATCTCCATCTTCCCTTCTAATTCTACCATCCTCCATTCTTTATCTCCATCTTCGCTTCTAATTCACCATCTTCCATTCTAATCTTTCCATCTCCCATTCTAATTCTTCATTTTCCCTTCTAATTTTACCATCTTCCATTCTCCATCTTTCCTTCTAATTTCTCTATCTTCCCTTCTATATCTCCCCTTCTCCATCTTCCTTTCTAATTTCTCCATCTTCGCTTCTATATCTCCCCTTCTCCATCTTCCTTTCTAATTTCTCCACTATCCCTAAAATTTTATGTATTTGCAATTCAGCCCCTGAAGTTTTATGTATTTGCAATTCAGTCCCTGTGGAAAAATTTATTTTAAGTTCAAAACTTCATAAGCCTTTCGGCACACCTCCCTCACGCTCAATCCAATCGTTTGTCAATTTAAGCTCAAATCCTCCGTCGTTAGCCATAATAAAATGCACGACCGACAAAAAATTAAATATGCAATGCATGAAAAAATTAATTTTTGGTGAGAACAAATTCTCATTTTTTTATGTACTTAAGTGAATGAATTTTAAAAAGTCAAAATTTAGGTGTCAACAATGAGAATATCCGTAGATCGAACTGCAATTCCTCGAGAGTGTCTCCGAGCCACCCACTAACAAACTACCTTTTTTTTTTTTTTCCAAATAACCGTAATTGATGACATTCAAATGGGAAAAAAAGCAGCATTTAATGAAATGCTATATAAAACTTGTTGCGGACCCAACAAGGCTTATGGTAGATGCAATGGGGGCCATTAGGATGTGATGAATCAATTGTTGGGGACATTGAAGTCAAGGTCAAAAGCTTTAAATGATCAGATGGTGTGCTTGTGTGGGCACGGCAAGAGACTAAAATCCATGGATAGGGACCCTTCGACACCCCAAAAATACTGTTTGTGTGCCCGCCAATGCCAATCATCATGTGCCCTCCTTTCTACAACATAGACATTTCAAGAAGCCGCGAGACCCTACCCGAATTTAAGGAAAAATTATAAATAAGGGCTCAAAATGTCCTTGTTTCTCAAATAAAGACTGGACATGAAACTTATATTAAATAATGACCTAAAATACTTTTATTATTTTTTAAATAAAGGCGTAAACTACCTTCATTATTTTGAATAAGGGTCTAAAGTGAATATTATTTTAAATAAAAGTATAAAGTGACCATATGAGTCTAAAAAGAGCCCCTCACTAGTTGATTAGAGGTATTTTCGTCATTTACTTTTTTTAAATTTTTTTCTTTGTTTTCTCCTTTTTCTGTTCCCCCCAAAAAAAAAGAAAAGAAAAGAAAACACAGGTAAGAGGGTGGAAGCCTGTGGATGCCGTTCCACTGTCTGTTGGGTGAAGGCGCCTCTATGAGGGCTTATTGGTCCTCGCCCAGATCTAGGAGAAGGTTACGGCCCTCTCCTGATTGTGTTGAGGGCTTGCTAGTCCTCACCATTGGTTGATGGGGGCTGGCAACCCCAATAGCAACCATATGCTACCCTCTTGCCTATGTTTCCCCTTTTTTATTTTTCTCTTTCTATTTAATTTTTAATTTTTAATTTAACTAAAAATTGAATTATAATTGTATTTTGTCAAAACTGCCGTTGACTGGCTGGTAAGGTCAAGGCCTTATTTGAAGCATGTACAACCATTTCGGCCTCTTATTTGAAATAATGACAACTTCAAACCTTTATTTGAGAAAATAATGACATTTTGGGCCATTAATTGGAATTTTCCCCAAATTTAATGGACATGGATAAATAAAGTTTTTAATAGGGTGTCGGAATTGTTTGAACATTTTACTAATCTTTGAAAAATTTCTAAACAACTCCTAAACTTATTGTAATTATACAAATTTAATTCTAAACTTTTTTTTTGTAGTTGTGTTGTAAATCATTTGTATTTGTGCCAATTCGATCTATTTGACTGGCCAACATTGACGTGCATAATTTTTAATAACATCTTAATATTTTTTATTTCTTATTTCTTCTTCTTCTTTTCTTTTCTTTCTTTTTTTTTTCCCCATTGGCCGGCAAGGTTCATGAGAGCTCATCAGCAATTGGACGAGGCCATCATGGCTACAAGCAAGGCTATTCATGCCCAAATCAACTCAATCACCACCGAAATGGCGCTTTGCAACATCGTCATCAACAACAAACTAGGGTTCACAGGGCTACCCTTGCCAACCAATGGGGAGAAAAATAAAATAAAATGGAAGAAATAAAGAAATAATTACAAAATATTAAAATATTATTGAGAATTGTTCACATCAAATTCGGTCAACCAAATAAACTAAATTAACACAAATACAAAAGGTTCATCACTCAATTGTAAAAAAAAAAAAATTAGGACTGAATTGGTACAATTGTAATAAGTTTAAGAATTTTTTTCATAATTTTCCTACCAATCTTCATTAAATATGACGGTCTTACTATGCCATATTTGGAGTAATTATTAGGAACATTTAGATACATATTATTGGGTTTATTCCGAGAAAATACACTAGGGTTATGATTCGAGCTTCGTCATTCAGCTCCAACTACTCCTTAGAGGAAGATTGAACTTTAGCATCCTTCTTAGATCATTTGGAATGTCAAGGTAGGTTTGGATGTCGCGTGCGTTGGCATTAGGAAATCAATGGACAGATTTAGCAATGTCCTTATAATGTGGGTTAAGTCATATTTTATAGATACATTGTTGACCCCTTTCTTAATAATTTTAGCTTTTTGGAATAGCTTGTCTAACATGATATTGGAGCATAGGTCAAGAATTCGATTCCCAATATTCTCGCCTATTTGTTATTCTGCCTAATTTTTTGTTTCGCTAATTATCATGTGGAACCGACTTGTCTTGTGAACGTAAGACCGGCTTGCATGCGAGGGGACTCGTTAATTCGTGTGTTAAAAGTGGTGCCAATTCACATGTTACAAGGGGCGTGTTAAAGTCCCACATTACAAATATATCATTGGCCTGTTTCCTAGTGGCCTAAATTTTTAGAAACCAAACAAGTCTAACCATGGGGAGCTAGTATTTTATATGATGGGTACATCTAGCTGGCAGCTACATGTGACTTAATAAGTCAATTAAAAGGGAGATTCGTAACACACTTGCGAAATTAAATGAGATTCATGACACGCAAACAATGATCATTACACCACTTTATCGCTATGACAGGATGTAATCCTCACACGAAGTACTTTTTTCCAATCGTAGGTATTACCTTTTCGATCTTCATATGCCATTTTGGCCATCTACCGAGTCTTCTCACGAGAGAGCTGGTAGATGTTGACTATGCTCTATTGCTCTGTGTTAACTTCTTATTATTGGAAGATAGTAGGCATCCCCATCATTTTCCATGACAATCATCATAAAAGCACGCAAACCGCCTCGCCCACATTAATCGAATCCTTCAACCTAATGAACGGTCACGAACTCAGAAAAAGCACGTTTCATCCACGAAATATATTGAGAATAGGACAGCAAGGACGAGCATTACTGAAGCTGCAATTGCTATGGACACCCAAAAATGACCTAGGCCCCTGTGGAGTCTAATGGTGTTGTCAATGAGACGGCCGATAACTATTGTTGTAAATCAGCAACTAAGGAGGGCAACTATGGCCGATGGAAAGGGATCGGCAAAACCTTGAGATCAGCATACAAAGAGGAAGGGCCCATCGACTGCGAGATCAATGGGAAGTACATAGGTCAAGAGAGAGCCGACGTATAGCCGCTTGTGGAAAAGAACGGATGGTTATAAGGGAGTGAAGTGCAGGCCGTGAATCTCAAAAGTAGTTGGAGTTGGAATTCGAATAATAACTGCTCTCAATGGTGATACTTGACACATGGATATTAAAGAACGTGAAAGTGTCATTTGTAGAAGATCCACAATCAATAGCACTTATCAATTTTTTTTTTTTGCAAATTTACTTTACCAATTCTTTGTGAACATCTTTACCCAAAAATTTTTCTTCACCAAAAAAAAAATTCTTTGTGATCATTCTTTTTTTTTTATTTACAGTTCGTATCAAAATCTTTTCTATGCAAATAGTTACATAAGCCTATTCAATTTTAAAAATCAAAGACCATACCCTTTGGTAAAAGATCTTTTAACTACACACAACAGAAAGTCACTATTTCGATATGCCACAGGGACACAAACCCTAAGAATTGTCAACTTCAACATGAGTGAGCATTGGGATCCCACGGATCCCCCTCCCGACTTTGATGCACCTTCCTCCTTTTGGTAGGGCCAGTTCAGTGGACTTGGGAAATGAACTGACTCTCTCTCGTGACTCCCTAATAATCTAAGGTCACATCTCCCAGGCCCATTTAGCAAGTGATGAAAGCATCCAAAAGGGGAGAACAGTGTTTCACAGATGATGTTTTCCTTGGATTGGTGCCTACATTGACATTCGGTTGTGAAAGGTGATCGCCTGAGCATCCCAGAACGCGACTGTTGTAGGTCCTGTGGCCAACTATGTATATTCATGGATGCATCCATGCATGGTCCCCATGGATGCATTTTGCTGCTGTCAAACTGTTTTTTGGTTTGTTCTTCTTTAATCAAGAATCCACTCGAGGAAATAAAAGATTCAATTTTTTGGATCAATGAGTTTGATTGAATCCTCATCCATGAAACGCAGGTTTGATAAGATAAGCATGGCCACCACCTTGGTCCATGAGGCCTTCATGTCATGTTTCCTCCCAAACAGTTAGATTACCACAATTGTGGTCTACAACCACTTAAACATTGGAGCTAAAACTGGTCGAGCCTAGTTGTGAACCCCACGCCTTCGCAAGTCCCTGCCTCTCTTTTTTGTCGTGGAGTATTAAATCGTGTCGATTTAATAACTTGAGCTTGACCACTTTGGATTTTCGTGTGTAACTTACTTATTACGTTGTGAGCTCGCACCTACTGCATTTGGTCCAGCGGTCTCTCAAACTCCTTTACTGAAAACACTAAAGTCCTGTCATTGTCGTCCAGTATAGCCCAGCCTCAAATTGGTACGTGATTCAATTACTTTCCTTCGTCAACCTAAAAGCCTCCATGAAGCCATACCTAATCCAACCTCTCTCACCCGACGGTTGCTCCTCGACATCGCCAATTACATATCCATTAAAAGAAATTTTGCTCCGACACCACCTTGTAATGACTCGAACTGATCCACACAAGTCAAATTTCAAAAATGAGCACTCGACCATGCGAGATATTGGGCATCTCGAGGTGGGTATCAACTTTGGATCACTCTATGAGCTCTCTCGAAGGTTCTCATAAAATCAACTTTAAATCTTTTAATTGTGCAGTAAAATCTTAATTTTTGTTAAAAAGTGTTAACAAATTTGAAACAATTTTTTCTTACTAGTGAAATTTCTCTTTAATTGCCTCACTACCATTTTGTCTCCTCTGTATCAAAAAATACAACTTTCGTGACAAAGACCAAGTTGCCCTTTCCAAGTGTTGGATTTTAACATCGAGAAGTACAATTAACTTCTATAGATGTTTAGTTGCGGAGTTGCCTATGAATGTCGTTGAATCGCCGATGTGTCCACATATTTTCAAACCCACAATAGTCCGAATACAATCACGAGTGAAAAGTATTCTCGTTTCACAACGTAAAATGACATTCGTTAATTAAAGTATCAATCATTTGCCTTTGTCTTTTTGTATGAGAGAGAGAGAGAGATTTGTCTAACGTTTGTTTTTGCATCATCCGACCCCGGAAAATTATCTTTTTATTTTATAGATAAGGAGGCATCCATTCGAAAGGAACCTTTTTGTGGGGACCTTTCTTAACCGCATCCTATCTTGAACATTATCTAACATCTTCCACTTAGACATGATGGGTTTGAAAATTCTTTATCAAGAATATCATGCAACCAACAACGTCTACTTTAGAAACAATTCGTAGTTGCAAATACATCATGCGACCAATGAGTACTCCTACACTTGGGAGCTCAGATTATACACCCATTAAGAATACATAATGGTTACAACCCCAAAGACAGTCTAAGTATACCTACTCCTTAAAAATTATACTCGACTTCTCTTGACTCACGATGTATTTACAATTATATCATCATCCACAATAGGCAATATAATTGGCCAGCTAGTAAGTATATGTGGCGCATATAAAACAACAATGATCTTCCTTCGCACTCATATCTTTCTCCATTTCAAAACAACTGCTTTCCTAAACACTTCTCATAAATTCTTATTAATTTCATGATTGCTGATAACATACTAAAGTAGCAACATTGATCCGTTATTATGATAACATAATCAAAAGTAACATAAGTTACAAAATAAAATAATCAATTCATAAATCACCTCAAGGACTCGCATAATGAGTAAATAGGGATTATTATACTCATCTCCTTTATCGGTCATATAAAGCACATATAGTATGAATTACATTCTATAGTGAATGTCTCTTTTCATAAGAGCGTATGTCATTTGTCAAACATATCCATGATACAAATCTTAGCATAAACATAGTCACATGCTTCTCACATACATATGTTTAGTCCGAGTACTATATCAGATCACTCTTTACAGTGCCCAATTAAGTACTCACATTCGACTTCCATCAGACATACATGATTGTGGGACCATCATGTTTGGCCTTATTATATATAAATCATAGGCCTCATCTTAATTCCAATCAAGGAAAATTTTCTCTTCCAACATCTTGCATACATATCGTCTCATCTTAAATCGCTTACTGTGACACTTGAGGCTCATGTGAGTAAGCCAATCATTACATGGTGACATAACTTTCAATAATATATGTGTGTATGTGCTAGTCTCATAAAATAAATTTGTACTAGATAATGAAATGTCAATTCATTTAACAACAAGTACAATACATATATATAATGTAATGATTCTCACGAATATTACAAATCATATTTTATGCAACCTAGAGACATCATGTGGGTTAGGAACACTTTTCTAGGGATAGCCTTAGTGAATGGATCAACAACCATCTTGTTCGTAGAAATATACTGCAAGAACACTTCCTTCTGTGCTATTACATCTTTGATGAAGTTATTCTTTATGCCAATATGTTTCATCCTACCATGATACTTGGGATCTTTCACATAGGCAATGGCTGCATGACGATCACAATAAATCGTCACTAATCATGGAACATTAGTGATAATGGTTAAACTTTCGAAGAAACATTTAAGCTATGCTCCTTGCACTACAGCAGAGCATGCAATAAATTCAGCCTCCATCATAGATAAAGTTGTGCATGTTTGTTTCGAGCTACTCTAAAAATGTTATGCTAATCAAAGCCTCCTCCCCAATCAACATCAAAGTTGATAGTTGATTGCGCCTTTCAAGTATCTTAGGATCTTTTTCACTACATTCCAATGTTCTTGATCAAGATTTGACTGGTAACGACTCATTAACCCCACAGCTTGACATATGTCAGGTCAAGTAAACATTATAACATATAGCAAACTCCCGATTGCACTCGAGTAAGGAACAGTTTTATTTCTTTCTTTTCTTTTGGAGTCTTAGGGCACATTTTAGTGTTCAAGAATTCACCTCATATGATAAGGGTGCCAATAGGATTACAATTCTGCATATTGAAACGTTCAAGAATCTTTCTAATATAAGACTATTGAGATAAAGCAAGAACGTTCTTCGAACGATTTCTTTCTATCTTAATTCCCATTATATAAGAAGCTTCTCTCATGTCCTTCATTTCAAAATTAGAGGATAACTTTATGGTGATAACCAAACCTTATCATTCCCAACAAATAAAATATTATCCATATAAAGTGATAAAATTACAAATTTATGCTCGCACCATTTCACATACACATAGTGATCTTCTTTGATTATAGTAAGCCCAAAAGAAGTTATGGCTTAATGAAAACAAAGGCACCACTATTTAGATGGTTGCTTAAGGCCATATATAGAATGATGAAGTTTGTAAGCTTTCATTCTTGATATTTAGCTATGAAACCTATCAATTGTTT
This sequence comes from Psidium guajava, assembly GCA_016432845.1. Taxonomy (NCBI): domain Eukaryota; kingdom Viridiplantae; phylum Streptophyta; class Magnoliopsida; order Myrtales; family Myrtaceae; genus Psidium; species Psidium guajava. The sequence goes on from CM028228.1 coordinate 29,341,242, forward strand.
CATATAAATTTTTTCATTTAGTTTTCCATTGAGAAATGCTTTCTTTACATCCATTTGATGAATATTAAGTCCAAATTTGTGACTATAGCTAGGATGAGGCATATGGAGGCAAACCTTATAACAGGTGAAAAAGTTTCCTCATAGTCTTTTCTTGTTGAGTATAGCCGTTCGCCATAAAGTGAGCTTTATAGTTCTCAACGTATCCATCCGTCCTACGCTTGATTTTGAAAATCTAGTGCAAGGTTGTAGATTGCTTAAATCTGATTTTCTGTCAGTCTGTAATTCATAAGAAGTAGAAATGACTGACTTAGAGGCACACGATTAAGTATATAGACAGTGGTTAATAACGCGTCTCCCAATAAGAGATTGGTCGATTTGCTTGTGCCATTATAAACCTAATCATTTTCAAGAGGATTCTATTCATTCTCCTAGCAATCCCATTTTGCTGTGGGGAATAAGGAATAGTCAATTGTTTTTTAACACCCTTTTCATCACAGAGAGATTTGAATTGCTCAAATAGATATTTATGTTCGTGGTCGGTTCCTAATGTCTTTATTGTTTTGTTTAACTAGTTCCCTACCAAACTCATATTATCTAAATCAATCCAATGCTTTTTCTTATGGGAGGTCAGAAAAAAATAACCGAAACACATGAAATCATTTATAAAAGTAATGAAATATCAAATTCCATGCCTCGCCTTCACATTCAATGGACCACAAGTGTCAGAATGTACTAGTTGCAATGAAAATTCTATCCTTGTTCCTTTACCAAATGATTTTGAACAAAATCTTCACACGTAGGTAGATTTATATTAGCAATCAACCCTAAAAGGCATTCTCTAGCTAATCTTCTCATTCTATCTAGCCCAACGTGACCCAGTATAGCATGCGAAATATTTGCATCAATATTCAAATTATTGGAAGATGCAATTAAAACAAAACAATCATTAACATTAACATTGTACAAATTATCATTAATGTCTAAAATCATAAAACTGTTCAGTACATAATTAGAACCATAATGAACTATTCCCAACTTAATGTGAACACAATCATCACGGAAATTTAAAACATAACATAAACCTAAAAGAACAACTATAGAGATGAAATTTCATCGAATATTAGAAGTATAGAGGACATCATATAGAAACAGAGTTTGACCATCATGTAAGTTTGATTTACATGTGCCGGCACCATTCACTACAATTCTGGAGTTATTTCCAACACATATTCATTTTTTTCCTGGAGGTATCCAATGATACTCTACAAATACTCTTCGGTCTCTAGCTACATGGTCTATGTCTCCTGATTCAGCAGTCTACATAGAATGTGATTCCGTAAGCATTACAGTACTAGAAACAAAAGCATTACTTAAAGTAATGGAGTAATCTATTACCTTCTTCAGTTTAATGCATTCATAAGCGAAAATAGCCCATCTTGCCATAATTGTAACAAGTCATATTGGCCTTGTCCTTCTTTCCATCGCGCTTCTTGCCTTGGAGGGGTTTAGATATTTTGGGTACCTGATCATTCTCATTCCTTTTGTTGTTGAAATTATAGTTCTTTTATGCTTAAAGCCTGAAACTTTGCATGAACTAGTTTCAGCAACATAAACATCTATAGAAGATATAGCAGCCTCTAGGCATTCATCCTCTAACTCTAAATAATGCGCTATATCATCAAGAGTTGTGATATTCTCATTATGCATCATGTCAATCTTCATGTGTGACATCCCCAAAATCTCTAATCAACTTGAAATGCCATAAGAATGAGTATTTTTTAATTAGGGATTGATAATGAGACGACGGGGTAATACATTATACTTGAACTAAGTCTCAATTAAGACAAATATGTGAAAATTAGGACCAGACGAGGACGATAGGGACACACCGACACATGAGGGGCCACGTGTCAGCTCATGTCACCAAGTGACACATGGCAATGCATGCAATACATGGTAGACACATATCACACATGCATCACATGTGAGGGTTATGTGTCCGCCGGCCGAAGCTAATTGGTCATCACCTACTTCCCCTATATAAACCTCTCATGTGAGTTCATTTCGTCATCAATAATCAAAATCCTTACCTCTATATGCCCTTTGTGCCGTCCATGCCCACACTTTACTACCATCCATGCCCACGCCCTTGTCCTGTCATCAGATGCCTAGAACTCATTCATCATCTTCATCGTTTCGTCGTTAAAAATCGAGGCGACTGGATTTCTAATATTTATAATCTATTTGGATTGATGTTAGAATCATACATCAATGATTGAGAGTATAATTGCATTCGTGAAACCTCGCCTATTATGCTTGATCATTATATTGAATCTTGAAATAACTGCTGAAGAAAGTGCCGACAAAGGTAAGATTGCATTATTTGTGTACATCATGTCATTTCATTATGAGAAATTATCCCATCATGCTGCTGTAGATTAGTCCCCTGAGAGCCATATGGAATTGGGATGCCTTCGTTAATTAGAGATGCCTTTGCCCTTGTGAGCTCAAGATGCCTCAAGAGTCAGATGTAGTGGAAATGTTATCCACGATGACGATCTCCTTAGTGAGCCAGCATTGCATATGAGAATTCAAAAGAATTTCTTTTATACGTTACTTCTCATGTGCATAAAATTGAGAATTATTAATGCCATATTCTATTTTCAACGCTTGCATTCTATTGGGTTAAACTTACATTCACGAAGCCTTGAGCTCACCTTTGTTGATTAACCATTTTTCAGATTAGCTTAGCTAGCTAGTGATGCTGGCGGCTAGAAATAGCCATAGATATTAGTGATGAATGGGGAACTATAGAAAGTACCAATAGGCCAAGAGTAATTATCGTATCTTGTGGTTCTCCGAGAATGTCTTGAAATTTTGTAAAGAATTGGCTAAAAGACATATACATGTATACATGAATTCAGTAATTTGTAAGTCTATTGTTTATGATCGATTTGAATTTTCAGATAAGTGAAACTTATTAAGGCCATACCCTATTAGATGTGCTTGTCATTTGCTTGTATTTCATGCACTTATACTTGTAAAGCCGTCTTGATCATTTTACTTCTTCTTCCACATATGCCATCATATCATAAAAGAGTAAAGTAGAGATAGTGGTTAGTAAGCCTTAAAGTGAGACAGACTGTGAAGTTACATCACGTGCTCCCAATTTTTCAGGAAGGGACTTGATAACAGCCTGACTTATTGTCCATCTATTAGAGTATGACCTGCCTCCTTCAGTTTGTGTATCATGTTTAATATCTCCTGAAGATGCTGGCTCAAATTTTGATTTTGGTGCTTTTGGGTCAAACTTGATAGTGAGTCTCCTCAATTTAGTAGCAGATATACCCCAAAATTTTTCTTTTAAAATAGTCCAAATTCATTGAGTGTTCTCAATTCCTTCAAACTCACACATAAGATTATCCTGTAAATAGCTGAGCAACGTGATGCGAGCAATGCTATTTTTCTTTTTCCAATCTCGATAAGTTTCTAGATCTCTTCTATGCTGCGCAGTAGTTCCATGCTCAAGTTCATCCATAATGTGGTTCAAGATTTCGAAAACCACTCGTTCTTCAAGGATGTACTAAACCTTTCGATGCCAAATATCATAATTGTCACTATTGAATTTTTCACCCTTATTGAGATCAGCCACAATAGTTTTAGATGTTGAAGCCATAGTCAATGACAATTTGATATTGACAAAATAAGCGTATAATTAATACTAGCACGTTTTTCACATAAAAACACATATTTGTTTTGCAGCAAAAATCAATCTAAATAACTAATAATTCAACAAAAGAAACTAAAAAGAAAGTTCACTATGCTCCTAATTAGCTTTTGTGTTACGATGGTCTCACTATCAGCCATTTAATTTAATTCGTGCAAAATTTAAGCTCTATGTGAGAATTCCTTCAAATTCTACCAACAAATGAATTCCCACTAAAAAAAATAATAATCTAGGCATATGATCCAACGATCATGATCTATTTAACTATATTTGAGTAATTTAAGCATCAATTATAATCAAATTGCGGAATACAAGATGCAAATAACAAACACGTTAAACTTTATGCATGCAATCAACAAATCATGCTCTACACAAATTTCATGTAGTTATATAAAAATACGCGCATATTTGATTTCATATGTATTTATGTAACTTTAAAAGTATCAAACATGTATAATATCTATACAAAATTGAAGATAATTTCAAGATGAATACAACGATATCTCACATACCCCCCAATAGACATGCTATGCGCCCGCGCATGCCCTAAAAAGATTCTGCACATATCTTTCATGAGCGGTCAACAGTCTTCATTAACTAGTCAACGTTGGTCTCGGATCGAGTGTGCCACGTCAACATGGGGATGTCCATGCACGTGTAGAGCACGTGAAGCGTGAGGCCCACAAGTAAACGCACCATCCAATGCATGTCGGCTCATGTGGTCTCCTTCGACATCCTATGTGGCGTTTGATGTGATGACACCAAGACCCTTATCCATTTTTTATTATTCTATATTTATTTTTCTTTGTTCTACTTGTTGATCAAAGAGTCTTTTCTATCTATGAATTTCTAATGACTCTCAAAGATTATTCTCATAGATTCCTTAATGATTATGCTAATTATTTTTTTTCACATCAGGCCCTTTTTTTTGCAGACATTTATACTTAAATTCGAACGACTACCTAGTCTTGCCTAATTAGTAGATGTAGCAACTTCTATGATGATTATAAGTAGGCAACATATTATATAAGATTACATAAGGATCGGAAATCCATTCGACCACAACAATACATCGACTTCCCTACTTCTTGTTATATCCAAAATACAGGGAAGCTAAACACATCAGATTTTCTCTCACAATCTCACCACACACTACCTCCCAACCTATCTCACAAACCGAATGGTTGGAGGCTATCCGATTGCCAATTATAATCACTACCTCATATGATTAAACCACTAATATGGGATGGGTTTACCATCATTCTCAAGCGGCTGATCCTAAGGCCCCACTCTGTGGTAGAATCCTGGTGGATCGTTGAAATTGTGCAGCGGGCCTTGCATCATACTTTTCTCCTATAACATCCCGAAATTTTAAGAAATTGTAAATAAATAAAATTAGAATTTTTACGGATTAAAGGACAATTTTTAGATGCGAGTTTTATTTAATTTGGAGCATCGATTAGATTATTTCGCACCCGAACCCTCGTTGCGAGATTTTCAAAAATGCCCTCATTCGTCAATACCAAATGACCACTCTATCTTAAATTATTGAATTACCTTTTTGCCCTTCAGATATTATGCATATACGATGAAAATCATAAATTTTGATTTAAACCATGGGCCTTATTTTATTTAATTTACCCACCAACCCATCCTATCAGTTTTTCCCTTTTATTTTATTTTTTCTCTCCTTTCCTACCCCCTCTCCTCTCTTCTTTACCCACGATTTGACCTCCCCCCACCTACTTTTCTTTTTTTCCTTTTTCCCCATTCCCCCTCCCCCTTTTGCTCATGAGAAAACGCCCATCTTAACGCCATTGTTAGGCTACACCATCTTCTTCTTCTTCTTTTTATCTTGCACTGGCCACCACTCAGCCTCCCCTCACTGTCACTCTATCTTGCCATCCTCCTGTCACTAATCACCGAGCCCACTAACCCCACGTTGCACCTCCTCTACCTTAGCTAGGGGTGGACACGAGCTAGTTTGGGCTCAAAATCGGCTCGGAATCGGACCGGTCAAAATCAAAACTAGCTCATTGACTGGTTTGGTGGTTCGAAATTGGAATCGGCCCTTGGCCATAACGGTCCAATTTTGGTTCCACAAAATGTGGAATCAGAATCGGAACCGACAATTCCAAACTGGCGGTTCAAGGCGGTTCCAAATCGCGTAAAAAGGAGAGTTGCCTCCAATGGCCACGACACTAAATAAAAAAATAAAAATGTATTATCCAAAATTTATAATACCCCCTCTTCATCTTTCATTTTTTTACATAAATTCTCTCAAACTCTAAATTACTCTCTCGATTGTGTAATTTCTTATTTTTTTATTTATTATCTCCTTTAATAATTTCATATTATTTTTTCATTATACCATATATATTTTTTTATATATCCAAAAAAATATTAAGTGGAAGTAAAACTAGTGGCAAAGGTAAGAACACAATGGGAGAATCCAATTAGCATAATCCTCATGATTATGTAGATTGGGGAGTTGATGTAGATGATGGAATCAACATTTCTTCTAATATGGAGCAAATCCCCATGTAAGAGAGTTTTCATCCTCTGACTGCCACCGATGCCGAAGAAATGTCAATAACAAAGGAGCGGAATGGTTCATCCATCATATACAAGCACTTTACAAAAATGGAAGATTTGGAAAAATGTCCAAATAGGTATAATTTAGTTTGTAAACATTGTATTAAATCATATAGCTTTATAGGTGGACAAGGATATGGAACATTTACTTGGTGTCTTAGGTCGAAATATCCAATCAAACTGGGAATTGACACCAGCCAACAACAAATTTCTGGATATGTCAATCCTAACACTTCTCTTTTATTTCATTTTAATGAAAAAAACTTGTAGAGAAGAATTAGGTAAATTTGTTTCCGTTTTACATTTATCATTTAGTTTTGGTGAAATTTTTTATTTTAATCAATTTATACAAAATGCATGTGCTCTTCAAGCAAAACATGTTCCTAGAAATTCTCTGAAATGGGAAACTAAAAATCTTTATAGCTTATATTTTAACATCCTAGTAAGGTATGGTAGGATACTTTTATTAAGGAATGCACCTATATGCGTAGAACTAGCCGACTTTATGAAAATCTTTAAAGGTTGGATTTTCTAAAGCATGTATGAATCTTGAGAGATTCAGAGCCAAAAGAATGAACACAACCGAAAATCAATCTTGATTCGGAGATACTCTGTGCGAGGTTTATTCTCTAAGCTTACACCAACAACTGGCGATTCAAGACTAAGTTCATCTACTGGTTAAGTATGTCCGATAGGTATTCACTAAAGAAGATTCAAAGCGAAGGCCACCTATCTTGATGCAGTATATTTCCACAGGCACACTTGGACTTCCTCAAGTCTTAGTTCTGTTGAGCCATTATTTGGGGGATTGTTGCAATTGATGGGTTAATGGCTAAATTTATGTCTGCGTAATCGATATGATTTAATGGGATCATAATCGATATGCATTTATGTCGGCATAACTGACGTGCACTTATGTCGGCATAACCGACGTGGATTAATGTTGGCGTAACCGACGTTTCTCCGGTCTATAAATAGACGTCCTACCATAGTTTAGAATCATAACGAAAACTCACAACTCCAAGCATACTTCTCTAGTTTTCTCACAGTAGTTCTCCAGGTGTGCCTATTTCGAGAAGTGTTTGATAGAGTCCTATTCGTATAGTGCTGAAACAAACAGGTTTGAGGTATTGTATCTTAAGAGGAATAGTTCGTGAAGCTATTTAGCACCGTTGGCAGGAACTAATTGCCTTAAGGAGGTTCGGTTAGCCGTACCTCACCTCTTGTTTAATCCTTTTTTTCGATTTCAGCAAGTTTATATGTTTGTAATCTTTATTTGTAAAGATTGTACATTGGCTTAATCTATAACAAATATTATTATTGCCTTCTTCATGTTATTATTTTTCTGATTATAACAAACAGTGTTACTATCGCGACCTAAAATTCAGTGAAATTCTAGGTTAACGGATTATCAGGTTAATCAAATTAACTAATCTACTTCGGACTCTCCCTCATCCTACCGAATCGCAACTTTGGTTCAATATTTGACATGAGAAGATTTTCAATAGGAGTCACTACTAATTGTCTTCGATAGGTCAATTACAAACTTAAGTAAATTAGCAGAAGAACTAAATTACATCTACGAACCAGAGATTCAAAATCTGAAGACTTGATTACACTAGATTACTCTAACGCCCTTTCGATACCATTTTATTTCATGAAAAAATCAAGTAAGCTCAGGGAGCATGCGCCACACAAAATATTTTTTTGTTGGTTTTCGTTCTTTCCTTAATGAATGCATGAAAGTTGTACTATATGCAATGCTTCAAATTACTCTAAGATGCAATGGCATAAATTAAATGCAAATCTAGAAAAAATTCAAATGACATAACATAAAATGATGTGGCAAAATAATGACATGACACAAAATAACATAGTAAAGATGACATGGCATAAAATATGATATGTCAATAATGACGTGGCATTGATGACGTAGCAAACATGGCATGGCAAATATGACGTGATAATGTGGCATATGCAAATATGATATATGGATGCAGACATGACATGTAAATATGGCATGCAAACATAGATATACGGATACGACATGCATACGTATTCAGTAACAGATATATCAAAAAAACAGTCAAAGAAATCTATGATTTCACAAACAAGTTTGATAATATAATGTAATGAAAAGATGCAATATAAAAAGTAAAAAATAAAGATAAACATTAAAATTTCCTGAATCCAGAAAGATGGATTCAGTTAACGACTTCTGTACAGTGTTATGACCCCTAGCAGGTGGCTTGACCTACCGATTTTGGGGTTTGATAATGTGAAAATCAAAATATAAAAGATGAAATACATGACATCTTTACGTCATGAAGTAAGAGGTAGAGCCTACCGCAACCTGACGTTCACATCATTTACGCAAAAAATGCAGAAAATTACAATATGAATACGACATGTGGATTTGTCCTCTTCATAATGGACAGTTCCTCCTTTAAACCTCATGTCAATCGAGTAGACCGTATTACCCTAGACGTTTGGCGTGGCATTAGGGATGGCAGCGGCTTGCGTCGATGGTGCAGCTGATCGTAAAGGATCATTGGTGAAGGGAGGTTAGTGATGTTTTCACTGTCACAGAAAAATACTAGAAATCGCAAGATGAATGGGACCATAGTATATTTGGCGATGGGCAGGGACAAATGAGTCCATGAGACAATAGCAAGAACAGGTTAGGAGGGCTTAGTGGAGAATTTTCTTTTAGTCCAAGTCAACCTTCGCTTCTTGTATCAATATTGGATCAGTATAGGCATGAAACCTTGTATGACCTGCAAAACAATAACACATTTCAAGTCTAAAGAAGTAACTGATTCAGTGAAGAACTTCATCCGGATGGGCGAGCCCACGACAGAACAACTCGTCATCAAAGCTGCCCAAACTAGATCGTAGCTTCCTTGTGGACGCAGATCATTGTTCGTTGTAACCTCAGCTTAGGCTTGCGCGGCCGATATCTCGATGGCCATCTTATGAATTCACCACCTTCTTCCAGTCACGTTCCTATCGTCTTTCACACTTGCTCTTCGTGTGCACTTGCAGACTTATGGTCCTCGTGTTGTCTTTTTCCAGGACAGTCGCCTATTTTTCTTCTATTCTGACCATGCAGAACATGAATCTGGGTGTAGCCATGTGTTTTTTTCTAAATGAAAGGCCCCAAAACCTATAAAATAGAAGAACTCCTTCCTCGCACATGATTTTTCCTCTCTATGACGGACCCCGTATCTCTTCTCCGATTCTTGTTCAGATGCTCCACCCAATGGGGTTTATTCGTCTCACCATAGCATAGTTGACAAAGTTAACCTCCGCCAGGTTCGAGCCCTTGGCGTATGAAGTGAATGAGTCCTCACCTGAGTTGGCCCTCTCTCGGTATATCTTGAAGCTCTCGATTGCATCGTTGCCGTTATTGTCGTAGCTCTTGAAGATGTACTGGGGGTTGTTCACATCGACACCATAACTGGTGCAGCTATTATTTTCGCTATCAATGCCTTAGGAGTGAATGGACTGGCATTAGCGGCTGGGGTGGCGAAAGTAACCTGTATCGGGCGAGCTTGGCTCCCTCTTGCTCCTAGTAGATGCAATGCAGGCTATTCTTCATAGGCTATTGTCTTGGTCAACGGTGAGCCTTCTCCGGCCAAACCGTAGGCTCGTCGTTCATGGTGCAACGATGCTGGCTAGTATTGCAATCCAAGATAACTCGTCGACGTCACATGGATAGGCGTTGGATGAGAGACAGCTTGACTCACTGGAAAATTGTTTGCCAGCCTAAGGTTTATTTTTGGGATTAAATTGCAACCATGGATGAGAAAAAACTTCTCCATATGTCCTTTCTTCTTTTCATTCATCTGCCATGAATGACAATTCTCTCTACTTCTGTTGACACTTGATTTTTAAATCATCTTTTCTCTTTTAAAATTAATAAAAAAAAATCAAAAAAATTCATAAAATAAAAAAATCAATTTTGGGGACCTTATCCAAGCCTAGAGAACCAATTTTGACCAAAAAATAATTTCATTATTTTTCAATAGTTTTATTTTCGAAAATTCATAAAAAATCAAGAAAAATGAGAAAATTGCAAAATCAACTTTGGAAGCCTTGGCCAAGCTTAGGCAACCCTTTTTGAACAAAAAATAATTTTTCATTTTTTTTTTGTATTTTTTATATATATTTTTTAAAAAATTAGGAAAATATTTAATAAATAATAGCATTTGAGGCCACAAAAATACGTAAAAATAGTCAATATTTTTCTTTTAAAACCCTTTTCATGTTGGCCATCACAAATTTTAAAAAAAATCCAAAAAATTCAATTCGGGGTCATGTATTCCTTCGCGAGCATAATTTCGAATCGGGCCTAAAAAATTCAATTTGAGTCAATTTATTTTCATTTTTCACTTTTAGAAGTTGTGACATTATTATCTAATATTCTAAATTTTCATCTTGGTCCAATTATACTCAGAATAACTTAATTTTACAAAAGGGCTTCAATTAAATTTTGCGGCAAGAAATAAGTTTAAATTTGATATGCGATGAATTTCGACTAAGCATAGGAGAGGTGTGTTGAAAATTTTGAGGAGATTTAACTTAAAGAAATAAGTTTAACTTAAAGAAATATTTCTTTTTTCAGGGACTAAATTGCAAATACTCAAAATCTCAAGGACTAGAGTGTAAATACCTAACTCTTAAGGGATTATTTTGCAAATAACAAAAAAAAAGAGTTAGTGGAGAAATTAGAAGGGAAGATGAAGAAGATGAGATGGAGAAGAGAAGATGAAGAAGAGGAGATAGAGAAGAATGGATGGAGAAAATAAGATAAGAGAAGGGAAGATGGAGAACAGGAGATGGAGAAGAGAAGACGGAGAAGAATGGATGGAGAAAATAAGATAAGAGAAGGGAAGATGGAGATGAAGAAGAGTTAGTGGAGAAATTAGAATGGGAGAAATATATAGAGAAGGGAATATGGAGATGGAGAAGAATAGGTGGAGAAATTAGAATGTGAGATAGAGATGAAGAAGGAAAGATCAAGATGAAGAAGAGTTAGTGGAAAAATTAGAATGGGAGATAGAGTTAATGGAGAAATTAGAATGGGAGGTAAATGAGTGGGTTATAAAAGGAGGAAGAAGAGAGCTTGAAAGGGAGGAATTTTTGGAGAGAAAATTTTGGATGTTTGAGAGGGTTTTGGGAGATTGAAGAAAAATTTGAGAAAAAGAAAATACCAAAAAGAGAGAGAGAATTTTGAAGATGATGGGAGTTTAAAGCTAGAGGGTTATCATCATCAATTTCTTCATCGATCAACATAAATCAAGAATTCATCCCAGATTTGAAACTAAGTGTCCCTCTACTCTCTTTATTTTTTAGTATAAACTAGCTCAAATTTTCTACTCTTCTTCAATTTCCCCATATTTGATTTCAGGCAGAAACCAATTATATCCATCAAGCACTTCTCATAATGCCATTGAAGCTAAGTGCTTCTTTCATTATTCTAATTTTTAATGTGAATTAAATCATATTTGCTCTATTACTCCATTTCTTCATATTTTTATGTCAGGCAAAGGACAACTCCAAGTCAACGGTAAATCCCATGGAGGTGTAAAATTGGCGCTGATAAGCTCTTGAGTGCCCATTAAATTTTCAATTGATCCATCGATGGATTTTGGCTCGAATTGTCAAATCAATTCGTTTTATTTTAAAGAATTTAAACCCCAGAATGTGAAGGGTAGAGCTCGCTCACTGGAGGTCATTTTAAATTTTTGCAATTTAAATTCATGCACCTTAAACCCCAAAGGAGAGGGCCAAGCCAAGGCTGAGCTATCCATTGGTGGTTTTTATTTATTGTTATTTACTTCATGTAATTTAATTTTTGAATCACTAAACCCCAAAATGAGTAGCTCGCAGCACTGCACAGAAGTCGTTAACTCACTCCCTTTTTCGACTTCAGGGAAATACTTAATATTTTGAAAATGCAAAAAAAAAATGTCACTCACGTATATTCCATTTAAGAAAGTGAAAATACAAAAAGAGAACACTTCACTAGAGCCTTAGGAATAAACCAAGCCTAAGTTGCTAAATTAGGATATCCATGAAATTAAGGTATCGAAAGGGCATTAGTTTTAATTAACTAGTGTAATCAAGTCCCCGAACTCATAATCTCTGGTTCGTAGAAGTAATTTAGTTCTCCCGCTAATTTACTTAGGTTTCTAATCAACCTACCAAAAATGATTAGTGGTGACTCCTAATTCTAAATCATTTGAACAAAAACCAAAGTTGTGATTCGGTAGGGCTTGGGAGGCCTCGCGTTGGGTTAGTTAATCTAATTAACCTGATAATCCGTTCACCTGATGGAAATTTAACCTAAACAAAATTATTTCTTAGGGTCGCGACAGCTTGGCGACTCCGCTGAGGACTTGTTCTTAATTTTTGAAAATTTAAGAATTTAGAGGACTTAGGCCAAGAAAATTTCATGAAAATTCATTTGATCTGAATTAGGTGGATTTTGACTTTTAAGTGTTAAATGGTTTTGCAGGATGGGAGTTATAAGGGGTGGAGTGTTTGGCTAACCCCTTGTTTTGCAGGTCTGGTGTGTGGGAATATGAATTTAATTTTTGCACATTATTGAAGCGGTGTTTGCATTTAATTATTGTGCATGATTAATTGCTTTAGCACTACATCACACACGTCCCGTGACCGGACCTGGGTCACTAGTTTTAGGATGGTATTATGATTTGGTTTTAGCGTTCGGCGTGAGATCACGTCGAAAGTTAGCCTAGATTCAATCCCGAACCTCTTTCCAAAAATGAGTTTAAAAGTTAGGCCTCAGGCTTAGTAAGATTACCAAAGCAGTGGTTTTAATTTTTAGCTCGGGCAGCCGAAGTGGGAAGGCCCGGCTAATCCTGGTTACGTCGTGGGATCACAGCTAATCTTGATTATGTGCGCGAGATTGTCGCCTTGCCGTAAGTCTTTCGCTTCAATTTGTCAGCCTTTAGAGTAGATAGACTAAGATTTAAACTCACGATTCATGTACATGTCTATGTAACCTACATGGTATATTCTTCACAGGTAAAGTAAGTTCTCTAACTTCATCGTGCATTTATTCTATTTTGGGTCAGTCCATGACATTATTAGGTTGAGTTGAGTCATGTCCTTTCATTAGTCTCGTATTTGTCAAGCCGAGTCATGTTCTTCCTTCTGTAGTTGGTTGGTTAGGAATTTACTTGTCATGTTTTCATCTCCATGAGTCATTTTGTTTCGGATGAATCCTCTCAATATTTGCAATTTCATCAGCTTTCTTTGATTCTGATTTATCACATTGCATTGTACAATTTTTTGTAAAATCTGATGATCAATTTTGGGGAAAACTCCCTTGACAAAAGTTGTAGATAACATGATGATCTTAGACATATTAAAAATTCAGAATCAATGGAGTTCATTTGCTTGGGACGAAGTTGGGCCAAACTCGCGTTTTTCTAAATGGATGAAAACTGCAAAGCATTCTGACTGATCGACTCTTCTCCTCGTGAGAATTTTTCGAGCCTCTTCGACTCAATTTTGGATCCCGACCAAAGAATGCAAAATGTCTAATGGACTCTGATCTTGCATGTCAAAACGTTTCAGATAAATCCAATCAGTTTTCCATTTAATACAGAATTTGTGATCCATTGCAAATCAGTCTGAAACTTTGACAATTTTCTGACCCCATATCATTTTGTTAATAACTCCCACTAAACGAGATTTTCTACAAGAACTCAAAACATGAAAGTTGGAGAATGGCCTCTAAGCTATTGGCCTGCAAAAGTTCAGACCTTAACTCACCTTTTTGGTAGGCGTTTCGTTCTTTAAACAAGAACCGGACATAACAGTTTTCCAAACAATTGTCTCCAAAAGATGCATTAAACTGTACTGATCCAGAAGTTATTTGAAAGAGATCAAAACATGAAAGTTGTTCATCATTGTCTTAGGTACAATACTGAAAAAGTTGGCATCATTCTAGTCATTTTTTGCATTAATATGAATTTTTTCGTAAAGACTGACGAAATTGGAAATTGCAGTAATCAACCCTTTGATCATGGTTGCCTTCGTTTTTTGAGTCTAGAGGATGTCATGGATCGGCTCCCTATTCTTGATGCTCATACTCATTTTCATCATTGCCTTTTATAGGGTAACTTGCCATAGTCTTTCAGATGGATTCCGCGGAGAAGTCAGAGCTATCATCACTTCAATTCGGCCTTGCCGGTTTCCCCCAAAAAGTTTTGCTTTTGGTCTCAATATCACAAATTTCAGACCAAACCAGCCGCTGTTCGTGTCAATCTTCATTGCCGTTTGGAACTCGTTTTCATCACTGCTCAAAACTTGCATAGGAGATTGTACATTACTTTGAGAGAATTGCAAGATGAAATTGCCCAATGGAACACAATAGGACTTGTTGCCCTAAAGTCAATCCTTAAATTGAAACAATGGACCTCCATGGACGCTTGTGGTTTTGCGAGCTCGATGGCATGAAAAATGACAGTGCCGGGCGAAAACACTTATGTGGCAAGCTCAAAGTGAAGGGTAACTCGGTATCGATTCCAATTTATCCTTTTTAATCTCATGTTTGACATATCTTCTTTCCCTTTTGACAGGAGATGTTCTAAAAAAAAATCATCACAAGTAGCTGAGAAGAGTTGATGCATGACGTTCAAAAATAACTTGAAAAATTATCCAATGAGCTCAAGTGAGGAATCAAGTCATAATTGATCATTGGACGGCCTTGCCTACTTTATCCATGAGTTACTCAAGCGCAGAAATGATTAACCTACCCAAAGGCCAGATGTTTAACCTTCGACTCAGGCCAAATCGAGGGGCAATTTTAATGTATTGAAGAGACTCATGTATTTTGTTGAAAAAGTGTAGTTATCAGAACCCATGAAGCAAGAATCTTAACCCGACCTTACAACCTTTCTGATTAAATCAACCGAAGGTCGGCCTTAAAACTTCATTGGATTCGAACCACGTGGAGGTCTTTGGGTGATTGATGTTTTATTAATAAGCATGGCCCACAGACTCTCCTCGCAACGTTACAGTCGACCGACAGCAATAAGTGGACGCCAAAAGAGACTAAGCACGATTGAAGTGGGGCACACAACAAGTGGCCTGATTTATGGGCACGCTAATCGAACGGTCGTATTTGCAATAATTCACGTGGGTAGCTCACGGGGCTCAAGATGGCTAGTGGGGCCCGCTATCGAAAGTTGATTTAATCATCTGAAGTAGTTAATATCAAGAAAAATATTAAGCCTCGATGTTTCCAGTGCCTTGAACCGTTCATCATGCTGCACAGGAGAAGAGATGACAGGAAAACAAAAGTATAGACATGCGAAACATTCCTTTTATTTCATACATCAACAGGTTTTACAATAGCTCACTGGGGAGGAAAGGTAAAGCCAAACTGGGCCCTGATAACCATTACGAAAGAGCTCAACTGACTCTCCAAACAGTTGATGCTTTGGGTGCACCGGGCGCTCTCGGGATTAAGTTCCGCGAGCCTAAAGAAGAGGCGATCGCACTTCTCCTTAGCCTGGGCCATACTAGCCTCATAATGCTCGACGGCAAACTCCAAGTCCGGAATCGCCGCCCTCTCGAAAGCAATGTCTGCCGTAATGTCATCAAGTCTCTCCTGCAGCCAATCGCATCTGCACCTCATCACAATATTGCCCGGCTCCTGTTCGGTGTAAGTTCGGACCAAGGCCAGACGGTCCACCAACTTTCTCTTCTCACGAACCAGCCACGAAAGCTGATCGTTGGCAAAGTTGAGGGCCTTCTTGTGATTATCAGCCACAAATGTGACTGTTCCCAGACGCTCATGCCGGTCTTGGTAACGAGCTTTCACGACGGCAGTCACAAGGATCGTCTCATAAGCGCGGTTATAGGCAGCCAGAAAATTGATGAAGAGGGTCGAGAAGTTCCGATACTCCTTCCCCAGTTGGGTACCCTCAACAGAAGCAGCGTCCACGGTCCTGAATAAACCGAGGATTTCAGCCTTAACGGTAGAGTTTTGGGCTATATGACCGTAACCTCTACCAAGAAGATTATAGAGTCTCTTCCACCCAACCAGGACTTCGGCAGAGAAGGTATGGTTAGGAGAATTTGCCATTTTTTAAAGCAGAATACGAAAGAAAGGGGGAGAGAGGTGAGGCAGATGAGCGGAATGCGAAAATGGTAATCTGCTTTGAAGTAAATATTGATTTCATAGTGACGGTATTAACCAGTCAAGATTTATCTTATCTACCATTCTCCATTGGCACCACCCTCGTTAGCTCGAATTTCAGTTAGGTAGCGACCTCGAGCCAAGCAAAATCCGACGTCTTTGCGGAAAAGCTGGATGAGACGCTACCACTTTGGAAAAGAAAGAATAAAAAAACGAGCTGAGTGGGGGATAAGAAAATTTTCGGCAGAAAGGGAGATACGGCTCGTCCTTATCGGAGAACTCGCTCGCAAATCGATGGTGGAGATGACGACGGGAGCCCTACCACTACGAAAAGATGAGAAAAGACGAGCCAAGCAAGAGACACGCAGGAAAAATTGAGAAAGATAGAACTCTTGGGAGAGGCAATACAGATGCTAAGCCCACGCCAAATTTTAAAGGAGATATCCTCCTGATAATCTTCATCCATACTTTGAAGAGAGTTTTAAAGCATACACGGTTTAGAGAGAGTGAAAATACAGAAAGATATAGTAAGTCTTGAGGAACCATTCGCCAAATCGAAGATGTCTCAACCCAATACTCTCGAGAGCTATCATTCCTTGCTGAATATGGGAAATGAAGAGTTCGAAGCCATGTTTGGGATTGAGCACATGGAGCCTGGCCCTTCCGCTAACGACGTCCAAGATCTCAGTAAAGATAAGGACAACAACGGTAGGCCCAATACCCAAAAAAACCCTAAACTTTAGGTCCAGTACCAATTTTACCCAAAACTTTCTTTTGTCTCATGAAAAACCCAGAACTTTCATCTTTGTCCCAAATTTACCACCGTTAACTTTTCATCCAAAATTACCGTTAGCAATCTCACGTGGCATTTCCACGTCATTAGTAAAATCAACTTAGCAAGCTGACATAGATAAATCCTGTGCAAAACGACGTCTTCTTAGATGAGTAATTAGGGTTTAGCTATTAGTTCCTCTTTCTCTTCGTTTCATCTCATCTCTCCCTTCAATCTCGCTGGGATTTAAGATAAGTGCCAACGACACTCCATCTTCTTCTTCTTCTTCTTCGGATGGTGGTGTATGTCTGTCTGTCTCTGCGAATCCCATGATGCGTTTCAGCTGCTGAGCCGATGAGTGAACAATCCGCGAAATCGAGAAAGCCCAAACCCATTTCACCTGCCGGCAATGCGATCCCAATCTTATCCCCAAATCACCATCGATCCTCCCTTTTGATCCTCATGGCTCACAAGTCGTCTCTCCTCAAGCAAGCCCTGATGTTTGTCGTCCTCCTCTTAGTTCTCTATGCCTTCTTCACTTCCTTCCTCAACCCAGATCCCAAAGTCGACCCCGCGTTCCAAGCTCACCATCTTTCCCGAGAAGACACCTCGGATTTCCCCGGAAAGTCGCCGCCTTTCCCTGTCAGGGTCTTCATGTACGAGCTTCCCGAGAGGTTCACCTATGGCGTCATCTGGGCGCACTCGGCCGCGCGCGCTGGAGTCCCCGTCGCTCACGCGTCGGCCCTCAAGTACCCGGGGCACTAGCACATGGCGGAGTGGTACCTCTTCGCGGACCTGAGCCGACCCGAGTCAAAGAGCGCTCGGACCGGCTCGGTAGTCACTCGGGTGACTGATACCAAAGAGGCTGATCTCTTCTACCTGCTAGTGTTCTCTTCGTTGAGCTTGATTGTGAATTAGGGCCGGCCCCCGGGGACGGATCCGGTGTACAGTGACGAGGAGATGCAGGATGAGCTGGTGAAGTGGTTGGAGGGTCAGGTGTATTGGAAGAGGAACAATGGGTGGGATCACGTTATCATTGCTTAGGACCCAAGCGAAGAGAGATGGAGGAGTGAGCGCCATGGAGAATTCCAGCGAGATCGAAAGGAGAGACGAGATGAAACGAAGAGAAAGAGGAATTAAAAGCCAAACCCTAATTACTCATCTAAGAAGACGTCGTCTTGCACAGGATATATCCATGTCATCTTGCTAAGTTGATTTTACTAATGGCGTGGAAATGTCACGTAGGATGCTAACGGCAATTTTGGATGAAAAGTTAACGGTGGTAAATTTGGGACAAAGATGAAAGTTCTAGGTTTTTCATGAGACAAAAGAAAGTTTTGGGTAAAATTGGTACTGGACCTAAAGTTTAGGGTTTTTTTGGGTATTGGGCCACGACGGTAAGGGTCAAAAGAAGCGTTACCGTTACCATACTAAGGAGCAAGTACAAAGGCTTGAGGATTTCTTTAGAACATGCCCTATGCCAGACGACAAACAGAAAATGGGACTGAGTCAAGAGCTAGGACTTGAACCTTCGCAAATCAAGTTCTGATTTCAAAATAGGTGAACCTGAATGAAGACTCGTCATGAGCACAACGAAGCCGAGTTTCTAAGAGTTGAAAATGAAAACCTCCGAGCGGAAAACAAGATGTATAAAGAGGCTTTTGACTCTACCACCTGCCCCAACTGCAATGGCCTCCTCCTCACCCTCGATGAAATGCATGATCTGAGGATCGAAAATGCGTTAGACCAGTTTATAACAGGATCGAGTTCTGTTGAAGCAGGGTATAAAAAGACCAATGCTATTAGATCAGCATCAATACCTCCCGGGAAAGGGTAGATGTATCACCACCAGGCAAGCAGCATTGACGATGAACTCACCGCCGTGATCAACCAGTTTAATGTTGATGAAGCACTGGGACTGTAATATGCACAGGGAGTCTGTATTTCAAAGCTGAGATCACGGGTCCTTCAACATAGCCGATGCATACCTGGTCTAGAATGAAGCCAGCTGATCATGGGAGAGCCTGCTGAGGGAGCAAAATCGATCTTGAACGAATGCAGACGCTTCATTTCCTTGCATTGGATGTTTTCTACTTTTATTGATGTTCAGAATGAACGCAAAAGCAAGAAGTAGCAATTTCCTGTTCTCCTATTAAATGCTCGAGTCTGCTACCACACCAAACTCGTAGTGAATTTATTGCGAGTAAAAAGTCGCTCGAACTAAAAGGGTAAAGTAGTATCGTTTCAATTTACCCTCAAATTGTCCTGATTCTAAATTAGATCCCTTCTATTTACAGGAATTTGCAAATTGACCCGAAAATACAAGTCGTGCCCAAAAACGAAATTCCCCGATTAAACAAAACTTGGGGCAAATAAATTCATGGACATCGCCACAGAATAGATGGCTTCAAACGAGGAATATGTGAATGAAAGACCCAAACAATCTCAAAGAAGGGTAATTCTGTATCGTTCTACTTTGTTCATACTCGTCTCGAGTTCTAAATTATTTTATTCCATTCTTAACAGGGTTTGTAAACAGCCCCGAAAAATATAGTGACCTAGAATTACCCAGTACAATACAACAACACCGTGTCATCTCAAGGATTGTCTCTTAAAAGGAACCTCCATGAGCGCCTACGGTCTTGTGGACCAAATGGCATACGGAATGACAGTGGTCCGAGACGTCCCGAGTTCGATCCTCGAGGATGGAAATATTGTAAGTATTGTAAATAAATAAAACAACTTTTTCTCGCATTTCTTTTTGCAGAAAGAAACAGGAATACTCGACAAGCAATACCAAGGTCAGTATTTTGTCACGATCTTGGCCCTAATGGTGAAGTGGCCCACGAAAGTTGAAGGAAGCTCAACCCAGCGAACCTGATAAGGGGATCGTGCGAGGCATTCAAAATGAAGGGTAAATCAGTATCGTATCCAATTCATCATTTC
The DNA here is from genome assembly GCA_016432845.1 of Psidium guajava. Classification (NCBI taxonomy): domain Eukaryota; kingdom Viridiplantae; phylum Streptophyta; class Magnoliopsida; order Myrtales; family Myrtaceae; genus Psidium; species Psidium guajava. The sequence continues at coordinate 29,361,465 of CM028228.1, forward strand.
TAATACAGACTAATACGTCTTCTCCTCCATTGTTTGACAGGAAATGTCTAACTTGACATACCCACGGAGAAAATCCTGAGTGGTAAAACTGGTAAAGGAGTTGCGCGAAGCACTCAAGGGTAACTCAGTATCGTGTCCAGTTCATCATTTCTGATACTGGCTAACATGTCTCCTTCCTTTTTACAGGAAATGTTAAACTAATATCTGATACGTAAAAAAAAACAGGCCCAAGGGGCCAAGTTATGATCGCCTGATGCGATCCGTCTGATGAAATAGGGGAAATCAATGGCGAACCCTGGATCGAAAAGAGGCAAAACCAGAAACAAGCTACTCCTCGACTCGGGAATAGGCCCCCGACGTGTTTGATCCGCCCACACAGCCAGGAACAATTTCCATACTTATACATTGTATTGCCATATTTGCATGATGTTTACACATTCCATGATTCATGCATGACCGTTCTGCATGTTCACTTTGTCAATTTTGACTGGGGATATAAACTGTATACGATGCATCGAATGTACAGAATGGGGCATGACAGGACGATGAAAGGCAAGCCATTTCCACATACGTTCTATATTTAATCCATAGTGAGTTGAGCGGAAGACAGATTCCGCATTCTCCAAGGCAATGGGTTTTCTCGCAAAAGATACGATAGTCGAAGTGAAGGAGGCATTCATTCTCCATTCCAAATACTTCAGGCAACCATTGACAACCCATTTGAACGGTGATTTCATTTCATAACCCTGTCAAGAACCACCCCACACTGGGGCAAAATAGAGGTAATTCCAACAATATCAGGAGATAAATGGTTAGAAATTCTCTTGCTTGGACTAACATCAATCTTCGAGTGTTTCTTTACATGATACTCGAATTTTAATTCAAGTGCTTTAGGATGACGAAGAGCATTTATTTTCTCTATCCTACACACTCATCCGTTGCATAACCCAATTGAGCCTGCAAATTCATTTCTCAACCCATGTTGGTGATCCTTGCTCATTTCAAGGTAACGACGATACCTTCCCCCAAGGAGCAGAATTGAAGAAATTGGGCTAATAGAGAATTCTCGAATTAGCCCATTTCATATGCTAGACTTTCATGTAATGTCTAGTATCATTTGTTGAAAATCATCTTGTTGCTAAAATTCAAAATCACAAGATTGTTAAACAAAAGAAAAAGAAAAACAAGTGTACCTAAAGAAAGTGGGATTGCTTCCAAACAAAAAGGAGTCGGGAGTAAGAAAAGCAAGGGCTACTCCAAAGAATCTCGGGCAGAAAGAGCAAAGTGCCTATCAAAAGAAAGGCCAATGCCCATATATCTGTAACGAACTTTTGACTTCGAACTGTCGCGACCCTCTAAAAAAATTTTAAATTTTAAAAGGGGTTAACGGATTCTTAGGTTAATTAGATTTGACTAACCTAACGCGGACCCTCCCAAGCCCTACCGAATCGCAACTTTGGTTTTTGTTTAAATGATTTTGAAATTTGAAGTCGCCACTAATCGTTCTTGGTAGGTCGATTAGAAACCTAAATAAATTAGCGAGAGAACTAATTTATTCCTGCGAACCAGAGATTATGAGCTCGGGGACTTGGTTACACTAGTTAATTAAAACTAATGCCCTTTCGGTACCTTAATTTCATGGATATCCAAATTCGGCAACTCAGGCTTGGTTTATTCCTAAGGCTCTAGTAGGGTATTCTCTTTTGTGTTTTCACTTTTTAAATAGGATGCATGGATGGTATATATTTTTATTTGTTATATTTTTTTTAGTGTTAAAGATTCCCTGAAGCCGAAAGAGGGAGTGTGTTAACGACTTCTGTGCAATATTACGACCTACTCATCTTTTGTGTTTGATGATTCAAAAATTAAATTATAGGAAGTACATGACAGTGAATAAACACCTCCAATGGGAGGCCTAGCATTGGCTTGGCTCTTCCCTTTGTGATTTAAGGTATAGGTATTTAAGTTGCAAGTATTTAAACTACTGTAAGTAAAAACCTCCAATGGGAGGCTAAGCATTGGCTTGGCTCTTCCCTTTAGGATTTAAGGTACAGGTATTTAAGTTGCAGGTATTTAAGTACTGTAAGTAAAAACCTCCAATGGGGGGCTAAGCATTGGCTTGGCTCTTCCCTTTGGGATTTAAGGTACAGGTATTTAAGTTACAAGTATTTAAACTACTGTAAGTAAAAAGCTCCAATGGGAGGCTAAGCATTGGCTTGGCTCTTCCCTTTGGGATTTAAGGTACATGTATTTAAGTTGCAGGTATTTAACTACTGTAAGTAAAAACTTCCAATGGGAGGCTAAGCATTGGCTTGGCTCTTCCCTTTGGGATTTAAGGTACATGTATTTAAGTTGCAGGTATTTAACTACTGTAAGTAAAAACCTCCAATGGGAGGCTAAGCATTGGCTTGGCTCTTCCCTTTGGGATTTATGATGCAGGTATTTAAATTGCGGATGGACTTTGTCCTCTCCATTCTGGGGTATGAATTCTTTAAAATAAAATACAACGAATTGATTCAACAATTTGAAATTTGTGCGCGCTGGAAGACTCCTTCAAGCCGATTTTGTGCTTCCATAGGGTTGACCATTGATATAGAGTTGCGGCTTCCTGACATAAAATAGAGTAAAATGTCAGTATACAAAATATGTGCTAATCTGCACCTAAAACTAGAAGAGTGGAAAGAGTACTTATCTCCCATTTTTTGGGAGGGATTTCTATAATTGATTTTCGCTCTCTATGTTTCCAATATAGAGAGTTTCTTTTGAATTAAGAGGGACTTTTAGTCGCAGATCAGTTGAGAAATCGGTGGACAGCTTAGGAGCTTGTCTAGGCCGATTTTTGCATCTCTACGAGATTTTTGTTGTTGACGTAGAGATATCCTTCTCCTGACATAAAATATGGAAAAAAAAAGATGAAGAAAGTGTATACAATTTGTGCTAATTTGCAAGTAAAACCATAAACAAATGAATAAATAAAAACACTTGGCTCGAATTTGCTTGCTCGTTGACGAGGATGAACTCTTCATTTACATTTATCGATGAAGGAATTTGTGATGATAACCCCTAGCTTTAAACTTCCATCATCTTCAAAATTCTCTCTCTTTTGGTATTTTTTTTCTCTCAAATTTTTCTTCAATCTCCCAAAACTCTCTCAAACATCCAAAATTTTCTCTCCAAAAATTTTCTTAAATACTTCAAATTTTCTCTCCAAAAAAGTTCCTCAAACACTTCAAATTTTCTCTCCAAAAAATCCCCTCCTCAAGCTCACTTCTTCCTCCTTTTATAATCTACTTATCTATCTCCCATTCTAATTTTTCCACTAACTCTATCTCCCATTCTAATTTCTCCATTAACTCTTCTTCATTTTCATCTTCCATTCTCCATCTCTATCTCACATTCTAATCTCTCCACTAACTCTTCTTCATCTTCATCTTCCCTTTTCCATATTTATCTCCCATTCTAATTTCTCCACTAACACTTCTTCATCTCCATCTTCCCTTCTCTATTCTTATCTTCCATTCTAATTTCTATACTAACTCTTCTTCATCTCCATCTTCCCTTCTCTATTCTTATCTTATTTTCTCCATTCATTCTTCTCCAACTTCTCTTCTTCATCTCCTCTTCTCCATCTTCCCTTCTCTATTCTAATTTATCCACTAACTCTTCTTTTTGTTATTTATAAAATAATCCTTCAAGAGTTAGGTATTTGCACTCTAGTCCTTGAATTTTAAGTATTTACAATTCAGTCCCTGAAAAAATATATTTCTTTAAGTCCAAATCTCCTCACAATTTTTGACACACCAAAATTTACCACATGTCAAATTTAAGCTCATTTCTTGACGCTGAAAATAATGCAGAATTTAATTAAAGCCTTTTTGCAAAATTAAGTCATTATAGGTATAATTGGGCCAAGATGAAAATTTAAAATATTAGAAGACAATGTCACAACTCATAAAAAGTGAAAATTAAAAATAAGTTGACTCAAATTAAATTTTTTTAGGCCCGATTCAAGATTATACTCGTGAAGGAACACGTGACTCGAATTGGATTTTTCTGAATTTGCGATGGCCAATATGAAAATAGATTTAAAATAAAAATATTAACTATCTTTGTGTATTTGTTTGACCTCAAATGTTATTTTTCCAAAATTTTCAAGTATTTTTGTATTTTTTAAAAAAACAATTAAAAATATATATATAAAATATGAAAATTTATTTTTTGGTCAAAATCGGTTCCCTAGGCTTGGATAAGGTTCCCAAAGTTGATTTTTCAATTTTATGAATTTTTATGGATTTTCTATTAATTTTTGAAAATAAATAAATAAAAAATACGTAAAAATACTGAAAATATGAAAAATCATTTTTTTGGTCAGAATTGGTTCCCTAGGCTTGGCTAAGGTTCCCAAAGTTGATTTTTCAATTTTATGAATTTTTATGGATTTTTTTTATTACTTTAGCAATAGAAAAAATGATTAAAAATCAGGTGTCAACAGCTGCCCCTCTTTGAAAGGAAACTCGGTAGGGGTTCATTTCAAAGACGAGATGACACCTGAATTCTAATCGACTCAATACAAGGAAATAAAAAGAGTCGTGACATGAATGTTCCACTGAAAATGAAATGAGAACCTAAGGATTCGTTATATAAAAAAAAATTTTGGGTGGTTGAACTTGAACTCGTATGGTGGGTCGTACCATGGTAGATTCATAATAAAAGGATTCTACTGATTAAATTTTGATTAAGATTTGACCCGTATGGTAGGTCACCCCATGGTAGATTCCTAATGAAAGGATTCTACTTATCAAATTTTGACCCGTATGGTAGGTCACCCCATAGTAGATTCCTAATGAAAGGATTCTACTGATTAAAATTTTGACCCGTATGGTAGGTCACCTCATAGTAGATTCCTAATGAAAGGATTCTACTGATTAAAATTTGATTGAAATTTGACCTGTATGGTAGGTCAACCCATGGTAGATTCCTAATGAAAGGATTCTACTTATTAAATTTTGACCCGTATGGTGGGTCGTACCATGGTAGATTCCTAATAAAAGGATTCTACTGATTTAAAAATTGAATTAAAATTTGACCCGTATGGTGGGTCGTACCATTTGACCCGTATGGTGGGTCGTACCATGGTAGATTCCTAATAAAAGGATTCTACTAATTAAATTTCATTGAGATTTGACCCGTATGGTAGGTTACCCCATCAAACTACCTGTAAGGAGGACTTTGTGCCTGTAGAAAGGACTTGGTGCCTGTAAAACGGACTTTGGTTCCTGTAAAAAGGACTTGGTGCATGTAGAAAGGACTTGATGCCTGTAAAAAGGACTTTGTGCCTGTAGAAAGGACTTGGTGCCTGTAGAAAGGACTTTGGTGCCTGTAAAAAGGACTTGATGCCTGTAAAAAGGACTTTGTGCCTGTACAAAGTACTTAATGCCTGTAAAAAAGACTTTATGCCTGTAAGAATGACTTGGTTTGCCTGTAAAAAGGACTTGATTTGCCTGTAAGAAGAACTTTATGCCTGTAAGAAGGACTTAATTTGCCTGTAAGAAGGACTTTATGCCTGTAAAAAGGACTTGTTTTACCTGTAAGAAGGACTTATTTTGCCCGTAAGGACTTTATGCCTGTAAGAAGGACTTGTTTTGCCTGTAAGAAGGACTTTATACCTGTAAGAAGGACTTGATTTGCCTGTAAGAAGGACTTTATGCCTGTAAGAAGGACTTGTTTTGCCTGTAAGAAGGACTTGATTTGACTGTAAGAAGGACTTTATGCCTGTAAGAATGACTTATTTTGCCTGTAAGAAGGACTTGATTTGCCTGTAAGAAGGACTTTATGCCTGTAAGAAGGACTTTGCGCCTGTAAGAAGGACTTGATTTGCCTGTAAGAAGGACTTGCTTTACCTGTAGGAAGGACTTTGTTTGCCTGTAAGCAGGACTTGATTTGCTTGTAAGAAGAACTTTGTGCCTGTAAGAAGGACTTGATTTGCCTATAAGAATGACTTGCTTTACCTGTAGGAAGGACTTTGTTTGCCTGTAAGCAGGACTTGATTTGCCTGTAAGAAGGACTTTTTGCCTGTAAGAAGGACTTAGTTTGCCTGTAAGAAGGGCTTGATTTGCCTGTAAGAAGGACTTAATTTGCCTGTAAGAAGGACTTTGTGCCTGTAAGAAGGACTTGGTTTGCTTGTAAGAAGGAGTTAGTTTGCCTGTAAGAAGGACTTAGTTTGCTTGTAAGAAGGGCTTGATTTGCCTGTAAGAAGGACTTAATTTGCCTGTAAGAAGGACTTTGTGCCTGTAAGAAGGACTTGGTTTGCCTGTAAGAAGGACTTAGTTTGCCTGTAAGAAGGGCTTGGTGTACCTCAAAGGGTGCCATTCTGAAATCTGGGGGAGACCAGGAATCCTGCAGAAGCTCAAACCCAAATTATATTCTCCTGTAGCTTTAGGAATAAACCAAAGAAGCAGAGATCAAAAGGTCTCGAACATTTCTGTCTTTGAGACAAATCATGCTTTATTGAAGAAGGTGGATACCTGTATGTATCGCAATGGATTCAAGTTCCTCAACAACCGTCAAAATTCATCCAGGTTGAAGATATACTCACCTGAGAATTTAGAAGAAATGCCTAGTGGCTCTTCGACAACTAGGCTTGTTCATTCAATAATCGCCGAATGAATTTCAAGACTTTGGAAGGTAATTCGAACATTGGGAATGTGTTACCTGTCAGGCAGTGTCAGAGGTAACATATGCAAGCATTTTCATCAATAAGTTGATCGGTTCATGCAAAAACTATTCAACCAAGTCGGCAATGATTAGAATTAGTCTGTGTGATAACTCATGATGCAATCAATCCAAATGTGGATCACGCAAAATTATTCTGTCAAGCTTGTATTACCAATTCTGTTTAAGGAGGTTCTCATATTATGAACGCCTCGAATGTAATCTGAATGGGAAACTTTAGTCTGAAAAGCCTTTCTCTCACTCTAGAGAAAGGCTGTTTATCTGTAGATTAAAATGTTAGACCTGTGTGGAAATGGTTTACCTTTCCTCATCCTGTTATGCCCCATTTTGCACATTTGATATCTCCTATGCAGTTTATGCTCTAAGTTGGAGTTGGTAAATTAAACATGCGGAATAGTCATACATAATTCGTGAAATGTGTAAACACAATGCCGATGTGATAAGTTTTAGCATCATGTGTGTTTATATAATGTGCAAACATGGGCGGATTTGAATTGCCCCTGGTATGTGGGTGGATTGAACAAATTGGGAAGGCCACTCCTTATGTCGAGGAGCGGTTTGTCTTAAGTTTTGCCCCTGCACGATGAGGCATATGGGTGAGGGAGCATTTTGGTTTGTTTAGTGACAGCGACCGCCATGGTTTGGCGGTTAAATGCCCCTACAAAAAGCAAAGAAATTATTCTCGAAATCAAACGAGATAAGAAAGACATATTTGCTTTTTCGCTTCAGAGCTTGCGATCAATTTGCCCCGTTTTTCACCAGAATAGATCTTGTCCGATGATCATAATTTTCTTTTGGATTTGTCTCCTTCAACATGTTAAATGTTAGTGTAAATATTTCCTGTAAAAAGAAAAAGAGACATATCAGCCAGTATTAAAAGGGATAAATTGAAAACGATACTGATTTACCCTTCATCTTGAATGTCTTGCACGAGTCTTTTACCAGTTTTGTTGGATTGAATTTTCCTCGACTTTTGTTGGGCGCCTCACCATTATGGGAAGACTATGGTAAAATACTGACTTTGATATTACTCGTCGAGTATTCCTGTTTGTAAAAAAGAAATGCACAAAAAGTTGCTTCATTTATTTATAATATATACAACATTCCCCACCCTTGGGGATCGAACTCGGGATATTTCGGACCTACTGTCATCCCCCATACCATTCGGTCCATTGGACCGTAGGTGTCCATGGGGCTTTCTTTTCAAAAGTTAATCCTTGGGGATAACGTGGCCCTATTGTATCAACTTGGGCCATGTTACGGTATTTCTCGAGGTAATTTGCAATCCCTGTTAAGAATGGAATAAAACAATTCAGGACTTGTGATGATTATGAGTAAATTAGAATGATACAGAATTACCCATGTCTGAGATTGTTCGGGTCCCTCGTTCGCATTTTGCTTTATCTGAAGCTGTCCACTCTATGGTAATATCCATGAGTTGATTTGCCCCAAATTTTGTTCAACTTGTATTTGGGTATGATTGCATTCTTGGGTCGATTTGCAAACTCTTCTAGCTTGTGCATTAATTTTGGACATCGATAAAAGGTGAGAACGTGCGATGAAGCCAAGTAGATGTATTCGTCCAGGCATGATCTTCTTCCCTTTGCAAGCTCTTGAATGATCAGCTAGCGTTGTTCCGGATCAGGTACGCGTCGGCCGTGTCGTAGGTCCCATGATCACTAGTTTTGAAATACAGGATCCGTATGCACATTAACGCCCTGGTGCTTCATCAGCATCAAAATGCCTGATCATGGCGGCGAGTTCGTCGCCAATGCCACTTGCCTGGTGATGATACCTCACCTCCTCCTCAGAAGGCATCCATGCTGGTCCCATAGTCTCGGTCTTTTCGTACCTTGATCCAACAGAACTTGATCCTGCTATGAACTGATCTAACTCACCTCTTAAACGTGTATTTTTGATCCTCAGATAATGCATTTTATCGAGGGTGAGGAGAGTATTGCAGTTGGGGCAGGTGGCGGAGTCAAAAGCCTCTTTATATATCTTATTCTCCGCTCGGAGGTTTTCATTTTCAACTCTTAGAAACTCGGCTTCGTTGTGCTCATGACGAGTCTTCATTCGGGTTCGTCTATTTTGAAACCAGAACTTGATTTGCGAAGGTTCAAGTCCTAGCTCTTGACTCAGTTCCATTTTCTGTTTGCCGTCTGGCATAGGGCACGTTCTGAAGAAATCTTCAAGCTTTCGTACTTACTCCTCAGTATGGCGACGGTAACGCTTCTTTTGACCTTTACCGTTGTTGTCCTTGTCCTTATCGGGCTCTTGGACGTCGTCGGTGGAAGGGCCGGACTCCATAGGCTCGATCCCAAACATGGTTTCGAACTCTTCCTCTCCCATATTCAGCAAGTAACGATAACTTTCAAGTGTGTTGGGTTGAGACATCTTCGATTTGGTTAACGATTTCTCAAAGTTTGATATCTCTTCTTGTATTTTCACTCTCTGGATTTTTCTTGGAGATTGCGTATGCTTTAAGAGTCTCTCTTTCGAGCACGAATGAGAATTATCAAGAAGATGCCTCCTTTAAAATTAGACGTGGGTTTACCAACTGTATTGCCTCTCTCGAGTGTTCTGGCTTTCTCGATTTTCTTTTCATCGTATCTCTCGCCCAGCTTGTCTCCTTCCATCTTTCCGTGGAAGGGGGCCCCTTGTTGCTGTCTCCACCGTCAATTTCCTGGCAAGTTCTTCAATAAAGACGAGTCGTATCTCTTTTCTGCCGAAAATGTCTTTGTCTCCCACTCAGCTTATTTTTTATCCTTTCTTTTTCAAATTAGTGGCGTCCCGTCCAACTTTTCCGTAGAGACGTCGGATTTGCTTGGCTCGAGATTGGAGACGAGTAGCGGAGGTGATACTGATAGGGAATAGTAGACAGGAAAATCTGGCCAGTAGAGACTTCCCTTGCAAAAATGAAAGAGAATGCGGTAGTATATGTTCTTCATATTCTAGAAAAATTGGAACGATACTGTTTTACCCTTGTGTATACTTCCATTGAATTTGAATTGAGGAAGTTCCTTTATTTGGATTGGATTGAATTGTATGTCCCGAGTTGCCCTTCACTTTGAGCTTGCCACATATGTGCTTTGCTTAATTGGGCCTTGTTTCTTTCGGGTTGCCTTGGACCATCACCATTTTCCATGCCATCGGGTCCGTGGACCGGAGGGCTCCTTTAATTTGAAGGTTACCTTGAAGGTGAATGAGTCCTATCGCATTCCATTGAGTCATTTCATTTTGCGACACTCTTGAGGCACTTTGCAATCCCCTGGGTGAGAATGGAACAAATCCAATTTAGCATTTTGCAACGATTTAGGGTAAATTGGAACGACACACAGTTACCCGTCTTCGAGCTCGCCTGGGCTTTTCACTTGAAATTTCCCTACGTGAGGCCATTCAACATTTCTCATTATGGCAGTCAGCGACGTTGCCACAAATTGATCCGCCCTAAATCTAGCATAAAAAAGGGATTCACGCATTCGACGAGATAAAAAAAACAAATTACCCCATTGCCCCTGAATTAAATCTAGTCACCTAGAAAGCTGGAAATATCATACGCAGGGGAATTAAGCATGAAATGAAAGGTGCACTTATTCAAGGTCAGTTCTGCCTCTCCTGTGGCTCTTCGATAATCAGCTAGTCTCGTGTTGGTTCGGGTGTGGATAACCGATGTTTGAGAGTCCTTACTCACTAGCTCCTGATCGCGGCTTGGGACGTCTGTCAACCCTAAACTGGTTGACCAGGGCAGTAAGCTCATCATCTGGGTAATCTCTTGAACCTTCCAGCAACTGATACTCGAATTGGGCATTGTTGTTGGCAAATGCTGGCGGTAGATTTCTCATTCTGTTATCGCCATGAGCAATTTGACTTCTCGTGCTGGAGCCTTCATCATTACTCGAGAAAGTGTAGGGATCACCAACTGTCCTGCTGCTAAAAACTCCTTCCATTTGAGGATTAGAGAAGTGGAAGTGCTTAGGATAACTTCTTGTCTGATTCTCTGGCTGCGCAGGCGCGCTGATCATGGGATGAATTATAGCCACGGATTGGTGCTCAAACCAAGGAGTCTGAATACACTGCCCCTGTGGTCTATACTCTTGAAGAGCATTAGGGTGATTCTGGGGGATACTTTGATTAACGCCTGGAGGATTGATGGCACGGCTACTGGCTTCGTTGATGATGGGAAGTGGCTCGCTCCATGCTAACCTGCGGAACTTATGGTGGCGAGGAGACTCGACGTTCAAGCTTGGATCAGTCCCGCCTTGGTTTTCTTGATTCTGAGCTGCATTGTGTTCTCTCACCCTTTTTCTGTACTTCTGAAGATGACTCGAAACATTTGCTTTAGTGAGTCCCTCTACCTTCATAATTTCCAGTATATGTTGTGGCCGTGCCGAATCGATTCCTAGCTGCTGAACTACATTAACAAACATACGATGCAGCTCGGGAGACTAACTCATCTTCTTTCTCCAGTTGCTTAGAACAAAATTGAAGGCTTGATGCTTGTTCTCATGGTCGTGCAATTGCTTCCTTACCACGTGCTGCCATATGTTTTGAAGCATCTGAACCCTAACTGGTTTCGTTACGACGTCTTGGGCCCCATTTAAGACAGCCTTCATTATGGCTTGCTGATCATCGCTTGCCGATATTACGACGACTGGCATGTTTAATTTAGAATTGATGACTTCCAAGAGAGTGAAAACATCCATGTCAATCCCTACCATGGCGGTGAGAACGATATTAAACGGGTCACTACTCCTCCTTAATATCTCTAAGGCCTCTGTCGCCTTTGCTTGAGCTACAACCTTATACCGGCATTTTCTTAATACGGTAACAAGGATTGACAGAGAGACTGGATTACCATCAATGGCCATGACCAGTAGACCCTCAGGGTAAGGAACTTCATCAGTTTCGACCAGGGTTGAACATGCACTCGTTCCCCTAATGCTCGACATATTTCTGGATCTAGGACTGCCGATTCGAGACCGCCTCAGGATGTCTTCTCGGACTTGAGGGATCACGGGATCGTTGATGGCTTCTCGTAACAGGCTTTGAAAGCCAATGCTTTGATGGTGAAGGTTTTGAATTCCTCTCCCACGAGAACTCCTTCCTCTCTATCTTTCTCCTGCGAGTTCATGCAGATGAACCCTCACTATCAAATGAGGACAAATTCTCTCTCTGGCAATAACAACGACTTCCCCCTTCACGGGCAGTGCTATTAGATTTACCGAGGGGAAAATCTGACATTCAGCTTTTGATCAAAGGGGAAATCCTCGTTTATCGCTCAGTTTGTCTTCTTCTTTCTTTTCGCGGTAGATGGCCCTTGTCAAGATTTCCACAGTCGATTTACTGGCGGGTCCTCCAATGAAGACAAGTAATATCTCTCTTTCTGCCGAAAATTTCTTTGTCCCCCACTCAGCTCGTCTTTTCATTCTTTCTTTTTTCAAAGCGGTGGAGTCCCGTCCAGCTTTTCCACAGAGACGTCGGGTTTGTTCGGCTCGAGGTTGCCACTTGGCTGGAATTTGAGCCATCGGGGGTGTTGCCGACAGAGAATGGTAGATAGGAAAACCTATAAGGACTGCCCCTGTGAAATCAGTATTTAAATTGAAGTAGCTTACCATCTTCGCATTCTGCTCATCTGCCTCACCTCTCTCCCCCTTTCTTTCGTATTCTGCTTTCAAAAATGGCCAATTCTCCTAACCACACCTTATCCACCGAAGTCCTGGCTGGGTGGGAGAGACTCTACAATCTTCTTGGTAGAGGTTACGCTCATGTAGCCAAAAACTCTACCGTTGAGGCTGAAATCCTCGATTTATTCAGGACCGTGGACGCTGCTTCTGTTGAGGGTACACAACTGGGAAAGGAGTATCGGAACTTTTCGACCCTCTTCATCAATTTTCTAGCTGCCTATAATCGCGCTTATGAGACGGTCCTTGTGACCGCCGTCGTGAAAGCCCGTTACCGAGACCGGCACGAGCGTCTGGCAACAGTTACGTTTGTGGCTGATAATCACAAAAAAGCCCTCAAGTTTGCCAACGATCAGCTTTCGTGGCTGGTTCGTGAGAGGGGAAAGTTGGTGGACCGTCTGGCCTTGGTCCGAACTTACGCCGAACAGGAGCCAGGCAATATTGTGATGAGGTGCAAATGCGGTTGGCTGCAGGAGAGACTTGATGACATTACGGCAGACATTGCTTTCGAGAGGGCAGCGATTCCGAACCTGGAGTTTGCCGTTGAGCATTACGAGGCCACTATGGCCCAGGTTAAAGAGAAGTGCGATCGCCTCTTCTTTAGGCTTGCGGAGCTTGATCCCGAGAGCGCCCGGTGCATCCAGAGCATCAACTGTTTGAAGAGTCAATTGAGCTCTTTCGTAATGGTTATTAGGGCCCAGTTTAGCTTTACCTTTCCTCCCCAGTGAGTTGTTGTAATACTCTTTGATGAATGGAATGAAAGAAAAGCTTCACGTGTTTTGTTTTTTTTTTAATTTTCCTGCTATCGTTTCTTCCGCATAGCATAACATAACGATTTGAGGTACCGAAGATGTCGAGGCTTAATGTTCTTCTTGATGTTCTTGTTTAATTGCTCCAGACGATGATATCGAGAACATTGATGATGGGTTCGGCGGTGGCCCCCACTATCCATCTTGAGATCACGAACAATAACGCTATGACAACTCGATCAGTGCGCTGGTAATAAATCTGGCCACCTGTTGTGTGCCCATTTTTATCCATATTTTGTTTCTTTCGGCGTCTACTTGCTCGTGTCGGTCGCCTGTAGCGTCGGGAGAAATTCCTGTGGGCTACGTTCATTAATAGAACCTCGGTCCTCTAAAGCCCTCCGCGTGTTTCGGATAAGAGGAAATTTTAAGACCGGTCTCTGGTTGATTTAATCAGGTAAAGGTATTTGTTTTATGGGTTCTGATTATATAATCCATATTGTCTTTTAAAAGACCCGAGATCCTCTGCAACACATTAAATATACCCCCGTGTTTAATCAGTATAAATCCACCGTCATATCAGAATACACTGCCCATACAAGTTTACGGATTGACACAACTTTGTCTGTCAAAGATGGACAGTGTTCGTTTGCCCCCCAGAATTAACGGTTGAAGCATCGGTGTTTTTCGTCTTTTGGTATTTCTAAAGATGATTCTTGATATATTATTGAACTTAATTTTTACACCTGTCTGGGGTATCTAGGATCTTCCTGCAAAAGAAAATGATATAACTAGTATGCGACACAAGGAATGTCGGTCCATGACTCCTATATTAATCCAATTTGATTTTTCTATTTTATAGAGAAATCAGAAAAAGAAAAAAAATTTCCTTAGGAAGAAATGGGTTAATTTCTGATACAGAATTTTTTTGCAGATTTATTACTCTTTTTTTTATTATTTTTTTTTAAGGAATGTGACAAAATCTCTTGACGTTTACTAAAATTTTTGAAGGAATTTCCGTTTTATCAAAATAAATTTTCAGAGGTAAATTTGTCAGGAAAATTTTATTTTTATTGAAGCAGGAAAGACATGACAGAAATCCTTTATTGGTTAACAAAATTCCCCCGAGACATTAGTCTAATTTTATTTAGAGAAAATTTTCTTAGAAAAACATGAGCGAATTTCTCAAAAAGAATTTTTGTTGCAATTTTTTATAATTTGAAAGAATGTGATAAAATCACTTGATGTTTTTTTTAAGGAATTTTTCTTTTTATCGAAATAAATTTTCAGAGGAAAATTTGTCAGGAAAATTTCATTTTTATTGAAGCAAGAAAAACATGACAAAAATCTCTTATTGGTCAATTAGTCTAATTTTATTTAGAGAAAATTTTCTTAGAAAAACATGAGCGAATTTTTCGAGAAGAATTTTCTTGCAAGTTTTTATAATTTGAAAAATTTGATAAAATCACTTGATGTCTACTAGAGTTTTTTTTTAAGGAATTTTTCTTTTTATTGAAATAAATATTCAGAGGAAAATTTTTTCAGGAAAATTTCATTTTTATTGAAACAATAAAAACATGACAAAAATCCCTTATTGGTTAATAAAATTCCCATGAAGGGATTTTTTCACATCATTTTTTTCAAAATTTTTTTTTTAAAGAAATGAGGGACAAATTTAATTTTTATTTTCTTTTAAAAAGAATGGTCGTAATATCAAGCTCAAAAACTGACTAACACCTAGCATGGACCGACCGAAAATATACACAAGATAAAATTAGAGAACTTACTTTTACCTTGGAGAAATGAAAATCACATAGTTATGCGCATGACTCAAGTGAGGAGTGGAATCTAGAAAATAAAAGAAGGAGAGACAAGGTATGGACCTAAAAAGGCCCCCACTATCTGAATTGACAAACTTACCCTCCGCGCAATCAAATCACAATGGGAAGAATTGTCAATTCAGATAATGAGTGGGATAAAATATGGTCAACCCGAGCGCAATCGACGCAAGAGCTTTGCATATTCGATCCCTATCTATGGTTTTCTAGGAAGAATTTCGCGACTTGGGTTTAGATACTTGTGTGTGCAGGTGTCGTGATCCTCAAAGTATGCAAGACATGCACAACAATTGATATCAAAATAGCGCTTCTAAAAATGTGCGAAATTAAACAAATAAACCCAACACCAAGCTTGCAAAAACAAAGGGGTTAGCCAAACACTCCGCCCCTTATAACTCCCATCCTGCAAAAACATATAACACCTATAGAATGAGTCCCAAACAAGATCGCCAGAAGCGAGATATTCATGAAATTTTCATTGGCCTAACTCCACTAAGACTTTTAAAATTTCGAAAAAATTCAAGTATTCCAATTGGTATCTTTTTTCGAAAATTTAAAAATCTCTATCCCTAGTGGAGTCGCCAAGCTGTCGCGACCCTCTAAAAAATTTTTAAATTTTAAAAGGGGTTAACGGATTATTAGGTTAATTAGATTTGACTAACCTAACGCGGACCCTCCCAAGCCCTACCGAATTGCAACTTTGGTTTTTGTTTAAATGATTTTGAAATTTGGAGTCGCCACTAATCGTTCTTGGTAGGTCGATTAGAAACCTAAATAAATTAGCGGGAGAACTAATTTATTCCTGCGAACCAGAGATTATGAGCTCGGGGACTTGGTTACACTAGTTAATTAAAACTAATGCCCTTTCGGTACCTTAATTTCATGGATATCCTAATTCGGCAACTCAGGCTTGGTTTATTCCTAAGGCTCTAGTAGGGTATTCTCTTTTGTGTTTTCACTTTTTAAATAGGATGCATGGATGGTATATATTTTTATTTGTTATATTTTTTTTAGTGTTAAAGATTCCCTGAAGCCGAAAGAGGGAGTGTGTTAACGACTTCTGTGCAGTATTACGACCTACTCATCTTTTGTGTTTGATGATTCAAAAATTAAATTATAGGAAGTACATGACAGTGAATAAACACCTCCAATGGGAGGCCTAGCATTGGCTTGGCTCTTCCCTTTGGGATTTAAGGTACAGGTATTTAAGTTGCAAGTATTTAAACTACTGTAAGTAAAAACCTCCAATGGAAGGCTAAGCATTGGCTTGGCTCTTCCCTTTGGGATTTAAGGTACAGGTATTTAAGTTGCAGGTATTTAAGTACTGTAAGTAAAAACCTCCAATGGGGGGCTAAGCATTGGCTTGGCTCTTCCCTTTGGGATTTAAGGTACAGGTATTTAAGTTACAAGTATTTAAACTACTGTAAGTAAAAACCTCCAATGGGAGGCTAAGCATTGGCTTGGCTCTTCCCTTTGGGATTTAAGGTACATGTATTTAAGTTGCAGGTATTTAACTACTGTAAGTAAAAACCTCCAATGGGAGGCTAAGCATTGGCTTGGCTCTTCCCTTTGGGATTTAAGGTACATGTATTTAAGTTGCAGGTATTTAACTACTGTAAGTAAAAACCTCCAATGGGAGGCTAAGCATTGGCTTGGCTCTTCCCTTTGGGATTTAAGGTACATGTATTTAAGTTGCAGGTATTTAACTACTGTAAGTAAAAACCTCCAATGGGAGGCTAAGCATTGGCTTGGCTCTTCCCTTTGGGATTTATGATGCAGGTATTTAAATTGCGGATGGACTTTGTCCTCTCCATTCTGGGGTATGAATTCTTTAAAATAAAATACAACGAATTGATTCAACAATTTGAAATTTGTGCGCGCTGGAAGACTCCTCCAAGGCGATTTTGTGCTTCCATAGGGTTGATCATTGATATAGAGCTGCGGCTTCCTGACATAAAATAGAGTAAAGTGTCAGTATACAAAATATGTGCTAATCTGCACCTAAAACCAGAAGAGTGGAAAGAGTACTTATCTCCCATTTTTTGGGAGGGATTTCTATAATTGATTTTCGCTCTCTATGTTTCCAATATAGAGAGTTTATTTTGAATTAAGAGGGACTTTTAGTCGCAGATCAGTTGAGAAATCGATGGACAGCTTAGGAGCTTGTCTGGGCCGATTTTTGCATCTCTACGAGATTTTTGCTGTTGACGTAGAGATATCCTTCTCCTGACATAAAATATGGAAAAAAAAAAGATGGAGAAAGTGTATACAATTTGTGCTAATTTGCAAGTAAAACCATAAACAATTGAATAAATAAAAACACTTAGCTCGAATTTGCTTGCTCGTTGACGAGGATGAACTCTTCATTTATATTTATCGATGAAGGAATTTGTGATGATAACCCATAGCTTTAAACTTCCATCATCTTCAAAATTCTCTCTCTTTTGGTATTTTCTTTCTCTCAAATTTTTCTTCAATCTCCCAAAACTCTCTCAAACATCCAAAATTTTCTCTCCAAATTTTTTTTTAAACACTTCAAATTTTCTCTCCAAAAAAGTTCCTCAAACACTTCAAATTTTCTCTCCAAAAAATCCCCTCCTCAAGCTCACTTCTTCCTCCTTTTATAATCTACTTATCTATCTCCCATTCTAATTTTTCCACTAACTCTATCTCCCATTCTAATTTCTCCACTAACTCTTCTTCATTTTCATCTTCCATTCTCCATATCTATCTCACATTTTAATCTCTCCACTAAATGATTAAAAATCAGGTATCAACACGAACATACATTTTGAGAATTCCCGAAAGGGATCCCCAAAGAAGTGAGTTTGCAAAGTGTAAAAGAACTACCACCCCTCAGCTAATGGTGGTATTCATTGAAGACAAATTCAAGAAGGTCAAAGATCGATGACAAGACTGTAATGATCACCAACACCAAGCCCTTCTCATATATTTTTCTGAGCCAAAACGAGCCATTCGTTTCTCAGACCCAAATCCCGACCTATATTACGACCCTTGAAAGTCTCTTTTGATTAGAGCACTTAAATTAATGTAAGAGTTGAATGACTTTAAGCATCGCTCGAAGAAGTTCGAGCAAGATTATTTTTCTCTCATTTTGCAGGGTTCTTGACTTGTAAACCCGAAGCAGATGATGAAGACTTTTTTGTCAATGGCTTTAACTCGAAATGAGTCCCCTTTGATAAGCCTTTGACTCAGTCCACATTACGATCCTAATCAAGACCTCCAGATCGGCTTGATCGTATCAATTGCGAGATTACTCAGACCCTCGCTGAATGCAATGATGGTAAGGTTGAGTGATTTCTTTTCAAATCCTGCAATCAGGATAAACAAGCCTTTCTCGATAGTGAGAGAAAGCTCTTTCGGACTGAAGTCCCCATTCGGGTTACATTCGAGGTATTCATGACATGATAACCTCCCTCGACAAAATTGGAAATGCAAACTCGACAGAATAGTCATGCATGATCCACATTATGAGCATACACATACGGTTTTAATCATTGCAAACTCAACTGAATGGTTTTGTATGAACCGATGAACTCATTGATAAAAATGCTTGCACATGTTACCTCTGACACTGTCTGACAGGTAGTGCATTCCTGATAGTCGAGTTACCCTCCGAGGTCTCGAAATTCATCCAGAGACTATTGAACAAACAAGCCCTATTGGCTAATGCTCGCCAAGCATTTTCAGGTGAGTATGTCTTCAGCCTGAACCTTTCAATTTTGATGATTGTCTGGGTGCTCAAATCCATTGCAGCACATAAGGTCATTCAGTGAGCAAGCAAACATGATACAATCAGTCTGTCTATGTGTTGACACCTGATTTTTAATCATTTTTTCTATTGCTAAAGTAATAAAAAATCCATAAAAATTCATAAAATTGAAAAATCAACTTTGGGGACCTTAGCCAAGCCTAGGGAACCAATTTTGACCAAAAAACGATTTTTCATATTTTCAGTATTTTTACGTATTTTTTTTTATTTATTTTCGAAAATTAATAGAAAATCCATAAAAATTCATAAAATTGAAAAATCAACTTTGGGAACCTTAGCCAAGCCTAGGGAACGAATTTTGACCAAAAAATAATTTTTCATATTATATATATTTTAATTTTTTTTAAAAAAATACAAAAATATTTGAAAATTTTGGAAAAATAACATTTGAGGCCAAAAAATACACAAAGATAGTTAATATTTTTATTTTAAATCTATTTTCATATTGGCCATCGCAAATT
This sequence comes from Psidium guajava, assembly GCA_016432845.1. Classification (NCBI taxonomy): domain Eukaryota; kingdom Viridiplantae; phylum Streptophyta; class Magnoliopsida; order Myrtales; family Myrtaceae; genus Psidium; species Psidium guajava. The sequence goes on from CM028228.1 coordinate 29,380,719, forward strand.
CAGAAAAATCCAATTCGAGTCACGTGTTCCTTCACGAGTATAATCTCGAATCGGGCCTAAAAAAATTTAATTTGAGTCAACTTATTTTTAACTTTCACTTTTTATGAGTTGTGACATTGTCTTCTAATATTTTAAATTTTCATCTTGGCCCAATTATACCCAGAATGACTTAATTTTGCAAAAGGGCTTTAATTAAATTATGCATTATTTTCAGCGACAAGAAATGAGCTTAAATTTGACATGTGGTAAATTTTGGTGTGTCAAAAATTGTGAGGAGATTTGGACTTAAAGAAATATATTTTTTTCAGGGACTGAATTGTAAATACTTAAAATTCAAGGACTAGAGTGCAAATACCTAACTCTTGAAGGATTATTTTACAAATAATAAAAAGAAGAGTTAGTGGATAAATTAGAATAGAGAAGGGAAGATGAAGAAGAGGAGATGATGAAGAGAAGTTGGAGAAGAATGGATGGAGAAAATAAGATAAGAATAGAGAAGGGAAGATGGAGATGAAGAAGAGTTAGTAGAGAAATTAGAATGGAAGATAAGAATAGAGAAGGGAAGATGGAGATTAAGAAGAGTTAGTGGAGAAATTAGAATGGGAGATAAATATGGAGAAGGGAAGATGAAGATGAAGAAGAGTTAGTGGAGAGATTATAATGTGAGATAGAGATGGAGAATGGAAGATGAAAATAAAGAAGAGTTAGTGGAGAAATTAGAATGGGAGATAGAGTTAGTGGAAAAATTAGAATGGGAGATAGATGAGTAGGTTATAAAAGGAGGAAGAAGTGAGCTTGAGAAAGAATTCTTGAGAGAGAAAATTTGAAGTGTTTGGGAGAATTTTTTGGAGAGAAAATTTTGGATGTTTGAGAGAGTTTTGGGAGATTGAAGAAAATTTTGAGAGAAAGAAAATACCAAAAGAGAGAGAATTTTGAAGATGATGGGAGTTTAAAGCTAGGGGTTATCATCACAAATTCCTTCATCGATCAATATAAATCAAGAGTTCATCTTCGTCAACGAGCAAACAAATTCAAGCTAAGTGTTTTTATTTATTCATTTATTTATGGTTTTACTCGCAAATTAGCACAAATTGTATACACTTTCTCCATCTCCTTTTTCTTCCATATTTTATGTCAGGAGAAGGATATCTTTACGTCAACAGCAAAAATCTCGTCGAGATGCAAAAATCGGCCCAGACAAGCTCCTAAGCTGTCCACCGATTTCTCAACTGATCTGTGACTAAAAGTCCCTCTTAATTCAAAAGAAACTCTCTATATTGGGAACATAGAGAGCGAAAATCAATTATAGAAATCCCTCCCAAAAAAATGGGAGATAAGTACTCTTTCTACTCTTCTGGTTTTAGGTGCAGATTAGCACATATTTTGTATACTAACACTTCACTCTATTTTATGTTAGGAAGCCGCAGCTCTATATCAATGGTCAATCCTATGGAAGCACAAAATCGGCTTGGAGGAGTCCTCAAGCGCGCACAAATTTCAAATTGTTGAATCAATTCGTTGTATTTCATTTTATAAAATTCATACCCCAAAATGGAGAGGACAAAGTCCATCCGCAATTTAAATACCTGCACCATAAATCCCAAAGGGAAGAGCCAAGCCAATGCTTAGCCTCCCATTGGAGGTTTTTACTTATAGTAGTTAAATACCTGCAACTTAAATACCTGCACCTTAAATCCCAAAGGGAAGAGCCAAGCCAATGCTTAGCCTCCCATTAGAGGTTTTTACTTACAATAGTTAAATACCTGCACCTTAAATCCCAAAGGGAAGAGCCAAGCCAATGCTTAGCCTCCCATTGGAGGTTTTTACTTACAGTAGTTAAATACCTGCAACTTAAATACCTGTACCTTAAATCCCAAAGGGAAGAGCCAAGCCAATGCTTAGCCTCCCATTGGAGGTTTTTACTTACAGTAGTTAAATACCTGCAACTTAAATACCTGTACCTTAAATCCCAAAGGGAAGAGCCAAGCCAATGCTTAGCCTCCCATTGGAGGTTTTTACTTACAGTAGTTAAATACCTGCAACTTAAATACCTGTACCTTAAATCCCAAAGGGAAGAGCCAAGCCAATGCTAGGCCTCCCATTGGAGGTGTTTATTCATTGTCATGTACTTCCTATAATTTAATTTTTGAATCATCAGACCCAAAAGATGAGTAGGTCGTAATACTGCACAGAAGTCGTTAACACACTCCCTCTTTCGGCTTGAGGGAATCTTTAACACTTAAAAAAATATAACAAATAAAAATATATACCATCCATGCATCCTATTTAAAAAGTGAAAACACAAAAGAGAATACCCTACTAGAGCTTTAGGAATAAACCAAGCCTGAGTTGCCGGATTAGGATATCCATGAAATTAAGGTACCGAAAGGGCATTAGTTTTAATTAACTAGTGTAACCAAGTCCCCGAGCTCATAATCTCTGGTTCGCAGGAATAAATTAGTTCTCCCGCTAATTTATTTAGGTTTCTAATCGACCTACCAAGAACGATTAGTGGCGACTCCAAATTTCAAAATCATTTAAACAAAAACCAAAGTTGCGATTCGGTAGGGCTTGGGAGGGTCCGCATTAGGTTAGTCAAATCTAATTAACCTAATAATCCGTTAACCCCTTTTAAAATTTAAAATTTTTTTTAGAGGGTCGCGACACTATGCCTCGATCATTAACTTAGAAGATCCAGGTAAGTCTTTTGAACCCTTGCGACTCATGATCAACATGCTCTCATGAAGTCTTCATCAGCTCACGATTGATATAATCTCGTGTTCTCAAGTTTTATCAAATCATGATTGACCAACTCTCGTGTTCTTGATTTTTGCCTCATCAGTTTATTCCTAAAATAATGGGACAACAAAAATTGGGTTTGAGCTTCTGCAGGATTCCTAGTTTCCCCAGATCTCAAAATGGCACCCTTCATGGTAAGTGAAATTGGGTTTGAGCGTCTGCAGGATTCCTGGTCTCCCCAGATCCCATATTGGCACCCGAAAATCATTTTCTCAATCAATACCTCTTCAGTCTACCCAAAAGGTGACATTTATGGTATATTATCTCTGGAGCCCTTCCATTGGAGAAACCAACATGGAATGGTCCATTTTCAAAAAATCCTTTATATAGGCACCTAAAGTCCTTCCTACATGCATCCAAAATCCTTCTTACAGGCATCAAAAGTCCTTCTTACAGGCACCCAAAGTCCTTCTTACAGGTATCAAAAGTCCTTCTTACAGGCACCAAAGTCCTTCTTACAGGCAACCCAAAGTCCTTTCTACAAGCATACAAAAGTCCTTCTTACAGGCACCCAAAGTCCTTTCTATAGGCACAAAAAGTCCTTTCTACAGGCACCAAGTCCTTCTTACAGGCAACCCAAAGTCATTCCTACAGGCAACCCAAAGTCCTTCCTACAAGCAACCCAAAGTCCTTCTTACAGGCACCAAAAGTCCTTCCTACAGGTACCAAGTCCTTTATACATGCACAAAGTCCTTCTTACAGGCATTTCCATGGGGTGACCTACCATACAGGTCAAATTTCAATTAAATCAGTAGAATCCTTTCATCAGGAATCTACCATGGGACGACCTACCATACAGGTTCTCATTCCATTTTTAGTAGAGCATGCGTGTCAGGCAACTGTCATGCAACGAGCCGGTAAGTGCCAGGTAAGCTTTTCTCTTTGTCTCTCCCTCACTGCATGAAAGCCTTCTCAAACTGGGTCTGGATCGGAACTTGCTACGGAGGGTATTGGAGATCAAGTGTCACAACTCTTTTTATTTCCTTGTGTTGAGTCGATTAAGATTCAGGTGTCATCTCGTCTTTCAAATGAACCTCTACCAAGCTTCCTTTCAAAGAGGGGCAGCTGTTGACACTTGATTTTTAAATCATCTTTTCTCTTTTAAAATTAATAAAAAAATCAAAAAAATTCATAAAATAAAAAAATCAACTTTGGAGACCTTATCCAAGCCTAGAGAACCAATTTTGACCAAAAAATATTTCAGTATTTTTCAATATTTTTATTTTCGAAAATTCATAAAAAAATCAAGAAAAATGAGAAAATTGTAAAATCAACTTTGGAAGCCTTGGCCAAGCTTGGGCAACCATTTTTGAACAAAAAATAATTTTTCATTTTTTTTTGTATTTTTTATATATATTTTTTAAAAATTTAGGAAAATATTTAATAAATAATAGCATTTGAGGCCACAAAAATACGTAAAAATAGTCAATATTTTTCTTTTAAATCCCTTTTCATGTTGGCCACCACAAATTCAAAAAAAAATCCAAAAATCCAATTCGGGATCGTGTATTCCTTCACGAGCATAATCTCGAATCGGGCCTAAAAAATTCAATTTGAGTCAATTTATTTTCATTTTTCACTTTTAGAAGTTGTGACATTATTATCTAATATTCTAAATTTTCATCTTGGCCCAATTATACTCAGAATAACTCAATTTTATAAAAGGGTTTTAATTAAATTTTGCGGCAAGAAATGAGTTTAAATTTGATATGCGATGAATTTCGACTAAGTATAGGAGAGGTGTGTTGAAACTTTTGAGGAGATTTGGACTTAAAGAAATATTTTTTTTCAGGGACTAAATTGCAAATACTCAAAATCTCAAGGACTAGAGTGTAAATACCTAACTCTTAAGGGATTATTTTGCAAATAACAAAAAAAGAGTTAGTGGAGAAATGAGAAGGGAAGGTGAAGAAGATGAGATGGAGAAGAGAAGATGAAGAAGAGGAGATGGAGAAGAATGGATGGATAAAATTAGATAAGAGAAGGGAAGATGGAGAAGAGGAGATGGAGAAGAGAAGATGGAGAAGAATGGATGGAGAAAATAAGATAAGAGAAGGGAAGATGGAGATGAAGAAGAGTTAGTGGAGAACTTAGAATGGGAGATATATATAGAGAAGGGAAGATGGAGATGGAGAAGAATAGGTGGAGAAATTAGAATGTGAGATAGAGATGAAGAAGGGAAGATGAAGATGAAGAAGAGTTAGTGGAAAAATTAGAATGGGAGATAGAGTTAATGGAGAAATTAGAATGGGAGGTAAATGAGTGGGCTATAAAAGGAGGAAGAAGAGGGCTTGAAAGGGAGGAATTTTTAGAGAGAAAATTTTGGATGTTTAAGAGGGTTTTGGGAGATTGAAGAAAAATTTGAGAAAAAGAAAATACCAAAAAGAGAGAAAGAATTTTGAAGATGATGGGAGTTTAAAGCTAGAGGGTTATCATCATGAATTTCTTCATCGATCAACATAAATCAAGAATTCATTCCAGATTTGAAGCTAAGTGTCCCTCTACTCTCTTTATTTTTTAGTATAAACTAGCTCAAATTTTCTACTCTTCTTCCATTTCCCCATATTTGATTTCAGGCAGGAACCAATTATATCCATCAAGCACTTCTCATAGTGCTATTGAAGCTAAGTTCTTCTTTCATTATTCTAATTTTTAATGTGAATTAAATCATATTTGCTCTATTACTCCATTTCTCCATATTTTTATGTCAGGCAAAGGACAACTCTAAGTCAACGGTAAATCCCATGGAGGTATAAAATTGGCGCTGATGAGCTCTTGAGTGCCCATTAAATTTTCAATTGATCCGTCGATGGATTTCAGCTCGAATTGTCAAATCAATTCGTTTTATTTTAAAGAATTTAAACCCCAGAATGTGAAGGGCAGAGCCCGCTCACTAGAGGTCATTTAAAATTTCTGCAATTTAAATTCATGCACCTTAAACCCCAAAGGAGAGTGCCAAGCCAAGGCTGAGCAATCTATTGGTGGTCTTTATTTATTGTTATTTACTTCCTGTAATTTAATTTTTGAATCACTAAACCCCAAAATGAGTCGCTCGCAGTACTGCACAGAAGTCGTTAACTCACTCCTTTTTTCGGCTTCAAGGAAATACTTAATATTTTGAAAATGCAAAAAAAAATGTCACTCACGTATATTCCATTTAAGAAAGTGAAAATACAAAAAGAGAACACTCCACCAGAGCCTTAGGAATAAATCAAGCCTGAGTTACCAAATTAGGATATCCATGAAATTAAGGTACCGAAAGGGCGTTAGTTTTAATTAACTAGTGTAACCAAGTCCCCGAACTCATAATCTCTAGTTCGTAGAAATAATTTAGTTCTCCCGCTAATTTACTTAGGTTTCTAATAAACCTACCAAAAATGATTAGTGGCGACTCCAAATTTTAAAACCATTTGAACAAAAGAACCAAAGTCGCGATTCGGTAGAGCTTGGGAGAGCTCGAACTAGGTTAGTTAATTTAATCAATTAATCTGGTAATCCATTAACCTAAAAAATGAATTTTAGGTCCCGACAACTTCTAATGTGTATCCTCTCCTGCAAGTGGAATCCAAGAATAGAACATGAAAAAAAAAACCAAAAAAATAATTAAAGAGGAAGAGAGACTTGGATATTCGATGAAAGAATTCCTCCCCTATCTTCTTTGTCTTCTTTTGTAGAATCGAAGGAGACCCTCCAAAGAGAGAGACTTTTTTTTTCCCTTTCTTCGTCTTCTTCTTTCACTTCCTCCCTGGATCTTGATTTTCATATACTTTATGTCCTTCCCTGCTTCATCCACCTAATCAACCATTTTTTTTCCTTCCCCTTTAGATATTTCAGCGGAAGTAGAGATCTCCCCCCGACCGAAAAATCCACAATCCTTTCTTGCCTTCCCCTTCGTTTGGTTTCTCTATTCCCATCACTTTCTCCTCATATGCTTTTTTTCTTTTTCTCAATCATCATATCCGTGTTCCCCATGAGGGAGCCATGATGATAGCTTCCTCTTTTCTCTTTTTTCCTTTTGAAAGCCCCATCTCAACAAAAAATTTGACCAGCTCCTTTTGTCTCTCTCTCTCTCTCTCTCTTTGTGTGTGTGCGCGCCATGGAGTGCTGCAGATATGGCCCTCCACTCAACATGCTTCATTATGTCTTGAAAAACCTTGGTAGTGGAATGCCCACTACTCCCATCCATCAAATGCTCTCTAATCATCTCTAAAGGGGCCACCGATAGTTCTTTCGGTGAAGGCAAAGATAGTCGCTTCTTCTGTTCGTAGTTGGAGGAAAAGTTGCACCTCTTCTCCTCTTTTACAGCGTTATTGAACAATGCCCATGTATGCCATGCTTCTGCCGCCCCACTTTCTATTCCAATTCGATAAGCAGGCCCTCCAATCTTCACCACCAACATTCCTATATCAGGCTCTCTTTTTAATATATGAATGTGATCAATCTATCTAATGCCTCCACTGAACATTATAGGCTTCAACCACTCATGCCTCCCCCCACTAGGAAGTCTCATGCCAAAAGTCCTGGTGCACCCCTGAATCATTGGTTCCCCAAATTTGTTCCCATAATTCGAGGTACCATTGCTAGCATCAATGAGGATCTACAGAGGTGAAGCCAAATTCGATAGATATGAGAAGGACAGATCTGCCTAAGGAGCATAAGACTATTCCTAGTTTAAGTTCCCAACACAGTAAATGGTTGTACTGGCAACAACAAAAGACCCCCCCACCAGTGGCATGGGTATCCATGATTTGACCACCAGCTCCTATCTCTGCACTAGGGTGAGGCGTAACTGCACATGGGAAATTATGGGTCAACTATAAACAAGATATCCAGGGCGTAACTGGTTTACAAGGAAGTCCTTGATTACTCTTGTATTGTCCTTGAACCTAATGATGGAATTATTTGGATTGGCCTACAAAGTGCTCTTCACAATCTGCATCAGAGTTCTACTTATGGACTGGCCATCAATGACCATCTTCCTAATGAAGAACCAGTGCCTGCTGTGTTCACTATTCGACTGTGCGATATCAAATAACTCCACAATCGTTGGATCACGCTTAATGTATTCTCGAAACAACATAGTGTAATATTGCAAGTCTTGCTCATCAAAAGCCAAGCCCATTTGTTCATTTATCCCCTCTAAAGTCTTTCGACCCCTCTCCATGAAAGGTATATAATGCATTTCCTCAAGCACCACACTGGTCTCAAAAGACATCAGTCTCTGAGCACAAACACACTCTGTCATCCGATCATGAACCATTTGGGCAAACTCATAAATGTGATGATCATGCAAAGGACTCTTACTGTACAACAAATACCTTCTCGATCTCTCCAATTTTGTCACTTCACTCAACCCTCAAGCTCGACAAATGGATACTACATCAGCAAACCAAGCTGTATAAATGATAATCTTGGCCCACTCTCAATTGCATCCTTAATTAAGCACTCTTGCCTCTTCTTCTATTGTCCCTAGGTCTGCTTACAGTAGAGAAAGCTCGATATTGGACGAAAGAGAAGGAATCGGATCAACAAGCTTTTGGTGAGCTGCTTCGTATTAAGCTTAATTCCCCAACATCGATACAAAATGCAATGCAGAAAAAATAAATATGCAATGCACAGAGAAATATTTTTGCTGAGAATTAATTCTCGACATTATGTAATACGAATGAAAAAAGAAAAATAAAAATTTAGGTATCAATAGCTATACCTTTTTGAGTGGATTCAGAATGATGAAAACTATATGGTAGAGGTCTTGGATTTTCATAGAACTAGAAAAAGTTTATTAGGGGCTAAATTCTCGACATTAAGTCTTTCATTTTTTGTTAACTTAGGGGCTAAATTGAAAAATGCAAAATTCAACTAAGACCATTTTGCAAAATTGAGTCATTTCGGGTATAATGGGGCCAAGATGAAAATTTGGACAATTAGAGGACAAAGTCAAAACTCCTAAAAATGAAAAATGAAAACAAATTGACTCAAATTGGATTTTTTAGGCCCAATTCAAGACTATGCTCGTAAAGGAACGCATGACCCTGAATTGGATTTTTTGATTTTACGATGGCCAACATGAAAAGGGATTTAAAATAAAAATATTGACTATTTTTGTGTATTTTTGTGCCCTCAAATGTTATTTTCCCAAAATTTTAAGTATTTTTGTATTTTTCAAAAAATATTAAAAAATACGAAAAATCACTTTTTGTTTAAAATTGGTTCCTTAGACTTGGCCAATGCTTTTGAAGTTGATTTTATAATTTTATAAAATTTTTTATATTTGTTTATTAATTTTTTAAAAAAAACGTGATTAAAAATCAGGTGTCAATAGTTGCTCCTCTTTGAAAGGAAGTTCAGTAGAGGTTCATTTGAAAGATGAGATAACACCTAAATGCTAATCGACTCAACCTAGGAAAATAAAAAAAGTTATGACATTTGATCTCTAATAAATCTTTGTGTAAGTTTTGATCCAGATCGGTTTAAAGAGACTCTTATAAAGTGAGGGAGAGATAAAGAGGAGAGCTTACTTGTCACTTACCTGCCCATCGTATGGCTGTTGCCTAATACGAATGCTTTGTGAACAGCCATCTAAAGATTCATTATAAGGATACTCCGGGGAGGTTAAGCTTTGACCCATAAGGTAGGTCAACGCTTGGTAGAGTTTCTAATGAAAGAACTCTAGTGGCGATCTATCCTATTTATAGGATTCGCCCACATTTTGACCAATATGGTAGGTCATACCATGATAGAATTTCTAGTTAAAGAATCCTAATGACGATATATTCTACTTAAAGGATTCGTCTGCAATTCGCCTGCAACTCAAGACTTGAAGGTGGATCACTTCGTATCGGGGTTTCCAATGGAAAGATTATAGAGACGATATATCCTACTAAAAGGGCTCATCTAAGTGGTTCTTGCAACTCAAGACTTGAAAATGGACCATTTCGTATTAGGGTTTCCAATGGAAGGGCTCCAGAAACAGCATATTCTACTAAAAGGGATCGTCTATGTGGTGCCTGCAACTCAGGGCTTAGAAATGATTCATTTTGTGTTAGAAATCACCACAAATTAACTACGTGTCACTTTTGGGTAGACAAAAGGAATATATTGAAAGGTTGACTTTGGGTGCCATCCTAGAACCTGAGGGAGGTCAATAATCCCGTAAGAACTCAAACCCGGATTATATTCTCCTGTCGTTTTAGGAATAAGTCAAAGAGGCAGAGATCAAAATATCTCGAACATTTTTATCTTTGAGATGAATCATACCCCTACAATGATTATCAAGTAGTCATGTAAAATCTTAATAAATGCAATAGTGATTCAGAAGGTCATCCAAAGCATCTTGCACGAAAATATGAAGATCATACCGCCTAATCCACTTGGTGATACGAGGTAGGTTTGTGATGCCTGAGTAAACACAAAAGATAAATCCACATGATGAATATTTGAAAGATGCGTGTTACCTATTTCATTTAGTAATCACGAAATGAAAAACAATATCACTTGTTTCAATTGGTGAACATAAAGAGATGCGTTCTACCTAATCTACTCGATAAACATATAATAAGAAACAATATCACCTGTTTCAAATGAGTAAATATAAAAAGATGCGTGTTACCTATTCTACTCAATAAACAAGTAATGAGAAACAATATCACCTACTTCATGATTAGTGTAACACAAGTGCATAGATAAAGAAAAAAGAATTTATGAATCTGTCTATATTGCTAAATTTCACTGGGAAATTCATCAATATGGAAATCTATTTAATCCTTTTGATAAATCCGATTAACATTGAGTGAGAAACCTTCAGTCAGAAAAAACTTTCACTCCCTCTCATGAAAAGGCTTTTTGAAACTCGACCGTTGATACGAGTGTGAGAATCACTCAAAACTATCACTATCATACTTAACAAGGGTCCAAGTATTCTCGTAATTAGTATGACGAAACCAATCAGAGAGGTCTTTTCAAGGATTGTAATTCAGGCTTGGTCAAAAGCTAAACAAGTTAGGAACCTAGTGAAAATGATATGAAAATGATCTTGCTCACACTTCTTCAAGTGATATTTATAAACATTATAAATCCAACGTTAATTCAAGTGCCCTAAATCCAAAGAGGATTTGGATATGGGCTGTAATGTAGGTTTAGGTAGGCTTGAAAATGAAATGCCTATTCATAGCAAAAGGGTACATCATGAATGGATCGGTGATCATCTATCTTTGGCGCTTTTGTCGCTGATCTTTGCTCTGGCAATTTTAGGAGTTCTTGAGGATTTGTCAAATTTTTTTTTAGCACATCAATTTTTTCCAAGGCTTTCCTTTCTCCTTTTTGATTGATTTTTTTTTCTTCTTCATCTTTGAGAGAAATCTTTCTTGTAAGGAAGGTTTTGCCCCTCCCCCCTTGAGAGAGAGAGAGAGAGAGAGAGAGAGAGAGAGAGAAAAAAGCCCACTTGACAAATGTTTCTTGTGTACTTTCCTCAAGAATTTTTCTTCTTGAAGTTCTCTTGCTCCGAGTCGTTTCAAATCTTCATCATTCATTCTTTTTTGTTGATGATTTCCACCTTTCATCATGGGATGATCACCAAGTGGGTTTTCAAGAAATGAATATTCCTCTCAAATGAGGTAAACAAGGGATTAAAGTATGTAGGGATATGAAAGAAATGCTCTTCATCATGTCTAAGGCACTTGAGCAACACAAAATTCGCACGCAATAAATGTACTTGAAGATTGGTGCCAGCGAAAGTAAGAAAATTCTAACCATCTTGAGCCTCTTTGGAGAATTTGCCCCAATGAGATTGTCCTGACAAGGGTAGGAAATGAATTCTCCGTTCAAAAGGTAACTTGTAGTATGCATGATAGAGGAAGTGAATGCCCCTCATCATTATGGTCATCATACTTTTCGTGAGATAATCCATTACCTTATAAGCACGGAATTTTTCATTCAACTCATTGGGGTTTGATATGAATGACGTGTATAGAGATGGCGCGCCTTTCACCATTCTGATGTTTCTTATTCAATATGATCATTTTTATATAATGAAACATATCGTCTGATTAAAACTCTTCCCCATTGAAGGTCAGCAATACAAACAAAACCATGCATGAAATTTTCCAGCATGTGAGCACCCCTTAACCATACAAAATGTGACAATGACTTGCGTAACTTCATGAAAGACTTATGCATATTTTTAAGAAATGAAATATTCAAGTATGTTTAGATTTGCAAGAAAACTCCTAAGAATGGGGACTGTAGATTGCCCATGCATATGCAAGCGGATTTAATAAGTTTGAGAGCTTAATCCTTGGATTGGGGAAAACTCGTTCCCTATTTTTGACCCTGCACAAAGAAAAGCATGTGTGAATGAGTCGAGTGAAGGCTTGAAACATTCCAGCTTGTTTAATGGCAACAACGATCATGATTGGTTGGATGTCCCTCTTGTACTCTTTATTTAAGCTCATTGAGCGATTCTTCGGGTTATTTTGAACCTCAAACAATTCTTCCAGGCTACTCGTGGATTCATCATTTTATTCATTTTATTTAAATATAAACCCCTCCTGTCAAAAAGGAAAGAGAATGTGTTAGTCACGAAATTAGAAACGATGAACTGGAATCGATACCCAGTTCTTTTACCAGCTGTATCACTTGATTTTTCTCGATTGTGTATTCTTGTCTTCTTCCGAGTTACTTTAGCCTATTAAAATCTCCCATGCCATTAGGCCCATGGGATCATAGGCGTCCATGGGGGCTTCCCTTCAATTTAAGGGCTAATCGTGTTGCATCGGATAAACTCCAGTTTACGATGCCCCTGAGACTGGTGACAATCTCCTGTCGAGAATGAGATAGACTCGACTCATAAATGAAATAATTAAAGGTGAATCAGAACGATATAAAGTTACCCTTCTTTAAGCTCACCTGGGCTTTTCACTTGCAATTTCCTTGTTTGAAGCTATTTTATCTAGTGGCAATATCCATGAATTGATTTACCTCAAGTTGTGCTTAACAAGAGAACTTTGCATTTGGGTATAACTATGCTCTCGAGATAGTTTGCAAACTCCTAAGAATGGAAGGGATTCAATTTAGAATTGGAGTGATTAAGGGTAAATCGAAATGATACAGAGTTATCCTTTGAGTTTCCGTGGACCTTTTACTCGCAATTAATTTGTCCTAAGTTTGGTTCGTAAGGGATCCAAGCATTTAATAGGAAAAAGAAAAATCACTATTTTTTACTCTTGAATTAATTCTAGACATCTATAAAAGTAGAAAATATCCCACGCAAGGAATGAAACACGTGCATTCGTTTAGGATTGGTTCTGCTTCCTTTGCAACCTCTCCAATGATTAGCTAGCATCATTTCGAAACAGGAACACATCGACAATGTTGAAGGGCCCGTGATCACTAGCTTCGAAGTACAGGTTTCATATGAACATTACAACCTCGGAGCTTCATCAACGTCGAACTGGTTGATCATGGCGATAAAGTTGTCATCAATGCCACTTGATTGGTGGTGATATATCCTGTTTTCCTCGGAAGGCATCAATACTGGCCCCATAGGATCGGTCTTCTCACACATTCCTCTAACAAAACTTGATTTTGCTGGGAATTGACCTAACTCATCTCTCAAACGAGCATTTTCCATCCTCAGATGCTGCATTTCGTCGAGGGTAAGAGGCCACCATAATTAGGGCTGGTCATAATGTCAAAAGCGTCTCTATACCTCGTGTTCTTTGCTCTAAGTCTTTCATTTTCAGCTCTTAGAAATTCGAATTTACGACGTTCATGACGGGTCTTCACTCGGGTTCGCCTATTTTGAAAATAAAACTTAACTTGTAAAAGTTCCAGCCCTAACTTTTGGCTCAATTCATTTCTTTGTTTGTTTGTTATTGTTGTCGCCATTGTCTCTGTTGAGATCTTAAAAGTCATTGGCAAAAGGGCCAGGTTCCATGGTCTCAGTGCCGAATGTAGTCTCGAACTCTTCATCTCTTATATTTAACAAGTGAAAATAGCTCTCAAACATGTTAGGTTAAGACATCCTTAACTGGTTACTAATCCCTCAAGGTTTTCTACTCTTCCTTGTATTTTCACTCTCTCTGAATTTTCTGAGCGACAGTGTATACCTTAAGACTCTCTCTTTTGAGTACGTATAAAAATTACCAAGAGGACGCCACTTTTAAGATTTAGGTGTGGATTTAGAATTTCTACCGCTTTCCCCAAGATTTGTATCTTTGCAACTTTTTACCATATCTCTTGTTCGATTTGTCTTCTTTCATTTTTTTCATAGTGGTAGGACCCCTATCACTATTTCTTCTGCCTGTCTCAAGCGTTGATTTTGTAAATGAGCCCTCTTCTTCTACGAATGGAGACAAATTCTATCTTCTTTTCTACTAAAATTTTCCTTATCTCCCACTAAGGTTATCTTTTTCTTCTTTTTCAAAGTGATAACATCCCCACAAACTTTTCCGCAAGGATTTCGAATTTGCTTGGCTCGAGATTGCAAACTAGCAATATGTACATGATTCACTGATGGATAGGGCATATGAACCAACAGGAGTGACACCAAAAGAAAAGGGCAAATAGCGAAATTCAATCAACAGAAGATGGCATTATGAAATCAATACTTAACATGAAACGGATTAAAACTTTCGCATTCCACTCGTCTGTCTTAATTCTCTCCTCTATCATTTCAATGATAATGGTCAATCTTTCCACGTACATCTTTTTGGCTGAAGGTATGGTCAAATGGGAGATATTTTATCACCTTCTTGGCCGAGGGTATATTTATATAGCCCATCATCCGAGTGTTGAAGCTCAGATCTTCGGTCTGTTCAGGGAAATAAGTGCCTCTTTAATAAAAGGCACCAATTCGGAGAGGGAAATACAGGGCGTTCCCAACCCACTTCATCAATTTTCTAGAGGCTTGTCGGAACACCTACGAGACGGTTACCCTTACTCGCATTGTGAAAGCTCACTATCAGGATCGGTACAAATGCTTGAAATCTGCAAAATTCGCGGTGGTCCGCCACAAGAAGGTTGTCAAGTGTGCTGATGAACGGACCTCATTGTTGGTTCACGAGAGAGAGAAGTCAGTGAAATGTCTAGTCTTGATCCAGACTTACTTCGAGCATGACTCAAGTGACATCGTGATGAAGTTCAGATGTGACTAACTGAAAGAGAGGCTCGAAGATTTAACGATGCATATAGCTCTTGAGAAAGATCTGATTGAGAATTTGAAATTCGTCATTGAACATCACGAGGCCAATGTAGCCAAGCATAAGGAAAAATGCGCTCGCCTATTGTTTAAGCTTGCGGATCTCGAATCCTAAACCGCTCGGTGTAGGCAAAGTATTAACTGCATGGAGAGTTAGTTGAGCTCTTTTGTGATACTTATTATGGCATAATTTGATCTACTTTTCCTCATAAGTGACTTGTTGTAAGGCTCATTGATATATGGAATGAGAGGAATGTTTCATATGTTTATTCTTTAATCTTCCTGCCATCTCTTCTTCCACATAGAATGATAGAACGACTT